>JARGCV010000132.1:232500-832500 GCA_034064705.1 Bothrops alternatus
ACAATGAGTTATTAGGGAGGGTCCATCTTCACCCTCTTCCTACCTGCCAGACATTCCAAACTCCGCTGTCTCTTTGCTCTCAGGGAAAAGGCTTTTCCCGCCTGAATTCTGGACTAACATTCTACCACACCATTTTTATAACAGTGAGCTTTTCTGCCACCCAACCCAGGAGTATTCACAAGATATGGGGAGGGAGGGGGGGATTAAGATGGCAGCCACCATGGTGAGATTGAAGCTCTGTTGTTTATCTACCTCACACATAAAAAACCAAATGGAGCTTCAATTGCATTTTTTTAACCTTTTTTTTTTTTACTTTTTTTTAACCATTCCCTCAGCGAGAGCCAGGGAAATTGCCAGAATTCCCATCTATTGGACATTAACTGGCTCAGTTGCAGAATATAGAAAACAATGCCTAAGGTTTATTCTCCAGACCTGATTCTAGAATGGTGCAAAGAACACCCTGTGGAAGTTCCCACTGAAATCCCTGGGCTTTTTTTAAAAAATTAGATCTTTATCCTGCTTTTATAGGTAGCGCAAGGTAATGAACACACACAATGCTCCTTCCTCCTATTCTAGGCAGAATTCCTAGCAGAGAACCACGCTCCGTGACCTTTGACCTCTACCTTTGCAGATTTATCCTTATTTTCCCAGCTGAGAAGTGAAAGAGGAATCCATCGACAATCACGGCCCACTGAACTCCGAGGGCAGCAAGAAGGAGGCTGAATCCAATGCTGCTGAAGCCATATCTCTGCAGGAAGGCCAGAAAATAGGCGAAGCCAAAAATCACCATGAGGCTGACATCTTGAAATACTGTAGGGAACACGGAACGCTTGTGTCAAGATGGCACGGGCAAACCCATCTTCAGCAGACCCAGCTGTAAGCTCCCCATCATACTGAGCCTTAATGTGGTTTGTTTGGTTTCAACTCAGCTTGCTGCATAATCCCAGACGTAGCAATTTATTCACAAATCATGGCTTAGAGCAGGGGTGGGGAACGAAGGCCTGGTTGGCTCAGGAATTCTGGGAGTTGAAGTTCCCCACCCCTGGCTTACACCCCTGATGCATCAATCCAATCACAGATTGGTGCTATCTGTCAATTGGATCTTAAACCAAAGGACATGTGGACTTTCAGGTTTTGGATCCTAGGCACCCCATGTAACAGGCAGAAATAGCCTGCCTATGCACACCTATGTTCAGGAAAGGCAAGGAACATACTGCTCTCTGTCCTACATATGTATGTACACATTTATAAATACATACACATCACTCACTCCCATATCCCTTTCTTCGTTCAAAAAAAGAAGGTTCTGTGCTATGTAAGCCAGAGTGTGCTGCAACCATGATTCATGCAGTAGCCAATTTGCATATATAGCTAAGTCATAAAGCATGGTTCTCCTACTGCAATGGGAGAGTTTCATTAAATATTTGCTTAACTGTGGCAACTTCCAGATACCTGAACTTTTCTTTGTTTATATTTATACAGCTGCCCATCGGATAACATTTATACAGCTGCCCATCTGATAACTAACTTCTTAGCAAGGAGTTGAAAAGATAATTCTGGGTGGAGAGATCCAGGCGTTTGGAAGTTGCCAAGACTGGGAAATTAAATCAAAACCAGACAAACCACATCACAGCTTATCGAAGTGTGTGAACTCAGCTACAACATTGGTTTACTTCTCCTAGCACAGTCATCCTATGCTACCCATCAAATGGCTTTTGCTAAGTATAATTTTTATGGAAAGAGTGAAGATAAGCCTCTTTACCCAGCTGTCTTCCCCAGAAATGCTGCTACTGCTGGTGGTGCTATTACTAGTACTACTACTACTACTATGGAGAATCTCCCTAGACACTTACTACTACGGTACTACTGTACTACTGTTGTCTGAAATCATTATTTTATTGTAGTTAGTTCCAGATCTGGGCTGCAAGCTGCAGAAAGCCACTAGATGGCAGCAAAGCGTTAGAGGATTTGCTGCCATCTAATGACTCTTGGGATATTTCCTGCCCAGCTGTAATTTAATTCAAGTTGTAGTACTATATACACACCTTACATATTTATTTCTCACAGGCCTTTCTATGCTGCTGTACTCCAAAACAGTTCCATTAGAACGAAGCAAGTTTTTCTGAGCCTGCAGGCATTGTAGCTGGCTATCTCTTTCTAAATGGCCTGATATTAAAACCACTATCCCTCCTTTAGCATCAATTAATTATGTCACATTAGAAGCTTCCTAGTCTTAACTCGGGCTTCGGTGTCTTCAGTTCAGTCACAGTCAGGGAGTTGAATGTGGGACTTTTGAATGGAAAAGATGTGCCAGGGTGGTATGCATCATCTTGACACTTTTGATCACACAGCAGATGCCCTTGAGGTGCCCTGTGTTCCAGATCTATACCCTACCACAGTGTTTCTCAACCTTGACCATTTTAAGGCATGTGGACTTCAACTCCCAGAATTCCACAGCCAGCAATGCTGGCTGTGGAATTCTGGGAGTTGAAGTCCACATGCCTTAAAATGGTCAAGGTTGAGAAACACTGCGCCTACCATGTTAACTACGAGCAAAGGAAATTGCTTTAATGCAACCAAACTGCTTGGCCCTACAAAACTCCTTTTGGGCCAAGTATTGCATTTGACTTTGAATAGCAGACATGACAAGGAATCAGAACCAAAACTAGATAAGAATTGATTTAAAGTAAATACAATACAATTAAAACGACGCTACTTAGGTCTGGTGTGGAAGACACCAGGCCAGATACCAGGAGACTGTGAGTTCTAGTATGGCCTTAGGCATGAAAGCCAGCAGAGTGACTCTGGGCCAGTTCTTCTTGCTCAGCCCAGCCCAGCCCACCTCACAGGGTTGTTCTGGAGGGGAAAAATAGCAGGGAGTATTAGATATGTCTGTCATTTTGAATGATCCATAAAAAATATGAAGATGCCTGCCTGCCTCTATGTTGGTTGAGGCAGGCAGGATTCCCTTGAGTACCATTTGTTGGGGGTCAAGGGAAAGGGAGGGTTTTGCCTTCTCTTTCTGCTCAAGATCCCCATGTACAATTGGTGGGCCACTGTGTGACACAGAATGCTGGACTCGATGGGCTTTGGCCTGATTCAGCATGGCTCTTCTTATGTTCTTATGGGATATAAATAAATCGCAAGTAATTTCACCCTCCATTTTAAAAAGTAGAACCTGACAGCAATTTGGCAAAAGGCTGGGGAGGGGACAAATCTGAGGTTTTGAGGAGCAGAGCCTACCCTCAAATTTGGACCATGCATCTCTAGATTGTGCCAAAGACTCTTCAGGACCTCACCCATGCATCTCCCTCAATTTTACTGAAAGATGAAGGAGGGTTGCACTATATCTTTCACTGTATCCTTTCCTCCCAACTGGGGCTGTACCCAATTAACAGTGCTGAATTCCTCACAGCTCAGAAGCTGCAAGAGTCAGCCCAAGAGCCCTGGGGAGGGGAGGGGAGGAGTGGAGGAATTCCCCTGAGATACCAGCCTTTACTTAACCTTCCATTGCCACAGAAGACAGTCTTCAACCCCAACAGGAAGCAGTCTTACCTGGATAGTCTCTTGTAAGGTTTTGACTCTGCTCGTAAGAAACAAAGAAGCTGAATACAAGGATTAAAGCAGCTTCCAAAAGGAGAAGGAGCGCAGGAAGACGA
This sequence comes from Bothrops alternatus, assembly GCA_034064705.1. Classification (NCBI taxonomy): domain Eukaryota; kingdom Metazoa; phylum Chordata; class Lepidosauria; order Squamata; family Viperidae; genus Bothrops; species Bothrops alternatus. The sequence goes on from JARGCV010000132.1 coordinate 236,160, forward strand.
ATCCGGAGATTGGGAGGATACTGGGAAGACATCGTGGCTTAAGAAGAAGGCAACAAACCAAGGAGCAGGCAAGAGTTAATACAGTCCCTTTGGCTCAAACATTCCAAGAGTCTCTGCTGAAAAAAAAAAAAAGAAAAGAGAAAGCTGTGAAAGTGATAAAGAGTTCTTAGAAGGAATTAGCAAAGCACATAACCCTTATCTAAGGCAGGCCAGGGGGACCGCCTGACCTGTACTGACAGAAGTTTGATTAGTATTGAGCAAGCTGATGGTATACAATCATGGAAATTGCACCAAAATGTGTACTATAAGATGACTTGTTTGCTTGATATCCAATGGATTGATCTGAAAAGAAGTGAAAGTTACAATTTTTTAAAATGTAGTTGGTTTATAGTTAAACTCAGATACACGGAGTGAAGAAGGTCTACAAATTTAAAATGATTGTATTAAGTTGAATGGCATTTAACTTGAATTTTTTCTTTGTTTACATGTACAAATGTTTACCTAATAATAAATATTTTTTATAAAAAAAAACCACTTTTAGGATATGGCAATATCCGAGTACCACCAGTCGCCTAACAAGGAGTCAAAAACCTGATGACCAAAAAAAAAGGAAAAAAAAAGTGATAAAGTACAGGTAGTCCTCGACTTACAACAATTCGCTTAGTGACTGTTTGAAGTTACAATGGCACTGAAAAAAGTGCCCCCCAAGCCAAGCCCAGCAAGACACCTGCCTGCCCGCCCGGCTCCGCTCTTCCTCCTGTCCGAGGTTTTCATTGTTGTGGGCATTTCTGTTGAGGATTGGCAGCGGGAGTGGGGTGAGGTGGAGGTGTTTGATTTTTATTCCTCCTCCCCCCCATCTGCTGGGTGGTTGCAGCAGGTTTTGGTCACTTCACATGACCCTGGGACACTGTGACCGTCATAAATATGAATCAGTTGCCAAGCATCTGAATGTAAATCACAAGACCCTGGAGATGCTGCAACATTCCAGCTGATTGGCGCTTCTTCTGGGCTCAGCAAAAGCACCAGGATTAGCGGCGAGCACCAGCTGGAGCCTGGCGCTGATCCTGGCGCTTCCACTGAGCCCTGACAGCCCTGCAGCTCCAGCCGTCTCTCGCTCAGGCTTGTGCGGTGCTGCCATCAGTTCAGCTCATTCCCCTCCCACGCTACTTTTCTATGATGGTCACATACCACCTGCCAGGTGCCAATGTACCCCAGGTGGTACCCGTACCACTGCTTGAAAAGCCCTGCCACTCTCAACATGTCCGTTTGCTAGTGAAGGGAGGGGTGTATTTATTTTGCTGTAAATGCAAAAAAAACGCCTTGCTCTTTCATTGCCTGTGTATTGCCTGTGTATTTTTCTTAGCTCCTCCCAATCCTATAAATGATTGATTCAGAAATAAACCCCACAGATACTTTTTTTCCAGGAGTAAACGTCTGAGTAGCACTTAAATATGTATACACCCAAGAGAAATCCTTCTCTCACAACCTGATCCAACTTAGTTCCCAATAAAACTGTTCAGGATTTGGGAAGATAAATAGGTATTTTGAAAAAGGAACAGACTTATGCAGACTCCAAGCAGTGTTTCTCAACCTTGGCCATTTTAAGGCATGTGGACTTCAACTCCCAGAATTCCACAGCTAGCATTGCTGGCTGTGGAATTCTGGGAGTTGAAGTCCACATGCCTTAAAATGGTCAAGGTTGAGAAACACTGCTCCAAAGGAATGGGAAAATTTGAGAAGTAGGCGGAGGGGGCGGGGGGAACCACCGCAAAGCTTCTCCAGTTCGTTTAGATACGCAACCACCTTAACAAAAGGCTACAGAGGGTGAAATCCCACCCCGATTGGCCAAAACTCAATGTCCCAGGACACTTTGCACGGCTATTACGCCCAGTCCCACTGAGTCCAAAACCCTATTGGTCGTCTTCAGTGCCCTTTCCGTCGAGCGCCATCTTCATTGGCTAAACGTAACATCACTCGTGTTAAGTGGGCGGAACCGTCCGCGAGTCTGATTTAGAAAGTAGCGGGAGCGTTATTCTTTGCCTCGTCTGATCTTCGGGTCACGCTTGACGGGAGGAGTTTATTGGCCAACATTTACGTCAATTAATCGTACCCTAATCCCATACCAAAGGATGAGAGCGAAGGGGGAAAAAAACAAACAAACCACCTTTCTTTCTCTCCCATTGGGAAATATCGAGATTGCCCCGCCCCTGTACTCTAACTCCTCCCCAGGATTGGACAAGGTCCCTCTTCCATCTTCAATCCTTTCCCGGACCTTCAGGACGGTGGTTGGCGCGACTGGGCGGTCCTTGTCATCTTCAGAAGAGGCGGGCGGCCGCTGCTGCTGCTCCTTTCATTGGCCGGCACGCCCGCCTCTCTTAGCCCTCGCCCCGCGCTGATTGATTCCTTCCCCGCCTCGCCCTTATGTTTGGCCTGCCGCCGATTGGCCTCGGCTTGGAAGGAGGCGGGGCGAGGCGTGGAGCCTGCGCGCGGGGCGGCGGCGGGGAGGGACGGCTCTGAAATTATTTTTTATTTCTTTGTTTCCGAGAGGGGGAAAAGGGGCGGGCAGGCGGGCGGGCGGGCGGGAGGAAGGGGCGGGGAGGCGCAGAGCCGGAGCACCAAACGGGCGCGGGAGTCTTTCCGGGCCTCGGCGCGGAGCTTCGGCGGGCCGGCGCGCTCGGATGTTGTCGCCGTGACCCGGGCGGGGCAGGAGGAGCCGCCGCCGCCAGCAGGCCAGCTTGGGACTCGCCGAGCCGGGCGGGAGGATGAAGCGCCGGAGCGCCGACTGCAGCAAACTCCGGCGGCCGCTGAAGCGGAACCGCATCACGGAGGGCATCTACGGCAGGTAGGGCCGCCCCTGGCTCGCCCGGCCCGGCCTGGCCTGTCAGCGGCGCCTCCGTCCCGGCCGACGCGCTCCCCTCAGGCGGGGTGGACCCCGGGCCTGCCGCCGCCCTCCTCAGCTGCCCTCGGGCCCGCGCGGCTCCCCTCAGAGCCAGCCTGGAGCCGCCTTCCCGGCCGGCGCCTTCAGAAGCGGCGGGGCGCCCTTCCCGTCCACCCCAGCCGGCCCGGAGGGTCGTTTCGGCGGCCTCCACCCCCTCCCGCAGCTCTGCCAGCCTCCGGATAAGAGCGGGCGGGAAGCATGGGAGTTGTGGTGCAGGCTGCTTGCGGGGTACCTTTCCCCCCCCCCACCACCACTACCTTCCCCCGACGCCAAAGCTCTGCCCGGCTTCTGGAGGGGCCCTTGTGGCCCAGAGGTTTCCTTTCCCAACTCCGGACTTTCCCAGCTGGGCTGATCTGCAGGATGCTGGCTTGGTGGGATTGGTTTTGTAGTAGTCCTCTGACACCCCGGAGAGCGCCAGGTTGGGGGGAGAATAGTTGGTCTACTACTAGAGGGACTACTTACTAAGAGGTTTGTGACCCACCTTGGCTAAGGTGGTGAAGTAGCCTTAAGTCAGTTAAGTCCCTTTGGTACCTGATTCAAATGTTAAGCCTGTTTTGGAAGAGCTTCTCTCTCACTTAACTTAAGCCACAATTCTGAGAGCAGCTTTTTAGCTTTTTAAAAAAAAAAATTTTTTTTTTAGTTTTTCTCCAAGGAACAGAGTGGTCTGTGGACCGAATTGCCTTTCTTTCTTTCTTTCTTTCTTTCTTTCTTTCTTTCTTTCTTTCTTTCTTTCTTTCTTTCTTTCTTTCTTTCTTTCTTTCTTTCTTTCTTTCTTTCTTTCTTTCCTTCTTTCTTTCCTTCTTTCTTTCCTCCTTCCTTCCTTCCTTCCTTCCTTCCTTCCTTCCTTCCTTCTTTCTTTCTTTCTTTCTTTCTTTCTTTCTTTCTTTCTTTCTTTCTTTCTTTCTTTCTTTCTTTCTTTCCTTCCTTCCTTCCTTCCTTCCTTCCTTCCTTCCTTCCTTCCTTCCTTCCTTCCTTCCTTCCTTCCTTCCTTTATTTAGATTTCTATGCCACCCTATTCCAAGAACTCAGGGCGGCTTACAACATGGATACTCACATGAAGAAATCTGACATTAAAATACGTTATAAAACCCCTTAATTAAAAACCAATCATCCAAAGACCGACATGCAAAACAAACATACACTGGCTGGGGCAAGGTGTTAACTGCCCCAGGCCTGTCGGCAAAGATGGGTCTTCAATAATTTCCTGAAGCCTCCCATATATGCGCACTTGGCCGGTCTGCCCTTCGAGCTTGGACACCTGCACCCAGTGGAAGTCTTGGGTGTGTTAAATTTTAAATTTACCGAGGAAGAGGGAGACTAGGATAGCCTCCTTTTAGCCCTTTGTCAGTAAATTTAAAGTTTAACACAAAAACATAGTTGGTCACAGAATGCGACTGCCTGCGAAGGCTCCTAGATTGGGGCTGAAAGGCGAACGGAGCTCCGTCCCATGTTTGGGTAGACCAGGTTGCCCTGAGAGACAGGAAAACATTTTATTCTCCAGGGTCTGCTGCTCTCACCGTGGTTCTTTATTCTCCAGGGTTTAGGTGTGGTGTACCTAAAATGAGGACCAACCACAGGAATGACCTCTCACAGAGTCTTGCAGAAGTTGGCACCGTTAGTGTTTCTCAACCTTGGCAACTTTTAAGGTGTGTAGATTTTAAACTCCCAAAATTTCCCAGCCAAGATGGCTGGGGATTTCTGAGAGTTGAAGTGAACCCAGCTTAAAGTTGCCAAAGTTGAGAAGCACTAACGGTGCCAACTTCTGCAAGACTCTGTGTGAGGTCATTCCTGTGGTTGGTCCTCATTTTAGGTACACCACACCTACACCAGGAATCTTGCCCTGAGAGTCTGTCTTAAGCCTCATCAGATTGTTCTGACAATCTCAAATCTATGTTGTAAGCTTTCTGTTTTGTAAGCTGCCCAGAGTCATTGGATATGAAATGGGCAGCAAATAAAATTTATAAATAAATAAACTCTACCAGTCCAACAATTAGAAGCCATCCATAGTTTCCCCCTCATAGAGAACATCTTCTAGAATCCCCCGTGTTACTTTTAGATTCTTCTCCACTCTTCCATTGGGCAATCTTTTCGGGGATTATTTTGATTTCCTACTCATTTATTCATAACTTCATCCCGTGAAACAGCCACCTTTTGAAAGGACAAACGAGAAATAGATAACTTTGGCCAACACTCTTGGCTCCCATTGGCTGGAAATTGTGGCTGCTCAAGTCCTCAAATCCAGAGACACCCATTTTCTTGCTTCTGCACTGTGTTGACAGAGTTTTCTGTAGGAAACTACTGATTCTGTAGTTTTTATGCTATCTTTGTACTTGTGTCCTACAGTGATAACTCTTTTCTACAGATGTATGGGTCTCTTCCTATAGCCCTTCTCTAAATTAATGAGCCTAGCCTCCCCTTTTCGTACTTCCCCATTGTGCTTTGCCAAGCTACTTCAGTGCCCTCATGCCATTAGTGTTCCTTGTCAATGAGCCTTGGTAATGGTTCAACTCATTTATTATGATTTGCTTTTTACTATTTCCTCAGAAATTACATTTCCCAGTCCTTCTTCTCTGCAACAGTTTTACACATCTTATGTTTTTCTCCAGACTTAGTTTTCTTGTGTTTACTTTCCTACCCCTTTACTATTTGCCACAATCCTCTTACTCAAAGAACTTGTTTTGGCTTTATGGTTTTAAATGACTGGCCTTTCCCTTTTTATAACTACTGTAACCTTTCTGAAGACTTTAAAGCAGGGGTTCCCAACCAGGGGTGCGAGATGATATTCAAGGGGGTGCGAAAACTTGGGTTTTTCAAAATTATAATGTATATGCATAATTTGTCGCCGTTATTTTGAACTTTTGTAAGTTCAAGAGAATATATCAAAAGCTTTCTAGGGGCACGGGGTATAGAAAAGGTTGGGAGCTGCTGTTTTATAGGCTTCCTTCCCAAGTTGGGGAATCACAGTTGGTTTTTCATTTTTCCATCTCTGTTTTTTTCTGCATTATTTTTGTTTTGCACTATATCAAAAATGGTTTGTATTCTTTGGTGAGAAAGATATTAAAGAATTGGAATTTTCTATGGTGATTTAGTTTTTGCACGTTATATGCTGTAGTGTTTTTCAGTAATTATCATTAGCTAAATACAATGCTTTACTTTATTCACCTCTTCCAACCATGAATTTCAATAGTTTCTCAGTGTAAGGTACTGCACAATTTGCAGAAAATTCTATATTGCTGCCAGTTTATATAACTACAAAGGGCCTAATAGATACAAAGTTTGGCAGACAAATTATACTTGTCATTGGCTAAGCCTAAGGAGTTATGTTTTCACAATGACTGGGAAAGGAAGAGAGATAACAATATCAATTCATACCCATTGCTACATGAGTTTTGTTTTCAGAGAAGTCAGATTTATAATCGTCATAAAAAATAACTTATAATGAGACCCATCTGTGAAAATCTATATTCCCCCCAAAGGAAATTTGCCCACTTGAATTGAAGTTCTGTTATGTAATACTGCATAGCTAACTGCTTAAGAACAGCAGAATGTTACTTTCCAGGTTCATATATATATATTTCTCGTATTTCTGGAGTGTGCTCTTTATATAGTAGTGAGTAGTACTTTTAAATGTTTAGGAAAACGGTTGACAGGGCAGGCTGTATCAGTACCTGTATTCTCCCAATTATTACTTACACAAAACAAAAGTTTATAAAAACAATCTGAGGGTGGGCGTTTTAAAAGATTGCTAGGAGAGAAACCAGGATGACCAAATCTGTCATAGAAGCAAACGGAAGTCTGGCCTAGTTATTTTCAAGTTATCAAAGTGCACTGGACAGGGCTTGTTTCTTCACTGATCTGACAAAGTTGATAGAAGCTTAGCCCAATCAAGATCAAGTAAACAAAATTATTAACTGCTTGCTTTGAAAAATGATGATTCCAAATAGAGCCCATCTGTAGTTATTGATACCTCCTGGATTAGCTCTCTTCTATGACTGCTCATTTATGTTTATAATACTAAGATAATCCTTCCCTGTAAAGAAGCAGGCATGGCCCTTCCAGCAACAGAATTAATATCAATCCTGTAAGTCTGTAAATCTAACCTTTGATGGTTATTTTTGTAATGTACTGTTAAGAATGAGTATACCATTATTTAGGTTCCCTATTCTCTTAGATTAGACATGTCAAACACAAGGCCTGGGGGCCGGATGCGGCCCACGAAATGGCTTCATGTGGCCCACGAAGCCATCCTGGAAACAGTGAGGGAACGGCCCCCACTACCTTTGCCGTGGCCCAGGCCGGCTTGGAGCCAATGTACAATTTTGTGGTGGCCATCTATGCTGAAACGCATTCAGTCTTAGCTCCACAAGGCCATCTGGAAACAGTGAGGAACCAGCCCCTGCTGGGTCAGCCACACCCCCTGGGTGCATGCTGGGGAGGGGTCCCCCTTTGTGAGGAATGAAGAAATGGACCATGCCTTGGCGCTTGCCCCGGTCCCACCCCCTTCTGCTAGAGACCCTCAGATCTGTCCCACTCCTGCCCAGGCCCCCACAGGCCCCCTTGATGTGAACAATGTAGAGCTGGCCACGTACACCCAGTAGGCCACACCCACTCCATCCACGCCCACCCAGTAGGCTGCACCCACACTGGCCACACCCACCCGGCCCCCTGAGGGCAACCGCAATGCTGATGCGGCCCTCAATGAAATTGAGTTTGACACCTCTGACTTAGATGGTTATGTTTTGAAATGATAAAGTATAACGCTCTTGATCTTGAGTGGCAAAAGACTTTTTTGGGCATAAACAGGACTCTTGTTCCCTGCAGATGCCAGCAAAGACAGAGTCAGAATATAAACCTTGCTACGTACAGTCCATGCTGCAGACAAAGTTCTGCATGGTCCCAGAGTCCCTGACTCAACCTTCAGCCCAGATCTTGCTGTGCTTCTTTGCCAGGCCACAGAAGATAGGGGGACTTAACAATCCTGTTTTTTTTCCTTTCAAACATGGGGCTAAAAATTGCAAGATTTATGTTCTGTTTCCCTATTGAACATTGATCGGTAGATGTTTCAGACCTATGATTAATATATTAGGTTAATGCACGAGTTTAGCTTTGTACCAGATTCCTATGCTTCTTTAATCTTAACATGGCAGATCTTTAATCTTGCACTTTGGGATATCACGCCAAGAACAATTTTTTGGCTTTATGTGGAATATTTTATTTTGCAGAGCAGGGATTTGGTATGGAAGAACTTGGCATAGGTCAGTGATGGCGAACCTTTTAGACACCAAGTGCCCAAAAAACATCATCCCGCCTGTCCCACCCCCATCCCCACTCTGCCCCCCACTCCACCCGCCCACAGGGCCACCTACTGTCTCCACAGCCCACCACAGCAGATCACCCAGGTGGCCCTGCAGTGCCATGGCAGCCTTGCCCTCCAATCGTGTCCCGCAGCATCAACTGCACGCGACGGGGTGCGAGGGCAGAGTTTTATCCCTGCTGCCTGGCTGCCATGTCCTTGGCTGTGTTGCTCTGCGCGGGCCGTGCCCGGGGGCAACTTTCCTCTGGGGGGGGCTGCTGGTGAGGAGGGGGCTGTGTAGGGAGGCAGGGCTGGGGCGACAGTGTGCGTGCCCACAGAGAGGGCTCTGCGTGCCGCTTCTGGCATATGTGCCATAGGTTCGCCACCACTGGCATAGGTGATTAAGGATTGGAAAGACAAGGATATTAGGATAGAAGTGTATATTAAAATGCTATTGTTGCATGGATTGGTTGAAAAAAACATGAGTCTGTATTGCATTATTAGGAGCCCTGCCTGTTCTTATTGATGTATGCAGTTATAACATTTGAATAAACTTCCAGCTTTCTCTACTATTTTATTTCTAGAACATATGCATTAAGTTCTAGTTGAAGAGCTACGGTAAAACTGCATTGGGTATAAATCAGGTTTCAACAGCCTTGTGTAGAATTGCACTACCAGACTTCCAACTAACATATGGAAGTCAACATTTCTGCAGGGTACTAATCACTTCTTATTGGCATGTTAGTTTAAATCTTAGTTCAGCTATAAAGTCAGGAAATGACTCTAAAGCATTATCTCAGCATTCTATCACAGTGCAAGATTTGTAATAATTAATACATGTGATATTACTGATCTATTTTAGAAAGCTGTTATAAGTTTACTGAGAATGGATGTGATCTTACATAAATGTTGACGCTGGTTGAAAATATTTCTATAATACCATGTTTAGTCAGAGTTAGCATAGTTGCAGAATTGTCATGTTGACATCAAAGAACTTGAGAAATTTGAGAAATCTTGTGCTAAATTAGCCTCTGTAAATAGGATGACTATTTGGATTGGATGCACTGTGGAATAACTTGTCTGATAGCCATAAGCAACCTAGGATTTCCTACAAGGAATGTGATCACTGCTGTGGATGGAAGAATGAGGGGCTACAAGGGACATTTTTGTTAACTTTTTAAAGAAACAAATAGTTTACATGGTAGCCAAAAAAGAACAGCTTCTTTTCATGGCTAATACAATTTACTAGTTTCTTAGATTAGTAAATGTATGTGTATGGACTAATATTTTCCAGGCAGTTTTTAAAACCAGGTTACCATACCTATATATTTACAGTCTAAAGTCATAGTAAAACAATGGCAGGTGCCTCCATGCATTTTTTGTGGCATTATTACAGAAGTGGTTTGCCATTGAGGGCGATTTGAGAATGATTTGAGGGTAGAACAAAAAAAAAAGCAGCACATTCCTTATGTAACATTACCAAATACCACTTGTATTGTGTTGTGTTGTAATCTTCTACTTACTTTATGTTTATCCCGAAACTCACCTTTCATGGGCTCTATTTTGATGCTTACTATTAGAACTAAGCTGAAACCTTATGTGATTTCTACCTTTAGATTTCTCCCTCTCCTTTCCGCTCCATCTTTTAGTTTCCCTTTCCTCTTTGTAATGGGATGTATTGATAGATTGTATTATATAGGCAAATAAATTATTAATGAAGACTAGATGGGGTAGTCATTAAAAGGAGACCGCTCTGGAAGGGAAAGATCCAGTTTATGCCAGCCAAACAAATGGAGTATGCCATGCTATCTTGGCACTCCGCTGCTGCGGCCCAGTGGATGTACATAGCAGTGGCATTAATTTTAAATTGCTGAAAACCTATTCCTAGGCCTTACTTCCCATTCCCAAACAGGACAAAGTCCTTTGCTGGATCAGGATCTCTGGCTGCTGCTTAAGAAAAATAAATGGAAGGCTCCGTTGGCAATATGGACCTGTTGCTCGGGGTTGTGTGCAAAATATTTCCCTTTTCTCCTCTGAGGAAAAGGATTGATAGATCAGATGTATATAATATGAATGCATATTATCTGCTATTCAGCAATGTAGGTTCCATTATTAAAAGGTATTAACCGTAGCATAGTTTAGTCAAGAGTTGTTTTTTTCCCCAGAATAATTTTATGAAAAAAATGAAAAGATAATTTTTGGTACCAAGCAAGCAAAAAGATTCTTGTAAAATGATTAGGGCCTGAAATAGCTGTGGCTCAATTAAATGTTGTAGATATTTGGAGGGTATTTTTGCTGCAATGGCCTAGGCCAGGGGTTCTCAACCTTGGCAACTTTATGCTGGCTGAGGAATTCTGGGAGTTGAAGTCCACAAGTCTTAAAGTTGCCAAGGTTGAGAACCCCTAGCCTAGGCCAATGTTTCTCAACCTGGACAATTTTAAGATATGTGGACTTCAACTCCCAGAATTCCACAGCCAGCAATGCTGGCTGTGGAATTCTGGGAGTTGAAGTCCACATGCCTTAAAATTGTCAAGGTTGAGAAACACTGGCCTAGGAGAACAGTCATCACCAGATTTTTAAACTGAGTTATTCCATCATTTCAGATACACTCCTGTTCTTAATTGTGTATGTGTGTGTGGGGGGGCTGTCTTTGCATTTTTATATAGAGGTCAGTTATCAGATCAGTTAACTTATCTCTTTATTTCTCACATTAAGGAGAATCAAACAAAAGCAGGTTGTGCTCATGGTTGCATCTTTGGACTCATATACCTGCTTTCAAATATACTTTGCTATGAAAATTTTATCATCTGATTAGGGTTTGTTTGTTTTTTGCATCAAGTCTGGTTTGGTGGCAGCAGTGCCTCAGATAGAAAGTCCATACAGAGAATGGTAAGGACAGTCGAGAAGATCATAGGAAGCTCGCTTCCTGCTATTCAGATGCTGCTTATAGGTGCTTAGAGCTCAAAGCATTGTTAGAGAACCCACACATCCACTTTACAGTCTGTTGCTGTTGCTCCCCTTTGGGAGGAGGTTTCAAAGTGTTTCTAGCAGGACTACCCAATTCTATAATAGCTTTGTTCCCTACGCCGTCCGTCTGGTAAATTTGCAAGATTCGTTTTTCTCGCCATGCACATGTATACATAACCTGAACTAGACTGTGTTGTTTCTCTATGTCAGGGGTGTTAAACTCAATTTCATTGAGGGGCGCATCAGCATTGCGGTTGCCCTGGGGGGGGGCTGGGTGGATGTGGCCAGGGTTGTGCCTACTGGGTGGGTGTGGATGGAGTGGGTGTGGCCTACTGGGTGGGCATGGCCAGCTCTACATCAAGGGTGCCTGTGGGGGCCTGGGCAGGAGTGGGACAGATCTGAGGGTCTCTGGCACAAGGGGGTGGGACTGGGGCAAGCGCCAAGGCATGGTCCATTTCTTCATTCCTCACAAAGGGTGATCCCTCCCCAGCATGCACCCAGGGGGTGTGGCTGACCCAGCAGGGGCTGGTTCCTGGCTGTTTCTAGACGGCCTTGGGGAGCTAAGACTGAATGCATTTCAGCATAGGTGGCCACCACAAAATTGTACATTGGCTCCCGGCTGGCCTGGGCCAAGGCAGCGGGGGCCGTTCCCTCACTGTTTCCAGGATGGCTTTGCGGGCCACATGAAACAACTTCGCGGGCTGCATCTAGCCCCCGGGCCTTGTGTTTGACATGTCTGCTCTATGTCATATAATATATGTGGGTATATGTATTTATTTATTTTTGTCATATTTATGTAGTGTATATCAGAGGTGGTGACCCTTTGAGAGCTGTATGCAACGAAATTTAATTTCAATGTATGCTGATTAGTGTACATTGAAAGTGACAATAAAGTTGTTATTCTATTCTAGTGGTGAAACATAGCAGTATCTCAGTTGGAACCGGTAGGAGATTCTTTCAGCAAGGACTACTTAGTACAGGATGAGTTTTGTTTTGACTTTGCATGAAATGTTCATGTTGATCTGTGCCCCAGCTGATCACGCACAATTCTGAATACCAGAGATGCAGATCCATTAAGTTAAATCAGGAAAAATGAGGGAGATGAGTGATTAAAAGATACAAAATATAAATAAATAAATGCAATCAAACTGTTGGAATCAACACTATAAAGTATAAAAAAAGCCCTAAAATTATAACCCATGTTATACATTTTAAAGTCCAAAGATTATCCACAACCGTTTCAAGGACTGATTACGCTCATGGTAATAAGAGCCCTTTTTTTGGCACAAAACCCCTAAATCAGTGTTTCTCAACCTTGACGATTTTAAGGCATGTGGACTTCAACTCCCAGAATTCCACAGCCAGCGTTGCTGGCTGTGGAATTCTGGGAGTTGAAGTCCACATGCCTTAAAATTGTCAAGGTTGAGAAACACTGCCCTAAATGATGCATCTCTGCCCGGAAGGATGTACGTATGAGGTTTTGAACCTGGTTTTCTGAGAATAATAAGTATTAGAGAGACAAGGGAAGTTACAGATCTGATCTTACATCATGTCCATAGGCTCTTCGGTGTTAAAGTGCTGATAAACAAAATTACCACTAGGCATATTGCAACAGTTGTGTTACAATTGTCGCAACAATTGAATTTCCAATTGTTGTTTAATCTTTACTTTCTAGGTATCAAATACAAGATACGCTTTAAACTGGGGTATAATTAGGGCAACAGAATAGCTTGAATTATATCATGCTGCAATGAAGAATAATTATGAAGGTATTTTATGCTAAGACTTTAGCTTGCTTAAGGCTGATTGTTAATACTTTCTTCAGCAAAGCCACTAAATTCTGGATCTGTTTTTTAAGGTGGAGTTTTCTTGATGATCATTTGGCACAGGGTTAATTTCCTTGATATAAGAAAATGGGAGGAATATTGAGTTTGGCTATATGGCTAAAAGATTGTTGAAGAGAAATAGCAAATGTTCAGAAAGAACTGTGGAGCAGATTGTTGAAAATCATAGGCTGTGATAATGTACTGATTCTATTTATAGTACACTTGGCCTCTGTATGTAGTGGGTAGTAGGTAGAAGCAAATGAATATAGAATAGATATTACTGTATTGTGAAAAACCTTTTATGGATAATATTAAAGCATTGGGATTCCTGCACTGATCTCAATGCAGAGTGCAGTTCTGAGCCTTTCAGAGTAAACTGCATTAATATGTTTTTCAGTCTAGGAGCCTACCAGCGCTGCACATCTGGAAATAAGGTGCCACTTTGGAGAGCTGCCACACTAAATTTTCCTAGTTCTCAAGGGAGGAATGGCCCAGCCAGACTGTGTCATAACACAGAAGTTTTTGGAGGAATGCTTTAGCAAGAAGATTGTGGAAAATCTAAGTGGTCGGTTTTGAAATGTCATGTACAGCTGGTGATACTTTCTTACTCCTGGTCTGGACATTTTTGGTCATCTCTGATTCTGTGGACAGAATAAAGTGCATAAGCTGCCGCATGGCAATCACTTGCTAAATGTTTTTTTTTTTTTTAAAAACACCTCTATTTTGTATCTTGATTGCTTGAGCTAGTGTTTTGGTTTATCTTAAGCACTGAAAAAATATACATATATCCACTCTAAAGCAGTACTGACAAATCTGTTGGCTGAGGAATTATGGGAGTTGAAGTCCACATATCTTAATGATGCTGAGACTGAGAAAACGCTGCTCTAAAGCAGGGGTCCCCAACCTGGTCGGCATCCCAGCAACCGAGCCGCACAAACAAGCAAAGCCGCATTGGTGGGATGCAGGCAGCACATAAAACCACACCCCCTCTGGTCCGCGGAAAAACCTCTCTCCACATAGCCAGTCCCTGGTGCCCGAAAGGTTGGGGACCTCTGCTCTAAAGTATTCTATTCTTTTTAGATTGCAAACCTTTGTTTGAACAGCATCTAGGTCAGTGTTTCTCAACCTTGACAATTTTAAGGCATGTGGACTTCAACTCCCAGAATTCCACAGCCAGCAATGCTGGCTGTGGAATTCTGGGAGTTGAAGTCCACATGCCTTAAAATTGTCAAGGTTGAGAAACACTGATCTAGGTTGATGAATAAAAGCAGTTCAGAAATGATAAAATGTTCCTTTTTGAAGAAAGCGAAAATGTTATGGGAACATTCTTCTGAGTTTACGAGACAATTCTGGAGCACATTAGTCATGTGAATTGCATCTCGACTGCTTTGTTACAGAAGAAATAATAATGGGATGCCAGAGTTTTGATTCTTATCTTCAGTTTTTTTTCAGTTGTCTTCAAAAGTAGAGAATCAGACTGCGTTATCTGAACTGTTACATTTTTTTTATGCTGTACTTCTGTCAAGAGAACAACATCAACATGGTCATATAGGCCTCAGAGAGAAAAAGTACAGCCTTATTTTTTTGTTTTTAACCGATAGCTTTTGTAAGTATAATCTTGCTGACATGTTGTAAATTGCTTTTTAAAAGAAGAAGGGTTTAGCAATGGAAATGCAGGTAGTCCTCGGCTCATGACCACAATTGAGCCCGAAATTTCTATTGCTAAGTGAGACAGTTAAGTGAATTTTGCCCCATTTTATGACCTTTCTTGCCACAGCTGTTAAGTGAATCACTACAGTTGTTAAGTTAGTAACAGAGGTAAGAGAATCTGGCTTTCCCATTGACTTTGCTTGTCAGAAGCTTGCAAAAGGCAATCCCCTGAGAACTTTCTGCAACACTTTTAAGTGTGAAAAACAGTCATAAGTCACTTTTTTCAGTGTTGTCGTAAATATGAACAGTCACTAAAGGAAGTTGTAAGTTGAGGACTATCTGTATAGTTTTAAATTTTTATATCACTTATCCTGGCTTCGTGAGTTACCATTTTAGGAAAAAAACTGCAAGCAATCTTATTCAGGGTTTGAATATTGTCAACTGGGATAGAGATACTTCTGACTGGCCTTAGAGCGGTGGCAGCCTTGATGTACTCATCCTGTAGCTGCACTTTAAAATGCAGGCCACATCGTAGGGAAGCTAGTGTGATGAACTTGTGATGAAAGCCATAAGAGAATCCTTCTTTCCTTGTCACAACTGGACACAAGTCCACAAGAATCTCTGTGTAATGAATAGTTCATTCCTAAGGAATCCCTTTGTAGCAGAGCAAATAGGAAAGATAGGTTTGGCAGACTGAGAGTTCCAAATTCTTCTAGTAGAATTTAAGAAATTGCATAGTTATATGTTTTCTAATAACATAAATGCAAAGACGAGACAACAGAGAAACAAACATTGGACCAGGATACCTACGGGACCGTCTTCTGCCACATACTTCCCTTCGACCGGTGAGAGCGCACAGGGTCGGCCTCCTCCGGGTCCCGTCAGCGAAACAATGCCGTCTGGCGGGTCCTAGGGGGAGGGCCTTCTCTGTTGTGGCGCCCACCCTCTGGAACCAACTGCCTCCTGAAGTCCGTGCTTCCCCCACTCTCCCGGCCTTCCGGAGGAATCTTAAGACCTATCTTTGCCGGCAGGCCTGGGGTTGACTGTGGAATGTTGAGTGAATGATGAATGTGTCTGGGGTTGTATTTTTTAATGATTTTTTTAGATTTGGACTTAGTTTTGAAGTACTGTTTTGTTTATGTTGTAAGCCACTCCGAGTCTTCGGAGAGGAGCAGCATATAAGTCCGAAAAATTAAATTAAATTAAATTAAATTAAAACTGCCCATTTAAAGATGTTATTCAGTACAGGATTTTGAAACAGATTGTTAATGTGGTATTTCTTTGCTAGCACATATAGGAATGGCTTCAATTTTACTGATAAACAACCTTTTGTACACTAAAGATTATAGTCAATGCCTCCATTTTCTTCAATGCTAAATATTCCCCATTCTTGGGAGGACAGAAATTTCTGTGATGAGACAATGGGGGCCTATTTTCCAATGCTGATTTCTTCACAGTTGCTTACATGATGTTGTAGGTCAAGGATGAAAAACTTTTGGACTATGACAGACATGTCAAACTCGCGACGTCACGTGACGTCACGCAACATATCGGCGCTTTTTTGCCATTGCCGGCAATGGGGTGGGCGTGGCTCTGGTATGATGAAACCGGCCCGCGGACCAGCAGTTTGACACCCCTGGTCTATGAGGAATTGAACACGTTCCTTTCTCTTTTGTATCCCTGGTGCTAGTTTTCCCCATAGAGAAAATTGTGTAGCAAAGTAGAAATGTCTTTGCAAACACACCAACTTAGAATCTGTGTAGATGCCATTACAGTTGGGTCTCTTTAGGTCTGTCCTTAGGGTACAAATATTCTTCTGCCTGCCTGTAAACATAATCCACCGTGTACTTTGTGCTAATCTTCGCATTCAGAATAAGCACGTGATACAGTTCTGCAGGTAATCTAGTTTCAGAATGCAGGTAACCCATGAGGCAAACTGAGATGCCCTAATATGGTGGCAGGCCATAAGGAAACGTGTAGCCACCCCTTTTTCCAGGGGTCTGTGACAATGCGCCGTGGCCAACTCACCACAGCCAACTTGCTGCCAGACAAGAGTTACACTAATATCAAAGATAGGGCGAAATAGAATAATTAAAAGAACTGATGCAAAAGGAGGGACACAATGAAATGTGAATGACAACAACTAAAATATTGTTTTATTTATTTTAAATAATTACATTGAATTGTTTAAATTGTGCTGTGGCGAGTTGTCCCATTTCATCTTTCAGACAAGTTTGGGATTTTCAACCTACTTTGTGCCATCTGAAGGATAATACACCATGTGTCTTTTCTGAATGCATTATTGTTGGAAACTAATCCTCTACAGTGTCTACATTTGCTTTCTTTTTTTTATTATTATTATTATTAGATATCCGTTTGTACATGTAAACAAAGAAAAAATTCAAGTTAAAGCCATTCAACTTAATACAATCATTTTAAATTTGTAGACCTTCTTCACTCCGTATATCCAAGTTTAACTATAAGCCAACTACATTTTACAAATTTTAAATTTCACTTCTTTTCAGATCAATCCATTGGACATCAAACAAACAAGTCATCTTATTAAAATTAATAATTTTCATGTCAATATACCCATCCCTTCAACAAGTACATTCTTAGTCTATTTAATATATATCTTCCATTAATCGATAGATATATATTTGTACATGTAAACCAGGGGGAAATTCAAGTTAACTCTAAATTTGCTTTCTTAATGCCACATGCGATATACTGTTGTGCACTGGAACAAGCTTATAAACAACCACACCCTTTTGGGAATGAAGACTTGCCTCCAGGAAGACCCGAGAGGAGACCGACAAAAGCTTGCTTGGTATCCAACTCCCCCTGTGACCACAAATAACTATCATGTGTGAAAGGAAGTGGTGGATTAAAAAATACTAATAGATAGTAACATCTGTGCCTTAACTGGCAAATCTGCTTTGATGTGTGATGACTTCTGCTTTTGTTCAGTAGCTTTATACTGCAGAAATTTTAGTGACTAATAATACATAATGCAGTGAATATTGGTAAATACTAAAATATCCTTTCATGGATTATTTCTTATATTACATTATTCCACTTTACATTTTTCTTGCTTGTTGTAGAAACTCTTATATATAGCAAAGTGTGTGTGTGGCAAAACGGCAATTTATTTGACTTTTGTTGAGTAGAACATAATTATTTCCATTCCTTTGTCAAACAGACAAGTTTGTTTTAAAATGGCTTAATGTCATTTGTTATGTGTTCCTCCATGGCTCTTTATTTATTCTTCCTTGATCTGTGATTTTTAATGTTTGTATTTAAAAAGTGTCTTGGGATCCCTTATCTTTTGATTTCAAATATGATGAATGGTTCTGTTGTACATCTTTCTATTATGGTACCGGTAGTGCAGTTAATGACTAGCTCTGTCAGATTTAATTTTGAAAGAAGTTCAGATTTTATTTCCATTTGTTGGGTTCTTTCTCTTTCATGTATTATGAAATAGGTATTGCAGATCTTTGGACAATTTGCTTCCATCACAAATCAAGCATCCATCTCTCTAACAGTAGCATTTTCCATGGAGCCTAGAAGATCTGAGTAGAATGTCATTGAAGCTGTTCCAAACAGCTATAGTTGCTTCTTGGCCGAGGGTATTTCGTCCATTAGCAAAAAAACTTGTTAAATAATTTTGCTTGAGCCTGTTAGAAAATTCCATGCTTTGGATTACTCATCTTCATTGTTTCCTTTCTGTAAACCTGTCTGTCTGTTACTTATTTATTCCAGTGTTTCTCAATCTCAGCAGTTTTAAAACATGTGGATTTCAACTACCAGAATTCTCTGCCAAGCCCAGCTGGATTGGCAATTCTGGGAATTGAAGTCTATATATCTTAAAATTGCTGAGGTTGATATAAACCTGGGGTCTTCAAACGTGGCAACTTTAAGACTTGTGGACTTCAACTCCCAGAATTCCTCAGCCAGCGGAATGGCTGGCTGGCTGAGGAATTCTGGGAGTTGAAGTCCACAAGTCTTAAAGTTGCCACGTTTGAAGACCCCTGATATAAACACTGTTCTACAAGGAGCAAGTATAGATATATTAACTTGTTGTTAATCAGTATGCTTCATATCTGGTGAATACCTCACTTTCCTTCCCAAAACTCTATGTAACAAAAGTACATCTCCTTCCTCCAGATGTTTTAAACCACAACCCTTTGAGGTCAGTTGAGTTAATGGCCAGCTGCAAATCACTTAGTGAGCTTTGAGGAGGCACTTGAACCTCTAACCTCCAATTAGACTAGTTCATCTATACTCTTTTTGGTAGAATAGGCCTGCCTTTCCCAAAGAGGTTGTGGGAGGGAGTAGTATTTTTATTGGTGTTTCCATCTTTCCATCAATCATTAACTAAAAATAAAACAGACACACACCTTCATTCATATCACTGTGACCAAGTTTGGATAATAGGACAAGTCATTTTATGGCTTATTGGCAAACAAGCAGAATAGCTAAGAGATTGTGGAGGGCTGGGTGTGTGGTTTAATTTGTCATTCAGAAATAGATGCTGATAACAAGGAACAGCCAGAAAGCAAGATGAGAGCACTGTACATGACTGAAAAAGTTCAGCACACACACACTCTCTCTCTCTTTTGATGATAGAAAATGTCTGAAAACTCTTAGGACAGTGGTGGCGAACCTAGGGCACGGGTGCCAGAGGCGGCACTCAGAGCCCTCTCTGTGGGCACGTGCGCCATCGCCCCAGTCCTAGGCCTTCAGCTGGGTTTTATAAAACCTTTTCGCTTTAGGCCTCCACCGCCGTGTGCAAAAAAAAAAAAAAGTTCAATCAGTCAATTTCAACTTCTCGTGGGGAAAAAAAGGGTCTTGCAAAGTTGGAATTGATTGAGTGAACTTTTTAGTCCCACACAGTCTGCTGTTACCATGACAGCCACACCCACCCAATGGGCCACGTCCACCTAGCACCTGGCAATAAATAAGTGGGTTTTGGGTTGCAGTTTGGGCACTCTGTCTCTAAAAGGTTTGCCATCACTGTCTTAGGAGACATCGTAACTTCTGTCCAAAGCCTGTTAGCTAGTCCAAACTTGTAACCAAGTCCACAAATAGTTGCTCACTTGCCACAAACCCTTTGGCAGCTTTCTGGGGGCTGGCAGAGGACATTCTTGATATATTTTTATTTTGGATATAGGAAGAGCTCTTTCCTTTGGCAGCTCACTTATTTCTCTGCTCGTTAAAGAGAAGGGTAGTTCTTTCATTCATCCTTTGCCACCTGCTCGCTCATGTATATAGAATTACATGAACTTTTTTGTGTGTGGGGGGGTACCTTCAGGTCATTCCTGACTTCTGCCAACTGCTTGGACAAATCTATGCAGTTTTCTTGGCAAGATCTTTAGAAGTAGCTTGCCATTGTCTTTTTCTTAGGGTTGAAAAACAAGAACTGGCCTAAAGTTACTATAAAAAGAGGGCTTTCATCCATAGGGCAGGACTAGAACTCATCGTCTCCCATTGTATAGCCAGATGCCTTAAACCAGGGCTTTTCAATCTTTTCACAGATTGTACCTCTTTTAGGACATGACAATACCTGAGTACCACCAGTGCTTAGCAAGGTGTCAAAAACTTGATGACTAAAAAAGTACCTCATGGTACTTCAATAATGTTAAATATGTCTTTATACTGTTTTCCATTCAGGCACATTTTAAAACAATTTGCAATATTAAAATAGAACATTATACTGTTTTGTCTTAAAAATTGGAAATGAACTTCATGACAGCATAAATACAAAGGGAGTAGTATTGTTTCTTTATATACAACTTTTTTGCTTCCTGATGCAGTTGATTTTTAAAAATTAATTAGACCTACTGTTGGGAATATTTATTTGTTGCTGAATGTAATACCCCTTATTGTAGTAGATAATATATTATAACATACCCTGAAATTTTTGTTCCTTGGAGACTGCCCTAAGCCAGTGTTTCTCAACATCAACAACTCCAAGATTGCCAGATTTCGAATCCTAGAATGCCAGCTAAGGAATTCTGCTGCTGAAATTGAGAAGCACTGCCCTAAGCACCTTTCAGAAAAATTACTTTTTTCAGTACTTGTTAGATGTTATGGGCGAGCTAAGGTAGAATAGGTGAAGTTTGTACAATAATAGAAACTTCACGTCTATTCTTTTTTGTGTGCATTTCTCTTATAATGGGAGTGTCCAGGAAATTTACTTTAAAAAGGGATAATCAACAGGTAGTGAATGTCCCTGTAGAACTGACAATACAGAATAACATGTGCTGTGGTTTCTATGGCACCTGTGTCATAGAGGCAGTATCAGGTTTCATGGGGGGGGGTTCTTATATTTCCCTTCCAAAACAACTGTAGAAAATATACCCCAACCAAGGAATTATCAACTTAGACAAACAAGCTAACAGTAAACAACATCCTAATCAAGGAACTACAACACTCCCACCAGCACTGACAGGACAAGCCACTATAGTATATAAACAGAGAGCACTCCCTTCTAGTATTGATGATGTTACTTAGTTGGATAATGAAATATCTGCAAGAAAACAACAAAGCTCAGAGAGCACCAAGGACCCCATAGAAAATATTAAATTGGACTAAAGATAAGAGTTACCTGAATTTGGGGACTGCGATATGATATAATATGAAGCTGGTTTAGGTGCTTAATTATTTACGATTATATTGTTAAAAAAGGCAACTTTTGTTTGGCCTATATCTAAGATTCTTTGCCTTAATATTGATCTAGCTTGACCTAGCTCTAAAGTTAACATGACACCACTGAGAAATTCACTTTATAATGCCAAGACATGGTTTGGGGATTACATGAACAGCTGTGCTCTTGCCCACTCTTCCTCCAGTTTGAGTTAATTCCTAATTTCCAGTTTTCTAGTAAATTCCTGATTTTCAGCTCTCCTGGTTCTCGCAGATGTCAGACTGCAATCTGAACTATGGTTTGTTAAAGAGAGGAAATTGCATGAGGATAGATAGAGAGCATTAATGCTTGATTGGATCTGCTAATGCTAAGTGCTACATCTGTGGTTTGGTACTGCTATTACAGCACGGTTTTTGCTGGTTGTGTGTCTTGACCCGAGGTCATAAATTGAGAGAGAGAGAGAGAGAGAGAGAGAGAGAGAGAGAGAGAGAGAGAGAGAGAGAGAGAGAGAGAGAGAGGGAGGGAGGGAGGGAGGGAGGGAGGGAGGGAGGGAGAGAGGGAGAGGGAGAGGGAGAGGGAGAGGGAGGGAGGGAGAGGAGAGAGAGAGAGAGAGAGAGAGAGAGAGAGAGAGAGAGAGAGAGAGAGAGGATGCTTTTTGAGATGTAAATGGATAGGTTAAAAATCTTAACTTCAGAATTCCCTTGACGATGATTTCATAGGACAGCCCTGTGGCATTAAAAAAGAATGGGGGGAGGTGGAGGGGAAGAAACCCTTGATTTCTTTCTGGGATTATAGATTATATTTCTTTTGTAACGGCTTTTTTATTCTTTGAAAGAATTAAACTACCACCACTTTTTCCGTAAAACCAGGCGATTTTCTTGTGTTTTCATTTCTGACATGCTTCCATTTCCTCTCCCTTGTTCCCTTTACTCTATTTTGATTAAATGCATATAGAGACAAACAAGACTTTTTATCAGGCTCTATGGCAGCGGTTCTCAACCTTTTTCAGGCTGCGATCCCGACCTGCGCCGCGCATGCACGGTGCGACCCCAACCTGCATCGCGCATGCACGGCAATGACGGCCCGCATTGCGCATGCGCGGTGCTACCCCACACATGCGCGGTGCTGCCCCCTGCGCCGGCCAAGGGGGAAAAAATGGCGGGCTGCGGTGTTTGGCGACCCCCGTGAAATGGTCGTTTGACCCCAAATGGGGTCGTGACCCACAGGTTGAGAACCGCTGCTCTATGGTTTTTCCTCTTTTATCGCCTGTGCAAATTTCTTCTCACTTTTCGGCTTTGCTTTTGCTGTGAAGATGCAGTTTACTGGGATTGCCTTCATAAATTGTTCCAATCTATCACTATAAAAGTAGCCCTAATAAACAGGATTTCCCTTTGCTACGGGGTAATCTGCATTGTGTATAAAGCCTACTCTGGGTACTTAAAAATGTTTATAATAGTATTTTCTCCTCTCTTTTTGGACAGATACAATATATGGAACATAAATGTTTACAATTTCATCACTCTCTGTCAATTTACAAATGACTAACATAGTTGTCTTTAAAATAAATTACTTCATTGTGTTTATGAGGGTATTTACTTATCATCTTCATTTTCAGGGCAGGATTACTTTGGAAGTGAAAAAAATGCATGGATCCAGCATTCTTTCAATTCTTCAATCATTTGAAAGATCAGTAATATTAAGTTTGCAGTAAATCCTTCATTTCATAAACATTTACGTTTGCCCTAATTCATTTGATCAGCAGGTTTAACAGATGGGGGCCTATCTCTGAAGAATGTAGATGGGAACAGAAGTCTAGAGCATTTGCTGTTGTAGTAAATGTCTAGTGATATATACATATAATACATAGTATACTATATAGTATACCAGCGGTTCTCAACCTATGGGTCGCGACCCCATTTGGGGTCGAACGACCGTTTTGCGGGGGTCGCCAAACACCGCAGTCCGCCATTTTGTTTTTTTTTCGTCGTGCGAGCACCGCGCATGCGCGATTCGGGCCATCGCGGTCCGCCATTTTATTTTTTTGGGTTTTTTGTCGCGCACGCCACACTTGCGCAGTTCGGGCCGCCGCGCATGCGCGGATCGGCCTGTTGCGGTCCGCCATTTTGGTTTTTTGTTTTTTTTTTGTCGCGCGCGCCGTGCATGCACAGATTGGGCTGTCGCGCGCGCATGCACGGTTCGGGCCATTGCGCATGCGCCGCGCATGCACGGATCGGGCCGTTGTGGTCCGCCATTTTGTTTTTTTTTCATCGCGCGCTGCACATGCGTGGATCGGGCCATCGCGCACGCGGGTCAGGGTCACGCTGCGCATGGGCGGCGCAAGTGGGGTCTCAACCTGAAAAAGGTTGAGAACCACTGTAGTATACTATAGTGTCTATTATTTAGTAAATATTTGGACAATCTTGAGCAATTGTGTCAGTAAATCTAATCATGTAGATAAATTATTATTCTGTTAAGGATTCCAGCATGTACATTATTGTTTCTGCTGCAGACAGAAAGTAAAAACTGTGGAAAAGAGTGTTTTCATCTATTATTCAAGGATAATCCGCATTTGAATGGTCAGGAAAACTTGTTTTATAACAGATAAATACTTGAAAATATTTTATTCAGTTTTTGAAATGGACAACATTGCTTTATGGGGATTGTTTGAGATGTTTTTTAGTCATAAGAAGTAATCTTCTTAAGATATTCATATGAACTAAAATTGAATAACCCATCTCATAAGGACGTCCCATCAGATGGAAGGGGTGTTTTTCTGGCTTAGAGGGGTGGGGTGGGGTGTTGTATGTGTGTATCTGTTTGTTTGCTTGTTATTTTTCGGTCAGTGTTGACTCCTGGTGACTCCCTAGATCAGTGATGGCGAACCTTTTAGAGACTGAGTGCCCACCACCCTGTGCCCCGCCTGCCCACAGGGCCACCCGCCTCCACAGCCCACCGCAACAGATCGCCCAGGCAGCCCAGCAGCGCCATGGTGGCCACACCTCCACCCGCGCCCTGCAGCATCATCTGTGCATGACAGAGCGCGAGGGCGGAGTCTTGTCCCCGCTACCCGGCTGCCATGTCCTTGGCTGTGCTGCTCTGTGTGGGCCATGCCCAGGGGCAACTCTCCTCCGGAGGGGCTGCTGGTGAGGAGGGGGCCGTGGGGGGAGGAAGGGCTGGGGTGAAGGCATGTGTGCCCACAGAGAGGGCTCTGAGTGCCGCCTCTGGCACGCGTGCCACAGGTTCGCCACCACTGCCCCAGACTAGTTCCTATAGTTTTCTTGGCAATATTTTCAGAAACGGTTTGTTATTGCTTTTTCTCTAGGGCTAAGAGACTAGCCCAAAGTTATTTATCAGGCTTTATGCTAAGGCAAGAAAAGAACTGGTCCCCTAGGTTCTAGCTCATTGCCTTTAATCGTACACCAAACTGCCGGTCCCTTCTGTTAATGATGATACTACAGTGACATTACAAGACTGCTGTGTTTCATAAATGACTTTTTTTCATTCAAAGCCTATTTGAATAATCTCATGCTCCATTAAAAAAAACAAACATCCAGCAATTTCTCAAAGCTGAGGTTCTGATACTGGCAGTGCATGCATCACTCTTGTCCTTCGATGGCAGGAACAGTTCACCAAACACTTCTTATTTCAGTTCACAAATATTCAATATTTCTCTGTTAACTTTCAACAGATTGCAAATCCCTGCAAAACCATCACTTAATTGATTGAGCTATTATTACAAGCAACGCTTTGCTATGAGATCCACCTGGTTGTACTTTGCTGTGCACTCAGACACTGTTTTTTACAGGGCACTTTAGCCCATATGTCCAGGTAACAATGTCAAGTGATTTAATATATGAGGATTAAAAGGATACCTGTCAGATTCCAAAATTCTGTTGTCTAAGGAGTCAAATAGAATTCCTCCATTGAGTTAGAAAATAAACCATCACAGGACTATTCTCATTCCCAACCTGTGCAGCTTAGCAGGAAACGGCACAATCAATTATATCAAAGGTTGCTGTCAGGTGTTGCAAAAATGCATAACTCAAGGCCAACACATATTCAATGAAAAGCATTGCCTCAGAGCCCTGCCCAAATTTGTCACGTTTGTAACTTCTCATTTATCCCAGGGGGAAATTATTAAATTTATTAGGCATAATGTAAAGTAATCACTTTTTAATTAAGGTAGATGAAGCTAGGTTCTGTCATGATCTGATCATTTGTCGCAGCTTAGCCTATTTTTGGAATCCCCAATACACTGCTCAGAAATCAAATGTGGTTCTTGCTCTCAAGATGTTCCTTTGCTAGGAAAATTTACAAGACTGCATTCCCACCGTTCTGGTGACAGAAGTCATTCCCCCAAGGTGAATGTTACAGCTTCAGTTCCAGAACTATGCTTGCAACTACTCCGACGATGGATCATAAAAATCATATAAATTCTATAAGAATACTCACTGGTCCCCTGGGGTTAACTTGGAAGGTGAGCTTTGAGGGAAAATATGTGATCCTTTGTAAGTAAATCAGAAATTAGTACAATGTTAGGCGAACTGATTGTTAGGGGAATGGAAGTATTACAAGTAGCTGCCTATTCTTTGAACTATTGATAATACAAAAGAACCAGTTCACATAATTTTGTAGTAGAAACTGGCAGTTTTTGATTCAGAAAATTTTGTGGATTTAGGCATGTACAAATAAAGATGCGCCCACGTCTGATGAAATCAATACTGTGGGGCAGATATCTTGGCAAAGATAATGGCTCTCTCCCAACTTCAACAGGGTTAAGTTCTTCCTGCCAATGAGAATGAAAAAGCACATTTTCCCTTTGTAAATTACCTACTATCATGTGTAAATCAGAAGCTCCGTCTTACATCTTACAAATAAGCCAAATATTGAAAGCCAAGGACATATCACATCTTCTAACTCTGATTTGTTAGAAAAATAAGCCAATACTAGCATGCACATTGAAACAAATCCCTTAATCAGAAAAGCATACAGCCAAGCAGCAGGCAACACCATGATGTGAAAACTTAGCCCCTGTTAATAGCTTTTACTTGAAAAAGAAGTTTGCTTTTAACAGACTCACCTCAGTATAGTTTTGTTGATTCTTCAATATCAAATAGAGTACTTTTGAAGCTTGCTACTGATTATCTGAGCATTTATCGGAACTGGGGTATATATTATACGCCACTAAACCGTATAATTTCAGTCTGCTTCGGTATAATCCGTATTTTGCATGGATTGCAAATGGAGCAGAAGTTCAGCGCTTCTGCATCTTTTGTGCAGAAGGCAAATAAAATGAGCGTTGCAGATTGATATCACAGGACCATAATTCAACCTACAACTATGGCAGACATGCTTCATTTTGAAAGGTGAAAGTGCTGAACATTGAAGTTATTATTTGGAGGGGGGAAATGGAACAGAAGCCCTATTAAAATGTTTTTAGAAGTTTTTCCCGTCAGCTCTTTAAATGTCCCTTCTCGACCAACTGCGCATATACTTTTGTTGACTTTTGTGTAACACAGTGTAGATTGTGTTTGCAGATTTCAGTGATGTAACTTTTTTGTTTTTACTCAAACCTTCCTTCTTTGCTTATTAATACAGACCCGTGTGTACTTATTTTGAATAAGAAATGAAGTCGCTTTGCTAGTTTGTCTATATGTAAAATTATTTTTGTTTTTTTTTCCTCCTTTCCTTTCAGTACTTTCCTGTATCTGAAGTTCCTGGTAGTTTGGGCCCTCGTGTTGGTGGCTGACTTTGTTTTGGAATTCAGATTTGAATATTTGTGGCCATTCTGGCTTTTCATCCGGAGTGTTTATGATTCCTTCAGATACCAGGGATTGGTATGTATAAAAATAGAGAAAGTATTTCTCCACTGTTTATTGTTATTACTAGCATTTGCATTAGTAGCTGTCCAATGTATCTCTCAGTTGGAATCCTGTTTGATAATATCGCTCCGAAAAAGTTCTTTGCAAATAAAGGAGTCCTTGTCTCTATTTTCAGCTGCAGAACATCCTCTTCTACTACTCTGGGTACTGCTTTAATAGGGTCTCTTGATATTCAGAAGCAACTTTTATCCAATGCTTGAGAAACATCAAGGGGGGGGGGAAACTTCTGGTGTAAGCAGCTCTTTGGATTGCAAATATTTTGAGAATACCAAGTAACATGAGACAAAAGGGCGGAAAGAATACAGACAGACTGTCTCTCAATATCTAATAGTCATTTGTCTCATGGTTACCAAACATGGTTAATACTGGATTATAATGGTTATTACAAGTGGAGAAATAACCTTTTGTATGTTGCAGATTCCCTTAAAAGCACCACAGCAAAAAACATTTTAAAAGCACATCTCTTTTGCCAGATTTCTAATAATAGAATAACAGAATATTTTTATAATTTTAACTTTTGGGAAATAAAAAAAAAGTTAGCAGCCGTGAACATTTTTTTCTGGGTGCTTATAGTCATTGGCTGAAGCAAAATTTGAATTAAAGTCAGCCATGCTGCTCCAGCAAGTCATCTGGTAAATTATATTGGAGGCAAACATTCAGGATTTCATGTGAGAGAAAATAGGGGGCATAACCAGTATTTACAAAAAGGAAATCCTCTTCTATAAAGTTACAGTAAAATCTTAGCCATGAAATCATTTTTAATAATTAGGAGAAAATTGCTGTTACGTGGCTTTCTTGGTAGAAAGTTGAATGTTTGGATGGATGGATGGATGGATGGATGGATGGATATATGGATAGATGGATGGATGGATGGATGGATGGATGGATGGATGGATGGATGGATGGATGGATAGATGGAATTGCAATGCCTTCAGTGAAATCTTTTCACTATCTTAAAAAAAAGCCTAATGGACTTTCTCTTTTTTCTCTTCTCCCCAACCTCTCGTTTTTCTTTAGGCATTTTCAGTATTTTTCGTTTGTGTAGCATTCACATCAAATATCATATGTCTGCTATTCATACCAATACAGTGGTTGTTTTTTGCTGCTAGCACATATGTTTGGGTACAGTATGTCTGGCATACGGGTAAGTCTTCCTATTTATTTCACTTGTCTATTAAATCGGAGAACAAGTTGTAAAATAATCATCCTGTTTTTGTCTAAAAATCACACGTGGTCCCTGTTAAATTGGCCTCCAGTTTGCCAATGACACCAAGTTTACTCTTGAGATCTGATTACAGAGTCCTCACCTTACAGCAGTTCATTTAATGACCATTCAAAGTTATAATGGCACTGAAAAAAGTGACTTATGACTGTTTTTCACACTTATAAATATTGTAGCATCCCCGCAGTCACATGATCAAAATTCGGACACTGGCTCGTATTTATGATGGTTGCAGTGCCCTAGGGCAGGGGTAGGCAACTTTGGCTCTTTTATGACTCGTGGACTTCAACTCAAACGTCTTGGCGACGTTTCGACGAAGTCCCATTCGTCATCTTCAGGCTGGTGCTTTTGTGCTCCTATATATATCTCATAAGGGTAAAAAAGAATATATGCAGTGTTACCTTGATTTTAGATGTCAAAAGGGTCTCTGTCTCTCTCTCCCTCCCTCCTCCCTCTCTCTCTCTCTCTCTCTATCCCCCTTTCTGCCCTTGGTCTGCCAGTCCTCTTCCCCCACTCTTTTTCTTTCTCTCCCTCTTTCCTCTGCCTCTCTCTTTCTCTCTCCCCCCTCTCTCCCTCTCTCGGATCTTCTGCTTACCTGGCAAGCTGGCTTCAAGCTGTTCTCCAACAAGCTCAGAGGTAGGCAACCTCGGCTCTTTTATGACTCATGGACTTCAACTCCCAGAATTCCTGAGTCAGCATAGCTGGGCTAGCTAGCTCTCTCCTGCCCTTCCTGCTTCCTGCAGAGACGCAGCAAAGGGAGAAGCCCCGCCCAAAAAGCTTTTCAGCTTGTCGGAGAACACCGTGAGTCTACTCTCTTTTACACACACACACACACACACACACACACAAACAGACAGAGAGAGAGAGAGAGAGAAGCAGGGAAGCACAAGTGCCTTTCTCTGTCTCTGTCTTTCTCTGCAAATGGCAGAGGAGGCTGGGAGCCACAGGGGAAGGCTCAAAGAGCCACGTGTGGCTCCGGAGCCGCAGGTTGCCGACCTGTGCCCAAGATAACCTATTGGCTTCTGGGCCCATGAGAGGACTGAAAACTGGATTTCTCAATCCCAGTCCAACATCTGTTGAGACTCTAAGAAGAGTACAGAAAAGAGCAACAAAGATGATTAGGGGACTGGAGGCTAAAGCATATAAGGAACGGCTGCTGGAATTGGGTCTGTCTAGTTTAATGAAGAGAAGGACGAGGGGGGACATGATAGCAGTCTTCCAGTATCTCAGGGGCTGCCCCAAAGAAGAGGGAGTCAAGCTATTCTCCAAAGCGCCTGAAAGCGGGACAAGAAGCAACGGGTGGAAACTAACCAAAGAGAGAAGCAACCTAGAACTAAGGAGAAACTTCCTGACAGTTAGAACAATTAACCAGTGGAACAACCTGCCTCCAGAAGCGGTGAATGCTCCAACACTGGAAGTTTTTAAGAAGAGTCTGGACAGCCATTTGTCTGAAATGGGATAGGGTTTCCTGCCTGAGCAGTGGGTTGGATTAGATGACCTCTAAGGTCCTTTCCAACATTATTATTATTATTATTATTATTATTATTATTATTATTATTATTATTATTATTATTATTATTATTATTATTATGGAGCATTGCACAGTCAGCCAGATGTTCAGACTGGATTTGGCATTTTTGTCTACCTATCGAGTCCTTACCCAGGACCTAGTAAGGCCGCCTTTTGCAATTGACTAATGGCGAATTTGTCAACGTCAATGGTGTTCAAGTGGTGCTCCAGTTGTTTTGGGATTGCACCCAAGGTGCTTCTTCTTCTTCTTCTTCTTCTTATTATTATTATTATTATTATTATTATTATTATTATTATTATTATCTTAACCACCATATCAAGTTGTGTCTCTGTACAAAAAAGAGTAATGGATGTGAGCTTTGCTCAGTCATGGCGCAGGATTTTCCCCTTCATAATTATAGATGCTATTTTAAGAAGTCTAATTTTCTTCTTTCTTTCTTTTTTAATGTTGATGCTTGGCTTGTTTTCTGTTTCCAACAGAGAGAGGCGTGTGTTTACCAACAGTATCACTATGGATACTGTTTGTTTATATTGAAGCAGCAATCAGATTTAAGGATCTCAAAAACTTTCATGTTGACCTTTGTCGACCTTTTGCTGCACACTGGTAAGTGGATAGTCCAGTATTTTTTCTTCTCTTAAGCATTCTTTAAAATGCAAGTAGTCCTAGAGTTACAGCAGTCGCTTTAGTAACCATTCAAAGCTACAGTGGCACTGAAAAGAATGACTTATGACCGTTTTTCACACTTACGACCATTCACTATCCCCATGGTCACAGGATCAAAATTGCATTGATTCCCGTGATCAATATTTGTAACTTCATCTGGCATTCCTTCTTATTTACTTAATAGAGTTACAGGCTGATCCAGTCTCAAGTGACTTTGAACACCTTATATCTTTGAGTGGGGTGAACTTTTAATCATTATGAAACTTGCATGCTTGACTGCAGTTATGAAATGTTAATTCTTCAGATCACATCACATTTCTGTAAAAGCACTGGGAATGTCCTATCAAAAGTAGACTTCTACATATGCATTTGTGAGATGGGGAGCACTTCAAGACATTATGGAACAGTCATCTTTATTTTAATGCAGTCCACATTGCTACTTCTGACAACACTGGTTTTAATGCTCTTGCTTCTTGTTATTGGAGTTGTCATCAGCTATTTCTAGGCTAATGTCAAATTTACAACAGACATTTAAAATGGATATAGACCTTTCATGGACAGTATTTAAATTCCTGTTTAAACCACGTGCAGCGTCAGTTGTTTGTTCTGCTCTATTTTTGTACTTTGGTCATTTTTTTTTTAAAAAAAAGTAATTTTGTTTTTGGAACAGATAAAACTTTATCTAATAAAAACAAGATTGGGCACTGGATGTGTACTTCAGGTAACTACAGGTAGTTTTTCAGTTATTACAGCAGTTGGGATCAGGATTTCCACCAATAACAGATACTGTCATAAAATGCAATATCACAAGACTACATCACTTAGTATTGGCAATCCTAGCCGTCCTGGTTGTCGACGTAACCATAGAACTGTGTGAGTCATTAAACAGAAAGAGGCAGGAGCCCCATGCAAGCAGACTGGCTGCTGAGAGTACACAAGGTGCCACGGGCAAGTGCTGTGGAATGCATTTAGGGGCTGCCACGGGCAGGCACTTCGGAGCATGGATCGTTGAAAAAGCAACAGGAATTGGAAGCGATGACCTTTTTTTTTTTTTCTGGCTTCCCCCCATGGTTGTGCTTGCATATCACCTGAACACTGGATTACAATCCCAGGACTGCAAAGATACTGCAATGGCCGGAAGTCCAATTGTGAGACATGAGCCTCCCTTGTTCAGCCCTGTTTTAACTTGGAACAGCGGCTAAACAAGTGGCTGTAACCCAAGAACTATCCGAACACAACTATACCATCCCTGTGCCAGCGGAATTACAGAATCAGAAACAGGACATAAAATTATATACTTCTGCCCAGTAGCCTTTGAGTGATGGATTGACTGAGATCAATAAAAGTCATTGTTGATTACAGAAAAGAATGAGAATCATGACATCGAAATCTGCCCCGCTTGGTTGTATTTCCAGCCCCTTTTTCAGTTCTTTTAAAACTGTCCTTCCATTATCCCAAAAGTGCTTTTTCACGAGGCAATTGCTCTTTCTTGTTTTTCTTTGAAGACGTTCGCTTCTCATCCAAGAAGCTTCTTCAGCTAATGACGAGAAGCAAAAGGTCTTCAGAGAAAAATAAGAAAGTCTAGTTGCCTCGTGAAAAAGCATCTTTGGGGTAACTATGACCTGGCTGACTGAGAATCTCCATAGACATTTAGCTATGTCTTTCCATTATGTATCCTAAAAACATATTTGGGATATTGAAACAAACCTATTTTCCAAATGGTATTCAAAGTGTTTTGTTCACAGAAAAATATATTTCACTAACGTTGATTAGCTTTAGTAGTGTTAAATGCTGACTATACAGTAAAAACTTTATATATCAAATGCAAAATTGTTCTCTGGGAGAATTATTCCACATTATTCCCCAGCCAACGTTGATACAATAACGTTCAAACCAGTTTCTCATATTTCCTGAAAAGACAAGTAGATATTTAAATTACCTGAAGGTGCCAAAATTTAAAAGAGATTTAGCTACTGTAGAAGGAATGTCACGTTACCTGTGGCAGTAAAAAAAATCAGAAACTACATTTTTTTTCTTTTATCAGATGCAGAATTGTCATAGGATTTAAATTGGAACTAGGTGGGCAGAGTGAGAGACCAGGTTTCATTATACAAATATAAGTTCCATAATAAGTCAGATTACAAGTACTTTATCAAATTATTATGGTTGGACGCATAGTCAACCAGATGTTTAGACTAGATTTGGCATTTTTATCCACTTATTGAATCCTTCACAAGGACCTAAGATAGGCAGATGTTGTTTGAATCAAATTAATATTATTAAACTATTGATTGAGATTAGCAACTGTGGTATGGTTTTTACCATTGTGTGTGTTGAGTGTCTTTCAGGGTGTTAACCATGGCTGTATTGAAAGGGAAATTTGAGAAGATGCCATATGCAGACTTAGTGTACAGCATGGGAGCACAGCTCACCATTTTTTAATATAATGAAATTTATATCTGAGAAACTTTTATAATTCCCCTTTTAATCAAGTTCCCAGACCACATAGTTGTATTTTATCATTACTATTTATAGTCTGACTAGAAGGGCACAATCTCCTTAAATGTTGCTACAGTTTGCTTATAGAACCCAACAAAGGTTGACTTCTTTGTCTTATTTTTACTGTTTTATTGTCTACATTGTGCTCTATTGCCTTCTAGCTTTTGCTGTATAGCTTTACTGTTTTGTATTTTTGCATTTTTTAAATTTAAAAATGGACTCTGTTTCTCATAACAGCAGCCATGCCAAGCTCTTAGGGAAAATGCACTTGAACCGGATGTCTGAAAAGTGACTGAATATCTGTGTCTTTACACTTCCTCTGTTGACAAGTGTGCTTCTGAGGATAATTCTTCGATGTCTCCATTGTGATTTCCTTTTGTCTTAATTATATTAATTTCCTTTGATAGTTCTGTCTTAATTAGTAAAGTCTGTCTTGTTTTTTTCCCCCTCAAGTATTGGATACCCTGTTGTGACTTTGGGCTTTGGCTTCAAAAGTTATGTCAGCTATAAAATGCGATTACGAAAACAAAAGGAAGTGCAGAAAGAAAATGAATTTTATATGCAACTCCTTCAGCAAGCATTACCCCCTGAACAACAGATGCTACAAAGGCAAGAGAGAGAAGCAGAAGAAGGTAAGTACTTAACACAGGCATTGTGCAGAAGTAATGGTTTGCAGATTTGAAACCCATCTTAGGAATCAGTGGTCCATTCCCCTCTTCTCTTTAAATCCAAACCATGGCTTCTTGAATTAGGGCACCACAGCGTGGTTTCATACAGTTTAAGGCTCTTTGTTGTTGTATAGTCTAATATATGTGCAGAATTTCTTTGGTGACATTCTATTTGCCCTTCTTTACAAGAAGCAGATGTTGAATCTTTTTGTTCATGCCCCATGACAAGTAAAGGTCCTCCCTCCCTCCCTCTCTTTCCTCTCCCTCTGTCTCTATCTCTCTCTCTCCCCCTCTCCCTCTCTCTAAAAAACATGTTCAAAAATGTTTCTTGCTATTAGACAGAGAAACTAGAAAAAATTTGGCTGAGAACAACATCTTGCCTTATTACTGTAACTTGTTCGCCCGAATACCAGGATTATATCTATTTGGGCACAAATCTTGTCTAACATTTTCTTGATGAAACTGTTTTTTTTTTCCTTTCGACATTATTATTTTTATTGTTGTTATTTTATATTCATTTTTCACACAAGGTAGCAGCTGGACATTTCTTAAATTCATATACATTTTCTCTCTATTTAGAACGAGGGTTAGATAAATTTTGAAGTTTACAGAAATGGCCTGGTTGGTGCAACAGAGGAATCAGTCTCAGGAATTCATTGATTTAGAAACTATTAGGAATTTTAATTCTTTTTTTTTTTTTGCAATATAACTAAAGGTAAAATATTTTACTGGATGTGGGGAAATAATAGAAGTAATGTGATGTGCTTGTAAAAGGAATATGAGAATAGATGCTAAATTTTAAATGTTGTCTTTTCCTTCCTTCCTTCCTTCCTTCCTTCCTTCCTTCCTTCCTTCCTTCCTTCCTTCCTTCCTTCCTTCCTTCCTTCCTTCCTTCCTTCCTTCCTTCCTTCCTGATGTTTCAGCAGCCAAAGGATTGTCTGAGATGGATTCCTCAATACTTTTGCAACACAACGGCGGTATTCCAGCTAATAAGAAATTATCTACAACATTACCAGAACTAGAATACAGAGAAAAGGGAAAAGAAAAAGACAAGGATGCCAAAAAACATAACCTTGGAATAAATAACAACATTTTACAGCCTGTAGACTCTAAAATACAGGAAATTGAATATATGGAGAACCATATCAACAGTAAAAGATTAAATAACGATCTTGTGGGAAGTACAGAAAACCTCTTGAAAGAGGACTCATGCACTGCCTCATCCAAAAATTACAAAAATGCTAGTGGAGTTGTGAACTCCTCACCTCACAACCACAGTGCAACTAATGGAAGCATCCCTTCCTCATCTGCGAAGAATGAGAAAAAACAGAAGTGCACTAGCAAGAGCCCAAGCACACATAAAGACTTAATGGAAAATTGTATCCCCAATAACCAGCTAAGCAAACCAGATGCACTGGTAAGGTAAGTTTGATATGTTACTGATTTGCCTTCACCACAACACCCTTACCTATGTACTGTTTGTTTCCCTGTAAGTTAAAATGCCCTGTTTTGAGGGGGGAAAACTGTTACGTTAGGAGAGGTGCATGCTATGTAATTTAAATGTCCATAGTCAACAGCTGGTTCTGCTAGCTCAGTGGTTCTCAACCTTTTTCAGGTTGAGACCCCACTTGCCCCGCCCATGCGCGGCGCGACCCCGCGCGCGCCAGGCCGATCCGCACATGCACAGCGCGCGCGCGACAAAAAAAAGCAAAAAAATATGGCGGACCGCGACGGCCCGATCCGTGCATGCGCAGGGCGCGCACGACGGCCCGAACTGTGCATGTGCGGCGCGCGCGCGGCGAAAAAAACAAAACAAAAATGGCGGACCGCGGTGTCCGGCGACCCCTGCGAAACGGTCGTTTGACCCCAAATGGGGTCGCGACCCATAGGTTGAGAACCGCTGTGTTAGCTGCAATGGGCTATATAGGTAGTCCTTAATTTACAACAGTTTGTTTAATGACCATTCGAAGTTACAACGGCACTGAGAAAAGTTATGACCGTTTTTCACACTTAAGTTATGACCATTGTAGCATCCCTATAGTCATATGATCAAAATTCAGATGCTTGGCGACTGGCTCATACTTATGACCGTTGCTGTGTCCCGGGGTCACGTGATCCCCTTGTGTGACTTTCTGACAAGCAGTCAGTGAGGAAGCCAGATTCACTTAACAACCGGGTTATTAACAACTGCGGTGATTCACTTAATAACTGGCAAGAAAAGTCATTAAATGGGCCAAAACACACATGACTGTCTTACTTAGCATTGGAAATTTTGGGCTTAATTTTGGTTGTAAGTCGAGGACTACCTGTATTCGTGCAGTCTGGTAGTCAGATCAGTAGAATATGATAGGATGTACAGGCTTTAGTTTGGCACATGATTGATTATAGTTTACTTAGTGCAGAGATTTTTGTGTAGGTGTTTTATTGCTAAGAATAAATAAGCAGATGATCACAGTTGTCAATCATGGTGGCCTTGATGCTCAGGCTTAGGCAGGAGAAGCTTTTGAGAGCCTCTACAAATTAATTGGCCTCTACTAAATAAGATGATATTTTGAAGTCTAGTAAACCCTATAGAAAAGATAAGTAAAATAAAAGTGCATGTTTACAACTTGGTATGAAGAAAAATGATGAAAAGGTTCTCCACAAGATTTTGGAACTGATCTGTTTGTGCACATTCCATAAATAATTTCACAAATTCAGTTCTTCCATCTTACCCTCCACTGATGGAGGTGAATATACTGTCATCTACCACTGATTGCAGGCAGTGTCTCTTCTGAGCAGTTCAACTCAGGTAGATTTCGTTTGTTTGTAAAGCTTGGTAGAAATTCTCATTGCTTTCTTCCAGCATAGTTGTTGGCGTTTGTAGTGTAGCCTAGAGCTCTGGTGTCCACCAAGAAGAACAAGGTTCCTTCTCGTTTCTCTGCAAAATATCTAAGTGCACTCAATTTGAATCCTCTCTGACCACCCATGTATGGTTTCATTGCTACTGTTGTGTGCTGCACATGTAAAAGCTGGTCCTCAACTTGATATCTTCCAGTTGTGTTGAGAATATTACTCCCAAAGTTCCTGCCCTAACATGGGAAATCTGAAGGTTGTAGTCTTTGGCTTTGGAAAGCTTTGGCTTGAGATACAAACAACAGTTTTATTATTTTGATGTCATCAACTAAAATGTAAATATGTTGCTTTAGATACTACTTTACAATGCCTTGGTAAGGCCACGCTTGGAATACTGCAGCCAGTTTTGGTCACCACGATGTAAAAAAGATGCTGAGACTCTAGAAAGAGTACAGAGAAGAGCAACAAAGATGATTAGGGGACTGGAAGATAAAACATATAAGGAACGGCTGCTGGAATTGGGAATGTCTAGTTTAAGGAAGAGAAGGACAAGGGGGGGACATGATAGCCGGGTTCCAATTTTTAAGGGGCTGCCCCAAAGAAGAGGGAGTCAAGCTATTCTCCAAAGCGCCTGAGGGCAGGACAAGAAGCAACAGATGGAAACTAACCAAGGAGAGAAGCAACCTAGAACTAAGGAGAAACTTCCTGATAGTTAGAACAATTAACCAGTGGAACAACTTGCCTCCAGAAGAGGTGGATGCTCCAACACTGGAAGTTTTTAAGAAGAGACTGGACAGCCATTTGTCTGAAATGGTATAGGGTTTCCTACCTGAGAAGGGGGTTGGACTAGATGACCTCCAAGGTCCCTTCCAACTTTATTATTATTATTATTATTATCATCATCATCATCATTATCATCATCATCATCATCTAAGATATTATAGAATTATTTGCGCAGGCTCAATATTTCTTTGATGGGGAGGATAGAGCGTGGAACCAGGGATCATGATGTTCCTAGATTAAATTAATATTCTAACCTTATTTTTACCTGATAGCCATTCTGGACATGAGACTAAAAGGGTAGACCTTAGCAAAATATCCTTAGAAGAGGATTCTGGTAATTATAGCTTAAGTGGTATTTAGTACCATTTATTATGTGTTCTTCTGCATTATTTCTGTGGGTCAAACATCAAACCAGTGGTGTAGTATTTCCAGAAGGATGTAACCTAACTTACGCAGCTTCTTGAGAACTTGTTCTATCCCTGGTGTGTTTTTCAATCTACTGTTATGTGCTGATCACACTCTTTGATTGGTGCTGGATGTTAGATGAGAGCTAGCAAATTAAGTCTGGACAAGACAAGCATTCATCCATGCAATAGAAATAATTTTAGGTTGCCAGTTCAAGTGGTATTTCTATTCTTTCCCACTGTTAACGTTTTTGCATAGCAGTGTGTTTTCCTAAATAATTACACTTTATGTGGGGCTGTATTGGAAGACTATTCAGTTTCTTGAATTGGATAGTAATGCTGTTCGGGGGAAGGAAAAGCTGTGTATTTGTTTTCTGCCTAACTCAGACTTAAATACAGAGGCCATGATTTTTTTTTTTCCTTCATGTAATCCTAACCAGAAGCTGGAACTTTATACTAAGAGCCTTATCCAGACACAGTTTTCAGCAATAGCTCCACAACATTGAAATTCGCTTCTCAGGGAGCTCTTTCTGAGTTCCATGCTTTTGATAAGGATGGTAGTTAAGCCTTTAATCAGACTTTGTGATTTCTGAAATAGCTATGATGAGTTTTACCATTATCATTTAAAATCATAGTAGTATATACCAAGTCTCATTTTATCACGGAAGAAGAAAAGAATATAAATGATTTTAAATAAATATTTCCCTTTTCACTACCCGTGTTTCCCCGAAAGGAAGACGTGTCTTACTTTCTTTTTATCCCCAAAAGCCCCACTATGTCTTACTTTCGGGGTACGGCTTATATTGATTGGAAAACAATTGTCAGTTTTATTTTAAGTATTTTAAGTATATTAAGTATTTTAAGTATTTAGGTATTTTAAGTATTTAAGTATTTTAAGCAGGAGGCGGAAGTGGGCAGGAGTAATATGTCTTACTTTCGGGGTACGGCTTATATTAGCCGACCCCCTGAAAACCCCGATACGTCTTACAATCGGGGGTGTCTTACTATCGGGGAAACACGGGGTAGCAAATGGGATCTGTTATAAAAAAAGCACATAAGGTGGATTGTTCTTAGTCAGTTTTCCATTTAAACAGTCTTGTTTCCTGCTTGGATAATTTTTCTCTTTCTCATTTTATAGCCTCCCTGCCCAGTTTTTAGCCACCATTCTATGGCCATGGGTCATACTTGGTCCTTACCGTAATTAGGGGGTATTGTTCATGGTTGTTGGTTGTTGTTTTTTAATGGGTATTCCTGAAATCTGCTGATGTCTTGCATATGATGGTGCTGAGAAACAAGAAAAATTACACAGAGAAATCAGCACCATCATATGCAAGATATTAATTAGGGGAATTCTAGGAATTGAAGTTTGACTCTAATCAGAACTGGAAGAAAAGATTATAGTTACCAATCTGGGCAATAATCTATCACGCTGGCTGTGTAGGTATATGCATGTCAGATGGATGGTACTTGAAGCCAACATTGTGATCAAGTAAATATCAAAGTGGAGGCAGCCATGTTGTAAATGTTCATCATGTGAAATCTGAATGATAATTCATGCTATGCATGAATTGGGAGAGACCGTCAAGCCAACCGTAGCAATCTTTTTTTTAAAAAAAAACATTTTTTATTAATAATAGATATATATTTGTACATGCAAACCAGGAAAAAATTCAAGTTAACTGCTATTCAACTTAGTACAATCAATTTAAATTTGTAAACATTCAATGGAATTAACTCCCCATGCCCATTCTGCCCTCTAGCAGTGTTATTATTGGAACCAGTAATGTTATCCTCAGCATCAGAGAAATAGATTTACTGTCAGGCAAAAGCAACCAGAACCATTTGTGAAGAGTCTCAAACTGAAGTTTTATTGCTGGTTATCGATGTTACAAGACTCTCGCCAGACTGACTGCAGTCTCTTGGGAATGGTCAGATAAGGCTCCAGGGATTCTTGGCCACTTCCTGCAGTGCAAGGACTCTAAACTCGACTCCCTCTTTACACCTCCCTCCAGTCTAGCTGGAGGATCCATCATATTTATTCAGTCTTTGAAATCTATCAACAGTCCTTCACTCAACTCTAATAAAATATTTACATTTACAAACATGGACATTTAGAACATAAGATTGAGCCACAGAACAGAACACGTTTCAGAAATGGGTGAGCTCCATTAAGCTATGCTGGCATGAATTCTAACAACTGGAGCTTTCGCACAATTGGAAAGCACTCATTTTTCAGAGGGTGCCCCAGTTAACGGCCATTCACGTTAAGAGTCATTTTTTCCGAAATAAAATTTTCTGGCTGGTATACAGGTACCCCTCAATTTACCATAGTTAAATTTAGTGACTGTTCCAAGTTACAACAGCACTATAAAAAGACTTGGGACCATTTTTTCACACTTATGACCGTTGCAGCATCCCCATGGTCACGTGAATCAAAATTCAGCCACTTGGCAACCGATTCATATTTATGACATCTGCAGTGTCCTGGGATCATGTGATCACCTTTTATGACCCTCTAACAAGCAAAGTCAATGAGGAAGCCAAATTCATGTAACCATCATGTTACCAACTTAAGAGTTGCAGTGATTCACTTAACAAGAAAAGTCACAGAATGGGGCAAAACTCACTTAACAAATGTCTCACGTAGCAGCAGAAATTTTGGGCTCAATTGTGGTCGTACGTTAAGGACTACCTATGTCTTCTCAGCAGCTTTTCATTTTATTATAAAGCTATCAGTAGATAAGCTCATAAGCTCTCTTCCCCATTTTTCCCAGCTTACAAGTCTCTCCATTCTTCTTTTAGGAAGGTCTTTTGGGTCAGGGCTTTTCAACCTGGGGTACATTGGCACCTGGCAGGTGGTACGCGACCATCCTAGAAAAGTGGTAGCGGGGGAGGGGAATGAGCTGAACCGGTGGCAGCACCACACAAGCCTGAGCGAGAGACGGCTGGAGCTGCAGGGCTGTCAGGGCTCAGCGGAAGCGCCAGGATCAGTGCCGCTTTCCAGCTGATTGGCACTTTTTTGGGGCTATCAGGGCTCAGTGGAAGCACCAGGATCAGCGCCAGGCTCCAGCTGGAGCTCGGCACTGATCCTGGTGCTTCTGCTGAGCCCAGAAGAAGCGCCGATCAGCTGGAATCTTGCAGCATCTCCAGGGTCTTGTGATTTACATTCAGATGCTTGGCAGCTGATTCATATTTATGATGGTCACAGTGTCCCAGGGTCATGTGAAGGGACCAAAACCTGCTGCAACCACCCAGCAGACCGGGGGGGGGGAATAAAAACCAAATACCCCCCACCCCACCCCCGCTGCCAATCCTCAACAGAAATGCTCACAACAATGAAAACCTCGCACAGGAGGAAGAGCGCCACCAGGTGGGCAGGCAGGTGTCTTGCTCGGCTGTGGCTTGGGGGGGCACTTTTTTCAGTGCCATTGTAACTTTGAACAGTCACTAAGTGAACTGTTGTAAGTCGAGGACTACCTGTACTTCATCACTTTTTTCCTTTTGGGGGGATGGTCATCAAGTTTTTGACCCCTTGCTAGGCGACTGGTGGTACTCAGATGTTGCCATATCCTAAAAGTGGTGAAAAGGTTGAAAAGCCCTGTTTTAGATAAAGTATGAATTCTCAAACATTTTATTGTCAGCAAGGATTAATAGTACCACTTTTTAGGCTCTAAGCTTATGATATATTATTACAATTTTACACACCTTTGTGATTTTCGTTTGTGCAAAGTGAAATGACACAAGTTAACAGTGCCTTGTAACATTTTTAAAAATAATACATTTGTCTTGTGTAATTTGTTATGTATCACTCCCCTCCTCATAATGTACATAAGAAATAATTCTGGGGATGGCTTATAGCAGGAGTGGGCAATTATGGCTTCTTTATGACCTGTGGACTTCAACTCCCAGAATTCCATGCTGGCTCAGGATTTCTGGAAGTGAAAGCGAAGGAGCTAGTAAAAGAAATAAGAAACCTCTAGTGCAGTGATGGCGAACCTTTTAGAGTCCGAGTGCCCAAACTGCAACGCAAAACCCACTTATGCATGTTGGGTGCCAGGTGGGTGTGACCCATTGGCTGGGTGTGGCCCATTGGGTGTCTCTCTGAGCCTGGTTATTTGTCTCTCTCTGAGCCTGGTTATTTGCTTACAGATGTTTCATTACCTGACTAGGTAATGAATCTCTTCTCTTAAATCTTTAATTCAGTTCTCTTTCCTTATTCTATTCGATTAGGTTCTCTTTAATTCAGTTCTCTAATCTCTTTTATTGAAATTTACTGCTGATAGTTTTTTATATGACCTTTACAAAAAAACAGTGCGCAAAATATAAAAATATATTAAAGCAACATATTGGCATATTAAACCAGTTATGGCAGAATAAAAAAAAATACGTATTTTAATTCCTTTCTGGGGGGAAATAAATTCCAGATCACTCTCAGTCTTGAAAGGAGATCAGGAGCTACATGCGTATGTCCACCAGGAGCTTGCATTAAGGTTTTGCCACTACTTTTGTGGATTTTTTTTTAAACAAGATTGTAATCTAGTTATATTGACTAGCAGTTCTAATTGCCAATTCATGGAGTTTCTGTAAATTAATAAAGAACAGTAATGAGTAGTGTTCCAAAAAAGTTATCCAGTCAAGCAGTTTTGTGCACAATTTGGTGAGCATAAATGATTTTTCATCTCAAAAATGACAAGGGATAATTTTGTGCAAGTGTTATGTTATATTTTTATATGATTGGGAGTTCCTTTGGGAATGAAAGTCAGATATGGGGAGAGTTTTCATCTTCACCATACTTTGGTGATAATTAGTTATTATACTTGGTGTGTGTGTGTTTGTGTTTGTACTGTATGCTGCTTAGAATCCAATACAGGATTCTCAAAGCAACTCACACATTTCAGTGAACAAATACAAGTCATTAGTGTATCCTAAATAAGTGTCACTCAAAACATTTAGTCACCAATGAGGGAAGACTAACCTTAGATGTTCTTCCCCTGACACCATCTCACTATGGGTTTATGTAGACAAGCATGAGACAGAACAGCTGGACTCAAAGCAGCTGGTTTATTAAGAAAGTCATAATTGCTTATATTCACACAACACCAATCCTTTAAATTATAATTTACCAACCACAGTGGCTGGCTTCATGTTAAACTCCAAGACATAACCAAATATTGCTACAATGAATGAATCCAACTTAAATTCAGCCTTTGGTGATTTACAAGCTGAAATTTGTACCCACTGGAGATCTGTTAAGCAAGTTTGTCCTGCCTTTGGTGGCTGGTCAGCATATTTTTCCCATCAACACAACTTTCCTTTGGTAATTTTGTTTTGTTTTGTTTTGACTTTAATCTGGCACATTTCCAAACAGGTAAATGGAGGAATTTATAGAAGAGAATTATTAGAAGGATGCTTAACCTCACCCATTAATTGTACCTGGCAAAAATCTATCCTGTTTCTGATTTTATAGACCAGTGATGGTGAACCTTTTAGAGACTGAGTGCCCAAAAACCGCCCCTGCCCCACCCGCCCACGTGGCCACCTACCGCCTCCATGGCCTGCTGCAGATTGCCCAGGCAGCTCAGCAGTGCCATGGCAGCCACGCCCTCCATCCACGGCCCATAGCATCATCTGCGTGCGACGGGGCACAAGTGCAGTGTCTTGTCCCCGCTGCCCAGCTGCCATGTCCTTGGCTGCTCGGGGGAGATTCTCCTCCGGGGGGGCTGCTGGTGAGGAGGGGCCGTGGGGGGAGGCGGGGCTGGGGCGGTGGCGCATGTGCCCACAGAGAGGGCTCTGAGTGCCGCCTCTGGCACGCGTGCCATAGGTTCGCCCCCACTGTCATAGACTAACAAAATAGGTCTCTCCATTTGCCAGGAAGAGTCTGTTGATTCTTCTTTGTTTCTGAAAGTAGACTATCAGCTTCCACCACATTTATTTATTTGTTTGTTTGTTTGTTTGTTTGTTTGTTTGTTTGTTTAAACTTGTATGCCCCCCTTCTCCTAAGAC
Organism: Bothrops alternatus; assembly: GCA_034064705.1. Classification (NCBI taxonomy): domain Eukaryota; kingdom Metazoa; phylum Chordata; class Lepidosauria; order Squamata; family Viperidae; genus Bothrops; species Bothrops alternatus. The sequence goes on from JARGCV010000132.1 coordinate 279,973, forward strand.
CCAGGGCGGCTCACAACAACAATACAAGTAAAACATAAACAGTGAATATCATACATATATATAGATGTCCCTAATTATGTTAAAAATGCAAATCTTGGGTATACACATATAGGAAAAATAACAAACTCGAACACCAGGACAGGAGTACAAACACAACTGTCTAACATACAAAACTACTTAGCCTGTCAGCAGTTTCGCCGACAAAAGCTAAGTAGTCTTGTTCACCAAACAGCCGTGTCTACACTCCTATCCTGGTTTTGGCTATTTTGGCTATCCTATTTCTGGCTCTTATACTAATAGTAAAAATTGTGGTTTCAGTTGCATGTCCTGTCACCATTTACTTCGGTCTGCATTAGCTATGACTGTCACTGTGGTGTCAAAACAGACATTAACATTTGTCCAACCCCCTTATCCCAAAACAAAAAAGAAAAGGACACTAGAAATTAAAGTCAACATATATATCATACCAAAGCGGGTGAAGGATCTCAGCTCTAGTATGTGCTTTTAATCTGGGAGACTCTACAAAAGATTGCATCAATGGAGAGTCTCCATCATCCAGATCACGGTTGTCCCAAAGATGCTTTTTCAAGAGGCAGCTGGACTTTCTTGTTTTTCTTTGAAGAGGTTTTGCTTCTCACCCAAGAAGCTTCTTCAGCTCTTCTTCAGCTGAAGAAGCTTCTTGGATGAGAAGCGAAACCTCTCCAAAGAAAAACAAGGAAGTCCAGCTGCCTCTTGAAAAAGCATCTTTGGAATTAAATTTATGCTTTCTAGGTACATAGAACATGACCCTCCTGGCCTTCCGAAAGAATTTAAAAACCTACCTCTGCCGGCAGGCCTGGGGATGATTGTTGATTGTGGTGTGATTGATGAGTATGTATGGGGTTTGTATTTTTAATGTTGTTCGGATTTGTTCAATTGTTTATATATATATATGTTGTAAGCCGCTCCGAGTCTTCGGAGAGGAGCGGCATACAAATCCGAATAAATAAATGAGACAAAGAAATAAGAAAAATGTTTTAGTAACATGGTGCTTAAGAATGAGGCACTAAGAATTCTAAGGACATTTGTCAGGGCATCTGGGCTACCAAATTTGACCATTCGTCACACACCCCTTTTAGATTCAGGATTTTAAGGCCAGAGGTAGTTTCTTTCCAGAAACACCAAATTAACTTTTCAGCGACAGTTGAAGTTCAAGAGGTTCAAAGCTTTTCTCCTATCTATGAATCCCAAGTTTATAAAAGAGTTAGAATTAGGATTCACATTCCTATCCACTACAGCAGGAATACTACATACAGATAGTGTGAGCAGTGGTGCCCACAAAGAGGGAGCTAGGATGATGGGCTACAGTGAAGTGGCAATTTCCCAGGAAGGAAGGAAGGAGTACATTCCAGAAAGGGAAGTGGTGGGACAAGAGACAGCACAGCCCACAGCTGGATTGGAGATAGAGGAAGAGAGTCATGATAGCCACTCCCTAGAGCAGGAGTCTGCAACCTTGACAACTTTAAGACTTGTGGACTTCAAGTCCCAGAATTCTGGCTGAGGAATTCTGGGAGTTGAAGTCCACAAGTCCTAAAGTTGCCAAGTTTGAAGACCCTTGGTCTAACCATTTCTTAAAAATCTCCAAAGATGGAGAGCTGAATTCTGGGAGCTGAAGTCCACAAGTCTTAAAGTTGTCAAGGTTGCAGACCCTTGCCCTAGCGTATATCTGTTAGAGCAGTGGTTCTCAACCTTTTTAATGCCGTGACCCCCAACCAGTCGTAAATCGAGGACTACCCAACCGGTCATAAGTCGACTATTTCCCTGCCCGGGAGCACCACACATGCGTGGTGCCACCCCCTGTGCCGGCCAAGGCGTAGCTGGCAAGGGGCAGCGACAGCGCAGGGCGACCACCGGCTGGGCCACCAGCTGGCCCAGCCCAAGGGAGATAAGGCAGCCGCTGGGCCCCACGCACGCCAGCAACCCTTCCTGCATCCGCCGCTGCCCCGCTAGCCTTACCTTGGCCACCGCCCATTCGGGGCGGCGACAGGCAGGCCCAGGCAGTCCTGGGCGGCCACGGCAGCGACGGCGCAGGGTAACCACTGGCTGGACCACCAGCTGGCCCAGCCCAAGGGAGGTAAGGCACCAGCCGGGCCCCACTCACGCCAGCAACCCTCCTTGCGCCTGCCAGCCTCCCACCTCCCACCCCTGGCCCTCTTTTACTTACATTTTTAGTAGTTGCTCAGCAGGGAGGGGTGGAAACTTCCAGACAGCTCACCTTCGCTGCAGACAACTTGCAGCACCATTTGCAGACTGGGACTTTTGGTGGGCTCAGCAGGGCAGAGACAGCCTGGACAATTCCTATTGGGTTTTGAAAGCCAATAGAATTAGACTCTATTCAAGAGAGTCTATTCTATTGTCTTTCAAAAGCCAATAGAATAAGAGGGAGTAGCACAGCTAAGGAAAAGGGGGGAAAATGGTGGACTGCGTTGTTTGGCGACCCCCGTGAAATGATCGTTCGACCCCAAATGGGGTCGCGACCCACAGGTTGAGAACCGCTGTGTTAGAGTGAGGGTGGTAAAGGTTAATCTGGAAATATGGGCATTTGGCTAAGCCCACCAACAACCAAAAGCAAATCAGCCAGAATTCAGTTCTTTATTTGCTTACAGGCAGTAGACAGAATCTTGCCAGACTAAACTCTTACTTCTGTACGTAACCAGCATATTTAATTTTCTCCCCATTTAATTGTTTTCCGGAACAATACGCCTTATGAATATTTCATTATTATTGTAAAATGGGTGATGAACAATGGAATAATTATAGGTAGCTATCTCTTTGTGCACGTTATTTTAGTTATGGATATGTGCATACATTCTGCTCAAATAATGAAAGCAGGTCAAAGCCCTTAAAAGACAAAAAGCCAACCAATGATACCATTTCACAACAGTAAAACAAAAGAAAAAAATTCAGTTCAGTCTCATAGGCTTTCTAATATAAAACAGATTTCATTTGATACCTACAAAGTGATAAATAGGGCAAAACCATTTCTGCAGAAAGCATCTTCAATGTTCTCCAGCATGGGTGGATTCCGAATCCACCAATGGTATTCCTTGTCCAATACCCAATCAGAGACTAGGTCCGAAATTTAGCCCCGCCTCCGCCGGATACTCTCCAGTTTTTTCCTAATCTGAAGCCCAGCAACAGCTCTTCGCGTTAGCTCCGCGTTAAGTGGTTGTTTTTTCAGCGCGACAGACTGGTAAAGTAGAAAATAGTTAGTCCTTTTAATTATTTTACAGTAAGAAGTGTTAGAACGAAATTTAGTTAAGAATAGAGAATTTTTTCTTACCTTTCCGGGACGGTTGGGCCTCCCTGCCTCATCCAAGTTCGTCGGGATGCCAGGGCGAGGTCGTTCCCAGGCCTAGGGCCCAGGGAGAGCAGGAGCTGAGGGGGATACGTCCCTGGACTCCCAGCCAGCCGCCGGAAGGCGTCCCGAAGCCTCATCGGAGCGCAGCCGTCGAGAGAAGGAGGACGAATCGAGGATTCGCCAGATCGATGGGGATTAGCGGAGGACCGCTACACCCAAACGCAAGTGGGGCAGGGAGAGGAGCGGGGAGGCGACCGTCGTACCGCCGAGGGGCCGAGGCCGGTGGGAGCCGTCTTCGTCCGGGCGGTTAGACCGGGGCCTGTGGGAAACAGACGCCTCGTGGCCGGGAGCACTGAGCTCCGACCAAAAAATTGGCGCGGTGGCCATTTTGGGAAAGGGGCGGTCCCAACTCCTGGCGCGAATCGCCATTTTGGAAAGGGGCGTTCCTGGGTCGTCAGCGTTCCCTGATTGGTGGTTTTCGCTCGGCGCAAAAACACCTTTGAAGAAAGGGGCGTGCAAGCTTCCTTTGTGTTCTCCGCTGAGGCTCAGGCCCAGGGAGAAAAATCCCTATACCGGCAAAAAGAAGGCCGCCTGATTCTTCCCGCCGGCGCAGCCCAGCGAGCAGCCTAATCTAAAGGGGGAAAGCGGCTTCGCCGGAGTGTGGTGTGTTTTCGGAGGCGTCCCTTATTTCGCAGGCGCACTTGATTCCTTAGCAAGCCTTGAGCCGGAAGGGATTTGGAGTGGACCAGGGCGGCCGGGACACCAGAGGGGGCCGAAGGCTTCTGTCCGGACACGCGGGTGGCCGTCGTCCACTTTTGCGGGGCAGGTTAGGGATACGCTCCCTTCAGCGCTGCTACCGCCAACCGGGCCTGCCAGATACCCGAAAAGGGTGCTAGTTAGACATGGCTATGGCAGATGGCACTTCGGCCCAAGGCTCAGCGCCCCTTCCGTCGTCGCCAAAGCGCAGAATGGAGGAACCGGGGGGGGCAAGAAGAAGGCCAAGACGAAACATCTGTCTGAGCCATCGAAAGCAGCTGAGCGTCAGGCCATAAGGAGACACCAGGCCTTGGAGAAGGAGTTTGCCAAGGCACAGAGACTGAGGGACAGCGGAATAGAGAGAGAGTCCCTGTCCCTTCCGGAGTCACCCATCCCCTTCGGGCCATCGGGATCTGATGAACAGGGATCCAGGGAATGGCTTCCCAGGGAGGAGATGGAGAGGGAGGTGTCCCCTAATTCGGTGCCATCATCGCCTGAGCGTTCTGAGCCCACAACCAGCCAAGAGGAGGCTGGACACAGAGGTAGGAAGAGAAAGAGGTCTGGTAAGTGGTCATCACAGTTGCATTCCCTGTTACAGGAGGCCCTGGAACATCTCAGCGCCCCTAGGGGGGGATTCCCCTTCCCAGAGGGCACGCACTCCAAAGAGACAAGCTCCCCGGGGGGACATGGTTGTGTTCCATGACTCTGATGTGTCAGAGAACTCTTCACAGGTGGCAGATGAGGAAATGGAGGACTGGGACGAGGAAGGAGCTCCGCTGTCAGAGAATGAGGACTCAGATCCACAAACGGCTCCGGTTTCAGGTTTATTTGACCATTCTTTGTTCCACTCCCTCTTAATTAAGGCGTGCGCCGTACTTGATCTGCCAGCTAAGACCAAGGAGGCCAGACCACCCTCCTCAGAGGAGGAAGACGCAAAGGACCCGATAATGCACTCACCGGTGTCAGAGGTAATACAGGTGCCATGCACAAAGGTGTTCAGATCAACGGTAAGGTCCCAGTGGACAAATTTAGGAACCATTCCCTCTCTCATTGAGGTGCCACAGGTGGATACACCCCTAATATCTCTCTTTTCCTCCTCAGCCATCCCAGGGGACATGGCAGAGTCGATGAAGGCGGAGGATAAAAAGGTAGAGCTCTCCCTCCGCAGGGTTCATCACTCATCGGCCTGGGCCATAAGGGCCTCGTCCACCACCTCAGTCATCGCCAGGGCCGCGATCAGGTGGTTGCGGGAGCTCCAGGCAAGTGTTCCCACGGATCAGGTACGCATACAGCAGACACCGACCAAGTTGCGAATGGCGGCGGAATTCATGGCAGATGCCTCCCTATTTGCTTCACGTTACTCAGCCAGGTCCATCGCAGGGACAGTGGCCGTCAGGAGGCTGGGATGGCTCAAACACTGGAGAGCGGACCTTAAGTCCAAGTGGCGGCTCGCCACATCTAAGTATTCGGGATCAAGGCTCTTTGGAGCGGTCCTGGATCCTTACGTGATCGAGGACAAAAACAAAAGGAAGGTGTTAGCCCAGCCATCCAAGAGGTCAGACAGAGGAAACCAGGAGTTCCGCAGACAGACGCCCCGTCAGAACGGGGGTGGGGAATGGAGGCAGCCCTTTCAAGGGGGACGATCCTGGGATGGGCCCAGGACTCCGTGCACCTTCTCTTACAGGCAGGAGCGCGGCCAGGACCGTCCAGCCTCTGGCAGGGGCCATCCCACCAAACGCCCCTTTAAAGGGGGGGAGGCCGGCCCTACAGACGTACCAAGTGACGCTCGAGGCAGTCCAGTCGGGGGTCGTCTGGCGCTGTTCAGCAGGGCGTGGCAGACGACCACGACGGATGCCTGGGTCAGGGAGATGGTGACCCAGGGTCTAGCAATAGAATTCCACTCCACTCCACCAGATCACTTCAGGAGATGTCCGGTATCCCGCAACGAGACCAAGGCGGGTCTCCTAGACCATGCCATAGAACATCTGGAGGAGATAAGAGCCATAGAACCAGTTCCTCCAGAGCAGGAAGGTCAGGGCTTTTACTCCATTCTCTTCCTAGTGCCAAAGTCATCTGGAGATTGGAGGGCGATCCTCGACCTCAAACGGTTAAATCGCCACGTAGTGTACAGGAAATTCAAGATGCAGTCCCTCAGGTCCATCCTGGCCAGCATCCGAAGAGGGGATCTGCTATCATCCATAGACCTGACAGAGGCCTACCTACACATCCCAATAAGGCAGGAACACAGAAGGTTCCTCAGGTTCTGCTATAGGGGGCGGCATTACCAGTACAGGGCCCTACCATTCGGCCTGTCCTCAGCACCCCGAGTGTTCACAAAGGTTCTGGAGGCATTGGGAGCGCACCTACGCAAGATACCGGTGCGCGTCCAATGCTACCTGGACGACATCCTGATTCTTTCAGGCTCACACCAAGCAGCACTGACCGACCTGCGAGTCACCATAGACACCCTACAGTCTCACGGCTTCTCAGTAAATCACAAGAAAAGCCAACTCACGCCCTCAAGGAGACTCCAACACCTAGGGGCCATCATAGACTCGGAACAGGGCATGGTGTACCTCTCCCAGGAGCGGCGGGAGAGCCTACTAAAGTTAGCAAGACAGGTGGCACAGAGGACGGTGGTCCCCGTAGCGTAGCTGTCGCAGCTACTGGGGAAGATGATATCATGCCTGGGAATTGTTCCGTGGGCAAGGCTTCATTCCAGAAGTCTCCAATGGCTTCTGCTCCCTTACCAAAGATGGAACCAGAGCGCGTCACCCAGAAGGATCAGGGTTCCATCCCAGGTAATAGCATCCCTCAGATGGTGGCGATCAGGGGCCCTAAACAAGGGCACTCCACTCAGGGAACCCAACAGGATCACAGTCACAACAGACGCAAGTCTGTTCAGTTGGGGGGCTCATTCCGAGGACCAGATAGCCCAGGGGAGGTGGAGCCCAGAGGACCTGCGCCACAGAATCAATTGGCTCGAGCTGAGGGCCATCCACCTGGCCCTGCGGCAGTTCTCATCCCACCTAGCAGGGAGCCACGTGCTAGTCCTGACGGACAATGTAACAGCAAAGGCACATGTAAACAAGCAGGGCGGGACCAGGTCAGTGGCTCTCATGAAGGAGGCCCGGGCGCTGGGTCTGTGGGCAGAACAGCACCTGGCCTCACTCAAGGCAGAACACATATCCGGGAAGGAAAACCACCAGGCGGACTCTCTCAGCAGGGTCACGGTAGATTATGCAGAGTGGAGGCTGGCTCTGGAGCTCTTCGAGGCAATCTCGGACAGGTTCGGACGTCCTTGCCTGGACCTCTTTGCATCCCCAGCAAACACTCAGACCCCCCGCTTCTTCTCCAGGTTCCAGACCCGGGGAGCGGAGGGGACGGACGCACTCAGATGCAGGTGGCCCCAGGGGCTGCTGTACGCCTTCCCTCCTCCACCTCTAATACAGGCAACAATCCGCAAGCTGATAGTGGAGCAGGCGGAGGTGGTACTAATTGCTCCATACTGGCCGAGGCGTCCATGGTTTGCAGACCTAGTGGACCTATCGCTTTCGCCAGTGTGGAAACTCCCTCCGAGTCAGGTGTCCCTGCGCCAGGGGAAACTTCAGCACCCAGACCCGCAGTGGCTACAACTAGCCGCTTGGCACTTGAGCGGGAAGGTCTGAGTAGGCAGGCTTTTTCAGAGGGTGTCATCTCGGTCATACAAGATGCTCGCCAAGCGTCTACCAACAGGATATACGATGCCACCTGGAGGAATTTCTCCTCCTGGTGCGGCAGACAGGGATTAAGCCCCTTGTCTGTCACCATCCCCAATATCTTGGAATATCTGTGGGAGGGCATGAACAAGGGTCTAGCAACTAACACCATCCGCAGACAGGTAGCAGCCCTACAAACGGTCCTAGTCTGCGAGGACCGGAGACCCCTGTCTCAGCACCCAGCGGTGAGCGCCTTCCTAAAAGGGGCGGTCACGAGAAGGCCACCTGTAGTTCACCGCTTCCCGTCCTGGGATCTCCATAGGGTCCTACAGGCACTAACTGAGACTCCTTTCGAACCGTTGGGGGTCAGCTCACTTCACTTCCTGACTCTGAAGGTGGCTTTTCTAGTAGCTATCACCTCAGCAAGACGGATATCGGAGTTGGCAGCCCTTTCGGTTCGTCCGGATTTGATCACCTTTGCAGAAGGCAGGGTGACTCTGCGGCTGGATCCATCCTTCCTACCTAAAGTTAACACATGGTTCCACAGGTCCCAGGACCTGGTTCTTCCGGACTTCTGTCCTAATCCCACACACCGTCTAGAGAGACGATGGCACACACTGGACGTACGCAGGGCTCTGCGTCACTATGTCATTAGGACAGCAGACTTTAGGAGGTCTGAGGCATTATTTGTTTCCTACCAGCCTTCGTCCAAGGGACAGAAGGTATCGTCCTCAACCATCGGCAGGTGGATAAGGGCATGCATAGCCAAGGCCTATGAATCATTGGAACTGCCGATACCAACTAACATCACGGCACACTCCACTAGGAGCGCGGCCACATCGGCAGCCTGGCGCACACAGGCATCAGTGGAGGAGATTTGCAGAGCGGCCACGTGGGCCTCTCCGTCCTCCTTTGTTAGAAATTACAAGATTGATCAATTTGCTGCAGCTGAGCGTTCATTTGGCAGGAGAGCCTTGCAGCAGATAATTGAGTCCTAGTAAGAGAGAGCCTAGACTCCCACCCAAAGGGACTTAGGAGGGCTTGGGTATGTCCCATTGGTGGATTCGGAATCCACCCATGCTGGAGAAGAAGCGTTGGCTTACCTGAACGTCTTTTCTCAGCATGGGGGGATGGAGAATCCACACCCTCCTCTAGCTAGTCTAGGCAGGGCTTCTCTTACAGGACGATGGAATGGAGCTACAGGTCCGATCTGATGATGAGCTTCGCTTATCAAAAACTGGAGAGTATCCGGCGGAGGCGGGGCTAAATTTCGGACCTAGTCTCTGATTGGGTATTGGACAAGGAATACCATTGGTGGATTCTCCATCCCCCCATGCTGAGAAAAGACGTTCAGGTAAGCCAACGCTTCGTTTCCATCATTAAAAAGATAAAAAGAGAAGTCTTACTTGCTCCTTCCTTTTGGAGAGAAGAGAAACGGTTTCTTTGGATTCACCCAGTTTCAGCCGAAGTTGTCAAGCTATCCTCAAAAATACTCTCAAAGTTAAACTGTCGAAATTTAACTTTTTAAAGAAGAAAATTGAAGCTCTTCTCACCACTGTAGTTGACACTCCTATGGACTTGTGGCATAGATGCAGCCCTGACAATTGAGGCATTGACTGTGCTGAAGTTGTCCAAATCATTTGTGCATCTCAGTGGCAAAAGGGAGACCAGAATTACCATCACAAATGATAGTTAGCTGTCCTCAGGGCCAAGCAGTATCAGAGGACCTCTGAAATGTTGGAGATGTGAAAGTATGGATGCTACTTATTTTCATGTATGGTGGACCTGTAGAAAAAGTAAGGCTTTTTGGAGAAAAATATGGTGGGCACTTCAGAGCATTTTGAAAAAGCGTATTGAATTTCTACCGCAGTTGTTTTTGTTAGGTATTACAAAAGACTGTACCACCTTAGAGACGAACTTAATTTTGAATTTGATCACAGCAGCAAGACTGTTGGTGGGACAATACTGGAAGAAACCAGAATTACCATCTATTGAAGAATGGACTTTGAAAGTCATAAATTTGGCAGAAATGGCCAAAATATCTGCATATTTGAAGGATCATTCAAACGAAAAAGATACATTGGACTGGAAAAAACGGATAGACTACATACAAGGGAAATATCAATCTAAGAAACTATCTAGCTTATAGTTAAATTTTTATATGCTGATTGAAAAATGTTTACAAGTAGAAAAAGATTGTATTAAGTTGAGTTGCACTCAACCTGAGTTTTTCTTTGTTTCTTCTGTTTACATTTATAAATATATAATTAATAATAATTTTAAAAAAGCTTGTGAAGGTAATCTTCAGCTTAGGAGCATTCATTTAACAATGGTTCAAACTAACAACAGCACTGAACAAAGTAACTTACAACCCATCTTTGAAGTTATGACTGCCGTACCACCCCCACAATTACATGATCAAAATGTGGGTGCTTGGCAGTGAGCTCTCATTTACCACTGTTGCAGCATCCTGTGGCCATGTGAGTGCAATTTGTGACTTCTTCAGCTGACTTCCAACAAGCAGGAAAGGACTATTCAATAAGGGAAGGCAGATTTGTTTAACAACGGCGTGATTCACTTAGCAAACACATGATTTGATTAATGATCATGGTTACAATGATTGTGAAATTGGGTCCAATTAAATAACTATTTGCTTAACAATTGCATTGCTTAGCAACCAAAATTCAGGTCCCAATTGTCATAAGTCAAAGACTATTATATTCCAATCCCTATAGTAAATAATGGTGGGACACCACCTGAGTCCTAGCCTCAGAGATAAAATCGACAGGGCTTCCTGTGTATTAAAACTCAGTTTTAATTAGATTGCCGTTGATATAATTTTATTTATATTTTCATCATATTTATATAGTTGCCTGTCTCACAGTCAAGTGACTCTGGGTGGCACAGAACAAAGTTCAAAACAAAATGTCCAAATTAATATTAGTTATTAATATTTAAAACTTTTTAAATTATAAAAAGGCGCAAAACTAAAACAGAATGAGATGAAATTAAGCAAAGAGCAGGTGTTAACTACAATGGAGCTATCTGAATAGTTCACCAGTTCCCTGGTGTCCCCAGGCATCATGGTGCAAGGAGGTCTTGGAGGAAGTTAAAATCATCCCAAAAGTTAAAAGGGATGAAGCCGATAAAGATGCCCTCACCTTAGGGCAGGGATCTGCAACCTTAAGCACTCAAAGAGCCACTTGGACCCGTTTCCGAGAGAAAAGAAAACACTGGGAGCCACAAAACTTGCCCGCCCACGTGCACACAAGCTTGATTGAAGAGTTTAATTAAAAAGAAATAGAGGCTGCTGTACATGAGTGTTTTCTCTCTCTCTCTCTCTCTCTCTCTCTCTCTCTCTCTCTCTCTCTCTCTCTCTCTCTCTCTCTCTCTCCCTCTCCCTCTTTCTTTCTCTCTCCCTCTTTCTCTTTCCTCTTCCTCTCCCTCTCTCTTTTTCTCTCTCTCTTTCCTCTCTCTCTCTTTCTTTCTCCCCCCCCCTCCTTCGATCGTCTGCTCACCTGGCAAGCTGGCTTCAAGCTGTTCTCCAACAAGCTGACACACATGGTTATTGGGCTGGCTCTCTCTTGCCCTTCCTGCTTCCTGCTTCCTGCAGAGACGCAGCCAAGGCAGGAGCCCCGCCCAGTAAGCTTTACAGCTCGTCGGAGAACGTGAGGCCACTCTCTTTTTTACACACACACACACACACAGAGAGAGAGAGAGAGAGAGAGAGAGAGAGAGAGAGAGAGAGAGAGAGAGAGAGAGAAGCGCAAGTGCCTCTCTCTGTCTCTGTCTCTTTCTCTGCAAATGGCAGAGGAGGTTGGGAGTCACAGGAGAAGGCTCAAAGAGCCACATGCAGCTCCGGAGCCGCAAGTTGCCGACCCGTGCCTTAGGGAAAGGATGTTCCATATATTGAAGGCACAGCAAAAAAGGCCTGCTTAAGAACTGCCATATGGAGTTCCCTAGTAGCTAATGGGATCCATAGCATACCCTCTGTGGTGGATATGGTGGGATGGGTAGATGTAATCAAGGAGAGGCAGTCCCTCAAATAACCCAATCCCAAACCATATAGGTACCAGGTCAAATGGTCAAATTAGCAAGAAGGTTTCAGATACTCTTCAAAGGGCAGCCCCACGTAGATTCTATTACAGCAGTCCAACCAGGAAATGATTAGGGCACGAGTGACTGTGAGTATAGTTCTTCAGTCCAGGAGCGTTATAAATTTTATGTTTTTATGTTTTTAATATTTCATTTGTACACCGCCCAGACTCCCTCTGTGAGGGAGATGGGCGGTTTTAAAATTCGATAAATAAACAGGCACAATTGGCGCACCATGTGAAGTTGAGCAAAGCCTCTCCTAGTAGGAATCAAGAGTCAAGGAGACTCCATTCCCAGATTGTGCACAAGGTCTATTTGGGGAAGTGCAACCTCATCCAGCATTAAAGACGGTATTATCCTAGGTTCAAGCCTGTGGTTTTGCATGCTGCCTGCATCCCATGAATGGGGCTTTGCTTGTTTGTGCGGCCCGGTTTCTGGCATGCCCAGTGCCCAGTCCATGGGTCAGGGGTTGGGGACCCCTGCCCTAGATAATCCAAATGTATGATCAAAACCATTTCCATCCCACACCCAGGTCTGAATTCTGACTGAAAAGGCTCTAGATCACGGGTGGGCAACCTTGGCTCTTTTATGACTCGTGGACTTCAACTCCCAGAATTCCTGAGCCATCTTGGCTCAGCTTGGAAACCTCTCCCTTTCCCCTCAGCATGGCTGGCTCAGGAATTCTGGGAGTTGAAGTCCACGAGTCATACAAGAGCCACGGTTGCCTACCCCTGAGCTAGATAATCTGCTTCATCTAGCTCTCTGAAGCTGTTGTGCAACCACCTTGTCAATTACGTTCCCCCCAAAAGAGAAGAAATGACACAGGACGAAAATTGTCCACAGCCAGGAGGAGTACAGCTCTAAAGAGTAGGTGGCTGAGCTCATAGTCCTAAGTACCCTGTCCATTTGATCAGACCCAACGGGGTTCAAACTGTTCCCAGATATTATTTATTTATTTAATTAATTAATTTGACTTCTATGCCGCCCTATTCCGGAGAACTCAGGGCGGCTCACAACATAATAGAAATCACAGTAAAATACATGAATATAAAAACCCCTAAGTTAAAAAGAAAAAAAAAACAATCATTCCACAAACATACACACAAACATACACTGGCTAGGGGCAAGATGTTAGCTGCCCCAAGCCTGCCGGCAAAGGTATGTTTTAAGCAGTTTACGAAAGGCGGAGAGGGTGGGGGCGACACGGATCTCCGGGGGAAGTTGGTTCCAGAGGGCCGGGGCCGCAACAGAGAAGGCCCTTCCCCTAGGCCCCGCCAGGCGACACTGTCTGGCTGACTGGACCTGGAGAAGGCCGACTCTGTGGGCCCTAACCGGCCGCTGGGATTCATGGGGCAGCAGACGGTCCCGTAAATAACCTGGTCCGATGCCATGTAGGGCTTTATAGGTCATAACCAACACTTTGAATTGGGCTCGGAGACCAATTGGCAGCCAATGCAGCTCGCGGAGTGATGCCGAAATGTGGGCATTTCTGGGTAGGCCCAACACTGGGCAAGAATCCTCCCCAAGCATCTCCTCTGGACCTGCAATAAAGCTAGTATCCAACTGTGAGTGAATTTGAGAAACTTTGTCTGACAGATGCTGAGCTAAACCTTCCACGCTCTCCTGTCGGGGATTTTCTGAGCCCCTCACCTCAAGAGGGCATGTGTCATCCAAAACAGCCACAGGACGGCTATCCACGGACACAACAAGGGCAGAGAAATACAGATGCTTCATTGCCCTTATTGTCCCCTTTGTTTACTATTAAACCCAAATTCTCCTGTCGCTTAGCAATCAAATTCAAATTTGGAAAGTACAGGATACGTGGATGTGAATCTGATCCAACAAAGTAGTTCTTGGCTGTAATGAGATATTCAAAGAATATATACAGTATGCTAGAATATTGTTCCTGCTGTATCAGGAAAAATCTAGTACTCCATGGAGGGTAGACTAGTTTAAAGATTCTTGTAGACGATAGATTTGTTTGTTTGTTTGTTTATTAAATTTATATGCCATCCATCTCACTCTGCAAAGTGACTTAAATTAATAATCTGGAGATGAATATATGTATATTTATACAATTTGGTAGGTTATGGATAGCTATCTCCCTCAGTGCTATATTACGAAGGCGGTTTCCTTCAGATTAGTTTAATTTATTTTAGGACACATTGCCTAGTGTTCATTTTGTGTTTTTCATACTTTAATACTGCATAAATCTATGCTACCAAGTTCTCACTTAGTTGTAGGCAACCTGTGACTGTAGACCAGGGGTGTCAAACTCAATTTCATTGAGGGCCGTATCAGCATTGAGGGCCGCATCAGGTGGCCGGATGGGTGTGGCCTACTGGGTGGGCGTGGGTGGAGTGGGTGTGGCCTACTGGGTGGGTGTGGCCAGCTCTACATCGTTTGCGTCAAGGGTGCTTGTGGGGGTCTGGGCAGGAGTGGGACAGATCTGAGGGTCTCTGGCAGAAGGGGGTGGGACCAGGGCAAGCGCCAAGGCAGGGTCCACTGGAGGAGCCTCGCTGTTCCTCTCAGGCCATGCCCGGGGGGGGGGGGGCTTATGGAGCTAAGACTGAATGCGTTTCAGCATAGATGGCCACCACAAAATTGTACATGGGCTCCCGGCCGGCCTGGGCCAGGGCCAAGGCAGAGGGGGCCGTTCCCTCACTGTTTCCAGGATGGCTTCGCGGGCCACATGAAACCACTTCGCGGGCCGCATCCGGCCCCCGGGCCTTGTGTTTGACATGTCTGCTGTAGATGGCAAAAGTCCTCTATGCTGTACTTTGTCCTCGCTGTTGCCACTCCTATTGTTGTTGTTGTCAGTACTGGGTGAAAGTGGTGAGGAGGCTTCTATGTGTTTCCTGGCCTTCTGGAAAGCTGAATTATAGTTCTTAAACCTTACATCTCAAAATTGCTGTCCTAACTATTAGATGAAATTCCTTCCGTTATATTAACAATATGAACAAGAGGTATTCTAGTATTGCCTTCCAAAGTTGCGGGTGCTCCATCACTGGAAGTTTTCAAGAAGAGATTGGACAGCCATTTGTCTGGAAAGGTATAGAGTTTCCTGCTTGAGCAGGGGGCTGGACTAGAAGACCTCCAAGGTCCCTTGCAACTCTGTTGTTCTGTTAAAAGAAGCCGCCTTGATCTTGCGCCATCAGAGGTAAGGTTGGTACGAATGTAAGAAACTTGGAATTCCCTACAAGTCTGGCTAGGCCAGCTTTCCTGCTGTTCTTCTTTTGAAACAGGCATTTAGAATTTAAGTTACTTTGTTGGCTATTAATTTTTTTGTTTGGTTTTCTTTTTATTAATACAATTTTATTAATACAATTTCAATTGTGTTTTAACTGCATTTAATCAAATTGATTTGTTTCATTCTTCTGTATCTTTATTGTCATTTACTTTGAAATTTTTGGTAGAAAAAGAGTTGATTGATATGCCACTATTATGTTCATTTGGAAGACTCTAATGGTTTTAAATGCACAGCTTTTTAATATGAAGCAAGCTTTGTTATTTCTAAATGTGACCATGATGGTGTCTAGTCAGGAGAGATTAAAATTAACCCCCTTAAATTGCAATTCATTTATTTCTTGTAGAGGGTTGCTGTAAGCAAGCATGAGAATGGGAGGGAAGGAGAAAAATATAAATTGTATTTTAGCTCTGAAAGAAATGTCATTATTTACTAGATAAATCCGCCTGAGTCAAGTGTATAATGGGATGCATATTGCTAGCAGCTGGTTGATTGCCCTAATATTTCTTTTAAAAGTGATTTGAGTACATTTTATCTCTTCCATACTACCAAGAACGGTGAATGTTTTGGATGAGGCTTTATATCTGGGATCGCCTTTTTAGATATGATGCTGTTGGGAAGAGAATTTGAGTGTGATTAATGCACTTATGTGTATTAATGCTTTTGGAACAATAAGTGTGTGTGCCATTGTAACAGGTGGTTGGTGTTGACAATATTGAAACTGGAGAACCTACTTTAAAGGTCATGTGTACCCAGTCAAATTCTAACCATTCTCTGGATTAAGAGTCCAGCTTTGTGGGAGAAATGTAATGTGCATTAATCTTCACTGTGAATTTACCATGCTACTGAAGAAGATCTGAGCATCTTTTGGTGTAACAATGGTGTTTATGATGCAGCTGATTAAAGCCTTTCAGAAGTTGCTGATTTTGCCCTGCAGGAAAATGAAAGTTGAAACTGAGAAAACACAATTACAGTGGGAACATGGATCATAAGAAACACGAACAAGGAAAGCTCAACCACACGTTGACATCTTAGGCACCAGAAAATTGAAAGGGACTGACATAGCATACTTTCAATCAAAAGATCATATGGTTAATTGTTGAGGAACAATAGAATAGAAAATAGAAAAAGAATGGCATTTCATTCCTAGTCAGGAGGTACAGAGCAAACACAGTATATTATTATTATTATTTATTAGTATTATTATTTATTAAATTTCTATGCTGCCCTATTCCGGGAACTCAGGGCGGCTCACAGCATAAATAGAAATCTAATATTAAGAAACTACATAATACATATATAAAAAAATACATACATAAAAAAGAGAACCCCTAAATTAAGAAACCATTCATACAACAAACGTACACACAAACATACACTGGCTAGGGGCAAGATGTCAACCACCCCAGGCCTGTCGGCAAAGATGTGTCTTAAGGAGTTTACGAAAGGCGGAGAGGGTGGGGGAGATACGGATCTCCGGGGGGAGTTGATTCCAGAGGGCCGGGGCCGCAACAGAGAAGGCTCTTCCCCTAGGCCCCGCCAGGCGACACTGTCTGGCTGACGGGACCTGGAGAAGGCCGACTCTGTGGGCCCTAACCGGTCGCTGGGTTTCATGGGGCAGCAGACGGTCCCGTAAGTAACCTGGTCCGATGCCATGTAGGGCTTTATAGGTCATAACCAACACTTTGAATTGCCTTCGGAGACCAATTGGCAGCCAATGCAGCTCGCGGAGTGATGCCGAAATGTGGGCATTTCTGGGCAGGCCCAACACTGCTCGCGCGGCTGCATTCTGCATTACCTGAAGTCTCCAAACGTTTTTCAAAGGTAGCCCCATGTAGAGAGCATTGCAGTAGTTGAGCCTCGAGGTGATAAGGGCATGAGTGACTGTGAGAAGAGACTCCCGGTCCAAATAGGGCCGCAACTGGTGCACCAGGTGGACCTGGGCAAATGTCCTCCTCGCCACAGCCGAAAGATGATGTTCCAGATTTAGCTGTGGGTCCAATGCAAATAATATGGATTAAACTTCATAAATCTTCCTTTAATAAGGCATTATCCAGGTGCATGCCTGAACTTCGATGCAGAATGCGAGCAGGTTAACAAGCTTGATTGTCAAGTTCAGTCTAATATCAGTCGAACATACAAGCAAGATGTCTATAACAGACTCCATAAGAAGACGTGTATTGATCTAGTCTATAAATAAAAAAAAATGCAAGCTTGATAGTGCTTTACATTCCCTTCTATTACATCCCCATGGATCAGGGAGGAGCCTGATATTTTATTCCAAGATTAAGGAATATTTCAGTCCACTTTGCCTATATAAAAATTCTTGCCATTTCCTCAAGGTCATCTCCCTGACTCTCAAACCTACTCAAATTATATATTTTGGACATGTGCAAAAATCCAGCCCTTGGTCCTTAGCGCTGGGAAAGGTGGAAGGAAAGAGAAGAGGGCAACCAGCACTGTGATCAAGTGGCTGTGGGTGTACCACCAAGAAATCTAAAAAGCCAGGCTATCCTAGAGAAGTTCTATCTGTTGGATCATTAGGAAGATACCAACTTGATGACACATAATCATCAGTAATCATGTGTCTCCCTTAATGTGAAGCTTGTAGTCCAGCGGTTCTCAACCTGTGGGTCGCGACCCCATTTGGGGTCGAACAACCATTTCACGGGGGTCGCCAAACACCGTAGTCCGCCATTTCTTTGGGGGGGGAAACTGCATGCCATTTTTCCCCTTTGCCTCGGCTGGCGCAGGGGGAGCACCGCGCATGCGCGGTGCGGGCCGCCGCGCATGCGCGGTGCGGCCCAGGGTCGCGACGCGCTTGCGTGGCGCGGACTGGGATTGAGGCCCGGAAAAGGTTGAGAACCGCTGTTGTAGTCAGACTCATTTCCAGTTCAGCTTCAGAAGCTCTCTGCTACGAAGACGTAGCACTACTTGAATACCGAAAGTGATCGATCTGTGTTCAGACCCCGATGCAAAGTGGTCCGTGTTTTTAGAATCGTGTTAAGCTTTTTAGGACATACTTTACCCATGATGTCTCTCATGCTTCAACACGTTGAAAATCCATGCTACCAGTTATTGGAAGTTACGATCTATTTTGTTACTCAGATTACAATCTGTTACTTAACACTTCATTTGTGACAGGAGCATGGTTTTGAACCACTGCAATGTAACCTATATATGAATCTTAGCATACCAGTGGATATCAGTAAAAAAATTAAGTCAAAGGTTCAAAAAGACAGGGAGAGACAAAATGGTAGAAAGCCAGGCCTATCCTTCGCAATGTTTTTGTGTTTTAGCTTTTAAGGAAAGTTCTGTTACAAAAGTCTGAACAGCCAAGATGTGATAAAATCTCAGCTCTTATTAGTCAATATTCTAAAAGGCACTTCTGTTTCTCCATGCTAGGTTGGAACAAGATATCAAGAAGTTAAAGGCTGATCTACAGGCCAGCAGGCAAATTGAACAAGAGCTGCGTAGTCAGATCAGTTCTCTGACTAGCACAGAGCGGGGCATCCGATCGGAAATTGGGCAACTCCGACAGGAAAATGAACTGCTTCAGAATAAGTAAGTTTACCCATCTATCTCTTAAGGGTTTTTTATGCTGCCGCTTGTTTACTCTTACACTTTTGTTCTAGGGGAGGGCCAAAAGTATTTTTAAGAATCTGGATCTTGACAACATTAAGTGGTTTTAGGCTCC
Source organism: Bothrops alternatus (assembly GCA_034064705.1). Classification (NCBI taxonomy): domain Eukaryota; kingdom Metazoa; phylum Chordata; class Lepidosauria; order Squamata; family Viperidae; genus Bothrops; species Bothrops alternatus. Next base: position 298,806 of record JARGCV010000132.1, read on the forward strand.
GTCCATTTTTGTCAGAAAGATTAAAGCTGTCTCTCACTTAGTGTTTCACTAGCTGCCCCATGGTCCTCAAGTGGGAAGCTAATGCATCCGCTTTAAAAGGCTTAATGGCTGAAATTTCTGTATTGAAGGACTGTGAGCTAAATACTTGGGAGTTCTTTCAGAGATAAGAGTGCTATATTAATTAGGAACTGATTCTCAGTGAACTGGAATTGGGTATGTCTAGTTTAACGAAGAGAAGGACGAAGGGGGACATGACAGCAGTGTTCCAATATCTCAGGGGCTGCCCCAAAGAAGAGGGAGTCAAGCTATTCCCCAAATTATTATTATTATTATTATTATTATTATTATTATTATTATTATTATTATTATTATTATTATTATTATTATTATAGTGAGACTGATTCTTTTTCAGAATGATATTTAATTCAGACAGAAAATGAAAGTTTGGTTAACAGAAACAGTCGTCAAAATTTAGTTTTGCTACAATACGGATTTTATTTTGAGTGGCAAACAGAGCCTCCCTCTTGAAATTCTATTCTAAACTGCTTAGAATAAACAAACTTAACCCGAATTAACAGTGAATGTTTGGATTCACTCATTTTTGTGAATATATGCACATCTGCAACTTCGTTTGGATCCATTTGTATCTTGAGCCCCCATTTTCCTTTACAGATCTCTAGCTGTCTAGCAAATGGACTTGAATGAGTGAGAGGTATATCCATCTATATCCCTCCACTCATGTAGGACAGTGGTTCTCAACCTTCCTAATGCCACGACCCTTTAATACAGTTCCTCATGTTGTGGTGACCCCCAACCCTAAGGGCTCTCTAAGCGCGCACCGATGCTGCCCACTCACCCACCGCACCCAGGGATCAGTGCGCCTCGCCTGTCCTCGCCTCTCTTCTGAAGGTCGCTGGCCTGCCTGGTTCCAGCTGGCCGGGGAGGGGGGCAGGAAGGCCACTCCGCCCAGCCTGGTTGGAGAAGCGCTTGGGGGGGAGAGGGAGAGAGAGAGCCAAGAGGGAGACAGCACCGGCAGAGCTTAGTTCAGCCTCCTCCGCGGAAAGGGCCACGAAGCAGCGCAGCCTCCCTTAGGAGATGCTTGACGGAAACGAATCCGGCGCTGCAACGGCCCCCAGCTCGAAGCCGTGCGGAGATGGATAGAGGAGCGGTATCTCGGTTCCTAAGACCATCGGAAATATGTGTTTTCCCATGGTCTTAGGCGACCCATGTGAAAGGGTCATTCGACCCCCAAAGGGGTCGTGACCCACAGGTTGAGAACCACTGATGTAGGAGAAGGAGTCGCACAACCTGGGGTCAGGTTCAAAAGTGTTGACCCTTAATTCATGCAGATGCTAATCATTAGTGGAGAAGATTCCCCAGCATAGGCCTGATTAACAATAAATCAGTTTAATTGGATCGTCACAGTCTTTCGTGCCTGACATTAACCTTCTCAACTAACAGTTAACACCTGCTTGGAGTTAGAGATTCAAGGAAGGTTGGGCTTAGTTTGCTTGTGGCTCTGAAGGGATTCTAGTCTAATCCCTTTTAACTCTGCCCCCAGGTTCTGCCACAATCCCCATTTCTAAGCATTCCTAGTGCAGCTCTCACTGAAAGGGAATACTGTACAAAAAAAGGAATTGGTTGTATTCCTCAGCAAGCCCATTAGATAAGATAAGATAAGATTTATTTTATTTATTTTATTTATTTTTCGGATTTGTATGCCGCTCCTCTCCGCAGACTCAGATAAGATAAGATAAGATAAGATAACCTTTATTGTCATTTTTTTTTTACTGTGGGCACAACGGCACACATCAGAAATGAAATTTAGTTGCCCGCTCTCAAAGTAAAACACATACATGACACACACCTAAACGTATTATGTACAACATATGTATAGACCCACACCCCTACTTATACATAACAAGCTTGAATGCAAGCTTGATGTCATGGTTCCGAAAGTGGATGTTCTTGCTTGACACTTGATACCTGGGTTATGATAACCGAACCATCAAATCAAATAATTCAGGCCAATTAAAATGTATCCTTGGCTTATCACATATTTCAAAATCTCCATAAAAGACATAGGATAGGTGATTCGTGAATTCTGAATTAGTTATATTGACATATGTGTGTGATTATCTCCTTCTCTTAGGCTAAGGCCTTAGCTATTTCCAGTTGTTCCTCAGTTCAGTAAATAGATAATAATGTCCTAAGAGTATTGTAGTGAGAAAGGACTTTTAAGCCATTTGTGCTGTTCCCTCTTCAGTGCATAAGTCTGAACCAAAGCTTTCCTGACAGCTTGATAAGTGGCTGTCCAGCCCTCTGCTTGAATATGTCCAGCTGATAACTTCCTGTCTTTCTAAATCATTGATGTCACTGTTGACTTGCTTTTAACTGTTAGGCCACGGGTGTCAAACTTGCCTTGTCACGTGACATGTCACGACATATCATGACTTTTTTTTGCAGTGCTGGGGCTGGGGTGGGCACGACCTCAGCATGATGCAACCGGCCCACGGGCCGGCAGTTTAACACCCCTGCGTTAGGCAGTTCTTTCAAATCCACTCCTGAAAAATGCATTATGAATTTTGGGTCTGAATGTGTTCAGAGTTGAGGAAATCCTTACACAGCAGGAGCATCACATTCATATCATCATGTAAAATCTCTCTTTTTTTAAAAAAAAAATCTCTGGGAAACGAATGCAGGTCAGGATTAGAACCCTAGTTGTTTCAACCTCAATCAGTTGAAAGTATCTTGAGATTCTGACTGCTTTGCCCAAAAGAGACCGTTATAAGTGGTCAGTAATTCAAGATAGACATAGGGCAGCGGTTCTCAACCTTTTCCAGGGTGCGACCCCAGCCCGCATCGCGCAAAAAAAAAATGGCGGGCCCGCACCGCGCATGCGCGACGCCATGGCCCGCATCGCGATAGGGAAAAAAATGGCCGACCCAAAAAAAATGGCCGACCAAAAAAAGAAATGGCGGGCCCACGCATGCACGGTGCCACGGGGCGCATCGCGCATGTGCAGCGCCACGGCCCGCATCGCGATAGGGAAAAAAATGGCCGACCAAAAAAAATGGCCGACCAAAAAAAAATGGCGGACTGCGGTGCTTGGCGACCCCCATGAAATGGTCGTTCGACCCCAAATGGGGTCGCGACCCACAGGTTGAGAACCACTGACATAGGGGATCGAGACCTATTATAAAGCACCCTTATTTAAAGCTGGCTGGGTGGACGAGTGGGTTTTCTTCCCGTTTTACAGACAAATATTACCAACTTTCTCCCTTTTTTTTCAGACTACATAATGCTGTACAAATGAAACAAAAAGATAAGCAGACCATTGGCCAATTGGAGAAAAAGCTAAAAGCCGAGCAAGAAGCACGGACCTTTGTAGAAAAGCAGTTGATGGAAGAAAAAAAAAGGAAGAAGCTGGAGGAAGCAACAGCTGCTCGGGCTGTTGCGTTTGCCGCTGCTACCAGGTACCTGGTTGCTGCTGCTGCTGCTGCTGCTTTTTTTCTAGACCTGTGTTTGTTCAAACGTGGCAACTTTAAGACCCATGAACTTCAACTCCCAGAATTCTCCGCCCAGCTGGCTGGGGAATTCTGGGAATTGAAGTCCGTGCTTCTTAAAGTTGCCAAGATTGGGGATCCCTATTCTAGACCCAAATATTTGGAAGGAAAGAATGGTGAAAAAAGAGTTGTTAATTTGTCAAAAATTGCTGGAATTGTAATGGTGAGAAACACTCTCATCTTTAACATTTTGAGTATTCAACGCATGCCTGCTGTCATGGTCAAATTAGCCAGTTATATATGAGTTCAAGAAAAACACCAAATAGTTGAAAAAATGATGACTTGTGTTTCTGAATTGCAAGTTTCCTTGATCATATTTGATTTTATTCACCATTTATAATAATTCAATAACCTTTTTCAAAGGAAGCAGCCAATTACATGATATAGGAGCGAGGTTTTGTGCTGTTTCATGCAATTCATTTGTATTTGATATATGATGTGTATAAATGCCTATGCATAATATAAAAATGATACTTCAAGAAAATAACATTCTGGCTTATAGCATTTCAAGCTGTATGTTGGGTTCATATTTGGGAGGGTCTCTACCACAAGACAATAAAACTACTTTGTAGGAATAAAATAGTACAGGTGATCTTGACCTATGATCATAATTGTGCCTGGCAAATATGTTCGTAAGTCGGGACAGTTGTAAAACATGTCACCATGTGACTGGATCTGTCTTAAAGACTGTTATGGCAGTCATATAGCACCCATCCTTAAGCGAACCCATTATTCTCTATGGGCTGGTTTTTCCCAGAAACCAGAAGTAAACACCCGTTTCTGGCATAAACATAAGAACATAAGAACATAAGAAGAGCCATGCTGAATCAGGCCAAAGCCCATCGAGTCCAGCATTCTGTGTCACACAGTGGCCCACCAAATGTACATGGGGATCTTGAGCAGAAAGAGAAGGCAAAACCCTCCCTTTCCCTTGACCCCCAAACAAATGGTACTCAAGGGAATCCTGCCTGCCTCAACCAACATAGAGGCGGCACATGGACATCCGTTTTAATAACCACCGATACACTTTGCATCCATGAATCTATCTAGCCCTGCCTTGAAGCTGTCAAGGCTGACAGCTGTCACGACCCCTTCAGGAAGTGAATTCCATAAATCAACGACCCTCTGGGTGAAGAAATATTTCCCTTTATTTGTCCTCACTTTCTTAGCTATGAGCTTTAGGGAGTGCCCCCTTGTCCTGCTATTGTGTGATAGAGAAAAGAATTTTTCTCTATCCACATTTTCTATCCCATGCATGATACATCAATCATACATCATACATCAATCACATGACTGGGGGACTTGCCAGTGACAAGTGCCCAAACTGCAGTCACATGTCGATAGGGGTGATGTCAGAACTTTGAAACTGGGCCATAAGTCTTGAGAGAGGTTCATCAGAACTTCAGACGGTTGATAAGTGGCTGGTCATAAGTTAAGGACTACCTGTAAAGCTCAGCTGATGTGACCTTTTTGACAAGTTAATCCTTTGTGTGCTCAGAGCATGTTATTCTCATCCAAACATGCAAAGTTCTTCCCCTACAGCAGCGGTTCTCAACCTGTGGGTCGTGACCCCATTTGGGGTCAAACAACCATTTCACGGGGGTCGCCAAACACCGCAGTCCGCCATTATTATTTTTTTTGGTCGGCCATTTTTTGGGGTGGTCGGCCATTTTTTTCCCCTTTGCGATGCGGGCCGTCGCGCCACGCATGCGTGATGCAGGCCCGCCATTTTTGGGGGGGGTCAGCCTTTTTTTTTTTGGTGGGCCATTTTTTTCCCCTTTGCCATGCGGGCCATCGCGCCGCGCATGCGCGATGCGGGCCCACCATTATTATTATTATTATTTTTGGTCGGCCATTTTTTTGGGGGGGTTGGCCATTTTTCCCCTTTGCCATGTGGGCCGTCGCACCGCACATGTGCGATGCAGGCCCGCCATTTTTTTTTATTTCTTTTTTGGTCAACCATTTTTTTTTGGTCGGCCATTTTTTTCCCCTTTCGATGTGGGCCGTTGCACCGCGCATGCGCGATGTGCCCCGTCGCGCATGCGCGATGCAGGCCGGGGTTGAGCCCCAGAAAAGGTTGAGAACCGCTACCCTACAGAGTCTGAAGTTTAACAGTCCAGAATATGTTTTATTAGGATAGACAAGAACCTATAAACTGCTCTCTTATCAATGACAAGATGGATGAATCTAGAGAGAGTATGCTGAAGTTTTTCAGTCACTGGTGGAGTGTTAAACATGACTAAAGATGCACATGCACATTTAGAATCTTCCATTGCAGTATTTTCTATCCCAGGTCTTAAACTGAGATGGGGAGATTACAAGCATCAGGTTAATACATGCAAAAGTTCTCCTTCTTCTGTTCTTCAAAGAGCAGTTTCTGGTTTTTTTGGGGGGGGGAACAAAACCTCATTTTGGAAGCCTACAGCTGCAAACCTCACAGAGGGGTTATAGGGTGCACAAATCACTTTTTATTTTGCACCGCTCTTCAGCTGTTTTATGAAAAGAGTTCATACAATTGCACCCTTTTCCCCCCACACATCTTGCTATTTTAATACGCTGCTGAAATTAGCCAAAACCCAGATTGAAAGCTTGCCCTCTTCTCTTTTTCTCATTATTTTGTTTGATAGAGGAGAATGCACTGAGACGTTACGAAATCGCATCAGAGACCTGGAGACAGAGTGCAAAAAGTTAACAATTGATATAAAGGTGAAAGAAGATCAGATACGAGATCTGGAAATGAAAGTTCAGGTAAGGAGAAAGTAACAAAATGTTCCTGGGACTGTCTCTCAGCCAATATTCTAGGGTTACCTTTTGAATTTAGCAAAACATTTGCAAGGTTTGAAAGATACACCAGGGTTACTCTTTTCTTACTCTGAATCAGCTTGAGGTAGGCTACAATTCCATCCCCAATAGACAGGTCATGCTGGGAATGATGGAAGCTGTAGTCCTAATACACTTGCAAGGTGCCAGTTTGGGGGAGAGTGTCTGAACCTGAAAGCTATACTTTTTCTTTTCCAGCAAGAATATTTGCTTTCTGAGAAGCATTTCTTAACTCACGTACCACTGTTTGGGTAATAACAATCTGCAATTGAGATCTAATGGATTTCCTTAAAGTTCCACCTGATTAATTTCAAAATTAATCTAGTCCAAAAGGTTTTCTTGCTAATACGTTCCAAAACTAAAGTTATGTTCACAAAATGTGCTACATCCCAGTATATCATAATATGTAAATCCTGCCTAAGTAGATAGCGCAGTGATGGCGAACCTTTTATTTATTTATTAATCAAATTTATATGCCGCCCTTCTCCAAGGACCCAGGGCGGCTCACAACAACAATACAATAAAAAAATTTAAAAATTAATTGCATTCATACAACATACAAACACAATCAGCTCACAGTCGCTGATGGAGGGACACTCCTAGGGCCCAGGGGCAGAGCACAGCCCATACGCCCCAAGCCTGTCGGCATAGATGCGTCTTCAGCAATTTCCGGAAAGCTAGGAGGGAGGGAGCAGTACGAACCTCTGAGGAAGCTGGTTCCAGAGGGCTGGGGCAGCAACGGAGAAGGCCCTTGCCCTAGGCCCCGCCAGATGACATTGCCTAACAGACGGGACCCGTAGGAGGCCAACCCTATGTGCCCTAACCGGTCGCTGGGATTCATGAGGCAGAAGACGGTCCCGCAAGTATCCTGGTCCATTGCCATAAAGGGCTTTATAGGTCATAACCAACAGTTTGAATTGTGTTCGGAGACCAATAGGTAACCAGTGCCCAAAAACTGGTCCCGCCCCCGCTCTGCCCCCCCATCCCCTGCCCCGCCTGCCCACACGACCATTTACCGCCTCCAGGGCCCGCCGCAGATGTCCCAGGCAGCCCAGCAGCACTATGGTGGTTCTTAACCTTTTCGAACGAATCGCCTCCTTGAGCCAATGAGGAGGTTGTCATCGCCTCCCTCCCCCAACATAACCTCTCAAATCACAACATAGGAAATAATTCTTCAATTTATGCAAACACTTTTTTTGTTTTCTTTAAAATTGTCATCAGGACATATCGATGCAAATAATTTATTTCCAGTCTTTTTCCCATATCTCAACTGTGTGAAAAATGTTGGTGCCACCCGTCACTTTATTCCCAAACTTCGTGATACATGTATTTCATTATGATCTTATTTATTCAAGACACTTAAATGTAGTGACCACTGAAAACAAAACACTAGGAGCCGCAAAACCCTTTTGACATCTAAAATGAAGATAACACTGCATATATCCTTTTTTACCTTTATTTTATATATATATATATATATCTTCAGTGTTATCTTCATTTTAGATGTCAAAAGGGTCTCTCTCTCCCTCCCTCCCTCCCTCCCTCTTTCTCCCTCTTTCTGCCCTTGATCTGCCAGTCCTCCTCCCCCACTCTGTGTGTGATTGTGTGTGAGAGAGAGAGAAAGAGGCACTTGCGCTTCCTCTCTCTCTCTTTCCTCTCTCTTTTTTCTCTTTCCCCTCTCCCTCTCTCTTTCTCTCTTTCCTCTCCCTCCCTCCCCCTTCTTTCTCCAGGTGAAGAGAGAGAGAGAGAGAACAAAAGGCAGAGGGCGCTGAAGGGGCGGGGAGGGGGGGCAGGAGGCAGCAGAAGACCCACTGTCACCGCTAGAGGCACCCAGCTCCACTGCCCACCGGGCCTGCAGGGAGGCCCTGGCTCACAGTCACGTTGGCAGGCCGTCCCACATGCCGCTGGCGTCACCGGGCTCAAGTCGGGGCCATGGGGCGCCTGCGGAATGCGCTGCCCATCGGCTGCATCGCCAAGCCTCACCTTGCACCACCGGCATGCCCGGGCTTAAGTCACGGGGCATCCATGTAATGCCCCCCCATCAGCTGCGTCGCCAAACCTTCTCCCGCGCTGCCGGTGTCCTCGGTCGGAACCGAGGCAATGATCCGCCTCCCAACAGGACCAACACTGGAGCCTCCCATGCTGCCGGTAGGTCCGTCGTGCTGTAGGAGCTGGGGCTGCTCCCCACCGCGTGGTGCTCCCAGCGATCCGCGACCCACCAGCGTCGCCCAGGGAGCGATGCTTCCGCTAGCCGCCGCCCCAGCCGGGACTGCCACCTGGGGAGCAGCAGGAGGAAGAAGGGGAGGAGGAGGAGGGCAAGGAAGCTGGCGCCGGGCACCAGGAGGAAGTGCTCCCGTGGGTCTGGCTGGGGCTCTTCTGCTGCTGGTTGGAAAATGCCTCCCCCTCCCTTTCTCTCCCCCCCCCCATCTTCTACTCACCTCACATTCTTCACCGACAAAGCAGCCGGGACTCCAGCACGCCTTCCCAGCCAGCTGGGCCCACAGTCCCGTGGCTGGGGATCGCAGGGGCTGCTCTCCCTCGGGGCCGCAACTTGCGGGAAGGCTGGCCCGCTCAGCTGAGGCTCTGGCAGGCTGCTCCCAGCGAGGATCCCGGGGCTTCCCCGCGCGGTTCCCCGGCCATATGCACCTCGGACGGAGCCAGCCAGGGAAAGGGACTTCCTGGCCGCGCTTCTCCCAGGGGGCGGGGCACCCCAAGAGCCCTGCGAGGGGGCAAATCCGCATGAGAGAGAGAGAGAGAGAGAAGCACAAGTGCCTCTCTCTGTCTCTGTCTCTCTCTGCAAATGGCGGAAGAGGCTCAGAGCCTCAGGGGAAGGCTCAAAAGCGTCCCCAAAACGTCTTGCTCCATCGCCCCCATATTGCCCCCTTTTCATTCCTTCGCCCCCGCATCGCCCTTTTTCGTTCCATCACCCCCCTGAAAAACGAAATCACCCCCTGGGGGGCAATATCACCCAGGTTAAGAACCACTGCCCTACAGCATCAACTGCATGATGGGGCGTGAGGGGAGAGTCTTGTCTACGCTGCCTGGCTGCTATGTCCTTGGCTGCACTGCTCCGTGTGGCCCACGCTCGAGGGCGAGTCTCCTTCAGGGGGGCTGCTGGAGAGGAGGGGGTCGCGGGGGGAGGCAAGGCTGGGGCAACGGCACGCGTGCCCACAGAGAGGGCTCCAAGTGCCGCCTCTGGCACCCGTGCCATAGCTTCGCCACCACTGGCTTAGCGGGTTCAAAAGGGATGAACACCATAATAGAAGAATGTGTAAACTGTGCTTAAGAAAAAATAAACTTTTAGAAATATTTTCAGAGTCTGGAATCCGTTGTTTACAAGCCTTATAGCACTTTCACATTTTTGATGAGGCAGCATTTGCAGGGGAGAATAGAGAGAGAAGTTTAACAGTTTACCTTATTTCCTGAGGACTGTGAAGACAAGCAAGCAAGGTGTAAAAATTAAGGGGTAGGGAGAGCCAGGTTTCAGTCCCCCTTTAGGAACAGAAGCTGGCTGGGTGACCTTGGGCCACTCATTCCCCCTCAAATCAGCATCCAGATCTGTGATAAGCTGGCTGAAAAACAAAATCCCTTATGGCAGCGGTTCTCAACCTTTTCCGGGGTTTAAGCGCGGCACGACCCCAGGGCGCATCGCAGTAGTGGATTTGAGTAACAAAATATATCTGAAAAGATGACCCAACAGATAGATCATAGGTTGTCTCGTGACAGCTAAACATTTCCATTTCCAATCCATAAGAATGACTTTGTTATTCAAACATGGCTTCAATGTGAATGTGTTTGTACAGCTGGACTCTTGGTGACTACACAGAAGTTGTTTTTTTGCCAATGGTAGAAAGGTGGTTTTCCAAGACTTTGTTTACCTTTCTAATCTACTCTGTAGCCCCGATTAAACTTTTCAGGATTTATCCAATTGTAACAAATAACATACAAGTCAGAGGGTATTCCCAAGTGACCGGAACCACATGTTTGTCCCAGTTTCTCTCCCCCCCCATCCCCATCCATAATTTTTACTCTCCCGAGGAGTTGCTCGGACATTACCCCTGAATTGTATCTGAAGAGGGATGAGAGGGAAGAAAGGAGAGGAGAGAGAAAAGAGTAAAGGAGGGGAGAAGGAAGCAGGAAGGTTGGAGGAGAAGAGGAGAAGTGGGAAGAAAGGGGAGGAGAGGGGTGAAGGAAAGAGAAGAGAAGAGGGAAGTAGGGAAGAGAAGAAAGGGAGAAAGAAGGTAGAGAAGAAGGAGTGTGGATACAGTGAAAGGGGAAATGGGCGAGCAACACCAAAAGTCAGGTGTATGTATTTATTTCATTTTATTAAAAGTATCTTATATAGGAATGAAAAAAGAATGTATGTTAACATCTGATAAATATCACGGTATATGTATGGGGGAGAGTTTGGAAAAATAAAAAATACAAAATTATTAAAACAAACATAATTTTTACTCTCCCTGGAATCTCATAATAGTGACTGTGCTTGTAACAATCCTGCTTTAATTCCTTTGAAAGGAATGGCGGAAATACAAAGAGAATGAAAAGGATACAGAGGTATTAATGTCGGCCCTTTCAGCCATGCAGGATAAGACGCAGCACTTAGAGAACAGCCTGAGCGCAGAGACCAGAATCAAATTGGACCTCTTCTCTGCATTAGGAGATGCCAAAAGACAGCTGGAGATAGCTCAAGGTAAGTGAGAACCTGGGCTGAATGGTAGTAAACCTCAGGGGCCTTTGGTGCGTTGTAAGAACCCAGAGCTCACGTAGTCCTCATTTGGTGACCACAATTGGGACCGGCAACTCAGCCGTTAAGCGCAGCAATCGCAAAGTGAAACCATGACTGCTTACGGTCTTCCTTTGCTTTCCAGATGTGCGAAGGTCATAAACACAAGCATTTTCATCACCATCACAACTGTGTACGGTTGCTAAACAAGTCAGCCGCTGAATGACTCCCTGTAAACCTTGCGGGAGCTTCCATCACAGCTTTGACTGTCACGGTGTGATATGTGACGGCGTTTCCTTTGTGATTTCAAAACCATTTCTGGAAAGTTTTCACTGGGGGGAAAAATGGCAAGGAAAAATCCTTGCGCTTACGGCCCCTCTGGCTCTTGATTGCTGAAAATAACTTTGAAAATAACTTGGAAATTGCGTAGGACACAAAGAACTCTCACAGCAATCTTTTCTAACCTGACCACTTCTTTCTCATCTGCTTCAATGTGTTTTTGCTCTGTTTTAACGTTGTACTGAGCGTTTGGCTCAAGGGGAACTCTTTCGCCATGTGGCATTTTTCTGTTCACAAGCCTCAATAGCTGTTCCAGCGCTGATGTAGAGTTTAGGCGAAACTGACAATAATTCACTGGCTAATTAACTTCCATTATGAAAGTGCACCAAAATCATAGGAGTGTCAGTTAAAACTGGGTAGTAGAATATGGGCAGATGGTTCAGAAATGGATTCTTTTACTTCCTTTAAAAAAAAGAATTATTAAATGTTCACACTATGAAAAACAAATGAAAATAAAGACAGCAGGGAAATGGGAAAGGGAATAAACAGGAAAGAAGAAATGTGGAGTGGGGGGGGTGAAAAGAAGTAAAAAGCATTCATTCACTTCCAACTTTTTTTAGCGCAGTAGAATAAAAAAAGTAAGATATAGCCTCAACTTTTTACTTTTACATACCTAGTATATTAGCCATTTCTGTAACGACAGACTTACCTAAACAGAAAATCCTAAAGTCAAAACTACTTTCTTTCTTTTTCCAGCAATGTCAGGGTTTTCGTTTTGTTTTGTTTTTTTTTTGTTTTGTTTTTTGAGGGAAATGAGATGGCCAGATAATCCTAATCAAATTAAGCATCCTTTGCTATAAAAAAAGACAACAATATAACCAAAGGGATCTCCCTCCTAACCCATTTCTGCAGCCCTTCGTATTCTCCAACGCTACACAGCCAAAACTCAACTGCAAAATAATAATCGTATAGCACAGTTTTCTCTCTCTTTTGTTGACGCAGTTAAGTGGGGAAGTTGAGGTTTTCTGTTATTGTTTTCTTTAAATCAAAGTACAGGCTCTAAAAGCAGGAAGAGAAGGGCAGGGATTCTCAAGAGAAAGGGATCAGTCTATTCTCCAAAGCACCTGAAGGCAGGACAAGAAGCAACCGATGGAAACTAACCAAGGAGAGAAGCAACCTAGAACTAAGGAGGAATTTCCTGACAGTTAGAACAATTAACCAGTGGAACAACCTGCCTCCAGAAGTTGTGGATCTTTTTAAGAAGAGCTTGGACAACCATTTGTCTGAAATGATATAGGGTCTGAGCAGGGGGTTGGACTAGAAGACCTTCAAGGTCCCTTCCCACTATGTTATTCTATTGTGTTATTCTGATTACAGTCCTATCTATTTGAGTAAGCTCAGTAAAAAAATAACGGGGTGAGATGGGGGACAGAGAGCAAGCATGAGTCAGAAGAAGGAAAATTTTATTACATCCTCAAATGCAATTCAGAGTGTGGACATTGCAAAAACAAATGCAGTGTTAAGAAATTAAGAGCACAGGCACAGCTGGAATTCCTCATGTTCTGAGCACAACGGAATGCTGAGAAAAGAGAAAAATACGATGCTAAATTGTTCTTAAATAGATGAGTTGTATCCAGTGGTGGGATTCAGCCGGTTCGCACCACTTCGGCCGAACTGGTAGCTATTTTTATTTTTATTTTTTTTGGCCAGGCCCAGAACAGACTTCCAGAAGTAGCATCCACACAGAGAACCGGTTGTTCACATATTTGAATCCCACCACTGATTGTATCCCTAACTCTGTGGCTATTGTGTTTTCAAACCTTAAGAAAATGTTTTTTAGTGCAGGTTTCTAGCATTGAAATAAAAGGTACACTGAATAGCAGAAGCAAATCTTTCTGTGTCCCCCCCCCACACACACACACGAAAACCTTTGCAAAATTAGTCGCCCCTTCTCAGTTTCCGTTTGGAGTTTTGTCAGGTGCTGTGAACTGCCACTGGATCCAGCAGAGGGTGCACAAAGCTAGCAAAAGAATTGTCTTTCTTGAGTGATAGCAGTTCAGATCCCTGAATTGGCATATTTATTTTTCCCTGAGATGCTGTAACTCCACGCTCCCTTAACATGCCTTTTACCAAAATACTTTTTTTTAAGCGTAGAGCAGCGATGGCGAACCTTTTAGAGATGGAGTGCCCAAACCACAACCCAAAACCCACTTACTTATTGCAAAATGCCAGGACCGCATCAGCATTGTGGTGCCCTCGGGGGGAGGGGGCATGGAGGCTTGGCCCATTGGGTAGGCATGGCCCACTGGGTGGGCATACCTGCGGTTGTCACGACAGACTGGGTGGGCATGGCTGGGGTGGGCACGGCCACCTTGATGTTGCTCATGGGGGGGATGCCTGGGGGGACCGGGCAGGGTTGGGGGAGATCCAGGGGGTCTCTGGTGGTTGGGGTGGTAGGCAGGAAGCCCAGCATAGATGGAGGGAGGCATGCAATCCTAGCTGGGACTGGGGGGGCCATGGTGCCAATGGGGATCCAGCTTTCCCTGCTCGGGATGGCCTTTGGCTTGCTGGGCGTGGGCATGCTCTACCACCTCTACTCAAGCTTGCTAGCTGGCTGCTTTGCCTCCTTTGTGCTGGGTGGGGCTGCCGCTCCGGGTGGCGGCCTAATGGACCTGCGCAAGCTGCTGGCAGTAGACCTGCATGTGCCCACAGAGAGGGCTCCGAGTGCCGCCTCTGGCACGCGTGCCATAAGTTCGCCACCACTGGTCTAGAGTTTCTACAAGGTATGGTTAAAAAAAAAAGAGTCAAGAGATGACAATGCAGCTGAATCTCCATCTGTTGTTGATGTGTTGTGTGTGCCGATATAGTGTCAAGTTACACTGTTGCGCCTCTCTTGACTTATTTGGCTGTACTCTGTAGACCAGTGTTTCTCACCCTTGACCATTTTAAGGCATGTGGACTTCAACTCCCAGAATTCCACAGCCAGCATTGCTGGCTGTGGAATTCTGGGAGTTGAAGTCCACATGCCTTAAAATGGTCAAGGTTGAGAAACACTGCTGTAGACACTGCTGATGAAAAGCCCTTCCCGTCAGGCACAAAGCATCGGGACCACACATTAAGTTGCAGCACAGAAGATTTATTATTTCAAGCCTATACACAAGAATCTAGTCACTAACATAAGGGTCAAGGGAATTAAAGGAGGGCTAGACCTGGGCCATTTGTGGCAACATAAGGACTCGAAGCTGATGATGCGTTGAACTCCGCCTCCAGCTCTACTTGCTCTTCTCCTGCACTTCCTGTGTCTTAAAGCGATGGTCCCCAACCTTTTGGCTACCATGGACCGATTCCAAGGAGAGAGATTCTACAATGGACCGGAGGGGGCCTGGTTTTGCATGGTGCCTGCCCCGTGGATGGGGCTCTGCTTGTTTGCACGGATGAGTTTCTGGCATGCTGCGGCCTGGTGCCGGTCCACGGCCCGGGGATTGGGGACCCCTGTCTTAACGTGAGTGTTTCTTTTCTTTCTTTCCTTTTTGCAGGGCAAATAATTCAGAAAGATCAGGAAATCAAGGACCTAAAGCAGAAGATAGCGGAAGTGATGGCAGTCATGCCCAGCATAACATACACTGCAGCCACCAGCACGCTGAGCCCAGTTTCTGCACACTATTCTTCCAAATTTGTGGAGACCAGCCCTTCTGGACTTGATCCCAATGCCTCAGTTTACCAACCCCTGAAGAAGTAAGCGCCAGCTTTCCGCCTGTCGCACCGAAGGCATCACACAGAAAAATCTCTTGCAGTCAAGATGAAATTTGTATAGTGTGAGACTGTACTGATTTCTTGTTTAAAAATAAAAATAAAGGGAAGTGGGGGGCCCCAACACCAAGGTTTGACTCAAACTGCCCATCAGTTTTTTCTTGTAAATTTTTAGAAAAACTCAAAACTTTACAGGTTTTTTTTTTCTTGGCCAACGCATTAAGGGGAAAAGAACCCACAATTCTCGATTTTCATAGAGCAAATTCTGCTTCTCTTTGTTAGTTAAAAACGAATTCACACAGACACCCATGTATAAATGAATTGCTGCAAAGTTTCCTCTTGAAACTACAAAAAAAAGCAGCTCTGCTTGATTTTAAACCCTTCTTTCTCCCCCTATATTTCTTTTAAATATAATGAAGCCAAAACGGCAAATTAAAAATGGCAAGGAATAATGATGAAAATTCTTTAGTCTGTTTTTTTGTTTTTCATGGTGAAAGGGTTTGTAGTGAAATAAAGCTTTGATAGAGGATGGTGAGATGGGGTTGAATGGAAGGACGAATGTCCAAGAGATCAATTTGTAATAAAAGGACATCATTTTCTTGAAAGAAGGCAATAAACACATGATAATGACATGTTCTTGGTAGTTGTGTGAAGATTTCCATCAGGGTGGTTAATGGCTTGAAAGATGCTAATGCTAGCAGGACCTTGAGAAACTAAGACATGTCAAGAGGAAATTTGATAGTTTAACAATTATCTCTCTTCCCCCACTCCCGTTTTGCTCCCCTGCAGCCTAAAAAAATAAAGCTCATTTTACAGAGTCTACTGCAGGTCATCAACATAATTTGGATGTCATCTGCAGTTGCATCTCTTTTTGTTCATTTTTGGGTACCAAATCCAACAGTGTTTCTGATGATGAGGATATGCTGTAGCTGAATAGTAACAGAGGGAGTATTGTAGTAAAAGCAGAGCAGTGCAACATAGGGTATTCCAGAGACTGTCCAACTAGTTGATCAAAAAAGGGCAGTTTGGGTGTTTTGATTTGCTTTGTGTTTTGTTTTGTTTTTAAGTCAAATTTCAATTACGCTTTCTATCATCCTGAGTTTGACAGTTTCATTTCAATGAGGCTGGGCTAAAATCTCAGCCGTTGTGCCAAGGAGGTTTTTTTTTTTTAAAAGATTTTTTTTAAAAAAAGAAACTCAAAATTGCACAAAGATTTCAGTTTAAATGTATATTGTGCATTGGTAGGAAAGTGTGTTGCACTGGCGACTTTTGAAGTGTTTAAGGTTTGAGTACGGGTGGGAGGGGCAGCGGGACAGGGATTCAAAATTGTATTAGTAACTAGCAAAATTATTAAAAAAAGAGAAATGAATTCATTATGATTTTGCAAACATGCAGTGGACTCTGGAAGAACAAAGTTCTTTTAAAACAACACTTTTTAAAGTTTCATAATTGGCAGGTATGCCTTGTTTAAAAACAAATTAAATAGGACAAGCAAGTCAATAAAATATGAGTATTAATGGTCCATCATTTTAAATCAGATTCTTTTTCAGATTTAAAAAAAAATCCTAGCTTTAGCCAGGCGTGCATGTTGCTGTCATTTTGCTTTTTTGGAATCATCTTGTGTAATTGTCACCATGAAAGTGTTACTCAGAAATGTCATTGGTTTTCATCTTTGTGCAAAACATGAACTCTTGTCATTTTTTGTGTTGAGGTTCCCCCATTTTTTTATTTTTATTTTTTTATTGTTTTATTTTTCTTGGCTGCCCTTTTGGGCACTCTTTCTGTTGAAATACTTGGTCTTGGCTGCATTCTTTATTTTTTTCTGTGGGGTTTACAAAAAAAATATAAAAATAAACATTTTCTTGCAGATAAGTTATTTTTTTGGTTTGTTTGTTTTAGTGGCCCAGTTTCTGTGATTGATAAGATAGATTAAAAATACTTGTATAAAGGGGAAAACTCTTGGAAAAGTAAACAGATTTGGGTTTTTAAGATGAGTTTGGATGTCATCTAGCATAGTGTTTCTCAATCTTGGCAACTTTTAAGATGTGTGGAGTTTAACTCCAGAATTCCTCAGCATGTGCTCAAGTGAGGTCCTCTTAGATCACCGAGAACTACACTTAAAATCTTTGGGGAGAGGGCACATAGTCAGAGTGATGTTGCAAAGTGGACCCAGATAACACCCATAGGCAAGGAGCCGTGGTAGCTCATTGATTAGAATGCAGCATCGCAGGCTGACTCTGCCCACTGCCAGGAGTTCGATCCTAACCAGCTCAAGGCTGACTCAGCCTCCCATCTTTCTGAAGTCGGTAAAATGAGGATCCAGATTGTTGGGGGCAAAAGGCTGACTCTGTAAACTGGTTAGAGAGGGCTATAAAGCACTATGAAGTGGTATATAAGTCTTAAGTGCTATTGCTATCACTATTTTCCGGATGGAGTCAAAGTTTTAAGTTTGGGGCCACTTAATATTAAGCCAATGTTTTGGCTAACACCAGCAATTCAGGACATTCCTTAATTTAAAATCTGCTGATTTGTGTGTGACCTAAAACGCTATGGGAAGCCATATATGATCCTGGGGCTTGGGGTTCCCCCCTTCTTGATGGGGATCAAGGGGCAATGCAGTTTTGTGTCCTGTTGTTCCCATCAGAATTTCAAGTTGGAGTAAATTGATCCAAGTGATCCATGCTATTTATGTAGGATTAGAACTAAACACAGTTTCTTTACGTAGTAAAAACCTGGATTTAACTATTCTTTCATCTGCAGGTAAGAACTCTGATTAAAACAGAATGAGGAAAATCTCTTCAAATTTGACTCATCAAGTCTCATTTTCTAAGATGTATATTGTTGGGGAAAGTAGGAGAAAAAGGCATTGGATGAAAATAAACTTGGCTTATAATGTTGTTTCAGGTATAAACTCTCTAAATGGCTAAATTTGTCAAAAGAATGCTCCTGTCACTTTTTACTTTTGGTGTTCATTGTGTGTCCCCAAAATCTCTAAAGAATTACGGAGCTGACTTTTGAAAAATGAAGTATTTTCTTCCTGCAATATAATAATTTAAGCAAAAGGCTAAACAATAAATTACTTTCAAAGGGACTTCCGGCTCCTTCACCTGCATTTCAGACCTCAGGTGGGACAAAGATTTACAGTAGTCTGGTCTGGACTTCTTTTACACTCCTGATGCAATTTGCCTGAGGCTAATAATGCTTGTTATGTAAAACCAGCTATTATGGATTTGCAAAAGCCACAATTTCTGTCTTAACTATTGTACAGGCCAAGCAAACTATTGTGTTTCAGTAAATCATCTTTAATATAATAGTTCAGGAACCAGGTCACCCATTCAAAACAGTGGAAGGGAAAAAAGACTTCTTTTATTGCTGAATTCCCCATCCAGTTTTAAGTGAAGTATTATTCCATATCTGGGCTTTCAAAATGAGGTACCTCTTGGCTACCTAGCATTTTTCAAAACTCTTGTAAAGAAATTCTTGCAACGGTTTCCCTGTAAGTTTAGACCCGGTAGAAGTAAAATATATCAGAGGAGAAAGAAAAGTTATCTCTGATTCGGTTAGTTTATTTATTCATTCATTATATTTGTTTAGCTGCCCATCTCACATGCAAGTGACTCTGAGCAGCCTACGAGTAGTACTTGACTTACAAACCAACCTTCATTTAACAACAATTAGAAATTACAATGGTGCTGAAAAAAAGTAATTTGCAACCAGTCCGTCACCCTTATGACTGTTGCAGTGTTCCTGCAGACACTTGATAAAAATTTAGGCACTTGGCAAGCAGTATGCATTTATAATGGTTACAGCATCCCAGGTTCACAACGATCACCATTTACAACTTCCCATCCAGCTTCCAATAAACAAAGTCAAGGGGAAAGGCTAGATTTATTTAACAACCTGGCGACTCACTTAATGACAGTGGTGATTCACTTAATAGAGTGGAAAAGGTAGTAAAATCAGGTGCAATTCAATGATTTTGGATGCAGCTCTAATCTAACTGGGCTTTTCTCCCCCTTGGTGAGTGGTTTTTGGTTTTAATAATAATAATAGTAAAGTTGGAAGGGACCTTGGAGGTCATCTAGTCCAACCCCCTGCTCAGGCAGGAAACCCTACACCATTTCAGACAAATGGCTGTCCAGTCTCTTCTTAAAAACTTCCAGTGTTGGAGCATTCACCGCTTCTGGAGGCAGGTTGTTCCACTGGTTAATTGTTCTAACTGTCAGGAAGTTTCTCCTTAGTTCTAGGTTGCTTCTCTCCTTGATTCATTTCCATCCGTTGCTTCTTGTTCTGCCTTCAGATGCTTTGGAGAAGAGCTTGACTCCCTCTTCTTTGGGGCAGCCCCTGAGATATTGGAACACTGCTATCCTGTCCCCCCTCAATCTTCTCTTCATTAAACTAGACTACCCAATTCCAGCAACCGTTCCTCACATGCTTTAGCCTCCAGTCCCCTAATCATCTTTGTTGCTCTTCTCTGTACTCTTTCTAGAGTCTCAGCATCTTTTTTACATCGTGGTGACCAAAACTGGACGCAGTATTCCAAGTGTGGCCTTACCAAGGCCTTGTAAAGTGGTATTAATACTTCACAGGATCTTGATTCTATCCCTCTGTTAATGCAGCCCGCACTGAGTTGCCCTTTTTTTGTAAAAAGCCTATTGTTCCTGGTCTGCCTTCTTTATGGACTCCTTATATGTTCCTGGTCTCCTAGGGTGCAGAATTCTGTACGTTGAAAATCTCGGTGTTTTTAAACTTTTAAGGGTGTGATCCTTCCCTAAACGATAGCAGTTGCTTGATCATCACTTAGAATAGGGGAGAGGCAGAAAGAAGTGGATTTCTACTAGTAAGACACTAGGAAAATGCTGAGAACATTAAACCAGTAGGAACAAATCTATGACTTTGCAAACCAGAGGACCCCCAAATTGAATCAGTTGTCTGGACAAGAACACGATAAGAAGCAATGGATGGAAACTAATCAAGGAGAAGCTCTAGCTGGCACAGAATGCGGCCGCGCGGGTGGTAGTGGGGGCGCCCTGGCGGGCACGAACGGCCCTCATCCTGCGCGAGCTGCACTGGTTGCCGGTGGTCTTCCGGGTGCGCATCAAGGTGTTGGTTACCACCTTTAAAGCGCTCCATGGCATAGGACCCAGTTACTTACAAGACCGTCTTCTGCCAGCAAATACCTCCCACTGACCAGTTCGCTCCCACAGAGAGGGCCTCCTCAGGGTGCCATCGACTAAGCAATGGCGGCTGGTGGCACCTAGGGGGAGAGCCTTCTCTGTGGGGGCACCGACGATGTGGAACGAGCTCCCCCCGGAACTCCGGACGTGTCATGATCTCCGCACCTTCAGAAGAGAATTGAAGACTCATCTCTTCAATCAAGCCGGCCTGGCCTAGATCTCCGCGGGTTTTTATGTATTTTTAAAATAAAGTAGCTAGGGTTTTAGAATGGGTTTTTAATTCGGTTTTAGTGACAGCTTAGGCAATTTAATTTAGTTTTAAATATTTCTTATTGTTATGTTTTACTTTGGCTGTAAACCGCCCCGAGTCCTACGGGAGAGGGGCGGTATAAAAGTTTACAAAATAAAATAAAAATAAATAAAATAAGAGAAGGAACCTAGAAATAAGGAGGAATTTCCTGACAGAACAATTAAATCAATGGAACAACCTGCCCCCAGAAGCGGTGAATGCTCCAACACTGGAAGTTTTTAAGAAGAGACCGGACAGCCATTTGTCTGAAATGGTATAGAGTTTCCTGCCTGGACAGGATGTTGGAGTAGGTCCCTTCCAACCCTACTAGTTTCCAACCATCGTTACTAATGAGGACAGACTTGATATCTGTTCAATAATGGCACGGTCTCATGCTACAAGACACTGTAAATCACTTCTTGTGAAATGGCCTGAGTCAAGCTGCAGGGTTAGAGTGTTATCAGACCACCGAAAATGGATTGAAGAAAGAACCCCCCCCAGCAACTGCCTTACAACAGGACCCCTGACCTAGAGTAATACCGTGTTTCCCCGATAGTAAGACACCCCCGATTGTAAGACGTATCAGGGTTTTCAGGGGGCCGGCTAATATAAGCCGTACCCCGAAAGTAAGACATATTACTCCTGCCCACTTCCGCCTCCTGCTTAAAATACTTAAATACTTAAAATACTTAAATACTTAAAATACTTAAAATACTTAATATACTTAAAATAAAACTGACAATTGTTTTCCAATCAATATAAGCCGTACCCCGAAAGTAAGACATAGTGGGGCTTTTGGGGATAAAAAGAAAGTAAGACACTTCTTCCTTTCGGGGAAACACGGTATGATCCTTTTGACATATGCCTTCATGCATAAGCCTTAACAACGACAGACAAGGATGCCTTTTCATTTCCTGGTTTTAATAGCCTCCTTGCACTGAGAGAAGAATGAAGTCATTGTCAAAAAAAAAAAAGAGGTGTAACAATTCAGTTAATATTCGTTATTGGCAAGGGAGGCAGATAGAAAACGTTTATCGGTGTGTTTTCCATTACTGGCGGATCAATGGGGGCTGCCATTCCCCTCTCCCAGTTCTACGGTGCTTGAAAAGTCAGGCTGCTTCCCAAGATATTCACTGCTAAAGAGAAAAAAACTAAATAAAAACAGTATGGAGGATTTGTTGTTTTGGATGTTTTTATGCATCCTCCATGTTGTTAACGATTGTTTTGATCTATGAATTGGAAATGCCTACCTCAGTCTCCTTTCCTTCTTTCCCAACACGTTATGTTGTGTTTCATTCTTTCATCAAAAAAAATAACAATATTGGAAATAAACTGTGTAAAGGAGCTTGGGGTTGTGTTTATGTCAGCACGATAACCCTGCAAAAAGTGGAGAAATATTGGGTGTGGGACGAGAACCAAAGCAAAGAAAGATCAAGCTGGATGATGGGCCAAAGTGAGCCAGAAGCTGCAGAGAAGAATTCCAGAGAACATTCCTCAGAGCATCCTTATGGGAGACACAGGCGGGCAACAGCGTGGATGGTGACAAAGGCTTCCATCTCAGTCCCTCCCCCTTATCACCTGGCTCTAAGTAGAGCTTAAGAACATAAGAAGAGCCATGCTGAATCAGGCCAAAGCCCATCGAGTCCAGCAATCTGTGTCACACAGTGGCCCACCAATTGTACATGGGGATCTTGAGCAGAAAGAGAAGGCAAAACCCTCCCTTTCCCTTGACCCCCAACAAATGGTACTCAAGGGAATCCTGCCTGCCTTATGTGGCCTTGTGGCCTCCTTATGTGGCCTTGGTGTTCTCTGAGCTTGGTGGTTTTCTTGCAGACATTTCATCACCAAACTTGGTAACCTCATCAGTGGTAGAAGGGGGTGGGATTTGCAGAGGAGAAGGAAGAGGAGGAAGATGAAAACAAGTATAGGGTCCTTGGTGCTCTCTGAGCTTGGTGGTTTTCTTGCAGACGTTTCATGACCAAACCAGATAACATCGTCAGTGCACTGGTGCAATACACTGATGAATTTACCTAGTCAAGTAACTTCGTCAAGAAAACTACCAAACTCAAAGAGCACCAATATTCTCTTATATGTAGCCTTCTCCTGGGCACACATAAATGGAGAGATGCACAGAGCAGAGCAGAAACACGCAAGAGAGAATCCACATGCACCCAATCTGGATATAGCTTTGATGCATGGACACCTGAGATAATACACATGCGTTGCCCTGATTAGAGGTTCGGGTATTATTCCCTGCATCCATTTTAATGCAACGCTTGATTTCATTAGCAGAAGAAAACCCAGATGGGTTTTGTGGTGGCTGCTGATACAGGCTTCCTTGGTTGTTTCTTTTAGCCCTTCAATTCCTACTTAAAATAAATGCCGGTAGCCCTGTAGAAATGGTTTCAGCTCTACAGGTAGTCCTCAACTCACAACTGTTTGTTAGTGATTGTTTGAAGTTACAATAGCGCTGAAAAAGTGCCTTATGACCAGCCTCATATGACCATTGCAGTAATGGACCAGGATACTTGCGGGACCGTCTTCTGCCTCATGAATCCCAGCGACCGATTAGGGCGCATAGGGTTGGCCTCCTATGAGTCCCGTCTGTCAGGCAATGTCATCTGGCGGGGCCTAGGGCAAGGGCCTTCTCCGTTGCTGCCCCAGCCCTCTGGAACCAGCTGCCCTCAGAGGTTCGTACTGCTTCCTCCCTCCTAGCTTTCCGGAAAGTGCTGAAGACGCATCTATGCCGACAGACTTGGGGCATATGAGCTGTGCTCTGCCCCTCGGCCCTAAGAGTGTCCCTCCATCAGCGACTGCGAACTGATTGTGTTTGTATGTGGTATGAATGTGGTTAATTTTATTGTATAATTTTATTGTATTGTTTTGTGAGCCGCCCTGAGTCCTAGGAGAAGGGCGGCATATAAGTTTAAGTAATAAATAAATAATAAATAAATAAATCTCCATGGTACATGATCAAAATTTGGGTGCTTAGCAATTGGCACGTTTTTAAACGACAGATGCAACATCCAGGAATCCTGTTAGTTGTCATTTATGACCTTCCCATGGGCCTTTCAAAAAGCAAATTCAATGGAGGAAGCCAGATTCACTTAGTGACTGCATGATTCACTTAACAACCATGGCAAAAAGGCCATAAAATGGGATGTGACTCACTTAACAACCCCCTTGCTAAGCAATGGAAATTCTGATCTCAGTTGTGGCCACAGATTGAGGACTACCTGTATTAGCAGCCACTGCTGCTGACCCCCCTTCTCCTTAAAAATGCAGGGAGACCAGGAACTGGCCATTGTTGCAGGTGATCTTTCCATTACTCTCCTCCAGGTATGGTGGATGCAACCAATCAGAGCTACGCAGGTGAGGAACTGCAGCCCCACATTCTGGTACTTGCTCACTCCTTCATGGACTATTGTATTCATTGCTTCATCCCGGATGCAGCTTTGAGATTGAATGTTATTCAAAATATTGCCTGTGAATTAATAAAATCATCAATTATTAAAAGCCACCAACAGTCCCTGGTGATTGTTTGCAGCAAAGTTAATGTATAAACCCAGAAGGACTTTTGTGAGCTGAAGTAGAAATGTCTGGGTTTTTTTAATTATTATTTCAAGAAAAAGATTCCGGTTTCTTCCATTTAGTGCTCTTTTACTGGCATTCACACAAAGTTTTTAACCATAAACTTGGAGGGGGGAGAGAGAGATCGAGAGATCATGCTGGCAAAATTATATACAGTCCTCATCTTCTTAGTGGTAAATCATAAACCATGATCTGCAAACCATGATGACTGGACTCATACAGCTCTCTCTGCCGCAGACAAGCCAACCCATTTTGTCAAGTCACTAAGATCCCTCCTGCCTGAGGGGAAAGAATTCTGCCCAAAATTATTGGTTTCTGTCCATTTTGAATGTAATGTATTGGGAAAAGATTTTAAAAATGATTAATGTTTCACTGCTGCTATCTGTCATAAAGCCATAGACTGAGGCTCAGAGATGCAGTATCACATTATCCAGATGTTGTTTGTTACAAATAAATCCACACCTTCTGGCTGTAACAGCTGTTGAGTAAAGCCAAGGTAGGGACCAATAAAATCTAAATATTGTGCCTGAAATTTATGTGTATGGTATCAAGAGACCATTTTTTTGTAGAATTTGAGAATAGGCCTTGAAATAGGCAACACTGGTTCAAAGTATCTTAGAATGCTTGTTCAGTGGCTTTTGATGGACAGATTATGCTGGCCTTCATTTAGCATAGTAATGGGTGGCTACCAGCTGTTACTTCCTGCTTCCCATATTACTAAGGATGGAGTTGGGAATAAGACCTCCAGAATATGTCAGCACTGATGAGGATGTATAACAGGACAAGAAGCAATGGATGGAAACTAATCAAGGAGAAGATCAAGACTAATTTAATACTAAGGAGAAATTTCCTGCCAGTGAGAACAATTAATCAGTGGAATGGCTTGCCTTCAGAAGTTATGTGTGCTCCAACACTGGAGGTTTTTAAGAAGTGATTGGCCAACCATTTGTTTCAAATCTTGTAGGGTTTCCTACTTGAACAGGGGATCATCTAGAAAATCTCCAAGGTTCCTTCCAACTGTTACAAGATATTTGAAGGCATCCTATGCAATGCAAAATAATCAAGTTGAATTTCACAGAACTTCTTAGAAGACCTAAGCAAATGTTCTTTCTGACTATAATATCTAGAGACCTGGATGGAAAACCTTCTGATACATAGAGCTTTTGAGACCTAAAGACATACAGGCTGGGATGCAAGCTTCAGTGCAGACCACACACACACTGATTAGTAAAACTCACAACAGTGAACTAATTTGATTCTTGATTGCTAGTTAAATTGGTTCAGATACTACCAAGGGCCTTCTTTGCTTGTATTTCTTTGCCATCTGCAGGAATGTTAGCCAGATGGCAAAGAGACTTGATACTCAGAGACTTGATACTCAGAGGATCCACCCTTGATTCATAAGCTGAGTTTATACAACACACATAGCTAAAAAGTGATAATCTAGTTCAAGGGTCTTCAAACTTGGCCTTTTTGTGACTTGTGGACTTCAACTCCCAGAATTCCTCAGCCAGGCACGCTGGCTGAGGAATTCTGGGATTTGAAGTCCACAAGTCATAAAAAGGCTAAGTTTGAAGAGCCCTGATCTAGTTAGTAGCATAATGGTTGCATTCACACAACACACTAGGCCTGCCCAGTTTTCATTTTGATAAGTTTTTTTTTCCTTGTGATTGTGTCTTAGTATGTTCTGCAAACTCAAATTTGTGGCCAGTTCACGGTTCAATGGGTTTTCTGAACCTAGAAAATTGTGTTAATTGAGCAAACCATGGTTTAATTAACCACTGATAAATGTGTGTTGTGCAAACTCAGATACTTGGTTAATTAAGATATCCATAGATGTTTACTGTAGACCTGGAAATATGATGCACCACATTCGGATCCAAAACAAGCACGGAATCATGGCAGCAAAATGTTTCCAAACTAAACGGTTCAGAACTTGAATGATCCTGAAGCTTCATCAGAAATTTGGAAGTAAGGGAAGAAGTGCTAGGTAGCAAGGAAGGACTCCTTGGGAGTAACTGATCTGCAGTACTTAAGAGAGGCATAAAAACTAGCAGCTGGGTTAAGGTAGGATTCTAGCAGGTGGAAATAATGACTTATAATTTCTAGGAAGACCCAATCAGTGGCTTCTTCCTTGAAGATTTTCAAACTTTGGTAACTGCAGATCTCCAGTTTCCTCCCTGGACTTCACTATGAACTTCATTTTGGTCAGTTTGGTTTATCTTACTGCATTTGAGCCTGGAAGGATTAGCAATTTTAGCAGGTTTTTAATATTCTATAGTACCACAATACTTAAATTACCCCTCTAAGGAAAAGTCAGGAGTTCTCAGTGTTCTCCTGCATAGATAAGGTCTTTTTCTAACTCTGGTGGGTGGTTATACTGCTGCTCTTCAAAAATAATGTTGAGGGGGTGGGGGGGATGGGAATGCCATCTTGCAGAGTTGTTGTAGATTTCAGTCTTGGTGTAAGGAAGTACAGAAACAAGTGTTTGGAAGAGTTGGTGGGATCTAGTCAGGTGGACATTAAAGGATGTCAATGTTTAGGTTCTTTTAGAACTGTTCCTTAATATTATCTTAATATCCTTTTCTGTCCCATTCCATTTTCTGTGTGTTTGTGTGGGCACCAACTGAGCAGAAAACTAAGTGATCTTTAATAGTCTCTCATTTATCATAACTCTCTAGTTCCTGCACTTATCCTTCTGAAGAGTGGCAGATTTTCGCCTGGGGCCATCGCTGTGATGTCTATCCATTTTCATATAAATTGCTCAAAAGTCTGGGAAGTGAATTGTCTATGGAAAAAATTTAAATCTCCCCTTCTCTCAAATGATTGTGTTCCTAGCTATTTCAGAATTTGTGGTTTCCTATCTTAGGGTCATTTCTCTGCAAGGTTAATTTGAATAAAAGTTGGACAGGAAAGGCACTCCTTCTATTGAACTATGGAGCGCCATACAGCCGCATCTATATCTGAACAAGAGATGTGTTTGTCTGAATCTTGCGCTTGTTAATACAAAACAGTTCAAATTGTGGCCTTAAATACTGTGTACTGTACAGGTAGACCTCGACATATGACCACAATTGAGCCCAAAATTTCTGTTGCTAAGTGAAACAGATGTTACGTGAGTTTTGCCCCATTTTACAATCCTTTTTGCCACAGTTGTCACTGTAGTTAAGTTAGTAACATGGTTGTTAAGTGAATCTGGCCTCCCCTTTGACTTTGTCAGGTCTCGAAAGATGATCACATGACCTAGGACAGGGGTAGGCAACCTTGGCTCTTTTATGACTCGTGGACTTCAACTCCCAGAATTCCTGAGCCAGCATGGGGGAACTATGGCCCCTTCATGACTCGTGGACTTCAACTCCCAGAATTCCTGAGCCAGCATGGCTCAGCTTGGAAACCTCTCCCTTTCCCCTCAGCATGGCTGGCTCAGGAATTCTGGGAGTTGAAGTCCACGAGTCATAAAAGAGCCAAGGTTGCCTACCTCTGGCCTAGGCCTAGGCCGCTTTATGACTGGTGGACTTCAACTCCCAGAATTCCTGAGCCAGCATGGCTCAGCATTGAAACCTCTCCCTTTCCCCTCAGCATAGCTGGCTCAGGAATTCTGGGAGTTGAAGTCCACGAGTCATAAAAGAGCCAAGGTTGCCCACCCCTGACCCTAGGACATTGCCGTCATCATAAATATTAGTTGACAAGTATTTGAATTTTGATCCATATGACCATGGAGATGGTACAACAATCATAAGTGTGAAAAATGGTCATAATGCCATTGTAGCTATAAAATGGTCACTAAATGAACTGTTGTACTATCAAAATAGCAAAGGTTCAGTTGCTAAGTTTCAGATAAATTCTAAAGGCAAATATGGTCATCCAGTTCAAATTTTAAAATGGAAACGGCTCTTAAATAACTTTTTTTTAATGGCGAAATGAAGACCTGTCCTATTTTTACATGAATAAATAGAGACAAAGCTGTAATTGTCCAGTTATGGCCATCCTCTTCACCCCCTCCCTACAGATACCCCCGAATGCCTTTTAAAAAGTTGGATTCAGCCTCCCTCAGAAGTAAGGAAAGAGGCATCAGAAGGCATGGAAGGATGATCGGAAGAGGACTTTTGGATTGTGAGTGTCTGGCCACTATCAATGGATTTGGGATTGGCTAAACAATGAAGCCCCGATCTATCAGGTTCTTCAAAAAAATTCTAGTTTTGGAAATTATTGGAGTTCTGGGGGCATACGCTTTGTATCACAAAATGAACTCAAGTGAAGATTTCAGACATAAAATGAAACGAAGGTGGCCATCTATTCTGGAAGTTTATTACAAGAGTAATGAGTGGGCTGGTATTTATGGGATCAAAGAGAGGGATGAAGAGAAATGGCTTACAAAAAAACCCTAAAAGTAAGTAGTGGCTTGTGCCTGAACGTCTTTTTCTGCCTGATGATACTTTTCACATCTTTATTGTGAATCCACTTGTCGCGTTCTGCCTCCCACTTGAGCTGTTTGAAATCTAACAGAGGAAGACAGTGAATAAATTAGATGAGTCAATCGAATAAGTACTCTTTAAATTTGAGAGCGAAGTTTTCTATTGGGATGCAAAGAATTTCTTAGGCAAGCATTCAAAAAATCAAAGCATGAATACTCTTGTTGCATTTTTTCATTAAAAAAAACATGTAAAAAGGCAAAAAAAAAAGTTTGATTCAGTAGAAGAGAATTTTTGTAGCTCAGGGTGGAACTGTGGAGTCCTTGGTGTTCTCTGAGCTTGGTTGAACCGGCTGCAAGAAAACAACTAAGTTGAATCCTTTAAGAATTTAATCTCAACAAAAACAAAACAAAATAATAATAATAAAGTTGGAAGGGACCTTGGAAGTCATCTAATCCAACCCCCTGCTCAGGCAGGAAACCCTATACCATTTCGGACAAATGGCTGTTCAGTCTCTTCTTAAAAACTTCCAGTGTTGGAGCATTCACCGCTTCTGCAGGCAGGTTGTTCCAATGATTAATTGTTCTAACTGTCAGGAAGTTTCTCCTTAGTTCCAGGTTGACTCTCTCCTTGGTTAGTTTCCATCTGTTGCTTCTCAGGCGCTTTAGAGAATAGCTTGACTCCCTCTTCTTTGGGGTAGCCCCTGAGATATTGGAAGACTGCTATCATGTCCCCCCCTTCATTAAACTAGACATACCCAATTCCAGTAGCCTTTCCTTATATGTTTTAGCCTCCAGTCCCCTGATCATCTTTGTTGCTCTTCTCTGTATTCTTTCTAGAGTCTCAACATCTTTTTTATATCGTGGTGACCAAAACTGGACGCAGTATTCCAAGTGTGGCCTTACTAAGGCCTTGTAAAGTGCTATTAATCTCCTTAACTTCTATCACACACAGTTCTACCTTGTGGACATCTCCATCAGTAGCCAAATGAAGGCTCCCAAACGTGCCTTAATTACATGAATTTTGATAAACTCATGCCTTTCATATCTTGTTAAGCTACAATATGGGCTGTTTTATTCTGATCTACCAGGTTGTGTAAAGCTAACAATATCATTAGTTTATAGTTCAATGACTGACCCTCAGCAAACCATCATTAAACATGACCTTGGATGTGGTCAACATCCTAGAGTCCAGCCCAGCTCATAAAACTGTTGTGCATGAAAACTTCCATAAAAGAGAATGTTCGTATATGCCCTGAGCTGTCAGAAGAAATGTGGGATATACATGTATTTGTTCATGAGATTTCGTTCATGAGATTTCTGTACTCCCATATCTCCAAAGGACTCTTGGCTTACCATTGTCTGCAGTGATCAAAACACATAGCAACAATTTGGATCAATTTAGAAGAGCAGCCAAGAAACCCATAGAAATTATGTCAGTGCTAAAGCAGCATGGCTGGCTAGGGAATTCTGGGAGTTGAAGTCCACATATCTTAAAGTGGCCAAGATTGAGAAATACAATTCTTCAACAAGACAGTTGGCTGGGAGATGAAGTTCACTCTTGTTGAAGTTCCCAAGGTTGGGAAATGCTGTTCCTTGAACACATAGAATTGCTTTTGGTTTCTTCAGCCATAGCTATTCTTCTGAGCCAGACAAAACCCAGCAATGCCTACTACCTCAGTGTCTTCTGAACACACACGGCATGAATGAATGTGGTGTAGTAATTATTACTCTGCAGCCTTCTGAAATAAAAAGAATGGGAGGTTGCTATGGGAGCCACAGAAGTGGCAGCGGCAACAATAAGAGCTCATTAATAAAAGACTTGAAATGTTCCCAAGTACAAATTACCTCTTTTTATAATAACACGGACGAAGGCAAAATCCCTGGCTGATCAGAGAGCCCAAAAATATCAGAACTTTTGAGAAGAAGTCAAAGGGGAAGACTCAAATCGTCGTCTTGGTTCAAGGAAAGAAGCCTAGCCCTCTTCTGCAGGTTCTCCAATGTCTTGGACCTGGGACTATTGGATCTCAGCCACAAAAATCCAAATTACTTACTAGTGATTCTCAGGATTTTTACAGCTCGGATGGTAGCAATAACGCAGGGGTTCTCAACCTTGGCAACTTTAAGACTTGTGGACTTCAACTCCCAGAATTCCTCAGCCAGCTTTGCTGGCTGAGGAATTCTGAGAGTTGAAGTCCACAAGTCTTAAAGTTGCCAAGGTTGAGAACCCCTGCAATAATGGTAGCCACAGGAATGGAAGTATAGGGACCGTTCAAAGTTACAGCAAAAGTTGACTTATAAATTCAAAAGGCAACTGGACTATGTTTTTTCCTTAAGAAGACATTTCGCCTCTCATCGGAGATGAAGCTTCTTGGATGGGAAGCCAAATTTCTTCTTCCTCAAGGAAAAAAACGTAACTCAGTTGGCTTTTGAGAAAGCACCTTTGAGACAACCATGACCTGGATGACTGAGAATCTCCATAGGCATAATCGGTCCTTGCACTTACTATTATCAAAGCATCCTCACAGTCAGATGACCAAATTTTGGGGACTTGGCAACTGGCATGTTTTTACAACTGTTGCAGTGTCCTGGGGGCACGTGATCACCATCTGCAACCTTCCCATTGCAGCTGTTAATGTCAGGTGCAAGAAACTGAGAGCCAGGATAGAGCTCAAAAGCACTTCAAATTTATTCCATGCTACCTACTGTATAGCAACTTGG
Organism: Bothrops alternatus; assembly: GCA_034064705.1. Taxonomy (NCBI): domain Eukaryota; kingdom Metazoa; phylum Chordata; class Lepidosauria; order Squamata; family Viperidae; genus Bothrops; species Bothrops alternatus. The sequence goes on from JARGCV010000132.1 coordinate 330,136, forward strand.
GTGTCCTCCTCGATCCACAGCTAAATCTGGAACATCATCTTTCGGCTGTGGTGAGGAGGACATTTGCCCAGGTCCACCTGGTGCACCAGCTGCGGCCCTATTTGGACTGGGAGTCTCTTCTCACAGTCACTCATGCCCTTATCACCTCGAGGTTCGACTACTGCAATGCTCTCTACATGGGGCTACCTTTGAAAAACGTTCGGAGACTTCAGGTAATGCAGAATGCAGCCGCGCGAGCAGTATTGGGCCTGCCTAGAAATGCCCATATCTCGGCATCACTCCGCGAGCTGCATTGGCTGCCAATTGGTCTCCGAACGCAATTCAAAGTGTTGGTTATTACCTATAAAGCCCTACATGGCATCGGACCAGGTTACTTACGGGACCGTCTGCTGCCCCATGAAACCCAGCGACCGGTTAGGGCCCACAGAGTCGGCCTTCTCCAGGTCCCGTCAGCCAGACAGTGTCGCCTGGCGGGGCCTAGGGGAAGAGCCTTCTCTGTTGCGGCCCCGGCCCTCTGGAATCAACTCCCCCCAGAGATCCGTATTGCCCCCACCCTCTCTGCCTTTCGCAAATTGCTAAAGACACATCTTTGCCGACAGGCCTGGGGCAGTTAACATCTTGCCCCTAGCCAGTGTATGTTTGTGTGCATGTTTGTTGGATGATTGGTTTTTTAATTAAGGGGTTTTTCTTATAAAGTATTTTAATGTTAGATTTCTATCTATGTTGTGAGCCGCCCTGAGTTCCTGGAATAGGGCGGCATAGAAATCCAATAAATAAATAAATAAATAAATAAATAAATAAATAAATAAATAAATAAATAAATAAATAAATAAATAAATAAATAAATACACACACACACACAAGAATCTGATCTATTAACAGCCAAGGCGAATTGGTACCACATAAGAGTCAACAGACTTCACGGGGGTGGGGTGGGGGGCTGGACTTAGGTCTCTTATGGTGACGTAGAGATTCCAGATTGATGATGCACTTACCCCTTCCTCGGGCTCCGTCTACATCTCCTACATCTAATCTGTTTTGTCTCTGCAGAAGATGCTAATAAACTCTCTTGTCCTCTTTCCTGTCCTGTGTCTTTTCCTATTGAGAAATCAGCATGGGCGCTAATTTAAAGAAATGGAAAGCTAACTTACAATGGCTCGGGCTAAAAAGAAATCATTATGGATTTTACTATCCATGTTCATTCCTCCTCTGAAATAATTTGATGTCTGTCGTTTAAAGATCTTTTGTTTTGACCTGTCTCTCCTAACTTTAAACATCTCACCCCAGAATCTAAAACTTATTTTTAAATATACTGCAGAACTAAACTTGGGTTGATCTGTTGGTTTAAAAAAAACATATCCTTGATTGCAGTAGCTGTCCTACTACATCATGTTATACTAAATCACTTTTAAAATCCGGTCTGGAAATATTGCTTTAATTGAGGCAATCTTTTTTGGCTCATCTATCTTGAAATCTACAAGTTGTCATTAGCCCAATATGGACGGTCAGCAATTCCCTTCATCCCAAGCCAGCATAATTGTTGCACACTATAGTCCAATAACATCTTAGACGCAGAATGGGACAATTGAACACGGCTGCCTTAACATGCCCACTTCACCTCAGGTCCCCCATTGTGGCTGACCCAATACGGGCATTTGTACTTGGTTGGCTCTCCACCAGTGCGCTTCATCCTGAGTGTTTCACGGAGGGATACTTTTCCATGGCCATTCAGCTGTGTAGGACATTTAAACACACATGCAGGCGCATCCGTGCCAAGGGGTGGGTGGCCTCAGGTGCGAGGAGGTGGGGAAAGTTGCTTTGGTGTGTGTGTGCAAGGAAAGGAGGAAAAAAGCAGCCTGTTGTCATTATGACTGGCCAGCATAATGACAAGTTTAATAAGAAGCTGATCTGGCTTTGCCACATGGCTGTAAAATACTGCACCGCCAATATTCCCGTCCAAATATTAATGAGAAACAGCAGTGCTGAAACAATTGCTGCTGATTCCCAGGTTCTTCAAACAGCAGATCTTTAAAGGGAGACTCTTGCAATCACAGGGAGACCAAACCAGCTCTCTCAACAGAGAGAGAGGGAGAGGGAGGGAGAGAGACCCTCTTAGACAGGATGTGAATGAGAAGAGTAAAGAAGATAATAAGGATAAATAATACTTTAGCCACATTACATGGGTTAATATACATAGACATTAGACAGCACTGAGAGAATTAAGTGCTCAGCAGAATGGTGGCAGGAGGCAGAAAACTGTCCCTGTGTCTAATCAGGGGTAGGCAACCTTGGCTCTTCTGTGACTCGTGGACTTCAACTCCCAGAATTCCTGAGCCAGCCATGCTGGCTCAGGAATTCTGGGAGTTGGAGTCTACGAGTCATAGAAGAGCCAAGGTTGCCTACCCCTGTTTTTTGGCATGCAATGCCCTGTAGTGCCATCTCGAGGAGGGAGGAGTTGAAACAGTTTGTGTCCAGGATGTGAGGAGTTTGCAGATACCTTCTCAGCCCTCCTTCTGACCCCCACCATATACAGGTCTTCTGTGGAAGGCAGGCTGGTTGCAATTATGTAGTCCTAACTATTTGTTGAAGTCTGTACTTGTCCTCCTTGAACAATCTATTGTAGCATCGCCTTATCTGAGTGCTCATCTGTTCTAAATCAGTAGGAGGCATCAATAGCAACCTTTCCCAGTTAGAACATTCAGTTAAGAAAAACTGAGGTAAAAATCAATATTCCAATATTCTCTGCAGCCGATGTAAAACGCTGCAGCTAGGCAGTTGATGGGAAGGTTCCTTCATGGGAAACAGCTGGGCTAGCTATCTTCCTAATAATTGAACCAGGTTAAATCACCTGTGCTGAGGTATCAAGGCCTGTAGTGCTTGAAGACTTGATAACTGATGACCACTTTGGCCTCACGTAGAACCATTATGGAACCATAATGCCCTGGAAAGAACGAGCTTAGTCCAGGTACCCCAAACACGGACTCCTGTTTACAGAGAAGGGCTGGAATGTGTGAGCTTTCCGTATTGGCTCAAGTCCATCTATTTGCCTCAGCTTTTGGTCAGGTTTCAGTGGCTGGACTTGTAAGTATAGTTTCTCTCATAGTTTAGAACGGTGTTCTGTGCTTTAATTTGCATTTTTTTCCTTAGTCTGACTGGTGAATTTCTCGGATCTTACTTTGGAATTGCTTTCAATCAGAAGTGATCTTTTTAAAATTACATTAATAGAAATGTAACATGTGGGCAGTGAAAATATGGTAGAGTCCTCTATGCTTTATTTGTTTGTTCCAGCTATGATCATTTCTTCTGGAAGTTGGATGTTTGAGGGCAGCATACAAGTTGATTATGTGCTATCAAGTTGGTATCAACCTTTAGAACCACATAAGTAGAATTTTTATCCAGGTGCACCCTTCCCCACTGTAATTAAGTCCCTTCACCATGCTGCTGATCCTCTCATCGCTTTATAACTTGTTGGAAGAGTTTAAAACATTCTAACACTGGCAACAGCATACAGGAAATCAGTTTATTTAAGAGTTTAGCATGTTTTGCCTATATAGGCATTGTGATCTATAAACCAAGGTTTACAAGTTGGCATACTATGTAAATCTAGCTGTCATTTGTTCAATAAACCATGCTTTATTGTTATAGTTAAGTTCTTAATTTGATCAATATGGAATTGGAGCAAAGATAAAGTTGGACTGTGAAATTTTACCTCCCCATGACGGCCTGGCTTGCAAGAAGTATTAAAGGAGAATGCCAATGCAAATAGCTCTAGATTGGCAGAGCATACAGCCTTCTGACTGAGAGCCCAAGAGGCAACTAACATGCAAGCAATTGTTCCACAGATACCGTATGTAGGTTTGCTGATAAACTGTCTCAGAGTAGCTAATGGCAAAACAAGAAGCACTTAACTGAACAGCAGGCAGTGCTGATTAGCTACCGGTAGCAGAAATGTGATGTATCGGAAGTGGTGGGAAGACAATCACAAGAAGTGAGGCAAATCTTTTATGCCGTGTCCTACACTTGTCCATCCTCTTTTTTTTTTTGCAGTGTGCTTTTCTGAATTGCTAGCCAATGGCTGGAATTTGCCAATTGCATATCTCAGATGGCCCCCTGCCACAGATGGAAAGACCAATTCCTACATCCAGCTGTGCCTTAATATGCTTTGCTCTCTCTCTCATGCTGCATGAACCTATCTTTTGCCAGGCTCCAAAAACCAGTGCAGACACATTGAGACTCTTCTAAGCAGTTTCCTTTATTGTTCCTCCCCTACAGATAGTATCTTGCCAAACTAAAGCAGATTACTTGCACCATAAAACATATACTCTAGGAACTACTAGAGAGGAATCATCTTAACTCTCTTTTCCCCACACAATCTATGTAAACTGTATTTTACTCCTTGGGGGTGCAGCCCCTCTCTCCTTAGAATCCAGACTACATTTCACCCCATTTGTATATTTTGTGATCATAGAGTTGCACTCAACATATTTGAACCCAGTAATAGTTTTTTCAAGGAAGCAAAACTGGTCAAACAATGGCTTAGCCCAATGAATAATGGCCACCCAGACTGCCCAATCCATTTCTGCTCACTCAATTTTGCAGTCTTCTATTATTCTGAGATTGGGTGGGAGAGATAGGTACTCAAGATATGGCACCAAGTGGGAAAGTCTGAGTGTTAATTCTTCCATGACTCACCCTTAAAATTGCATGTTCTTCATCTGATGTACTCTGGAGCTTAGACCTGGGTCTTGGCAATCAAAGCAAGTGTTTATTTGCCATGGCATCCTCTATAGGATGGCATCCTATGGCATCCTCTATAGTCTTTTATAACACTAAAGTTCAAAACGTTGGTGGTCTTTTTAATCCACTTCTTCAATGTCTCATTTTCACTGAAAGTGTCACAAGGAAAATTATGACTTGTACGATTTTAATCTTTACAGGCATAGATCCCTCAAGACATCTGAATATCTTTTCCAAGGCCTTTTTGACTGCTCTACCAAACATAAGTTTGAGGCATATTTCTTGGCAGTTGGTTCCTTTATTGTTGATATTCAGTCCTAAGAGGTAGAAGTTCTCCACTATTTCAATAGCTTAATCTTTCATTCCTTGACAGTTGTCTGTGGTAATAGAGTCATAACTCACTGGAAGGGGACAGCTGAGTTTTGTGTGTAGACTCAATTCTGTTGTTCTTTTGGAACTCTAGTGCAGGGGTTCTCAACCTTGGCAACTTTAAGACTTGTGGACTTCAACTCCCAGAATTGCTCAGCCAGCAAAGCTGGCTGAGGAATTCTGGGAGTTGAAGTCCACAAGTCTTAAAGTTGCCAAGGTTGAGAACCCCTGCTCTAGTGAGTGGAAGATGAGATGTGTGGTTGAATATAAAACCTTTCAAACTGATTTCCCCACGAGCACTCAACAAAGTCAGGATACTCACTGGGACTGAATTCTTTACGTGCATTCCACATGTGACATACATAAAAAAGAACTTCAGGCAAATCATGATAACCACCTTGATTTATTTAAGCCACCTCCCCCACTCCGGTGAAAACTCTTGGCTGAGTATCTTTGTTGTAAGAGTCCTGTATTAGTCATTGAGAAATCCCCAAAGGATTTTCCAGCATGATACAGTGTTGATGTGTTTTCATTCTCTGGAATTTTTCTTTTCGGAGGATTTTCTGGCCATTCCTAATGCTCACATCTGGTTGGGTTTCTCAGATCCCCAGAGGTCAGGACAGGGTAATTGGATACATGCCAAATAGGGTACTTTCTCCCCTGAATCATGGTCAATACACCCAGGTGGGAGGGGGGCTGAAACATGGAATTATCCTTGAATCCTTGTGCAGAGATCTGGAACGGCCCCCGATTAAACTCCACAGAACTTTAGCTATCTGTTCCCAGGCAAAGACTGACAATCTGGGGAGATTCCTGTATTATAGGCAGAATGTAATGAAGTAGTTAGCTTGAACTCTAAGCTGAGTGGATCGGGCTGCATGTGTCTGGCAGTCATAGTCCCACTCCAAGATTCAGTGTTGAGCCCTGAGCCAGAACGACAGTGGTGAAGTGTGAAAAGGAGTCACCTGTAAAACAATCAGGGAGGAGGAGTTACAAGTTAAATGTGTGAAGTTCAGTTTATTTAGAGCAGTGTTTCTCAACCTCAGCAACCTTAAGGTGTGTGGACGTCAGTTCCCAGAATCCTCCAGCCAGCATAATGGCTGGGGGATTCTGGGAGTTGAAGTCCACACACCTTAAGGATACTGTCGAAGGAAAAGTCTCCATCATGGTTCAGTCCGAGCCGAGAATAAACAACATGGCGACTGCTTGATAAAGAAGGTTGCAGTTTATTGAAGAGGAGAGCCAGACAGAAAGATGGCTCTGGAAGAAAAGAGAGGAGAGCACATGTAGGGAGTGGGTTTTTATACCTTCTTGAGCCTTTTGTTTGGAGTTGTTCCTGTGGCATGAACTGAGTCTGAGTGTGCCTTTCTGGTATTGTGATGGTGGTGGGTTAATCCTATTATGTCCCAAGGGTCATATCCTGCTTCCCTGAGGCTGTGGCTGATGACTCTTAGATTTTTGGTGTTGATTCTTGGGATCTTTCTTCCTAATCCCAGTTTCCTGACTCCAGTCTTTCTGACAAGATTATCATCTGCATTTTGCAAACTTGGTTTCTGTTTGGGACAGAGAGGCTTAGGGGGGAGGGTTGGTTTCTGCCTTTAAAATCCTTTAGGGAAATATATTCTGCTTTTTAAATATTTCCAAAAATATTTCTTTCTCGGGGGGGGGCTGACTTCCCACAATACTGAGGTTAAGAAACGCTAGTTTAGAGCAGGGCTTTTCAACCAGTGGTACGGGTACCACCTGTGGTACATTGGCACCTGGCAGGTGGTACGCAACCATCCTAGAAAAGTGGTAGCGGGGGAGGGGAATGAGCTGAACCTGTGGCAGCACCGCACAAGCCTGAGCGAAAGATGGCTGGAGCTGCAGGGTTGTCAGGGCTCAGTGGAAGTGCCAGGATCAGCTCCAGACTCCAGCCGGAGCTCAGCGCTAATCCTGGTGCTTCTGCTGAGTCGAGAAGAAGCGCCGATTAGCTGGAATGTTGCAGCATCTCCAGGGTCTTGTGATTTACATTCAGATGCTTGGCAACCGATTCATATTTATGACGGTCACAGTGTCCCAGGGTCATGTGAAGTGACCAAAACCTGCTGCAACCACCTAGCAGACGGGGGGAATAAAAACCAAACACCCCCCACCCCACCTCCACTGCCAATCCTCAACAGAAATGCTCACAACAATGAAAACCTCGGACAGGAGGAAGAGCGCCACCGGGTGGGCAGGCAGGTGTCTTGCTCAGCTGTGGCTTGGGGGACACTTTTTTCAGTGCCATTGTAACTTCGAACAGTCACTAAGCGAACTGTTGTAAGTCAAGGACTACCTGTACTTTATCACTTTTTTTTCCTTTTTTTTTTTTTTGGTCATCAAGTTTTTGACACCTTGCTAGGCGACTGGTGGTCCTCGGATGTTGCCATATCCTAAAAGTGGTACAATGGGTGAAAAGGTTGAAAAGCCCTGCTTTAGAGCAACCCTACCTTGCATTTAGCCTGTGTTCAATTAAAGTTCCATCAGCAATCAGTGGACAGGTTAGCACTTTTTCCTGAGCCAAGACTCAATCTATCTGTGGGGAGCAGTGTGCCAGGTGCTATGGGGGGCTATGTACAAGGGGGACCCTCAAATAGCTTGGGCTGTGCATTTTCTGAGTGTGACACCCTTCTTTCCCCCTTGCTTTCTCGTGTGCATTTTATTCCCCCTTTTCTTTCTCTTCCATCAGCCCCTTCCACACTTCAGCTGACTGCCAGGGCACAAATCATTCCTTTCGCCAAAAATTTGGATTGATTCTGGCACCGGCTATTTGAAATTGAGCCAAAGTCTCATAAAATCCCCAGTCCTGTCCTTGTCAGTTATTTAGTGCCTCAAAAAGTAACTAAAGTCATTTTTAAGTCAAAGGTGGACAACTCCGAGTAGTTTTCTTGGCAGCCAGTTGGAAGTGGCTTGCCATGGCTGCGTTTGGGGAGAGCATCTGACTCCCTAGGGCAGTGTTTCTCAACTTTGACAATTTTAAGGGATGTGGACTTCAACTCCCAGAATTCCACAGCCAGCAATGCTGGCTGTGGAATTCTGGGAGTTGAAGTCCACATGCCTTAAAATTGTCAAGGTTGAGAAACACTGCCCTAGGGTTTCTGAGGGGTCTTCCATCCAAATACTAATTCGTTCTGATGTACTTTACACATACAAACACACAATCTCTCTTAGCTCAGCCAAACCCACAAGATCATTGTTGCTGCTGTGGGGGAAATAGAAGGAGAGACCTTTACGTACACTGCCTTGAATTGTACAGAATAAAGGTAGGAGATATATATATATATATCACCGCAATTAAGTGAATCACACAGTTGATAAGTGGATCTAGCTTTCCCCATTAACTTTGCTTGTCAGAAACTAGCTTTCTCCCCCATCTTTTCACTGTACTTTACACACAAATACACACGCACACACACCATTTCAATGTGTGTTTTTTTAGCGGTTTCCCTTCTCAGAGCCTTTTTTTTGTGGCAGCAGCAGAAAGAGAAAAGGTAAATGTTCTCTTTTCCCATCCCCTGTTGTTCCTTCAGTACATACATTAAGTACAATTCCTTGTTTAACATATTGCCTATGTTAGTCCTCAGCTTGTTTTAAAAGAGGTTTCTTTTCAGCTCCCTCAGGATACTTGCTAGATAGAAGACCTACATTTACCCAAATAGAAAAAAATCTGATGTATCCCTAATGTTCTCTTCGGGAGGAATTTAAACAATCTCACCTCCATACAGGGCAGAATCTTCTTTAACTACTGTTTTGTTTTGTTGTTTAACTTGTGGAGAACTTGGATCTTCTGTTAACAGACTGCTTAAACAAGCTAGCATGGAAACCAGATAAAGGAGGTGTTGAATATTTAAAACCCTTTTCAAGCTAATCCTATCTATTTCAGCCATCAAATAATAATAATAATAATAATAATAATAATAATAATAATAACAATAATAGTAACAATAACAATAATAATAATATTATAATAATAATGATGTTGGAAGGGACCTTGGAGGTCATCAAGTCCAACCTCCTGCTCTAGCAGATAACCCTATACCATTTCAGACAAATGGCTGTCCAGTTTCTTTTTAAAAATTTCCAGTGTTGGAGCATTCACTGCTTCTGGAGGCAGGTTGTTCCACTGGTTAATTGTTCTAACTGTCAGGAATTTCTCCTTAGTTCTAGGTTGCTTCTCTTCATCGTGGTTCAGTCCAAGCCGGGGATAAACAACATGGCAACTGCTTTAGAAAGAAGGTTGTAGTTTATTGAAGAGGAGAGCCAGACAGAAAGATGGCTTTGGCAGAAAAGAGAGGGAAAAAAGGGGCTGAGCACATGTGGGAGGTGGGTTTTCATAGCCTCTGGAGCCTTTTGTTTGGAGTTGCTTCCTGTGGCATGAATTTTGACCTGAGTGTGAGTGTGCCCTTTGGTATCTCTGTGTTAATCCTATTATGTCCTATCTTAGAGTTTGGGTAGGGTATGTAGATTTTAGGTGTCATCTTGATCTTCTAGCTGGGGCCTCCATCTGCATTTCTACAGAGCTGGTTTCTGCTTGGGGGAGGGAGACCTGGGGCTATTAAGAAAAACTGGGAATGCTTTTCTGCCTCTTTAAGATCCCTTGAGGAAATATATTTTTCTGCCCTTTTAATATTTCCTTCTCTGGGGGGGGCTGACTTCCCACAGCTGGTCATAAGCTGACTCGGGAAGGCTGCAAATGACAACCACGTGCCCTCAGGACATGGCAATCATAAATACATACCAGTTGCCAAGCAATCAAATTTTGATCATGTGACATTGGTTGTATGCTGCAATGTAAAGGTAAGGACCAGTTGCAAGTCACATTTTTCAGTGCCGTTGTAACTTATTTTATTTTATTTATTTATTTCTTAAATTTCTATACCGCCCCTCTCCTATAGGACTCGGGGCGATTTACAGCCCAATTAAAACAGATAATAATAATAAATATTTAAAAATAAATTAAATTAATACATGGCTGTTACTAAAACCTGCTAAAATCCCCATTCTAAAACCCGAACAACCTTGTTTAAAAAATTTACATAAAGATTTACATAAAAACCCGAGGCGATCTAGGCCAGGCCGGCTTGATTGAAGAGATGAGTCTTCAATTCTCTTCTGAAGGTGCAGAGATCATGACACGTCCGGAGTTCTGGGGGGAGCTCGTTCCACATCGTCGGTGCCCCCACAGAAAAGGCTCTCCCCCTGGGCGCCACCAGCCGACACTGCTTAGCCAATGGCACCCTGAGGAGGCCCTCTCTGTGGGAGCGAACTGGTCGATGGGAGGTATTTACAGGCAGAAGGCGGTCTTGTAAATAACTGGGTCCTATGCCATGGAGCGCTTTAAAGGTGGTAAACAACACCTTGAAGCGCACACGGAAAGCCACCGGCAACCAGTGCAGCTCGCGCAGGATGGGGGCCATTCATACCCGCTAGGGTGCCCCCACTACCACCCGCGCGGCTGCATTCTGCGCCAGTTGAAGCCTCCGCGTGCACTTCAAGGGGAGCCCCATGTAGAGAGCATTACAATACTCCAGTCTGGAAGTGACGAAGGCATGGGTGACTGTGCATAGCGCGTCCCTATCTAACTTCAGACAGTCACTAAACAAATGGCTGTAAGCCGAGGACTACCTGCAGTTGTAATCCATCCACCTTTCTCAAAGTTTCATTGCATTGTTCAGGTGTGTCAATTTTGGTGTTTAGATTTTTAGAGGGGGGTGCATACACTACTATTAGACTACAGAGAGGGGTGATGGACAGAGATTTAGGAATCTGTGTGCTGGATCTTTAATCTCATTAATACATCCCCCTCTCTCTTGCTGATTAAAGTTAAATTGCTAAGGCTGATAAAGTTGCTGAGGTTGAGAAACACTGATCTAGATCAGCGGTTCTTAAACTGGGGTTAATTGCCCCCAAGGGAGTAATTTGGACAAATCCTGGGTTAATGGGGCAATTTGCAAAGTCTTGTTTGTGAGTCAAGAATCCAATTTGTGGCTGCTGCTGCTGCTGCTGCTGCAAAAACACTTGTCTAAAATAGCAATTCAGGACCAAGGAAAGGTGTATAAGTAATCCTCATTGAATGACTTCACTTTGGCAACTCCATTCATTGCTAAGGGATGTGGTCATGAAGAAAAAAAAACCCACACCAGATTTACAGCCTCACTGCTGCTTCCTTCATTAAGCAAAACTGCAGTTGTTAAGCAAGACATCATGTGACAGTGTGGGAAGTCAGCCCGCCCCGGAGAAAGAAATATTAAAAGGGCAGGAAAATATATTTTCTCAAATGATCTTGAAGAGGCAGGAAAGCCTACCCAGTTTTCTTAATAGCATCAGGTCTCCCTTCCCCAAGCAGAAACCAGCTCTATAGAGATGCAGATGTAAATCCAGGGAGCTAGGAGATTAAGAAGACAAAGACCTAAAATCTACATACCCCATCCAAATTCTAAGAGTCATCAGCCCCAGGGAAGCAGGATATGACCTTTGGACATAATAAGATTGACCCATCACCATACCAGAAAGGCAAACCCAGACTCAGCTCAGAATACATGACACAGGAAATAGCCTCAAACAGGAACAGGAAATCACTCCAAACAAAAAGCTCAAGATGGTATAAAAACCCACTCTCTACATGTGCTCAGCCCTTTTTCCCCCCTCTTTTCTGCCAGAGCCATCTTCCTGTCTGGCTCTCCTCTTCAATAAACGGCAACCTTCTTTCTAAAGCAGTCGCCATGTTGTTTATCCACGGCTTGGACTGAACCATGATGAAGACTTTTCTTCCAACAACAGCAACTTGCAACTTTACTGTGGACTTCTCATTCGTACTGCTTGTTAAAAGCCAGTTGTGAAGCCTACAGGTGGCAATCATATGACCATGGAACGTTGCCAATGACTGTGAACGCAACGGTTAGTTGCAAAGTTGTTTTTTCTTTAATCCTTGTAACCTTGAACACTCACCCAAAGAGGCAATTGTTACAGACCCAATCTGTAATTGGGTCACGCAATTCCCATAGCCAAATAATTAGATAGCTACATGATAGATCAGGGGTCTTCAAACTTGGCAACTTTAAGACTTGTGGACTTCAATTCCCAGAATTCCTCAGTCAGCCATGATGGCTGAGGAATTCTGGGAGTTGAAGCCCACATGTTTTAAAGTTGCCAAGTTTGAAGACCCCTGAGATAGACAGACAGACAGACAGACCGACCTTGATTTACCTCCACCACTGAGCCCAACATTTCCATTGCTAAGCAAGGTTAATTGAGTTTTGCCCCGTTTTATGACTTTTATTGCCACAGTTGTTAAGTGAATCACTGCAGTTGTTAAGTTATAGCATGGTTGTTAAGTGAATCCGACTTCCCCATTTGCTTTGCTTGTCAGAAGGTGCAAAAGGTGATCACATGACCCTGGGACGCTGCAACCGCCAGTTGCTTAGTGTCTGAATTTTGATCACGTGACCCTGGGGATGCTGCAATGGTCATAAGTGTAACAAAAGCTCATAAGTCCCCTTTTTCGGTGCCGTTGTAACTTCAGTCGGTCACTAAACGGATGATTGTTAAGTCAAAGGCTACATGTATATGTATGCGATGCACATGTGTATGAGAGAATATTCACCGCTGGAATCCTATGACAAGGGAGGGCAATACCTGAGCCATTTCTCAAATTTGTGTGATTGTGTGATGTAGCCAGAATCTGAAAAGTCTTCCGGCATCTCTGCATTGAAGTTGCAGTTTTGTTACCGGCACAGAATACCTTCAAAACAGACCCCAAAGGGGAGTGAGTTGTAACGACACAAGTCTCTCTCTCTGATCATCTGATTCTTTTTGACTCTTCGCTGCTTTGATGTTGACATACAGCTTATGAAAAAAATGAATTGTTGCCAGGAAGCCAGACCACAGTCTTTGATTCTCTGCTCCAAAGGAATTATGACACGGCATTTGCTCCCCAGATTTGGTGGGGTGGGGTGTGTGGGGGTGGATGAGGAATGATAATTTCAACTCCCAGATTCCTAGGCAATGCTCCTTATTGTAAAACTGTGTTTCTCAATCTTGGCCCCACTATAATAATAATAATAATAATAATAACAACAACAACAACAACAACAACAACAACGTTGGAAGAAATCTTGGAGGTCATCTAGTCCAACCGTCTGCTCAGGAAGGAAACCCTATACCATTTTGGACAAATGGCTGTCTAGTCTCTTCTTAAAAACTTCCAGTGTTGGAGCATTCACCGCTTCTGGAGGCAGGTGGTTCCACTGGTTAATTGTTCTAACTGTCAGGAAGTTTCTCCTTAGTTCTAGGTTGCTTCTCTCCTTGATTAGTTTCCATCCGTCGCTTCTTGTCCTGCCTTCAGGTGCCTTGGAGAATAGCTTGACTCCCTCTTCTTTGGGGTAGCCCCTGAGATACTGGAAGACTGCTATCATGTCTCCCCTCGTCCTTCTCTTCATTAAACTAGACATACCCAGTTCCAGCAACCGTTCTTCATATGTTTTAGCCTCCAGTCCCCTAAGATGTGTGGACTTCAACTCTCAGAATTCCCCAGCCAGTATGGCTTAACAATCACGTGATTTACTTTAACAACTGAAGTTATTTGCTTCACAACCATGGCAAAAAAAAAAAAAAAAAGGTCATAAAATTGGGTGCAACACATCCAACTTGCTTAGCTGGCTGGGGAATTCTGGGAGTTGAAACTGGCGCATCTTAAAGTGGCCAGAGTTGAGAAACACTGTGTAGAGAGGACCATAGAGATGGCCTAGGCTAGGGGAAATTATGCAACAGCAATTAGCAGAAGATGATTTAAGGAAGAAAAGCTTAGAAAGAAACCTAATTTCCACTTTAAGAAGGAGGAAGGAAAAATACTGTCAAGCTTTCAAGATTCTGCTACTCTAGCCTAGATCAAACAAGCTGAGATATACTATGACTTGCGGAGTGTCTCCTGTTAGCCTACCTAAAAGGGCCAACATCAAGGAGCATCTGAAGGGTGCTGGTTTGTAGCAAGGCTGCCTTGGCGTGAAAATTATTGAGGTTCATTGTTTGAAGTCCAGGTATGATTTCAAACACCTTCTATCTTCTATTTCATTTGTTTGTCTCTGATATTTTTCAGAGTTTATAAACCCTTGCTAATTCAGGTTCTCGGGGCCATTCTTTGAAGACCCCTGAACCGTTTCCCAAGTGTTCGTTCCATCTGAACTAAAAGGGGTCACATCTTACAATCTTGCTTCAGATGTAGAGTTGGGATCAGCAGTGTCCCAGATGTAGGTGACTCGTTATTTATATCAGGGGGTCTTCCAACTTGGAAGGGAGGTGCTCCATTTCCTTGTTGCCCTTTTTTGCACCTTTTCCAGTTCCATTATATCCTTCTTGAGGTGCGGTGACCAGAACTGTACACAGTACTCCAACTGTGGTCTCGCCATCGATTTGTACAGAGGCAATACAACACTTGCTGACTTATTTTCGATTCCTTTCCTAATCATCCCAAGCATGGAATTTTCTTTTTTTTACTGCTGCTGTGCATTGGGTTGATATCTTCATCGAGCTGTCCACCAAAACCCCAAGATCCCTTTCTTGGAATGCTGCAACCATTGTTAATACATGCCGGTGGCCTAGCAGCTGAATTTGGAACTCATGACTATGGCGGTGCTGGTCGTAACAGCAAGGACCAGTCATACATATTTTTTTCCAGTGCATTTGTAACTTCACAGTCACTAAACACATAGTTATAAGTTGAGAACTACTTGTAATAAGAAAAGGAGTAGCAAAGCTGTGGTGAGTAGTTTTCCCCCCACTCCAAACATCTGAAGAGATTCCCTTTTCCCACCACCTTCCTTCCCACCGCTGAGTTGTTACTTACTCCTCCCCCTGAAGACACTATCCCAATTTACATCTGATTAATTAAACCGCCTACACCAAGAGCCCTTCCCAGGAGCTTCTTTGTTTATTAACCTTCCATTGTTCGGTGGTATAATGGTAGATTCGTTGAAGGGGAGGGGGGGAGAAAAGGAGCAGGAGATCAGAAATAATGACTTTTGTAAATGAAGGCAAGCGAAAAATGCAATCTGCTTTCATCCCATTAACAAGTTCTTGGTCGCTTGGAGGAGCTGAGAGGATGGCGGTCCCAGGGGGAAGAGGGACAGGAGAGGAAAAAAAAATACTTAGGCTAGGAAGGCATAAATATAGAACAGATCAGTGATGGGGAACCTTTTACAGGTTTTTGGTTATGACCTATAAAGCCCTTTATGGCAATGGACCAGGATACTTGCGGGACCGTCTTCTGCCTCATGAATCCCAGCGACCAGTTAGGGCACATAGGGTTGGCCTCCTACGAGTCCTGTCTGTTAGACAATGCCACCTGGCGGGGCCTAGGGCTAGGGCCTTCTCTGTCGCTGCCCCAGCCCTCTGGAACCAGCTTCCCTCAGAGGTTCGTACTGCTTCCTCCCTCCTAGCTTTCCGGAAACTGCTGAAGACGCATCTATGCCGACAGGCTTGGGGCGTGTGAGCTGTGCTCTGCCCCTGGGCCCTAGGAGTGTCCCTCCATCAGCAACTGTCAGCTGATTGTGTTTGTATGTGGTGTGAATGAAATTAATTTTAAATTTTTAAATTTTTATTGTATTATTGTATTGTTGTTGTGAGCCGCCCTGGGTCTTAGGAGAAAGGCGGCATATAAATTTGATTAAACTTAAACTTAAACTTAAACTTAAACTTAAACTTTAGAGACTGAGTGCCCAAACTGCAACCCAAAACACACTTGTGTATCGTCAGGTGCCGGGTGGGCGTGGCTCAATGGCTGGGTGTGGCCCATTGGGTGGGCGTGACTGCGGTAGTAACGGCAGACTGGGTAGGACTAAAAAGTACAATCAACCAATTCCAATTTTGCGAGATCGTTTTTTTCCTGCGAGAAGTTGAAATTGATTGATTGATTGAACCTTTTTTTTTTTTTTTGCACACAGCGGCGGAGGCCTAAAGTGAAAAGATTTTATAAAACCCAGCCGAAGGCCTAGCACTGGGGTGACAGTGCGTGTGCCCACAGAGAGGGCTCTGCCTGCCACCTGTGGCATGCGTGCCATAGGTTCGCCATCACGGGAATAGATGCTAAATCAAAACCGTTTTTTGTATTTGGAGAGGAGGGTATGTTGAGCCAGACTGGCCTATTACTGGTAGTCCTTGACTTATGACAGTGGTGGTGAACCTATGGCACGGGTGCCAGAGGCGGCACTCAGAGCCCTCTCTGTGGGCATGTGCGCCATCGCCCCAGTCCTAGGCCTTCAGCTGGGTTTTATAAAACCTTTTCGCTTTAGGCCTCCACTGCCGTGTGCAAAAAAAAAAGGTTCAATCAATTTCAACTTCTTGTGGGAAAAAAACAGATCTTGCAAAGTTGGAATTGATTGATTGAACTTTTTAGTCCCACCCAGTCTGCCGTTACCACAGCAGCCACGCCCACCCAATGGGCCACACCCAGCCAATGGGCCACACCCACCTGGCACTCGATGATGCATAAGTGGGTTTTGGGTTGCAGTTTGGGCACTCGGTCTCTAAAAGGTTCGCCATCACTGACTTATGACCACAACTGAGCCCAAAATTTCTGTTGCCAAGCAAGACAGTTGTTAAGTGGATTTTGCCCCATTTTACGACCTTTCTTGCCACGATTGTTACGTGAATCACTGCAGTTGTTAAGTTAGTAACATGGTTGTTAAGTGAATCTGGCTTCCCCATTGACTTTTTGCTCGTCAGAAAAGGTGATCACATGATCCCCCCCAACACACTGAAGTCATCATAAGTACATTCCAGTTGCCAAGCATCCAAATTTAGATCATGTAACCATGGGGATGCTGCAACAGTTGTAGGTGTGAAAAATAGTCACAAGTCCATTTTTTCCATGTCATCGTAACGTCAAATGGTCACTAAACAAATGGTTGTAAGTTGAGGATTACCTGTGTAATGTATTAACAATTACCAGTGTCCAGTGTCTTTTCTTGCTGGTCAGGAAACATCTGGACAAATGTTTTGCATGATTTTAGACAATCCACACGCCCCTTGGTTTGCCTCTTTGTTGATTTCTTCCAGTTCTCATCTCATCAATCATAGAATGACATGACCTACAGATAATATGCTGTTCAGTTGAATAAATGTACAACAAGCCATGGTTATACATTAACTGCTGTTTGCTCTGTTAATCAGGTTTGGACATCATACTAGGCCAGGGGTAGGCAACCTTGGCTCTTTTATGACTCATGGACTTCAACTCCCAGAATTCCTGAGCCAGCATGGCTCAGCTTGGAAACCTCTCCCTTTCCCCTCAGCATGGCCGGCTCAGGAATTCTGGGAGTTAAAGTGCACGAGTTATAAAAGAGCCACGGTTGCCTACCCCTGGCCTAGGCCGCTTTATGACTGGTGGACTTCAACTCCCAGAATTCCTGAGCCAGCCTGGCTCAGCTTGGAAACCTCTCCCTTTCCCCTCAGCATGGCCGGCTCAGGAATTCTGGGAGTTGAAGTCCAGCAGTCATAAAAGAGCCAAGATTGCCTGCCCTGTACTAGGCTGAACTACGGTAGTAACTAGATCTTGGATCTTGTTTATTTGATATGACTGGCTGTCTTACCCCAGGGCACCACTAGGTGGCAGCATCTAGCTGATCTTGGCTGATCCAGAGAGCTAAGCAGCATCAGCTTTGGTTAAAGATTGGATGGGGGATAATTGGAAAAATCCACACTGGAGATTTAAAAAAAAAAAAACAACCAGCCCAGAAGACAGCACTAACAAACCACTTGGCCTACTTGAAGGTATCAAACATCATAGGTTTGGTTTTGGAAAAATTATGTGGCTGCTAATAAGCACTGACGACGTTACCCTGTTTGAGTAATGAAACGTCTGCAAGAAAACATCCAAGCTCAGAGAGCACCAAGGACCCCTGGTGTGACTACTGCGTGATGCTGTCTTAAAGAATTGCAGGCAAGGGCTACAGACATGCTCCCGTGTGCTCCAAAGAGTTTATTTGGAATCGGATCCAAAATGCTGCACAATCTATTATGGTTGGGAGATTGGGTTGGCACATAAAAGTATATTTTGTTATTAAATGATACATTATACAAATGGAAGATGATTCGCTGGCACTTCTGTGGAAGACAAAGTACCAGACTGAATGTAAGTCTGGTCATATTGATTTTGGCACTGCACGAGCAAGAGATTTGGCCACACAGCAGCAGCCGATCATCTGAGCTTCTGAGCAAAGCAGATTAGGAGGATTAAAAAAGATGGAAAAGAACGTGGATGCCCTTAGTCATCATCTCAGCCTGCCCTGCAAGAGCAGTGGGCATACATGTGTCCGTTTCTCTTTTTTTTTTCCCGCAAGTTTTTTTATTAATTTTCCAATATTACATTTACATATTTGAAAAGTAGCATGGCAGCTGAGCACCGTAATTACATTACATTTGAATATCATCAGTACAAATCTCAAAGTATTACAACAACTAATTCCCTCTCTTTCCCCATAATATCTACTGTCGCATATTCGGACCAATAGAGTTCTTATTCTATCAATCAAACAAAAAGTACCTTTCTAGTATTTATCAATAATCTTCAGTCTGTACTGAAGATGTCTTGGTAAGGCCACACTTGGAATGGAGTCAAGCTATTCTCCAAAGCACCTGAAGGCAGGACAAGAAGCAATGGATGGAAACTAATCAAGGAGAGAAGCAACCTAGAACTAAGGAGAAATTTCCTGACAGTTAGAACAATTAACCAGTGGAACAACCTGCCTGCAGAAGCGGTGAATGCTCCAACACTGGAAGTTTTTAAGAAGAGACTGGACAGCCATTTGTCCGAAATGGTATAGGGTTTCCTGCCTGAGCAGGGGGTGGACTAGATCAGGGCTTTTCAACAAGTGGTACCTTTACCACCTGTGGTACATTGGCACCTGGCAGGTGGTACGCAACCATCCTAGAAAAGTGGTAGCGGGGGAGGGGAATGAGCTGAACCGGTGGCAGCACCGCACAAGCCTGAGCGAGAGACGGCTGGAGCTGCAGGGCTGTCGGGGCTCAGTGGAAGCGCCAGGATCAGCGCCGCTTTCCAGCTGATCGGCGCTTCTTCGGGACTGTCAGGGTTCAGTGGAAGCGCCAGGATCAGTGCCAGGCTCCAGCTGGAGCTCAGGACTGATCCTGGTGCTTCTGCTGAGCCCAGAAGAAGAGCCAATCAGCTGGAATGTTGCAGCATCTCCAGGGTCTTGTGATTTACATTCAGATGCTTGGCAACTGATTCATATTTATGACGGTCACAGTGTCCCAGGGTCATGTGAAGGGACCAAAACCTGCTGCAACCACCCAGCAGATGGGGGGGGGAATAAAAACCAAATACCCCCCACCCCACCCCCAGCTGCCAATCCTCAACAGAAATGCTCACAACAATGAAAACCTCGGACAGGAGGAAGAGCGCCGCCAGGTGGGCAGGCAGGTGTCTTGCTTGGCTGTGGCTTTGGGGGGCACTTTTTTCAGTGCCATTGTAACTTCGAACAGTCAGTAAGCGAACTGTTGTAAGTTGAGGACTACCTGTACTTTATCACTTTTTTCCTTTTTTTTTTTTGGTCAAGTTTTTGACCCCTTGCTAGGCGACTGGCGGTACTCGGATGTTGCCATATCCTAAAAGTGGTACAATGGGTGAAAAGCTTGAAAAGCCCTGGACTAGATGACCTCCAAGGTCCCTTCCAACTTTACTACTATTATTATTATTATTATTATTATTCATATCTTAATTGATTTGACGTTCCATCTTTCAGACAATAACCTAGTACGTTTTTCTTAACTTTAATTTCCCATTAATATTTAAATTTAACGTTTAATCTTTATCATTTCCGAATTTTCAATGACCCCAATTTCTAAGTCTCCTATCTCATATTTGGGGCTAATAATTTTTTTTTCTTTTCTTCCTTATACTTCCTTCCTTTCGTCCTTTCCCCCCCCCCAAATTAAAAAGGGCCTCAGGTTGAAAGTATGCCAGCCATATGGGAAATTTGGTATACAGGTTGTCCTCAACTTACAACCACAACTGAGCCCAAAATTTATGTTGCTGAGACATTTTTTTAAGTGAACGTTGCCCCAATCTTTCTTGTGACGATTGTGAAGTGAATTGCTCCAATTGCTAAGCTAGTAACACGGTTGTTAAGTGAATCCCACATTCAGTCTTAGTTCCATAAGCCCCCGCCCCCTGCATGGCCTGAGAGGAACAGTGAGGCTCCTCCAGTGGACCCTGCCTTGGCGCTTGCCCCGGTCCCACCCCCTTCTGCCAGAGACCCTCAGATCTGTCCCACTCCTGCCCAGGCCCCCACAGGCACCCTTGACGCGAATGATGTAGAGCTGGCCACACCCATCCAGTAGGCCACACCCACTCTGTCCACGCCCACCCAGAAGGCCACACCCACGCTGGCCACACCCACCTGGCCCCCCAAGGGCAACCTCAATGCTGATGCGGCCCTCCGTGAAATTGAGTTTGACACCCCTAATCTACTGCCTCCAACCTCATGGATTCTCGGTAGTTTTACAGATTTTAAAATAAGAATAAAAACACAGTTTAAAAGCTAAATAACCAGTAATTAATAAAACATTAGGTGCATCTCCCTATATACCTTCATGACTCTCAGATAGCAGTTACATTTCTAGATACTTCTCATTTCGAAAGCATGAGTATGTATCAGGTTTTTCAAGGCATCCTGTTTTTAAAGATCTCCGTCTCCCTTAAAAAGATTCCTAAGATGGCTAATTGTTGGCTCGCAGCCATAGCTGGGAGACTGAGTAGTGGATTTACACCTCTGCAGAATGCATTGCAGGGCACGGCCGGCCGCTCTCTTTCAGTGTTTCTCAGGTTGCACTGATCCCGGTGTGCAAGACCTGAACCGATTTAAATTCAACAAAAATTAAATGGAGTGGAGGTGATTGCCGTACAGTGGTATATTTAATGATTTTCTCCTGTCTTATTAAAAAGCATAGCTTGATAACAACTGTGCTTTAGGAGCATTGCTAGATTATGCTCTGCTAGACTGGCATGAAAGTTTGTGTGTGTGTTTGTGTGGTTGGGTGGGTGGGTGCCCGTGCATGCATGTATACAGTATACACACACTGTGATGGAATGTAGTCTGGAATTGCAGGAGGGAGGGGCAGTTTTCCAGAGCAAAGAAACAGCCGAGCTCAGAGTGTCTAGTGCGTGGGAAAAGAGCAAGGTCGGACGCTCTGTAGCCATTATATAGTTATGGCAGATAATTGCTTTACTCTGGCAAGATTCTGTTTGTAGGTGAACAATGAACTACCCAGAAGTAACTCCATCTGTCATTCTTGGTTCTTTGGGCCTGACATACACAGGCACACTGACACACCAGCACACATTTTTGTTGATACATAAATCACCACTTTAATTTCAGAGAAGGAAGAAAGGGTCAGGCGTAAAATATCAAGTCTACTCATGAAGGTTCAAATTAACTGATTTATTGCTAAAAAAAACCTATGCAGAGGAATCTTGTCAACTATTGGTCAGCATCTGATTAGAGTTAGATAAGGATCAACAGCATTCAAGGAGAGTTGGACTTTGTTAGCTTGTGGCTACATAAAGATTCTAAACTGATGCCTCTTTTAACTCCTCCCCCTGACTCTCTTTATCCTTCTACAGAAGGGCACTTTATTTGGTAAGAACACCAATTGAAAGGCTGAAGGTCACTGTTTCGGTCACTGACTAAGCTCCCTTGTGCTAATGTAGGATACATGCTGTACTGGGTTCAACGTGATTTATAAAGCAAAGCAAATAGGAGTGCATTCTTACATAGAAATATAGAAGCTATAAGTTATGCTCTTTCTGGGATCAACAATCCCTACTCACGGTCACCTCCCGTCTTGACTATTGCAACACACTCTACCTGCGACTGTCCTTGAAAAGCATCTGGAAGCTCCAGTTGGTGCAAAATGCAGCAGCCAGCATGGTTTTGTGCAGATCTTGGTGTGCACATTACCTCTCCTGCGGGAGCTGCATTGGTTACCAGTTTGCTTCCGGGTGCAATTCAGGGTGCTGGTTACCACCTTTAAAGCTCTTCTTGGCTTGGGACCAGATCTCAATCACATCTGGTCACATCTACCCGATCCACTAGAATGGGGAGGCAAGGAATGTTGCAGGTCCTGTCCTCTAACGAGATACATCTGGCAGAAATAAGGGCCTTCTCCATGGTGGCACCCTCCCTCTGAAACATCATCCCTCCAGAAATTATATTGGTCCCCACTCTGACACTCTTTTGGAAGGCCCTGAAGATGTGCTTCTGCTAGCAGGCCTGGGAAACCCAGAGCAGGATGGAGCCCATTAAATGGTTGATATGAATGTGTATTGTCGCCGGGGTGGGGGGTTATTATTTTATTATTTTTATTTTTTATTATTTTATATTGTGTTTTATTTCCTGTAAGCTTTGAGCAATATAAATTTTCCAAATAAATAAATAAGGCTATAACAGGAAGTGGGTCACCATTTCTTTTCAGCCGGGGAATTTCAGGCATGGCTTGCTATTCTTGCCCTGCTGGGTCACCTCGCCCTGCCTCCCATGGACCCCTTCTTCATCTTTTTCCCTGATAGGTGAGCACACAGTCCTTCTTCTAGACCATGCAATTGTTGGCAGCTACCTGCGGTTTTTAATTTTCTAAGAATGACGCAGAATCTATCAGAAGCCTCCTTGGGAAAAAGAGCGAGGATGCTAGAGATGAAAATTGTCTTGGCAACTTCCTTGCTTTCCACTTAATTTATTTCCACTTAATTTATTCTTTAATCAATAGAATTTAGACAAATGTAAACACTGGGTGGGGAGAAGAGCCTGAAAAACACCATGTAAAAAAAAAAAGTTGCTGCTTCTACTAGTTTGTGTAATTCTACTAGTACTGTAGAATTTGTCTACAGGAAATAAAGGGGAGGAAGTCATGGCAAGCCGAGATCCTGAAAGATTTTGAAGTAAAGACAAGATTTGTTTACTATCAATGGAAGAGCAATCAATTTATAACGCCCCAGCTAGGATCCGGAAATGTTCAAGGCCTCAGCTCAAATGGCGAAGTTGAGCAGAGGAGTTATTTGAAGCTCTTCCTGACTCCCTCAAGCCATGACATTTTTATTTAATTCCTTTTCATTTTATCCAATTGCACAGTTTGGATATTCTACCTCAGAGGAGTTATTTTCTTCAAATGAAACTTCGTCGGCTGCATCGCTTCCAGCGCACATTACGTGTGCAGGGAGAATTATCTCCCCCTGGCAGTACAGTCTAATTGTTCATACTTCTTTAATGGAACAGAGCATGCAAATGAGATAACTGACCAAGTTTGGGAACTGGGCTCATTTGCAATTGTGAGACGTTATCAGTGGTGGAAAGTTTATTTCAGATTTGGCTATCCTGGGGTCCTCCAGATGTGTGGGACCAGAACTCCCCAGTTGCATCTACTTGCAACCCAAACTTGCCTTGGCAACACCTTTGCCCAATTGTACCCCATGTGGTCCTATCTTCATCCCATCTTCAGGGTCAAGCTTACCCCAGTAGAGGCATAAGCCCTCACCTCACCCCAATTTCTGGAGAGCAGGAATGCATGACATCATCCTCAACCCACTTCCTGCCAGCAGCTCACCTAATCTCTGCTGGCCTTTATTAAGCTGCATCACAGGTGGTGTTTCTCACCTTGTGCCCCCCTCAGTTCTTTGGAAGTGAAGAACCTTCTTTCTGGTTCCTGCAGTCTATGGTGGGGAGGTCTCCTCACCTCCAGTTATGCTCATTGCTTTCCACTTATTTAAAAAAAAAATAATTCATGATGATGAGGAGGAGAAGGAAGAGGAGGAGAAGGAGAAGGAGGAGGAGAAGGAGGAGAAGATATCTTGGGTGCAACCCTAAAACATCTGGAGAACCATCTTAAACACCATCAGAGTTGACAGAATCACCATCAGTCAATTGAAAAAGGGAGCTTCACTCGGAACAGCTGACATCAGGGGTCCTCAAACTTGGCCACCTTAAGACTTGTGGACTTCAACTCCCAGAATTCCCCAGACATATTAATTTGAATCTATCCCATTAGAAACTAGCCAGACTTCTCCAATCTATCTAGTACAGCAGCCATGCTGGCTGGGGAATTCTGGGAGTTGAAGTCCACAAGTCTTAAAGTGGCCAAGTTTGAGGACCCCTGGCTTACATCTTGCAACGAAACCTTTAACACCATCAAACGGCCATATCTGCCCATTTTGTGTCCTTGGGAAGGACTCAACAGGCAGACAAAAATGCCAAATGCAGTCTGAACATCTGACTGATTGTGTGATGAAGCATAATAATTATTGATTAGCCATTATTTAGGCCATACTGGAATACAAACAATAAAATACAGAACAATACAATGCCAAATAAAGTAAAAGGCTAACTAAAAGAAAATGCAAATCATATTTCTGTCCCATCCCACCACAATTTACCCAGTCAGATCTACCTAGGCAGTTCTCAGCTGTACTGTTTTGTTCAGATAAAGAGCCATGATATATGAAATTTTGGGGCTCTGACTGCACATGAAACATGTTGTTTTAATATAAGGCTCCCAACAGGCAGTTTGTCTGCTGTGCAGTCTAACATATTGACTCTCTTTCTTGCACAGTGGACATTCCAATAATCTATGGGCCATGTCCTCTGTCTCTGGGGTTCCACAAATATAAATATGTTCAAAACTTGGTTAAACCTTCCATATTTAACTCTGTGTCCAGCTGCTCAAATCTCTCTCCAGTAAATACCCCTTAAGATGTTTGGGAATGTCTTGTGTTTAAATATTTGGCAATTTGGAAGTTCATACAGCCAAGAACCTTTTCTTTCCTCTGGATCAATGACATTAACAAAACAGGACAACCATAGATGGCTTGTTTATTTTTTTAAAAATGAGAAGACACGGAGATGAATTTTGGTACTTTTCCTTACCGTCCAAGTCATAGGAAGAATACAAAATGGGTGTTTTCTTTCTTCTTTTTATCAGTCCAGGAGGGGTAAACAAACGGGGAAACCCCCAACCTGGGGCCATGAAAAATTCAATCCTGTCAGTTCATCAAGTCATCATCGCTGCAGCCAAAACAAGGGAAGAAGTTGAACCTAGAAAGGGATTTCTCTAAATTGGCTTCAATAAACAGCTGAAGGCTGCAGAGTGGAAAAACCTGTTAACAGCCATGGCAAAAAAAGATTGTAAAATTGGGTGCAATTCACTGAGCAACCATCTCGCTTAGCAACGGATATTCTGTCCCAAAAATCTGGTCAGAAATCAAGGACAATCTGTACATCCATTAAAATCAAAGCTTTGTCGCTGCACCCTGCTTGTTCCCCTAAACACCTAGGAAAGCAGTTATTTATTAATAGTAAAACTTTGGTTAGTGAACTATGTAAGAAAATGTGTGTATCAACCATGAGAGAGAGAGAGAGAGAGAGAGAGAGAGAGAGATCATTAAAAAAAAATCTCAAAATACTCACTTGATCTTACTGTTAGGTCCACTTCATCTCCAGCATCCTGAGGCATTTTGGAGAACTATTAGAGATACCAAACGTATCTGCACTCTGTAAATTACTGGGAAAACAGTTTAGATCAGCGGTTCTCAACCTGTGGGTCGCGACCCCATTTGGGGTCGAACGACCATTTCATGGGGATCGCCAAACAACGCAGTCCGCCATTTTTCCCCCTTTTCCTTAGCTGTGCTACTCCCTCTTATTCTAGTGGCTTTTGAAAGCCAATAGAATAGACTCTCTTGCATAGAGATGCAGGTCGGGGTCGCGGCCTGAAAAAGGTTGAGAACCGCTGGTTTAGATTCTCCTCTACTCCACCTGATTTCATTCTTCAGATATTTTTAAAATGAAAAATAACAGATTGGAAACTGGCATGCAAAGGGGTTGTTTTTATTTGCAAGAA
Source organism: Bothrops alternatus (assembly GCA_034064705.1). Lineage (NCBI taxonomy): Eukaryota > Metazoa > Chordata > Lepidosauria > Squamata > Viperidae > Bothrops > Bothrops alternatus. Next base: position 356,161 of record JARGCV010000132.1, read on the forward strand.
TGCCTCTAGGCTCACCTGTGTTCTGCAGGTATTCTTTAAAAAAGTAAATATAGCAGGCAATTGTAATGCAGCTATGCTTATCTACCTGCCCAATCCTTAATTTGGGTCAGAGAAGCGCAAAGGAGCAACTTCCCAATCTTCTTTTCAGAAATGGATGTTCTAGATCTCTTCTGTTTCAGCCATTTGGGTAACCATTTCCTGGCAGCCATTTTGCGAGAGCCCCTACGACATGCTCTCAAAATTCCAAATGTGCCTACTGGGGTCCTGTTTTAAAATGGCGGGGGAGAAAATTGGCACTGGGAAGGGAAAAGCTGCAACATTTATGTTATAAATATCCTTTTTTAAAAAGAGTTTTAAGAGCCATTCCAGAGAGAGGAGAGAGAGAGAGAGAGAGAGAGAGAGAGAGAGAGAGAGAGAGAGAGAGAGAGAGAGAGAGAGAGAGAGAGAGAGAGAGAGAGAGAGAGAGAGAGAGAGAGAGAGAGAACAACATACAACAATGTGCAACATCTCTATATCAATATGGCTGAAATTTCCAGGGCCAATGGAAACAAAACTGGAGTTGTATTGTTGTTGGTTTCTTAATGCATGTAGTAACATATCATTCTTCTTGTCTATTCATAATTGGAGGTTTATATTTACTGGATCCAGTGAATTCCCCTTGCTGATTGGACAGTTGGAAGCAGAGTTGTTTATGGCTGCTATATGTTTTTAATTTTGAGATATTTTTATTGTTTTTTAATTGTTTTAGCTGTTTCATAGTTTTAGAATTGTAAGCCACCCAGAGCCATTTGTCTGAGATGGGCAGTATAGAAATTGAATAAATGAATTAATAATTCTTCACTACGAGATCTACTTTGCAATAACCTACAGTCTTTGTGCCACTTTTCCACGTAGACCTGGCCCATAATCCCATTAAGCTGGGATTAATTTTAAATAAAGCCCAGATGGCTGGCTCCATGCCAGAGTCTAAGTAAGAATCTCACAGATCACATGATGGCATTTGTGGTATGCGTGAACACAGCCGGCGTGATGGAGCAAAGAAATAAAACTCATCTGCCATTTGTAGCAGCAATCTTGTGAATTTAGAAATATTTCCGGCTGGTGATCCTCAGAATATTCTCTCTTTCCTAGATGGTAGCATGGGTGCTCCACTTATTTACTGCTAATGACAGGGAGGGAACTGTAGGGAGAAGAGCAATGTTGATAAATCCCTTCTCTTTCCAAATGTGTTGTGGTGTTGTCACAGTTGCTCAACCTCAAGCTGATTTGACACTTTGGAGAAATCTGTTCTCCTACACTCACACGTCATTAGTCTCCAGCACTGGCATCTTCCGTATGGTCATTGGGAAAGTCTAGCAGCAGAAATAATAATTTTTTTTAAAAAAAAATTCTTTTATTAAAACAATCAGCATTGAACATAAAATCTTAGTATGCATCAGTCATCATAGCACCTGGTATACAACACTAAATATTAATCTTTGTAAACGTCTGGTTTGGTAAACATTTTTCACTCCTCACATCAGGCCTCCACTATACGCCTGTTACACTTCATTTGATTGGTGTTTCTCTTTTCTATAGTTTATCCACAGTTTCTAGTCTATCACATTATTCATCTCAGTATTAGTACAATCTTTTAGGATCCCTAACCAAAAATCCTGAGGTAAAAGTTTAATGACCTGAGGTAAATCTTATACATAAAAAGCTCCCAAGACAAGATTAGCTGCAAAGCAGGCTGCCCAATGGCCCAGGAAAGGGATATGTTTTTTTCCAGTTTAACCACTTTGGGTCACAGAGGAGCTGCTTCCTCAGAGGCAAAGGCTATATATCCTTTTAAGAGGAAAGATTTTAATTTGCCTTTTTGGATGTCAACATAAATTTGTTTCTGCATTGTTACAGTTATTCTTCCACCACAGAGGAGAAGATGAAGGAAAAGGGGAGAAGATATCAATACCTCTGTGTGTGTGTGTGTGTGTGTGTGTGTGTGTGTGTGTGTGTGTGTGTGTGTGTGTGTGTGTGATTCACAAGAGAAGAAATACTGCAGCTGAGGCAGGTTCCTGGATGTGCTTGGAAGACCAGGGCTTTTCAACCAGTGGTACGGGTACCACCTGTGCTACATTGGCACCTGGCAGGTGGCACGCAACCATCCTAGAAAAGGGGTAGCAGGGGAGGGGAATGAGCTGAACCAGTGGCAGCACCTCACAAGCCTGAGCGACAGACGGCTGAAGCTGCAGGGCTGTCAGGGCTCAGCGGAAGCGCCAGGATCAGTACCACTTTCCAGCTGATCAGTGCTTCTTCGGGGCTGTCAGGGCTCAGTGGAAATGCCAGAATCAGCACCAATCAGTTGGAAATCAGCACTGATCCTGGCGCTTCTGCTAAGCCCAGAAGAAGCACCGATCAGCTGGAATGTTGCAGCCTCTCCAGAGGCTTGTGATTTACTTTCAGATGCTTGGCAACTGATTCATATTTATGATGGTCACAGTGTCCCAGGGTCATGTGAAGTGACCAGAACCTGCTGCAACCACCCAGCAGACAGGGGGAATAAAAACCAAACACCCCCCACCCCACTGCCAATCCTCAACAGAAATGCTCGCAACAATGAAAACCTCGGACAGGAGGAAGAGCGCGGCCGGGCGGGCAGGCAGGTGTCTTTCTCGGCTGTGGCTTGGAGGGCACTTTTTTCAGTGCCATTGTAACTTCAAACAGTCACTAAGCGAACTGTTGTAAGTTGAGGACTACCTGTACTTTATCACTTTTTTCCTTTTTTTTTTTGGTCAAGTTTTTGACACCTTGCTAGGCGACTGGTGTACTCGGATATTGCCATATCCTAAAAGTGGTAGAATGGGTGAAAAGGTTGAAAAGCCCTGTTCTAGATGCTGCTCAGGGTTCATGGGGAGGGGGAGGAGGAAGGGGTACATAGGCCATATTACTTTTCATTCCCATCAATAATCCAGAAATCCTTCAAATCATGGTCGTAAAGATTGGAGATTTCAAGGAGATGGGTAATGAGGTGTCCACATTGGCCCTAACATCAAATGCTCTGTCTTTTGATTGATTGACAAGGTACCATCAAGTTGTTTTGGATTCCTGGTGACCACCCAGACAGATTGTCTCCATGACAGTCCATCCCTAGATGTAGGAGAGACCAGGCTGAGCCCAAGTGAGGGGTCAAATGCATCATTAGTCATGAGTCCTTTTGCACCCACAAGAGATCGAAGTCCAGCCCAATCTGAATTTCTTCTACTCTTATCTCCCACTAATTTCCTTTGGCCATTAGTAGTTCAGATTCTTGTAGAGAGCTTAAGCTTACAATAAATATTTATACCCATTTGAACTGTCTGGATTTCCTGATTTTCCTGGCATTTGACATTAACCTGTCCTTTCAAGCTTCTCAACAATGCACTCATCATCTCTGTCTATCTACCTTCTGCTGGTTGTTCTCTTGTCTTTCTTTCCACCTTCCCCAGCATCAGAGCCTTCTCCAGAGAGTTGGATCTTCTCATAATATGTCCTAAAAAGGATAATTTGAGCCTGGGCATTTGTGCTTTTAGTGAGAGAGAACTCTGGGTTGATTTGTCAGTGATCCATCAGGTTGTGTTCTTGGTTGTCCATGGTCTTCTCAGGAGTCTTCTCCAATACCAAAGTCCAAAGGCATAAATTGTACTCATATCCTGCATCTTTAAATTGTGGATTTTTTTTAAAAAAAAAAACATTTTAATTGTACACTACCCAGAGTCACTTTTGTGAGTTGGGTGGCTACATCATCATTCTAGCCATTGTCTAGCTATTGCATGATGAAGGCCTCTTCCACATGTTTCCAACTGATACGGTCCTGAGATTTCTTTTGCCAGTTGGGCCTGCCATACTTGCTGACGTCATTGCTCCATCTTGTTTTAGGTCTCTTTTGTGGACACTTGTTATCAAGTGAGATCCATTCTATGACTGCCTTGGTCCACCTGCCATCAGCTCTTCTTGCTATGTGATCAGCCCATTTCCATTTCAATTCTTCTATTCTCTTGATGATATCATATACTTTCGTTTGTTCTCTAATCCATGTGCAGGTCTTTCCATCTTGTAACGCCAAACATGTGTCTTTCCATTGCTCTTTGCAGCACATAAATACATTTATTTGGTTATCAAATTTATAGAGCTGCCCATCTCACCAGAAGTGACTCTGGGCAGGGGATGACAATCAGATAAAAACCACAATAGAAAAACAACCACAATAAAAGCAATTATTACAAATAAAATACAATCATTATTAAAAATTAAAAGATCATTAAAATATTAGACCACAAACAAACAAACAAACAAAAAGAGAAGTACAGCAACCATCTATCGCCCACAATAAGATGATATACAAAATGAAAGCAATATATCTATGTTGTTAATAATATGAAATAAATTAATAAATAAACCTGTCTCCCTGCCCCCCCATCCCTAAATGAGATCTTTGGAGAAAACCAAAGCAGGGCCAAAAGAAGAGTTAAAGCAGGAGAATGAGGAGATGACTTGACAGATTCTAGAGCAGGGGTCTTCACACTTGGCAACTTTAAGACTTGTGGAGGCTAAGGAATTCTGGGAGTTGAAGTCCACAAGTCTTAAAGTTGCCAAGTCTGAAGACCCTTGTTCTAGAGCAGGGGTAGGCAGAAAAGAGCCAAGGTTGCCTACCCCTGTTCTAGAGTCGTCTGCTGTCCACCATGAACCCTGGTGTGATATATTTAGCTAAGGACAAGTCAGCACACACAACGCTGGGATGGGAGGGAGAAGAACAAATCTCTGGTGGGCCATTACCATCAATTGACCAAAATTGCTGTACAGGCAGTCCTCGACTTATGAAACAATTGGGACCAGACTTTCCATTGCTAAGTAAGGCGAATCATGTGGGATTTTACGACCTTTTCTGCCATGGTTGTTAAGTGAATCACAGCAGTTCTGTGAATCATGCAGTTGTTAAGTGAATCCAGCTTCCCCCATTGACTTTGCCTGTCGGAAACCGGTTGGGAAGGTTACAAATGGTGATCACGTGATCCTAGGATGCTGCAATTATTAATAGAAACATGCTGGTTGTCAAGCAGCCGGATTTGGGTCACATGACTGTGGGGACAATGTGAAGGTTGTAAATGTGAGGACTAGTCGTAAGCAGTGGTGGGATTCAGCCAGTTTGCACCAGTACAACAGAACCACTAGCTAACATTTTGTTGCCCAGGCCCAGAATGCACTTCTGGAAGCGGCATCCACACAGAGAACTGGTTGTTCACCTATTTGAATCCCACCACTTGGTCTTAAGTCTCTTTTTTTTTCAGTCCCATTGCCCCTGTAGATAAGGGGTGTTCAAAACTTAAGCTCACATCTATACTGTACCTTTTTAAAAAATATTGTTCCTTTTAGGACTAGAAAGACTCACAGATCCATTTCATAACACCTCACCTGATAAAATATCTGGGCAACATGATGCTTTCTATGCACAATGGTTATCAGATCGGTCTGAGGCTGTCTCTTTGAAATTAGCTAAACTTTGTGATACTCCCTGCAAAATTAGAAAGATTTTGACTGCCCACTTGACAATCCACCGCCAATTGTGAAATACCTTGTTTTTTTAATTTATCTTATTTTTTTAGTGCTTCTTATTTGTAACGTGGGTCTATGACCATAATAATATTACTACTACTTTCAGTGCCACTGTAATTTCAAGCAGTCATTAATAAATGGTTATAAGTTAAGGACTACTTGTAGACTCCTTGCAGAAAAGCAGAGAAATTACTGGCCCTGCTTCCATCAAGATGATCAGGTAAAGTTAATTCTTTCTCCACCTTTTCAGACATTACAATCTTGGGTGGGACAAGACACAGCATAAATCCAAAGTAGTGCTAGATTGTGCCTGAAGGAGATAAATTGCACCTCACTCAACCAGTTAAGTGGAATCTGGCCACAGGGAGAGTAAGCTGGTGCTCCATTGGCCAGATTTTTCTACCAAGATGTTCTGGAAAATCATAAGCATTCAGATTTATTTGAGTTTCTCCCCATCCCTGCCCTGAAAAATTGCTTTTATCGATGAAGGCAAGACCAGAGGCTGGGGTACAACATCCAAGAAGATGTTAGAAGCAGGAAGATTCCCCGATGCATCTGGACAGGTTTATAGCTCTTCAGAGCTAAGTGTTGTCTGAAAATGGTCCTTCGTCAAGCCTCCAAATTGGAAATAATCCAGCAGCAGAACTGCAGAACTTTGCAGTTGCCTAGCAACTCTGGGTCAGATCCAGGCAAATCTGGGTCAACAGTTAAGCTTTGCTGCCCTTGAGGGTGGAAGCCTCTTCATACGAGCCAAGAGAATTAGATAGTTGGCTTCACGCAGTGGACCGAGCCATAAAGGAGCCCAGCGCATCCACTATAGATTGTAAATGATGTCTTACATAGAGAGTCCTCAACTTACGTCTGGTTGTTTAGTGACCAAAGTTACAATGGACCTCCCAAAGGGATTTACGATCCTATTTCAAAGTTCTGATGTTGCCCTCATGGTTACATAGAATCAAGATCACGTGACGTATTAATACCACTTTACAATGCCTTGGTGAGGCAACACTTGGAATACTCATCCAGTTTTGGTCACCACGATGTAAAAAAGATGTTGAGACTCTAGAAAGAGTACAGAGAAGAGCAACAAAGATGATCAGGGGACTGGAGGCTAAATATATATAAGGAACAGTTGCTGGAATTGAGTATGTCTAGTTTAATGAAGAGAAGGACGAGGGGGGACATGATAGCCGTGTTCCAATATCTCAGGGGCTGCCCCAAAGAAGAGGGAGTCAAGCTATTCTTCAAAGTGCCTGAAGGCAGGACAAGAAGCAACAGATGGAAACTAATCAAGGAGAGAAGCAACCTGGAACTAAGGAGAAACTTCCTGACAGTTAGAACAATTAATCAGTGGAAGAACCTGCCTCCAGAAGCGGTGAATGCTCCAGCACTGGAAGTCTTTAAGAAGAGTCTGGACAGCCATTTGTCCGAAATGGGATAGGGTTTCCTGCCTGAGCAGTAGGTTGGACTAGATGACCTCCAAGATCCCTTCCAACTTTATTATTGTTGTTGTTGTTAACATGTCAACATTTTGGGCACTAGGCAACTGGCCCTCATTTATGGCTGTTTGCTGTGCCCCAGAATCAGGTCACCCGAATTTACAACAGTTTTGCCAGAAACTGGTGTTTATTTCTGATTTCCAGCAAACTCCAGCCCACAGCGAACAATGGATTCGCTTAATGATGATGTGGTTCGCTTGATGACTGCAAAGTTTGCTTAAAAACCCCTGCAAAAGTCATAAAAATGGGTCCAGACATGTGGTGATCTGCTTTGCAACCGTCATGACTTACTTCCATATTTACCATGCTCAATTACAGTCATAAATTGAGGACCACCTGTAGCAGAAGTTTGCACTCTTGGACGTCCTGAAGGATGCAATTTTAATTTCACTTATCTGTTTTTTCAGCCTCTGGGAGGCAAGGCTGGTGGAATTGTGGAGAATGGATCCACAGCAAATTTGAATGCTCTTTCTTGCATTTTTCTGAATTTGGGAGCATACGCATAGTTAAAAAGATTTGGGCCTTTGGTGGTCTAAGCTTAATCTTGGCAATTAATCTCCACAACTGGCTGCTACTCCAGAACAAAACAGATTTATAAAACAAAATAAAAATTCCAAGGTAGTGGCAGAATGCCAATAAAAATGTAAAGCCAAATCCACGCATATAAAACCAGCAGGCTTGTACTCTAGATTATTCCAAATGTCTATATAAAAATATAAGCTAAATCCATCTCAAGCAGCAAGCATCCCAATAACGCAGTATGATTAAAACAACACTACTCCAGATGAGGCCATATAAATAACCCGATAACAGCAGCTTAACCAACAGGGCAACTATCCTGTTTCAGTCTGAGCTGGATTATCAAACTCTGCTCTGCATCTTTCTGGCCTGTCTGATTAAAAGTATCCTACACACACACACACCAATTTTTAAAACTATTTTAACAACCCTTGATGCTCTCTGAGCTTGGTCGTTTCCTTGCACACATCACATCACCAGTGCATTGCATCAGTGCAGACTTCAAACTTTCAAGATTCTGTTAATATAGCCTTACAATAAAGTAGATTCAGCTCATCTGGTCGTATTTCCTGTCTGGTTTATCTGAAAGGGCTGACAGGAGAGCATAAGAACAGGTCTTGTTAAGCACCAGGGAAATTGGGAGATCCAGGCAATTCAAACGGGTAATAAAGATTTATTGCAAGCTTAAGCCTCTCTACAACAATCTGAACTACTAACGGTCAAAGCAATTTGGCAGTAGATAATGAATTCACAGTGGGCTGGATTTAAATCTCTTGTGGGCACAAAGGGACTCGTGACTGATGATGTGTTTGACTCCTCCCTCAGCCAGGTCATCTCCTACAGGTAGCAGATAATAGCAGGTGAGAACAATCAACCTGCACAGAGCTTAGCAATCAGGGCAGAAATATTACACTGGTATTCCTTTCTGCAGCTCCTGTGTTGATGGACACTACTAGTCCCCTAGCTGAGCCCAGAGTCAGTCACTCCCTCCTCAGATTGGCAGTTGGTCTTCCTAAATGTACGTTTGAAAGATGTGTTTGCTTCTTTGGACTTTGGCACAGTTAAATTATTGAAGTGAGAAGCATTCTGAATTACTATAAACAAAATCTGGAACACTACAATGGGCAGAAGGTTATTTACTTTTTTTTTTGAAAAACATTTTATTGGTTTTGTGATTTTAACAATAGGTGCTTAAAGCACACCGTGGTGATTGGGTAAACAAAAATTCCAAAATAGAAACATACATAAACAACTCAACTTAGTACATTCACTGTCATCTTTCTATTTCCCTCAAAAACACACACACACAAAAAAACATATAAATTTAATATATTCCATTTCTATCATAAATTTCTGTTAAACCTATTTTAAGACTTTGTCAATTTCATTCCAAACTCTCCCCGATACATATACCATGATATTTATGAGATTCTTTTTACATTCATATATAAAATACTTTTAATGAAATGAGATAAATACCTACACATAACTTTTGGTGTTGCTCGCCCATTTCCCCTTTCACCGCATCCACACTCCTTCTTCTCTACCTGGCAGAAGGTTATTTACTTATTATTTAGTATTTTTATTTATGAGATTTATCCCATTCGCTTAATACTGCCCTGGGCGGTATTGATTTAATTAACATTGTTTTACCTTGCCAGTGGTTCAGCTCCAAACTACCAAATCCAGCCAGTGTTGTCTTGTAAAATAAACACACACACATAGACAACACGCACACTATTAATGTGGAAACTAATCCCAGCATTTAAGGGAGGCATAATAGCAGCAACCCATCACCAAACACCGGGTGGGGCTTAACCCACAAATGCGTGGCTGAACAAAAAGATCTCTAGGAAGGAACTAAGGAGAAAAGAAGCTGAAAGTGTGTCTCTGTGCATATAATTGTCTCAAACATCATACCAACAAATTGCTTAGATTTAGAATGTACTTGCCCCTTTAATTTTCAACTCAACAGTCTGTTTAACTGGTTACTGGTTAAACCAAGATCATTTGCCTAAAAACCGGCCAGGCAGGCAAGACGCCAGGATAGGGATTGCCTGTGAAGATCCTTTCCCTCATTTATCTCTCAACAGTTGGCATAGGGCCTGGTTCTTGAGGGACCCCCCTCCCGTCTGTGATCACATCTGCCTGGCTGATTTGATCCTGCAGGCCTGGCATGCTCTGGGTTCCTTCAATTTATCTACTGGCACCCTGGAAGGCTGCCTTCTCTATAGCAGCGCCTGCCCTCTGGAACGAGGTTCCCCCCCCAATCTGGATGACCCCCATTCTGCAGTTTTCAAAAGACCTATGAAGACTTGGCTCTTTGCCCCAGTGTTTAGTGAGGGAGAGCGTGACCCCCTCACTCCATCACGCTTGACATCTTTTATCTGTATCCCTTATGTTTTATTGATTTTATTGTTTGCTTGTTGTGAGTCACTCGGAGTCAGCAAACAATGATAATAATTCCAGAAGGACGAAGGGATGAGACCATCCTAATGTTCTGCCTTTCCTTGGATTGCTTGATTGCATTTATATCCTATCTTTCCTCGGAGAACCTAAAGGAGTAATCTATAGAGGTAGCCTTACAACATTTAACTTGTTAAGGCGCATTGGACTGCAAGCTTAAACGTGTTGTGGGGAAGGTGCTGGATGAGAAATCAGGAGAACTTGAATTCGGCACCTGCCTTCCATAGGCATGGAAACCAGACAGGTGACTCTAGGCCAGGGGTGTCAAACTCAATTTCACTGAGGGCCGCATCAGTGTTGCGGTTGCCCTCAGGGGGCCGGGTGGGTGTGGGCAGGGTGGGTGCAGTCTACTGGGTGGGTGTGGATTGAGTGGGTGTGACCTACTGGGTGGGCGTGGCCAGCTCTACATCATTCGCATCAAGGGTGCCTGTGGGGGCCTGGGCAGGAGTGGGACAGATCTGAGGGTCTCTGGCAGAAGGGGGTGGGACCGGGGCAAGTGCCAAGGCATGGTCCATTTCTTCATTCCTCACAAAGGGTGACCCCTCCCCAGCATGCACCCAGGGGGCAGGGCCGACACGGCAGGGGCTGGTTCCTCACTGTTTCCAGACAGCCTTGTGGAGCTGAATGCGTTTCAGCCTAGATGGCCACCACAAAATTGTACATTGGCTCCCGGCCAGCTTGGGCCAGGGTAAGGCAGCGGGGGCCGTTCCCTCACTGTTTCCAGGATGGCTTCGCAGGCCACATGAAACCACTTCACAGGCTGCATCCGGCCCCCAGGCCTTGTGTTTGACATGTCTGCTCTAGGCAGTCTCAGCCTTGCAATAGTATCTGCGAGACCCAGCAAAAAGATGCAGCCTCAGCCTGGGAATGGTCAGATAAGAGATGGCATAGCCAGTAGCTGGACAGTGGATGGAGCAAAAAGCTCAGGAGGGACCCTCTGTAAGTTCTTGGACTGTAAAGATGATGGTGGGAGAATTGGACTTTCAGTCTTTCAAGGTTTTGTTAATGTAGCTGTAGGAGGACAGCAGCCCAGAGAAAGAAATACTTTGGGGGATATTAAAAAGCAGAATATTATATTTCCCAAAGGAATACAGTAATGGAGAAAGAAAACCTTAAAAGACAGAAACCAGCCCAGCACCTCTCCCCCAGGCAGAGGCCAGTTCTGTAGAAATGCAGATTTGATAATCCTATTCAGAAAGGTTGAGGCCAGGAAGCTTGGAGCTGATGAGATTAGAAAGACAAAGACCCCTAAAATCTACATACCCCACCCAAACTCTAAAGACATGACCTATAGGACATAATAGGATTAACCCACCAATACCAAAAAGGACACACTTAAAAGCTCAGGTCAAAGTTCATGTCACAGGAACAGGAAACAACTCCAAACATAAAAGCCCAAGAAGGTATAAAAACCCATGACTCCCAGCAACAAGTGGTCAGCTTTCCCAGAGCCACATTTCTGTCTGGCTCTGCTCTTCAATAAACTACAACCTTCTTTCTAAAGCAGTCTCCATTTTGTTTATTCCCGGCTTGGACTGGACCCTGATGAAGATTTTTCTTTCAACATAGCTTTACAACAAAGTAGATTTAGCTTATCCGGCCATTCTTCTTGTCCGGTCTACTTTGTAAGACTGACACCTCTCAGCCCTTACCCACCTCACAGTTGTTATGGAGAAAACAGGGCAAGGAAGCATTATGTACCTTGCCTTCAATTGTATAAAAAAAAGATAGAAGCTAATTGTGCAACAGACTCAAGTACAGATTGATCCAGTGGGCTTGGTTTACACAATACAGCCAGCTTACAGTGCTCTACCAATGTACAGTGAGTTTTTCAACTGATTTCTGTTCAACTTCCTGTATGAACGCAGCCATTATGTCATCAGTGTAATTAGGCAGAGCACTCTGTGTTAAATGCAGGTTCCTAGGGGAAGCATTAGGCCATTGATTTCCTGCAGAGGAAATGTAGTGTTCTGCCTCTTTCAGTTTTATTTCCAGCAATGTATAGACTTCTCTGTCTGTTCCCTTCTCTTGCCAAGTGGGAGAAAAACCAGCTCTTTCACTAGGGCAGAGTAGGCAACTATGACCCCTTTACAACCTACCTGTGGACTTCAACTCCCAGAATTCCATGCTGGCTCAGGAATTCTGGGAGTTGAAGTCCATAGGTTGTAAAGGGGTCATAGTTGCCCACCCCTGAGCTAGGCTAGGGTATTAAGGCAAGATTACCTGATCGGGATTGCAAATATTCTGTGTACCACTAGATGGCAACAAGGAGCTGATGTTCTGCACCATTGATATGGTGGAGCAAGTGGAGAGATGGGCTATCAAGATGATGAAAGAAGGTTTCAAAGACCTGGAGATATTTAGCTTGCAGAAGAGAATGTTGAGAAGGGACATGAGAGCTGTCTTCATATACCTGAGGGGCTTCATGCTGCAGTAGGTTGGACTTGCTCCAGATAGTAAAACTAGAAAAAATGCTGTGGGATGAAACCTCAAGGCTGTAGACACAGATTAGACGCAAAGAACTTCTTGACTGTCTATCATGGAATTTTTTTTTCTACTTCACTGGAGGTTTTCAGAGGCTGGATGGAGATAGTGCAGGGAATCCTGCAGTGTGCAAGGACTTAGACTTGATGACCTCTAAGGTCCCTTCCAACTCTTATGATATCTACTGACCATCTGAATTTTTGCAGCCCAGATCTGGCTGTCATCATGAAGGTCTTATTTCTTGTCGTGCATGCAGATACAGATTAAACTACCGAAAACTTTGAAACTCTAGTTAAAATGTGCTGGACTTGTTTATACATTACAGCAGGGGTCCTCAAATTTGACCTTTTTATGACTTGTGGACTTCAACTCCCAGCGTGCCTGGCTGAGGAATTCTGGAAGTTGAAGTCCACAAGTCATAAAATGGCCAAGTTTGAAGACCCTCCATTACAGTAATTAAAAAATGTGGTTTGTTTGATTTTAACTCAAGTATTCATTGAGATTTGTGGATTATAACAGGGGTGTCAAACTGGTGGCCCATGGGCTGGATACGTCACGTGCAGGCCACACCCACCTGGCTCATGTCATGTGACGTGATTGAGGTTGACTCCCGTGGACTATAAATCTATGGCTTACATTGTAATGAACCAGTTAGCCAATTGCAGATTGAAAAAGTTTAATATATAGATATAAGCCAGAGTTAAGTAAATTATGCTTAGCACAGTCTGTAAATCCAGTCACCTGACAATATAATTTGACTCATTTAATATCCATAACTGCATGCTGCATTTGTTGAAAAATCTAGATTACATTAAAATGCAGCTAGGCAGTGTGTGATTCAGCATGTTGTGAGAATTCAGCCTTTGTTTGTTTGTTTTTGTAAGTTGTGTATATTGTGTTATGGTTTCTTTATTTGAGCCCAGCCCGAAAAACAGCGATTGTTTTACTCAACTGAGTTGTAGGTTTGGTATGCTGTGGAAAACCAGCTGATGTACGGTATGTGTGTGTGTTTGTGCAGACAGCGAGCTAGAAGGCAAATGTAAGAAGCTGTAGTGTGAGCTTTGTAACCCAACTCCAAATGTACATTATCCCAATTGTAATATTTAAAATCTATCTGCAGGTTCCAAATAAAAATTCTACATTTTCTTCTGCTGCTCTCTCTGCCTTACAACTTAAATACATGCTATGTTTTAGGAAGGCTACATTTTCTACTTTTTTTTGTGCATGTGATTTCATGTCCACAGTCCTAGTGCAAACTGAAACCTATCTTGTCTCCAGCAGGATCTAATTTTTCCATGCAGTCTTAGGTTTACTGAGAAGTCACTCCAACTGAATTCAATGAGAATTCAGTGGGGATAAATATGCACAAAACTGCAGCCTGACACTATCTGTTTCCTGTCTCTGGATGGCCAGGAACTAGTTCCTAGATTTTGCCCTTGGAATTTCAGTTTGGCTTCACTCAATCTCCCCTTCTTTTAACCAGTCCAAAACACACACACACACACACACACACACACACACACACACACACACACACACTAAGGAACAGCCTGTTCCCTAGTAATCTGCAAGCTGTCTCAATACTTGGAATAAAAAGTGGGACCTTGCTAGATCAGGCGTGTCTGACCTTTTGGCTTGCCTGGGCAGCACTGAGTGAAGAGGATTTATCTTGGGCTGCCTATAAAATATATATAATGCTGCTAATGTATTTAAATGCACATAATGTTAAGTTTAAGACAGCGGTTCTCAACCTATGGGTCGCGACCCCATTTGGGGTCGAACGACCGTTTCGCGGAGGTCGCCGGACACCGCGGTCCGCCATTTTGTTTGTTTTGTTTTGTTTGTTGTGCGTGCGCCACGCATGCAGGGTTCGGGCCGTCGCGCGCGCGCCGCGCATGCGCAGATCAGCCCGTTGCGGTCCGCCATTTTGGTTTTTTGGGGGTGGTTGTTTTTTTTCGTCTCGCGCGTGCCGCGCATGCGCGGTTCGGGCCGTCACGCGCATGCCATGCATGCGTGGATCGGCCCATCGCGGTCCGCCATTTTGTTTTGTTGCTTTTTTTGGCGCGCGTGCCGCGCACGCGCGCATCGGCCCAGCGCGCCACGCATGGGCGGGGCAAGTGGGGTCTCAACCTGAAAAAGGTTGAGAACCACTGGTTTAAGATCTTGTGTGACCACATTACTAGCTGTCCAGGGCTGCCGGTGATCTGGACATGCCTGTTTTAGATGCTCCTCATAAGAGATTGTTTGGCCCAAACTGGGCTCTTCTGGTTAGAGCAACAATTGGTATATAGGTATTCCTCGACTTACGACTGCAATCCAGCCCCAAATTTCCATTGCTAAGCAAGACGGTTGTTAAGTGAATTTTACCTTATTTTACAACCTCTCTTGCCACAGTTATTAAGTGAATCATTGCAGTTGTTAGGTTAGTAACATGGTTCTTAAGTGAATCTGGCTTCCCCATTGATGTTGCTTGTCAGGTCGCAAAACATTATCACATGACCCTGGTTCATTGCAACCATTATAAATACATTTCAATCAGAACAGAGCTGGAGGGACCTTGGAGGTCTTCTAGTCCAACCCCCTGCTCAAGCAGGAGAACCTATATCTTTTCAGACAAGTGGCTGTCCAGTCTCTTCTGAAAAACCTCCAGTGATGAAGCACCCACAACTTCTAGAGGCAGGTTGTTCCACTGATTAATTGTCCTCACTGTTAGGAAGCTTCTCCTTAATTCCAGGTTGCTTCTCTCCTTGATTAGTTTCCATCCATTGTTTCTTGTCTTGCCCTCTGATGCTTTGGAAAATAAGTTGAACCCCGTCTTCTTTGTGGTAGCCCCTCAAATACTGGAATGCTGCTATCATGTCTCCCCTTAGTCCTTCTTTTCTCTAGATTAGGCCATTCCCAGTTTCTGCAACCGTTCTTCGTACATTTTTGTCTCCAGGCTCTTAAATCATCTTTCTTGCTCTTCTTTGCACTTTTTCCCAAAGTCTCAACATATTTTTTTTGTAATATGGTGACCAAAACTGGATGCAATAGTCCAGGTGTGGCCTCACTAAGGCTTTATAAAGCAGTACTAATACTTCATGTGATTTTGATCCCATGCCTCTGTTTTTATATAACCAAGGATTGTATGTAACATGTCAGTTGCCAAGCAGCCAAATTCTGATCACGTGACCATGGGGATGCTGCAATTTATTTTATTTTATTTATTTTATTCGGGCTTGTATGCCGCTCCTCTCCGGAGACTCGGAGCGGCTAACAACATGTATATAGAACATCAAATTTCAATACAAGTCCAAACAAAAATATCTGTTTTTTAATGTTTGTTAAGTGTGAAAAATGGCCATAAGTCACTTTTTTCAGTGCCGTAACGGTCACTAAAAACGGTTATAAGCTGAGGACTACTTGTATAGCCTCCCATATGAAAGCCAAACTTGTTTTTATTCAGAATCGGAGGTAGAATGTGTCTCAACTATGCTATGTATTAAAATATCCACTGTATGGCCCATGGTCTACCACACCATCCCAGCCTTGCACTGAGAAGCTGAATTTTAAGGTTCAGCAAAGCTGTCTGGCCCACAAACGCCCAGCCAACTTCCATAGCTACAAGAGGACTGGAAGAATTTTTGTGGGCATCTCTGCCACCATGCCATACCAAGGGTTTGTCCGGGAAGATTCTCAGTCATCCAGGTAGAGTTGGCTGGAAGCTGAGCCATGGCATCTGGACCTCTTTTCGTTTTTGGTTTGAAGCATTTTGCTGCTTATCCAATCTCAGCAAGTTGGTTAGGGGGGGGCTATTTTTGGCCTCCAGGACGGTTTCATTTCACCCCTAATTTGAAAAGGCTCCTTTGGTGAATAGGCAGAGATTCTTTGAGGGTTGTGGCTCCTAAATTCTTCCCTGAGGTGGGTCATGAAGCGTGACCTCCATGATGAGCCTGTGAAGTGGTCTTGGTCTTCCTGGAGACTGATGCAAGAGCAGCATAAAAAAAAACGAAACCAGGACATATATATGGGTTCCCCCTAACCAAATCGCTCAAATTAGAGAAACTATTTGGATAAGCAGCGAAACGTTTGAAACTGAAAAAGAGAAGTCCACTTGTCATGACTCAACTTACAGACATACTCAGTTCTTGCAGGAGAAGAAACAATGGATGGAAACCGATCAAGGAGAAACTTCCCAACAGCGAGAGCAATTAGCCAGTGGAAGGGCTTTGCCTTCAGAAGTTGTGGATGCTCCATCACTGGAAGCTTTGAAGAAGAGACTGGACAGCCACTTGTCAGGAATGGTACAGGGTCTCCTGCTTGAGCAGAGGGTTGGACTAGATGACCTCCAAGGTCCCTTCCAACTTTATTCTGATTGAAGACATATTTATATACAAGGCTTGCATATAAGTATAGGACAGTGATGGTGAACCTTTTAGAGACTGCCCCAAATTGGCCCCGCCTGCTGCTGCGCCCCTGCTGCACCTCCAGCCTGGCCACACCTGCCTGCAGGACCACCCAATGCCTCCACGGCCCACTGCAGATTGCCCAGGTGGCCCAGCAGCACATGGCGGCCGTGCCCTCCGCCCGTGCCCCACAGCATCACCTGCGGGCGATGGGGCACAAGGGCGGAGTCTTGTCCCTGCTGCCATGTCCTTGGCTGCGCTGCTCCGTGCCGACTGTGCTTGGCGGTGACTCTCCACAGGGGGGGGCTGCAGGTGAGGAGGGGGCCACAGGAGGAGGTGGGTCTGGGGCAACGGCGCACGTGCCCACAGAGAGGGCTCTGAGTGCCGCCTCTGGAACGTGTGCCACAGGTTTGCCACTATTGGTATAAGAGATGAGACATATATGTACAGAGGTGTATATACTTATATATATATATATATTTGTTTTCTGAGGTTTTCGCGGGTGTTTGTATGTAGGTCTTTGGTTCTTCGGGTTTTCTCCCACGTAGAATTTGAAGTGTCTTGGCGACGTTTCGACGAAGTCTCATTCGTCATCTTCAGGCTGGTGCTTTCGGCTTCTGCTTCTAGGAGCAATGTGAGATTTTAGCTGTTTCTTCCTTTTAACTGCCAGTGGGGGTTTGAACTGATTGGCTGGGAGCTCGGCTGTGTTCTGATTGGGTGGAGGTGTGTTCTGATTGGTTAGGGGCTTGGCTGTGCTCTGATTGGCTTGGGGGGTTGGCTGTGCTCTGATTGGCTGGGGGAGTGTTCTGTTTGGGTGGGGGCTTTGTTGTGCTCAGGTTAGTCAGTGTTACAAGGGGATTAGAGATGGTGAACTGTATAGCTGTTTGGCTTTGCGTTCGTGGTCGTGCCTCATCTTCATGGTGGGTGTCAGTTTGCTTCGTGTATGGATTGGAGGGGTTTAAGGTGGCTAATGATGCAGTTGTGGTCTGGCTTCTGGTTTGTGGTCGTGCCTCCTCATCGGTGTGGGTTTGGGTTTGCTTTTTGCCTGGATGTGTGGTGGTGACATCCTGTGTGGTTTTTGTGAGTGTAGGTCTGGTGTCATTCCCCGTGCTATATATATATATGGGATTCTTGGTGCTGTTTGAGCTTGCTTGTTTTCTTGCAGACCTTAACTTGGTAAGATCATCAGTGCTAGTTCCTGTGTATATAGACTGTCTATGTGTATATAGACAGTACATGTGTATATAGACTTGTGTGTGTGTGTGTGTGTGTGTGTGTGTGTGTGTGTGTGTGTGTGTGTGTGTGTGTACATATTTACTTTGGCCATGTCCTGCTTGCAAGTTCATTGGAGAAGTCGGTGATGCTAGGAATGGTTAGTTCGTGGAACAAGAAGAAGGGGCAAGCAAAGACCACACGCCGGCTTGATAACATCAAAACTGATGGCAAAGCTGCACATACAACGGAAAGATCTGCTCGAGCCGGGCTAGCATGGGGAGCCCTTCCCAACGAAGTGGCCAAGAGTCGGACACGACAACGGCACTATAAGAGGAACGATCCCGACCGAAGGACCTGCCAACCCAGGGAATCTCCTCCGTAACCACCACTTTTCACAGCAACTTCCTGGCGGCCTCGGCGCCTCGCTCTGTCCGGCGACACCGAAGCCAAGCAGCCGAAAGCACCGATCCAACGGCGCAAGGCGCAAGGCGCGCTCAAGGCCCCTGCTCGGCCCGGTGTGGCTGGAAGCGGCTTCCTGCTCCGCCGCCGCCAAGCGCGCAAGGCCGGGTCACGCGCGGCGCCTTCCGCCGCCTGGCACCGACCGGCCAGAAGCGGAGGAGACCGGCCGACTGACTGACTGAGCGACTGAGTGACCGACCGGCCGGCTGGCGACTCCGAGCGCCACTTCGGGCTGCCTCTCGGCGCCGGAGCCTCCCGCCACCCTCTCTGGGCTGAGCCCGGCGAAGGAGGAGCGAAGGCGGGGCGGCTCCGGAGCGCGCAGAGGAAAGAAGGAGAGAGAGAGAGAGAGAGAGAAGAAAAAAAAAAAAAGTTTGCCGGGAGTTTCTGCAAGCGGAGGCGAGGAGGCGCGGGCTCCTGCGAGCATGGACGCCCTCAAATCGGCCGGGCGGGCCATCATCCGGAGCCCCAGCCTCGCCAAGCAGAGCTGGGCCAGCGGCCGGCACAAGAGTAAGTCCCCCCCGGGCGGGAAGCCACGGAGCCTTTCGCCCGCCTCGCTGCTCAGCTCGGGGCCTTCCCGGCTGGGAAGGCAAAGCGGGGGTCGGTGGGCGGGCAATAGACTGAAACGGAGCAGAAGAGAAACGACAAGAGTTGGAAGGGACCGTCGAGGTCTTCTAGTCCAACCCCCTGCTGATCCTAAGCCGGCTGGGAAGGCAAAGCGGGGGTGGGCGGGCAATAGACTGAAACGGAGCAGAAGAGAAACGACAAGAGTTGGAAGAGTTCTTCGGAATAGGGCGGCATAGAAATCGAATAAATAATAATAATAATAATAATAATAAGGGACCGTCGAGGTCTTCTAGTCCAACCCCCTGCTGATCCTAAGCCTTTTTTCTGCAGGGAGGGGCAGGGGAAGGGGGGGAAGGGAAAGGAAAGGGGGTTTCCCCCGTGGGGGCCGGGGATTTCCCCTCCCTCCCCTTTGGATCGGGGGTGCGGGATCGGCGCGCGCTCCCCGGGAACTCCAGCGAAAGTCGCGAGGCATTTCTGCCGGGCCCCGCGTGCGCGCGCGCGCGCGCCAGAAGTAACTTTGTGTCGGCGGAACTTTTTTAAAAGGCGCCCGGCGGCTCTCCTGAAATGGCAACCGCGTGCGTTTGTGTGTGTGTGTGTGTGTGTGTGTGTGTGTTGATTTTCTGCTGCCCGGTGTCGGTTCTAAGGACCCATCGGAAGAACTCCAGCCCGGAGCGGTTGCTTAGCGTCTTCCGAGCAGACGGGATTCGGAAAGAAGAGTTTTGACTTAGTTTTATGCGCTGGGTTCTCAACCTTAGCCGCTTTAAGACGCGCGGACTTCAACTCCCAGAATTCCGGGAATTCTGGGAGTTGAAGTCCGCGCGTCTTAAAGCGGCTAAGGTTGAGAAACATTAGCTCAGGGGTTCTCAACCTTGGCAACTTTAAGACTTGTGGACTTCAACTCCCAGAATTCCTCAGCCAGCTTTGCTGGCTGAGGAATTCTGGGAGTTGAAGTCCACAAGTCTTAAAGTTGCCAAGGTTGAGAACCCCTGCATTAGCTTATCGTTCTGTAACGCTCCCCCTCATGCTTTTAGGACTACAATTCCCAGAAACCCTAGCCAGTGGCCGTGCTGGCTGATTATGCTGGGACGCCTAGTCCGAACGTGGTCTGGACAAAAAGTGGGTCTGGCTGAGTGCAAGTTTCGCAGGCTTTGCTCTCGGGGCATGCCTTCTTTTAAAAAGGTCTTGCAGCTGAAAAGCCCTAAGAATGCAAAAAAATGGGACGTGTCGAAGACTAGGGCATTGTTCCCCCGCCTCCATTTGCAACCGACACAGTTGCCTATTGCATGAGTGATGTTGCCACAACTTCTGTGGTTTCCTTTGCTGAAATTTCTACTGATCGTTGAAGCGGGGCTTTACCCTCTTTTGGGCTCCGATAGGACTGTATACAAACATTAACCACAGTTCCTTAGCACGCGGATGTCTCTGATTGCATTAATCTCTCTGGGTTGCACAGGAAATATAAAAGACTCTTTAAAGGTGAGAGATGCAAAGCCTCCTTTAGCCAGGGTGAGTAAGCCACCATTAATCCCCTAACAGGCTAGGATTCTACACAGTCTTTACCTGGAGTCTTCCAGATTTACTCCCATTTTTAACTTCCAGAACCTTGGAATCTGGGTCTTGACATCCAAAGCATAGGCTCACAAATTCCCAGTTGGAAAATAAAATAAAATTCGGCCGGAGGTGATCCACATCAGTGAACATTTGATATTATGAAATCTTCCTTATCTCGCTGTACCTATTATTCCTGGTTAGCAAATTGAGGCTACCTGTTCATGAGATGCAGCTGATGGTTGGGGTGGATGGAACAGCAAGAGATATTTCTTTACTAGATTTAAATGCTGCTCCAGTCAGAAGTGACTCTTAAATGGCTTACATGCTTCCAAACTGTAATAGGATTAAAAACAAAATGCAGCGACAAATGTGCATTATTCAGACACCCAAGAACAACGATCACACCTATAAATGTTCATTCTCCTTGAGGGATCTGCCTTAATTGCTTTCCCCAAAATTAACAGTGGTGGCCCAACCTGGTATCTGGGGAAGATATTGCTCCAGAGAAGGGAGTAGTTACGTTATTTTTTTCCTGTGAGTTCTTATTATGGGCCTTGCCATGAACTCCAAGGATTGGGCTGATAAATAAGGACAATGAGATAAGCAGATGGGAACCCAGACAGCTGTGATCATCATTCAGCTGAATAGATCTAGTCCTAGTTTGAAAAGAGCAGGCTCCACTAATCAGAATGATGTAATTTGGACTCTTCTATTTATAAAACACCATCACCATCCGTTGTTGCCCTTCTTTTCATGTATGACATATCATCAATATCTAACAAGAGGTGACTTCTTGTAACTCTTGAGGATGCAGAGAACAATGGGCTATTACTCCAAAAATGTCCTGCAAATCTGAGGGGGTTATGAGCTAATGAGGCAATTTATTGTCTTTTGTGTGGTGAAAATGGATGGAAATAATATGAATTGTCCAGATTTCTTTTGAGGGATGGGGGAATACAATGAATGTTGTTGAGTAAAAGGGTAAAGGGGGTATGAAATATTTGTCTAATGGAGGGGTCTCCAAACTTGGCAACTTTAAGACTTGTGGACTTCCACTCTCGGAATTTATACTGCCTGCGGAATTCTGGGAGTTGAAGTCCCACAAGTCTTAAAGTTGCCAAGATGGAGGTCCTCTGGTCTATTGTATGCGGAGTCCTCTAATGGTTTGTTAATTGTTAGTGTATTTTTTTAAGTTCATTTCTTTTAATCATGGGATGTATTTATCACCTAAATACTAGAACTCATGTTTCAAACAATAACATGTAAAAGTAAGATCATGTAGTGGACATTAATAAAACCATTTTTTTATTAAACATTTTTTAACATTAATAAAACCATTTGAGCACCAGTGATTCTATCCTGATTAAACTGTAAAGGTCTTCTGAAAAAAACACACATTTTTGAAGGCTATGACAGTGGGAACCCCCTGTCCTAAGGGGGTGGGGGCAGACTATTTGAAAGGAGAGATAGCCATAGAGAGAATTGGACATGAAGTTCCCTCCCTCACATTCTTCAGGTGTCCCCTGCTTTGCAAACCAGATGGTGATTCAAGGCTTTGTTTCTTTCTTATCCTGAACTTTTTCATATCTCATATCCCCCCCCCACCACACACACACAACCAGATACATTGATTCAGGTGGACAACAACCACTTTTTGGAAAAGTTATTTTTTTCCTAAAATACCGCTGGTAGGGATCATCCTTCCATATGTTGTATTGCTTTTGTTTTTTAAATAGCAAGTTATAATTAAATTTAAGTGAGTAACTCTACTGTTGTGTGTCATGTAAACACAGTCTTGAAATGATTGTAACCTATTCTCTTTCTGGAGCACAATGATTAAATGGCCCCCTTTTTCCTTCTCCTCCTCCTCCTTCTTGTTTATCTCCTTCTCCTATTCTCTTCTTTCTTCCCCCCTCATCCCCCAGATGAGTAGTTAAGAGTAGTATAAATAAATAACATTGATCTCCTCGTCTTCTTCCTTGTTTATCTCCTCCTCCTCCTCCTCCTCCTTCTTAAATGAAAATGAGAACCACAAATGACATACTGTTGGGCGACTGCGGGGGAGGGGGGGAAACAACGGCTAAATGTTAGCATTATGCATCCTGAGACACCACTCCCCCCATTCGTTTATAATTCAATGTGTCATGCAAATCCAGATAGATGGAATAATTGAATAAGCCATGATTAAGTTATCCCTGGGTAAAGTTGCCCCACAGACAGCCTGGGTCAGCAAGGAAGGTTGGCTTGGAGGCTGTTAATGCTTGGAAAAGGCAAAGCAGTTGATCTAAAAGGGCTCTACAAAGTTTTCACCTAGTCCAGGGGTAGGCAACCTTGGCTCTTTTATGACTCGTGGACTTCAACTCCCAGAATTCCTGAACCAGCCATGCTGAGGGGAAAGGGAGAGGTTTCCAAGCTGAGCCATGCTGGCTCAGGAATTCTGAGTCATGAAGGAGCCAACATTTCCCTCATGCTGGCTCAGGAATTCTGGGAGTTGGAGTCCACCAGTCATAAAAGAGCCAAGGTTCCCCACCCCTGGCTCTAGTAGTAGTTTCTGGAGCCATTGGCAACTCTCCAAATTCTCAAAAGTTCTCAAAAAAAAGCGAACTTCTGCATTTTAGCAGAAGTTTTGGAGGCATGAGAATGATGGATGACACAATGCCTATAGATTTAATAAATGTATGTTTGGTTCAGTTTAGGGGGCCAATTTCTATAGGTTATTATCAAAGCCCCTTTTTTGTCATCTGAATAGTGAAGGGGGTTGTTTTTTTTCTCTGGTGCCGAAGAAAGATGCTGTCTGCCCTCTATAACAGTGGTGGCGAACCTATGGCACGGGTGCCAGAGGCAGCACTTGGAGCCCTCTCTGTGGGCACACGCGCCATTGCCCCAGCCTCGCCTCCCCCTGCGACCCCCTCCTCTCCAGCAGCCCCCCTGAAGGAGAGTCGCCCCTGAGCGTGGCCCACGCGGAGCAGTGCAGCCAAGGACATGGCAGCCAGACAGCGTAGATAAGACTGTCCTCGTGCCCCATCCTGCACAGTTGATGCTACGGGGCGTGGGCAGAGGGCATGGCCACCATGGTGCTGCTGGGCGATCTGTGGTGGGCACTGGAGGTGGTGAATGGCCCTGCAGGCAGGTGGGGGGGCAGGGGCGGGGCAGGGAGTGGGGCAGGGCCAGTTTTTGGGCACTCGGTCTCTAAAAGGTTTGCCATCACTGCTCTATAATGTCTTCCTACATTTAGTTATTCAATGTCCAAAGGCATGACTATGGGCGGCTTACAAAAAGAACAAATATAATCCTAAAACATATGAAAGCATATAAAATCAATACAGCACAAACTACCATCATTCCAGCTGAATAGCTGCTTTTATATTCTTAGACTTGATAGCATGCTCCGATTGTGCTATTTTGATTTATTCTGCTTTTGCAATTTGCTGCTTTCACTTAACTGCTATGCATTTCACCTTTATCTATTGTTATTGGTAGCTATCCTGATGAATCGCATGAATGATGGAGGTTAAATCATGCTGGCTGTTTTTGTACAGGCCTTTTAAAAAGGTGTTTTCCCGACTGGCCCTGTCTTTTAGCTGTGTCTAAAGAGGGATACTAGATGTAAAATTTTACAGCATGAGTTAGCTGGGGCCAGGCTCCTGAAAAATCATTTCCTCCCATAAATATTTGACGGAATGTAAAATTATCTTCATCCACACGTTGGAAAAAAAAATCCTTAAAAGGATTGCATTAAATATATTTGCAATCTGTTTAAAATGCATACAGTCCAGGAGTGGATAACCTGTTGTCAGTTGAACTTTGTAAGACTACAAGACCCACAATGCTTTCCCATTGGCTAAGCTTACATGAGGCTACATCCAGCAATCTAGGCGTCATTAGCTGGCTCACATATTTAATCTCTATGCCTTTATTATACCCCATATTACTGATGGGAGGGACCTAAGTGAGTTATTAGTACAGTACAAGTGAAATTCAAACTGAAGAACAGTTCCTGTTCTTCCAGCTCAGCTTCTGAGTCACCTTCCTGTAATTTATAACCTTCCTATTTGGTTTTAAAACATAGCAGTTAATAGTATGGGGTAGTCATAAAAGCAAATAAATTATGAAACTCAGCTTCTGATTTTTCTGTTTTGCTGTGTTACGTGTATAACCTTGTGAAGTTGCTTTCAAAGCTGTAGGCTAGTCAGAAATTTTTTAAAAAAAAAAATCTAGAAGAATGGTTAACCACATCCTGTTGTATCTTTAAAAGAAAACAGAATGTAGAGGCTCTAAAAATGTATATGTTCTTTATAAAGCTGGAGTAAATGGCCAAACCTGGTCAGTCAGTCAATGTTTCTTGAGTCTCAGATCTCTAGATTTTTTAAAATTTGTTATATTCTAATTTCATGACTGAGCACCAAAGAATTGAGGCCTTTGAACTATGGTGCTGGAGAAGACTCCTGCAAGTCCCCTGGACTGCAAGGCGTTCAAACCGGTCAGTCCTAGAGGAGATCAACCCTGACTGCTCTTTAGAAGACCAGATCCTGAAGTTGAAACTCAAGTACTTTGGCCACCTAATGAGAAGGAAGGACTCACTGGAGAAGAGCCTAATGCTGGGAAAGATGGAGGGCAATAGAAGAAGGAGACAACAGAGAAGGAGGTGGCTGGATGGAGTCACTGAAGCAGCAGCCGTGAGCTTAAATGGACTCCAGAAGATGGTAGAGGACAGGAAGGCCTGGAGGAACGTTGTCCCTGGGGTCGCGGTGGGTCGGACACGACTTCGCAACTAACAACAACAACAATTTCATGGCAAATTTTGCGAAAAGAAGTTTTGTTGTTCCTTTTCTCTTTTTCCTGTTTGCTTAAAAAAAAACGCCTTTAAAATAATCTGGCGTGATGAAAAGGTGACATTGGAAGGCAAATTATTTGGACTGTATACAGGTTATCCTCGACTTACAGCCGTTTGTTTAGCAACCATTCAAGGTTACAACGGTTACTGAAAAAGGTGACTTATAACCAGTCCTTGCCCATACAACTGTTGCAACATGCCCATGGTCACCTGATCAAAATTCACACACTTGGCAACCAGCATGTATTTACGATGGTTGCCAGCATCCTGGGGTCTCACAATCTCCATTTCTGACATTCCAGGGGGCTTCTGAACAAGCAAAGTCAATGGGGAAAGCTGGATTTGCTTAATGACCAACTGGTTCACTTAATAACTGCAGTGATTCAATTAACAACCATGGCAAAAAGGCCATAAAGTGAGGCGTGGATCACTGGTGAGACGTGGGGTTCTGGTCTCAGTTGTGGCAGATTTGTATTGATTGGCCTCGTTATCTACCTCAGGGGTGTCAAACTCGCAACGTCACCTGACGTGGCGCCACGTATCGCGACTTTTTTGCCATTGCCGGCAATGGGGTGGGCGCGGTTTTGCTATGATGCATCCGGCCCGTGAGCCAGCAGTTTGACACCCTTGATCTACCTCAATTTGCTGTTAGAACTGCAGGATGTGTTACTTTTAAATATACAGACTTCGATCTGTCTGCCTTGAACACATGATGTCATAGCCGGATCTAACGTCCTTGCTCTCTGGGGTTGTAAGAATCACTCACAACCACTTTGTGAATCTTCCTTGTTGTCATGGACTGCGGGGGTCCCCAACCCTCGGTCCGTGAACCAGTACCGGCCCATGGCATGCCAGCAACCAGTCTGCACAAACAAGCAAAGCCCCATCTGCGAGATGTAGGCAGCACACAAAACCACGTACCCTCTGGTCCGTGGGAAAGCTTTTCTCCACAGAACCGGTCCCTGGTGCCCAAAAGGTTGGGGACTTCTGATTTATTAGATGCGACAGACTTCCAAGATTAAAAGCCTTACCTTGAATTGTGATTCACATCCATTGCTTCTCATTCTCTTTCTCTTCCTCTACAGCTGACATTATGATCTGTAAAAGTTTACTGTGTGCTGCAACACATGAAATGGAGTGCTGTTGTTTTGTAGAAGTATAAAAAATAATCTTGAGGATATTTACAAATGCTAGGAATCACGGTGAACGTCTCTTGACAGGCAATGCTTTAGCTGTGGCTTAAATATTTCCAGCAAAAGATACTATTCTGACTGAGTTAAAAACGTCTTCTTTTAAATCAAGTCAGATAGATAACTCAGTAGAAATGATTTCATAACAAAAACATATTTTAATCAAAAAGATTACTTGCATTCATGCTGTGGTTGTTACTTCTGGAAAATACATCTTTTGTATTTCTATAGGTAAAAGAATGATGCTCTCTTCCATACCATCTTTATAACGGCGCAGGCTCATCGGGTGACATCTGATGGCCCATGCTTCTTTCAGACAAAGACATTCCAATCTGGCTTGTGTCCAGGAAGTCTCCCAATGCCCTTTAGAAACTCCTCCCACTGACTCATCAATAAACCCAGCATTTAACCCAATAACTGCCAGATATTCTAACATACTGATACATGCTCACTAATTAGGGTTACATAGAGCTATACGAGGTTACATAGAGCTATACGATCCAGAATAGATACTTTCCTGTTGATTCTGCTCCAGCCAATTCAAGCAGTGTTTCTCAAACTTAGCAACCTTAAGATGTGTCTATTTCAATTCCTAGATTTAGTAATTTCTTGCTAATATTTAAATATGTTTTCAGGAGACAGAAATGTGGACCTTTAACATTTAGCATCTGTCCTTACAATTGAGTGTGCATGTTTCAAAATGTACACCTCCCCCCCCATAACGTTGTTATTACTATACTATGTTTTTGATTTGGTGATGTTTGTTTAAAAGAAGAAAAGAAAGTAAATCTGGTGTGCATATTGCCACATTTGCATATCCATGCACATACTGGATACTCCGCATACTGGGTACATTGGATATCCATGCACATACTCAAGTAGAAATGAGGATTGATGCACTGCCTGTCTCAATATTACAAAACAGTTGAGAAATCTTAATTTTCCCTCTTCAGACTCTTCTCATAGCCAAATATTCTAAAAGCACAATTTCCCCACGTTTGATGCTTTCCAGATGTGTACAGTTACAGCTTCCAGCATCCTTGCACCACGTGTCATTTGGCCATAAGGGCTGGGAGGTCATGGAACGTATAATTCAAGACACCTGGAAGGTTCGTTATTAAGGTTCTATTATTGGTGGCTGTTTAATTGATTACAGGTCTTCAACTAATGAACACAATTAGAACCAAAATTACATTGCTTAGCAAGGCAATTAAGTGAGTTGTGCCCAATTTTATGATCTTTTTTGCCATGGTTGTTAAGGAAATCGCTGCAGTTAAGGGTCTCATGCAGTTGATAAACAATTCAGCTTCCCCTATTGATTTTTCCTGTTAGAAGCTGGCTGGGAAGGTCTCAAATGGTGATCACGTGACCTTCGGATGCTGCAGCCATCATAATTACATGCCAAGTGTCCAAATTTTGATCATATGATTGTGGAGATTCTGCAACAATCAGAGATGTGACTGTGACTCTTTCCTTCCTTTCCTTTCCTTTCCTTTCCTTTCCTTTCCTTTCCTTTCCTTTCCTTTCCTTTCCTTTCCTTCCTTCCTTTCCTTTCCTTTCCTTTCCTTTCCTTTCCTTTCTTTCTTTCCTTTCCTTTCCTTCCCTTCCCTTCCCCTTCCCTTCTCCTTTCCTTTCCTTCCCTTCCCTTCCTTCCCTTTCCCTTCCTTCCCTCCCTTCCTTTCCTTTCTATCTCCCTTTCCTTTCTCTTTCCTTTCCTTTCCTTTCCTTTCCTTTCCTTTCCTTTCCTTTCCTTTCCTTTCCTTTCCTTTCCTTTCCTTTCCTTTCCTTTCCTTTCCTTTCCTTTCTTTCCTTTCCTTTCCTTTCCTTTCCTTTCCTTCCCTTCCCTTCCCTTCCCTTCCCTTCCCTTCCCTTCCCTTCCCTTCCCTTCCTTTCCTTTCTATCTCCTTCCTTTCCTTTCCTTTCCTTTCCTTTCCTTTCCTTTCCTTCCTTTCCTTTCCTTTCCTTTCTTTCCTTTCCTTTCCTTTCCTTCCCTTCCCTTCCCTTCCCTTCCTTCCCTTCCCTTCCCTTCCCTTCCCTTCCCTTCCCTTCCTTTCCTTTCTATCTCCCTTCCCTTCCCTTCCCTTTCTTTCCTTTCTATCTCTCTTCCCTTCCCTTCCCTTCCCTTCCCTTCCCTTCCCTTCCCTTCCCTTTCCTTCCCTTCCCTTCCTTTCCTTTCTATCTCCCTTTCCTTTCCTTTCCTTTTCCTTTCCTTTCCTTTCCTTTCCTTTCTTCCTCCCTCCCTCCCTCCCTCCTTCCTTCCTTCCTTCCTTCCTTCCTTCCTTCCTTCCTTCCTTCCTTCCTTCCTTCCTTCCTTCCTTCCATTCCTTCTTAGCCTGAATTAGGCCAAATGAATAACTATTTTTCTGCCAAGAGCTACATTCCTTAAACTGTTTGAACATGTGTGCCAGAGACAAGAATGGACTTCTTTTAACATGCTCCTATCCTTCCTCCCCCCCTTTTAATACAGGAATTATCTTACCTGTTCACTAGGTTTTACATCCACCCTTTCCTCCAAGAATGATATGCAGCACATCCTCTCCTCCAGTTTTTCTAAGCAGCAACAGCTTGTGTGATAGGTTGGGAAAGACCAGCCAAAAGATCAGCAATGGAGCTTTGGAGACTGAGGTTTGAGATTTGAGTCTTTATCTCCACAGATACATTCTCATGTTTTAACCACAACATCAGCCTGATTTTTTTTCTCTTCCTTTTGCTTCCCTTCATTTCTGCCTCTCAGCAGGTATCCAACAGAAAAGGCATGTAGTTTGGTTTCTTGCAAAATACTCATAAATTAGATTGACGGCCATATTCAATCCATCCTTAGCTTGCCTATCTGACTTAAAATACTATTCAAGAGTACGCTTGGTAAATTTAATTTAATTTAATTTAAAGAACTTGTCCCCACTGAGATGGGTTTTGTATATGTTAAAAAGACACAAATGTTTCATTTTTAAGGTTAGTGTCTCTGCTCTGTACCTGGTTGGGAATAGTTCTCACTGATCAAGCAGCACCTTACATGTGTGAATGATATAAAGGGAAGCACCCAGTAACTGAAACAAATGGCACTTCATTTACTTGAAGAAAGATGCACACTGGACCATGTTTAAACATGTTGTGATTCTGCTAGCTAGGCAATTGCACGTTGACCTTCAAAGGAGGATCTGGCCCTGTTTCTTTTGAGTGTCTTTGAAATGTCACTTTTGGTGGGAAGCGTGAGGAAAGGACAAGGACACACAGTAAAGGGCCTTCAAAATCAACCAGCCAGATGGTTTCTTATCTTGCAGACCTCTTGTTATTTTCAGTCCTTGACAATTCTTCAGAAGTTTCCGGTAAAGTTTTAGCTGCCTTCATTCCATCCTCAGTCCTGTGCTTGTGTTAAGGCAGGGGTTCTCAACCTTGACAACTTTAAGACTTGTGGACTTCAACTCCCAGAATTCCTCAGCCAGCAAAGCTGCTGAGGAATTCTGGGAGTTGAAGTCCACAAGTCTTAAAGTTACCAAGGTTGAGAACCCCTGTGTTAAGGCAAAGCAAGCTGAACCAAGGTAGGCTGCATGGGTTTTGAGTTGGTCAAGAGAGTTTAGTTCATTTAATTGGGTATGCCTTGAAATGGCAACCAATGGATTTCTTAGAAGAAAAATACTTCTCAAATCCCTACATATTTTTTGGTTATGTCTATTGTTTGATAGGCACTTTATATTGGCAGGAAGAATATGTTTATGGTTAACATACATTATGGTATTTTTCAGTAATTTCAATGAGCAAAGTCCTAAAATGTATAAAAAGGTGATTCTGATTGGAGCTATTTGTGTTACGAGCCTGGCGTAATTGAGTTGAGTTTACATAGATGTAAATTGCATTTTTGATCAAATAATAATCACTGTTTTTTAGTATGGGACATCATCAGTCTGGCCCAAAATAGTTGTCTTCATAACATGGAGGTCAGTTTTAATGCAGATGCATTTACTGTTTTTGTAAATATAGAACTATTTTTAAATTGATAATTGGGGGTTGTTCAATCTCTCAATTATCAAAGCCAGGAGAAAGTAAGTTGTGGGTGGGGTGGTTTTTTAAATGTTTGTTAATAAATATAAATAACCCATAAAAAAAAAGAGAGAGTTTAGTTCAGAGCCACAATCTTGCACAGGCCGAACTGAAATGGCTGGTCGTTGTGCTGGAGCTTAGAGTTGTCCACGTTTTGCACAGGAGAGCAATTTTTGGTGGATTAGGCTTTCCTGTTCATCAGAATTTGGGCTTTATGCTTGGAATTGAGATTGTAAGGTTTAAGGAAATGTCTCTTACCTTCCCTGTGGCCTTATTGCAACATACCAGAGAAGCACAAAGCAGTTAGAAAGAATGATGCAAGTTCTGACTGGTAGTGAGTTTTTAAGAGTTTCCTTTTTCTGTCTGTTTCTCTTTGTAAATGTAAAACCACCTGTGCCTTTAAATAGAAAGTTGGTATGCGGGGAACGTGCTGAGTCAGAATCTTTTTAATGGTGTGCTAGGGATTTGTCTCCAGTCCTTTCCACTTTTTCCTGTCTCTGCAGAAGTTTGTACAATAAAATTTTCACCTCTTGCTCAGAATGAAGAATATTCTGCCATTTCCTGTCTTTGGTTGACTCTACACCGCAGGCAGGCTGTTGTACCCAAAGCCAAAGGAAAGAGCGGTTAGTCTTCTAAGAAATACATAACATACACTCCTCCCATTGGTATTTTTGTGTCCAAAAAGTCTTTTCAGCCTGGCCACTTAATCTTATTATAGTAATATTTAAGCAGCAAATATGAATTCTTTGATGCTTAAACGTTGGCCTTCTGCATCCTTCTGTCCTTCAGGTTGTTGGGACTGTTACTTTTAAAATTCCCATCAAACATAGGTTGTCAAGGAGTTCTAGCTTCAATTATTAGGAAGGGAAGGCCTCAACCTTGAGAAGATTATGATAAGTCAGGGGTTCTCAACCTTGGCAACTTTAAGACTTGTGGACTTCAACTCCCAGAATTCCTCAGCCAGCTTTGCTGGCTGAGGAATTCTGGGAATTGAAGTCCACAAGTTTTAAAGTTGCCAAGGTTGAGAACCCCTGTGATAAGTCATCTGCAAGTCTTACTTCAAGGATTATTTTGTAGATCAAGGTAATAGATTTGCCTTTAGTAGTCTCCTATGGACAACTAGCCTACTACTCTATGGCCGTTGAGTTTACTTGGATCAAGCAAAGGACCACAAGAAAGAAAGTCATAATGCAAAGCTGATGGAGTCATTTCAGAAATGAGTGAAATTCTCCATTTCTTTAGGAGCAGTTGTCTCAAGTTTCTTTAACCTCCATAAGGGATAAATAGCAAGCAGAAACATTTCAGGCCTTATTAAGTCAGGATAACTGGCATAACTACAATTTCTAGTCCTGAAGGGCATGCAAAGTTTGTTCTTGGTTATTATCTCCTTGGCTGAAAAATTGCCACGTTATGAGATTCTTGTAGTTTTTTTTTCTTCTCGGAAATGCAACCTATTTAACACATTGCTTGAATTGCTTGCTGTTTGTCTGACACATAAAAACAGACGTTTGAGATGCACGCCTCCAAGTGCTCAGTCTTCCAGAAAGCAATCCAAGGGAGTGTTTCCCATTAAACTGGCTGGCAATGGGTTGATTATTTTCTAGACATAGCGGTGCTATTGGTCCAAAAGGCAAGCAGAACAAAGAATAATAGGATTGGAAAGGACCTTAGAGGTCTTGTAGTCCAACCCCTGCTCAAACAGGAGGCCCTATACCAGTGGTGGTGAACCTATGGCACGCGTGCCACAGGCAGCACTCAGAGCCCTCTCTGTGAGCACGCGTGCCATGCCCCGGAGATGGCAACTGTCCCTCTTCAACCAACCACCTGCTAACTCGCTGAGGTCTCATGTGGCCAGTTGCATCCCAGCATCCATGCACTCGCTGGCCTCTGTGTGCAGGGGCCGATGGGGTCAGGCAGCAGCCACCAGGCCTCACCTTGCCCTGTGACAATGGCACCCCCGTCCTGCCTTGCCTTGCCTTGCCTCGCCTCATCCCATCCCGCAGGATGAGCCTCCTGCCCACTGCTCCATCTGCCAGAGACCCCCCGGCTCTCCCCCAACCCTGCCCAGTCCCCACAGGCGTCCCTCCCCACGAGCAACATTGAGGTGACCATGCCCACCTTGGCCACACCCACCCAGTCTGCCATGACCACCACAGCCACCCCCACCTAGTGGGCCACGTTCACCCAGCACCCGAAGATACATAAGTGGGTTTTGGGTTGCAGTTTGGGCACTCGGTCTCTAAAAAGTTCGCCATCACTGCCCTATACCATTCTGGACAAATGGCTGTCCCATCTCTTCTTGAAAACATCTAGTGATGGAGCACCCACAACTTCTGGAGACAAGCCATTCCACTGATTAATTTTTCTGCCAGGAAATTTCTCCTTAGTTTTAGGTTTGATCTCTCTTTGATGATCCTGTCTTCAAGTACTTTGGAGAATAAGTTGACCCCCTTGTCTGGGATAGCCCCTCAAGGTTTGGAATGCTGGTCTCATGTCACCTCTACTCCTCTTTGTTAGAGTAGACATAGGTACCTAGTTCTGAACTTACAGTGTGCTGTTCTCTTATTTTTCAGGAATTTACTACGGTTCTCTTTTTAAGTTGCCCCATCACCAATATTTCAAAATCCTTTCTCATCACGTTCTCTGTTTCCCTCGCTTTTCACTCTTTATCTAGCAATCTGTGGTCACCGTTCAGGTTTACATAATTGCATTAAGCCATGGTTTAAACAGGAACACTAGTTAGCTGGGTTTGTACAACACGTAAAGCTAGAAACCAAACAAATCACATGACTGCTTAGCAGGTTGCATGAATCCAGCAAGACTCTGATTTTTTTTTTCTATTAACTTAAACCACAGAGGTCTGAAACTGTGGACGACATGTAGTCTTTTGATTCTATTTTTGCAGTCCTATCTCTATCACATTACCTATCCAGGCAAATCTGTATCATTGGTTCTAAAAATAAGACTTCATCTCTGAACCTGTACTGGAGTCTTAAAGGATTTTCTTCAAAGTCTCCTCACTATCTGAGATCTTTGTTTAGTACAGAATATATTTCTCCCATAAAAGGTTCACTTATATTCAGTGCAATATAATTCCCAGCACCCCCACTCAAAAAAATTATATCTTTTCCTTAGCCTTTTAATTTTATATGGGTAATAATAATAATAATAATAATAATAATAATAATAATAATAATAATAATGTTGGAAGGTACCTTGGAGGTCATCTAGTCCAACCCCCTGCTCAGGCAGGAAACCCTATACCATTTTGGACAAATGGCTGTCCAGTCTCTTCTTAAAAATTTCCAGTGTTGGAGCATTCACCGCTTCTGGAGGCAGGTTGTTCCACTGGTTAATTGTTCTAACTGTCAGGAAGTTTCTCTTTAGTTCTAGGTTGCTTCTCTCCTTGATTAGTTTCCACCCGTTGCTTCTTGTCCTGCCTTCAGGCGCCTTGGAAAATAGCTTGACTCCCTCTTCTTTGTGGCAGCCCCTGAGATATTGGAATGCTGCTATCATGTCCCCCCTCGTCTTTCTCTTCATTAAACTAGACAAACCCAATTCCAGCAGCCATTCCTTATATGCTTTAGCCTCCAGTCCCCTGATCCTCTTTGTTGCTC
This sequence comes from Bothrops alternatus, assembly GCA_034064705.1. Taxonomy (NCBI): domain Eukaryota; kingdom Metazoa; phylum Chordata; class Lepidosauria; order Squamata; family Viperidae; genus Bothrops; species Bothrops alternatus. Next base: position 390,550 of record JARGCV010000132.1, read on the forward strand.
TTCTCTGTACTCTTTCTAGAGTCTCAACATCTTTTTTACATCGCAGTGACCAAAACTGGATGCAGTATTCCAAGTGTGGCCTTACCCCAAGGCATTGTAAAGTATTAACACTTCACGTGATGATGATGTATGATATTCAGCATTTATGGATAATAATTCATCTCACCGTGTTAATGCTGCTTTCCCTAATTGGCTGTTTAATGCTCTTGTATATGCCTATTGTAATTTTAAATTTTCACAAGTCAAACGGAGAATTTGTCAATGGATGGAAAGGATGCAATGAATCATAAAAATTAATGCAAGCGGTTCTTGCCTCCTCCCTATCTTTTCTAAAGACGGGCCTTTAATTAATGTTTAATAATAGCTCTTGACAGTTCTAGGTGAGTGAAAAATCCCTCTTTGTTAGAGGTGCAGAGAACTACTTGAAACCTTTCCGGCCAGGTCTAACTTTTAAAAGCGTTTGTTCATAACCAGGATGGAAATGATTGACATAACGTCATGAAATTGAGGTTGCCAATGGGAGGAAAATGATTGCTCTCTTGGTTTTTTTAGGGATGGGTCTTCCACTTCTCCATCTACTTCATAGCTCTGGGAATTTCTGGGGGGTTTTGTCCAAGTGCTCACAGGTGCATTCTTGCTCAGCTTTTGGGGACCTGCCACACTTGGAGAGCCAGTGTGGTGTGATGGTGAAGACACCAAGACAGAAACCAAGAAACCATGAGTTCTAATGCCACTTTTGGACAAGAAGCCAACTGAGTGACCTTGGCTGAGTCCTCCTCTCTCAGTCCTGGAAACTGTAAGAACTTGTCCAAACAGTTGCCAGGAGTCAACCCTGACTTGAAGGCACACACACATACACACTTGGTGAAATGTTCCTGTTGGCTGGTTTTGCTTAAATTGTGATTGCTGCCCATTGTTGACCCTCAAGAAATTCATTGTTGTTGTTGTTTTGCTTTGACAGTCCTTTCTTTCTCACTTGGACATGGAGAAAATGGATCAGGATTTATAGAGAGTTATATCTGCAAAGTTTCTAGTTCCGAATTGTTTCACGAGTACAAGTTTAATGAATAAACAAAATAACATTTCACTGATGAAGATGCAGCAGCAGCAGTGGACAGGACAGGCCAAGCAGTTTTGTTTATTAATTTAATTAGGGAAAGGATGCAGTCAGGATCAAAGGAGATCAATTGGCTATAAAAAGAAGGTTAAAGGAGATTGGTGGAACTGGGGCTGCAGGCTATTCCCCCTCACCTTGAGTAGCTTAGTTTTGAAGCTTACTTTATGTTTGTCTAGCACCCTGGGGTTATGTTTATCTTTACTCCCCATTTTATAATGTGCAGGGTGTTGTGGGTGGAACCCCTTTGCAACTCAAACTGAAAGGTGTGGTCAGCTTTGAGTCCTTTGACTTCTCCTATCAGAAGTCAAAGATATATGAGGAGTGCTGTTGCTCTATCCTATTGTTCCAGCATTCCTTCCTCTGTGGCTTTCCTGTGTTGAGCATTTCCTGCTGTAGGATGACATTGAAAGGCTCTGAATCACTGGCTGCCTTTCTCCATCTGCCTTCGGCATCCATCTCTTGGATGTCCATGCTGAGGACTGAAAATCTGAGAGGGACGAGGAACAAAATGCAGTGGTTAAGGAGTTTTTGCAGAGCCTGTAGAAATGTGTACACCCCAATCCAGAGTCCTCTGACCTGTCTCTCCTGCTTGTAAACTCTTTTGTAACTGGGTTGGCTCAGTGGGAACCCTCCATAAACAGATACCTAAACAATTGTGGTGAAACGGTAGTCTGGAACCGCTTTCTTGAGGGCAAAGAGCCACTTTTATGACTTGTGGACTTCAACTCCCAGAATTCCTCAGCCAGCCAAGCTTGTATTGTTCTTAGATTTTTAATCCCATCTTTTTATATATAACTCAAAGTGGTGAACATACCTAATCTGGCAAGAGTTGTCTATTGGTAAAGAACAAGAAAAGAAACTACTCAGAAATGTTCTTGAATTTTGGGGTGCGGCATCAATTTTGCCAGACTAAAGCAATTATTTGCATAACTATAGATCAGTGTTTCTCAACCTTGACAATTTTAAGGCATGTGGACTTCAACTCCCAGAATTCCACAGCCAGCAATGCTGGCTGTGGAATTCTGGGAGTTGAAGTCCACATGCCTTAAAATTGTCAAGGTTGAGAAACACTGCTATAGATATACTGTGGGAACAGCGAAGGAGGAGCTGTTTTAACTGTTCCATTGATTCCAGTCACAGTGCTCTGCTTGCCTTATGTTCTGATTAGACAGGTAAGCTTTGATTTACAACCGTTGATTTGTAGTACAACAGCGCTGAAAAAAGTGACTTACAGCCAGTCCTCGCACTTACAGTTGTTGCAGCATTCCCACAGTCATGTGATCAATATTTGGACACTTGGCAACCCGGCACCTGTTTATATTAGTTGCAATGATCGCCGTTTGCAACCTTCCCAGCCATCTGCTGACAAACGAAGTCAATGGGGGAGGCCAGGTTCACTAAACGAGGGCCTGACTCACTTAAAAATTGCAGTGATTTGCTTAATAAGCATGGCAAAAAGCAGAATGTCAGATCCGCCCCAGTTTGCTCCCTCAGGAAAGCAAGACTCGTGACTTCCTTTAGTTGAAGCAAAGGAACTTTTACTGAAAGAAACTGGTTGCAGTAAACTCAGGCAGAATCTGGTGTTCCCGCACAAAATACAAAGCCATTCTTTCTAACACCCAATCCCTTCCCCCATGACCAGTCCCCCAGCCAGTCAATGTGATGCTGGTGTGATGTTTTGAGAAATTCTGAGGCGTGGAACTGGTCACATCCCAGTCTCAGAGCAAACGGCCTTGAAGATCCTGGTACAAGCTGGTTTGGTGATCTGGTCTTCTTCCGTTGTCACCTCCCCCTCCCCATTTCCTGCCATTAGATACACAGGTGTGGATTACCCCAAAGGCCTCCCCCCCTCCCTTCCCCTTTGATGGCAGGAACCCAGGAAGGTGCCAAACCCAAGGATGGAGATCCTGGCACAGTCATTAAACCAGAAGTGACTCACTTAACATCTGCCTCGCTTAGCAATGGAAATTCTGATCCAGTTGTGGTTGTAAGTTGAGGGTTACCTGTAATGTGGTTTGTTCCAGCTCTGTAGGTTCAGATTGGTGGTCCAGCTTTAATGAGTCTTCCATTTATGGGTGATCTATTAGCATGCATCCTACATATAAAGTGAGCTCTCCACTAAATTGTAGAACCTGAGCCGTGGGAACTTCCCTTAACAAATGCATGAAATGGAGCAAGATTGGAAGAGAGCCTAGATCAGTGTTTCTCAACCTTGACAATTTTAAGGCATGTGGACTTCAACTCCCAGAATTCCACAGCCATCAATGCTGGCTGTGGAATTCTGGGAGTTGAAGTCCACATGTCTTAAAATTGTCAAGGTTGAGAAACACTGGCCTAGATTTTTGTGTGGATACTGCAAATAACACCTTGTTCAATTTAATCTTCGGTAAGCTTCTTTGGAGATCCTGCTACTGATGCATGGGATAAAAGTGTCCAAGTGTCTTAAATAAATAATGTCTCATTGTTAATCAGAAATCATTTCACCCAAATGTAACTTTACTAGTCCAGTGGCTAGAAGCTGGAAGCCACTGGGGTGAAATTGAAATGTCTGTATGGATAAGGGGAATGAAAAGAAAAAGCTGATTTCTATATTAATTGTTGGGATCCAGGTATATTAAACATTTCTCCAGTCTTAGTCTGTTCCCTCATCTTTAATTATTTTATAGTTCTGCTAAAATACATCACTGGGAATTACTTTCAGCCATAAAGATCAGGATTTTCTAGACCAGTGTTTCTCAACCTTGACCACTTTAAGGCATGTGGACTTCAACTCCCAGAATTCCACAGCCAGCAATGCTGGCTGTGGAATTCTGGGAGTTGAAGTCCACATGCCTTAAAATGGTCAAGGTTGAGAAACACTGGTCTAGACAAATCCCCAAATCACTAGTGTTTTGTTTTTTGCTTTATTGTAGTGTATCCTTTGTCTTGATCTACTGCTTTCACGCATCCAGTTCCCCTTCCTAGGCATGGGAGGCAGATCTGTCTGATTTACATTTGAATATGAATTCAGTTTTCCCCGCTTGATACAATATCTCAACTGAAACACAATTGTTATACTTCAAAAATGATTCTTTTCATGGATTCTGCTAAGTAGAATGTTAAAAAATGCCTTAAAAGCATATGTTAAGGATAATTTTACAAACAGGGTATACTTAGGAAAATAATGTATAAAAAAGGGGAAAGCTGAGAAATACATATATTCTGTAAAATTATTTACAAAGGTACGTATATTAGAATAAACTACTGATAAAAGCCGTAGAGAGGTTTGGTGTAGATTTATTTAAGGAAACGCAGAAGTCAAATGGCAGAACAATATGTTGTCTGTTTGTTTGGGATTAGGCAAAACTATCCTTCCTATGGGGAAAGCTCTCTAGCTGAGCTCTTCCTTCACAAAAGACTTTATTTCAGATTCTCAATATTTACTTCTCTTCAAGAGATAAAATACAGGAAGTCTTCAACTTACAATGAGCAAGAAGGATGATTAGGGGGCTGGAGGCTAAAACATACGAAGAACAGTTGCAGGAATTGGGTATATCTAGTCTAGTGAAAAAAAGGACTACAGGAGACATGATAGCAGTCTTCCAATATCGGAGGGGCTCCTACAAAGACGAGGGGGTCAATTTTTTCCAAAGCACCCAGAAGGCAAGAAAAGAAACAATGGATGGAAACAAATCAAGGAGAGAAGCAACCTAGAACTAAGGAGAAACTTCCTAACAGTGAGAACAATTAACCAGTGGAATGGCAACTTTAAGACTTGTGAATTCTGGGAATTGAAGTCCACAAGTCTTAAAGTTGCCAAGGTTGAGAACCCCTGATATAGGGTCTCCTGCTCGAACAGGGGGTTGGACTAGACCAGGGGCCTTCAAATTTGGCCCTTTTATGACTTGTGGACTTCAATTCCCAGAATTCCTCAGCCAGCCAGGGCTGGCTGAGGAATTCTGGAAGTTGAAGTCTACAAGTCATAAAAGGGCCAAGTTTGAAGACCCGGCTGGCTGAGGAATTCTGGGAATTGAAGTCCACAAGTCATAAAAGGGCCAAGTTTGAAGACCCCTGGACTAGACACCTCCAAGATCCCTTCCATTACTCTATGTTCTATATTCTGTTTAGTGATCATGCAAAGTTAACAGTGGCCCTGAAAAAGTGACTTATGACTGGTCCTCACACTTAGAACCATTGTAGCATTCTCATCATGGTCACATGATCAAAATTCAACTGCTTGGTAACTACCATGTATTTATGATGGCTGCAGCAACCTAGAGTCATGTTGCAACCTTCCCAGTTAGCTTCCGACAAGCAAAGTCAGTGGAGGAAGCTGAGTTTGCTTAACTACTGTGTAAATCACAGAACAACTACAGCAATTTGGTTAATGTCTGTGGCAAAAAAAAAAAATATGAGTCGGGCATGACTCATTTAACAACTGCCTTGCTTAGCAATGGAGATTCTGATGCCAATTGTGGCCATAAGTCAAGGACTACTTGTACATCTCTGGAATGTGCCAGTTTCATCATAAAGAGTCAGAAGGTACGAGTTGAAATCCTCCCTGTTGGGGTTTGTTAAAGTTGGCAACTTTAAGATGTGGGGACTTCCATTGCCAAGCTTGGGAAACAGTGTGGTAGCAGCGTTTCTCACCCATAGGAATTTGAAAAGGTCTGGACTACAGCTCCCAGAATTCCCCAGCCAGGAAGTTGAAGCCCAGATTCTTCAAATAGCCAAGGTTGAGAAACACTTCAGTAGTGATCTCTGACAGGTGACAGTTATCTACCTCTTTTCTGAACAGGCTCTTTCCACTGCTTAACAACTGTTGCCATCAGGAAATACCTTTTAGTACTCAGCCTTTCAATTTATTTATTAAGTGAGAGTATCTGCATTAGACTGGGATTTTGGAAGACTGGGTGACAGCTGGTTCAAAACTTGTCAACCTGGGAGATTCACAGATCTGTCACAGTAATTGATGGAATAGAATCCTGTAAGAGGGAACACTGGAGCATCTGTGACAGTATTGAAGTGAAGACAATCGAGATAATAATGTAATATCACCTGTGTCTTCTCTGCCTTTTCTCAAAAGAATGTTAAATACGCCAACTTCATTGATCACCGATCACCATCTCTTCCAAAAGTTAGGGACAAATCATGATTCTCCATGGTTATTCACAGGGTGATATGAATAAAACAATTGTTTGGGTGGATAGTTCAGTGTCTACTCGTAGATGCATTGTCCAATGTAAAGGGGGCAATTTTGATCTATGGTAATTATAATAGACCATGAAAAAAGGTAATTCAGGCAGTCCTCCTGTTATGATTATAACTGGGACCACAATTTCCATTACTAAGCAAGACAATTATTAAGTAAGATTTTATATCTTTTTTTGCCATCACTGCAGTGGTAAATGAACCATGCGGTTTGAGGGGCTGCCACAAAGAGGAAGGGGTCAACCTATTTCCAAAGCACCAGAAGGCAGGATAAGAAACAAGAGATGGAAACTAACCAAAGAGAGAAGCAACCTAGAACTAAGGAGAAACTTCGTAACAGTAAGGACAATTAACCAGTGGAATGGCTTGCCTCCAGAAGTTATGGGTGCTCCATCACTGGAAGCTTTTAAGGAGAGACAGGACATCCACTTGTCTGGAATGGAATAATGCTTGAACAAGGGGTTGCATTAGGAGACCCCTGAGGTCATTTCCAACTCTGTTACTCTATTCGGTTCTGTTCTGTTAAGCCAGGGGTCTTCAAATTTGGCCCTTTTATGACTTGTGGACTTCAACTCCCAGAATTCCTCAGCCAGTATGCCTGGCTGAGGAATTCTGGGAGTTGAAGTCCACAAGTCATAAAAGGGCCAAGTTTGAAGACCCCTGTGTTAAGCAAATCAAACTTCCCCCATTGACTATGCTTGGTGGAAGCTAGCTGGGAAGGTTGCAAATAGCAATTACATGACCTTGAAACGCTGAAACCATCATAAATACTTGCCAGGTGCCTGAATTTTGATCTCAGGACTGGAGTTGCTGCAACAGTTGTAAGTGAGAGGGGCAGCAGTAAATCACTTATTTCAATGCCATTGTAATTTTGAGCAATTGATAAAACGAATTATTATAAGACAAGGGCTACCTCTCTGGGACATTTACTATGGAATGGCCTCTAGTTGTAGAAATGAATCTGCTTTTGTCTGATAGTTCATTTCTGGTCATTTCTAGGTTTCGGTATTAATCTCTGCTGAGCCATAATAACCCCAGTAAGTTGTGGAAGATGGCCATAAACAAGGAAGCCTCATCACATGTTTGATCCCAAACAGCACTTTAAGTGTCTTTTTGCATTTTTCCATTTAAGTCCTGCATAGATATATTGTAGATCAAAGTTAACTCAAGTACTTTGGCCACCTAATGAGAAGGAAGGACTCACTGGAGAAGGGCCTAATGCTGGGAAAGATGGAGGGCAACAGAAGAAGGGGACGACAGAGAATGAGGTGGCTGGATGGAGTCCCTGAAGCAGGAGGCGTGAGCTTCAATGGACTCCAGAAGGTGGTAGAGGACAGGAAGGCCTGGAGAAACGTTATCCATGGGGTCGCGATGGGTCGGACACGACTTCGCAACTAACAACAACAAGATCAAAGTTTCTTTGTCTTTTTCTAAATAGGGCTTAGATAATGGAACAAACTGCAGCTAAAGTTTGTGAAAATCCCCTCCTTGATGCAATTCGGGACATTCAAAGTGAACATTGTCAGAAAAAAGATTTTCAGATTTTTAAATTGTTCAAAAAGAGTTTTCACCATTATCTGAATGTTTGTAAATCGCCCACAGATAATGGGGTGAGACAGTTTTATAACTGTTATGCATACATATTGCACACATAGAAATCTATCCATAAATATGTTTATGTTGGGGTTATGAGTGCAGCTAATTCTATCCAGCATCTAACTGTAAAATTATTGGTGGTTTTTTTTGGATCCAGAAAAAAAAAACCCAGTGAAAATGTCGATGAGGCTGAGGAATAAGTGGGTAATGATAAACATGGATCTCCAGCTTGACTCAACATAATGGCCACGCAGCCTCTGAACTTGTTGCCTTTTCATAGTGATACTTTCCATCTTTGAAATGTAATAGTGCAAACCTGAGCATTAAATCCACTGATCGATATCAAAATGAAAGGCAATCAAGTTAATGCACTTGTCTTTGCCAATCCCAGCTGTTCCTTCTGCTCTGTGTAAGCACTGTTCATCCCTATCAAAATTCATTTCCTGGTGGAAAATCCTGCAACTGTTTACAGGCACCATGTGCAAATTTAGCCCTAGGAATACCATTGTCCGTTCGTGGTTCATTTCTCTGTTTCACCAACACAACTTTCTAAGAAGATTTGGAAAAGAAGATCAGCTTTCCAAAATTTGGGTGCCTTCTCTGGTGAATGCAGCTCCTGTTATTCTTTGAAATTGTGGCATGTGGCTATTTAAAGCTAAAAGTGAGAATGTTAAAAGTTTTGGGATAAATCACCTTATAATATGTATACAAGTACTGGGAATCCCCTAAGAATCCCCTAACCCAGGGCTAGGCAACCTTGGCTCTTTTATGACTCGTGGACTTCAACTCCCAGAATTCCTGAGCCAGCCACGCTGAGGGGAAAGGGAGAGGTTTCCAAGCTGAGCCATGCTGGCTCAGGAATTCTGGGAGTTGAAGTCCACGAGTCATGAAGGGGCCAAAGTTTCCCTCATGCTGGCTGAGGAATTCTGGGAGCTGAAGTCCACAAGTCATGAAGGGGCCAAAGTTTCCCTCATGCTGGCTGAGGAATTCTGGGAGCTGAAGTCCACAAGTCATGAAGAGGCCAAAGTTTCCCTCATGCTGGCTCAGGAATTCTGGGAGTTGAAGTCCACGAGTCAGAAAGCGGCCTAGGCCTAGGCCAGGGGTAGGCAACCTTGGCTCTTTTATGACTCATAGACTTCAACTCCCAGAATTCCTGAGCCAGCATGGCTCAGCATGGAAACCTCTCCCTTTCCCCTCAGCATGGCTGGCTCAGGAATTCTGGGAGTTGAAGTCCACGAGTCAGAAAAGAGCCAAGGTTGCCTACCCCTGCCCTAACCCCTTGTAATGATATGTGTAAATGACCTTGGGAGATGGAGGGGAGGAGAGATGCTATCTAGGCCAGGGGTGTCCAAACTTAGCAATTTTAAGACTTGCGGCTGGGGATGGCTGGCTGGGGAATTCTGGGAGTTGAAGTCCACAAGTCTTACAAGTTCCCAAGGAACTTACCCCTGGCCTAAGGAACGGTCAGATAAGAGATGGTATAGCCTGCAGCTGCATAATGGGCAAAGAAAGGAACTCAGAAAGGAAGCTTCCTAACTTTTTAGGCGGTGGGAGATCTGTACTTTGAGACTTGCAAGATTCTCTTAATATAGCTGTACAATGTAGTAGAATTAGCTTATGTAATGGGAAGGTGTCAGCCTTCCCATGTAGGTGAACTACATCGGAAGGCTGACATCTCTGCCCTGTTGCTTCCAGGGCATCCTTCAAAACAAGAAACGCCTGAAGCTACAGGTCTCTATCTGGTTGATTGCAAGTTCCATTGAAGTCAGTTTGGCTCATTGGCTTGCATTGAGCTGCATAAGTAAATGTTGCTTTGCTCTGGCACAAGGAGGAGATCTGCTGGTTAGGACAGGTTGAAGGAAATGGTACAACAGGCGCCGTAAACCTTTTTGGTTTAATTGTATGTTGGATTAAGCCAGCAACCAGTGGAGCAAGGTTCAATTAATTTCTTGTGAATTAGCGTCCATATTTTTCTTTTGACTTAGTTTGAATAATGGCATCATGGGAGCCACCCAGGATAATCTTTCAAGGTGTGTGAAGTATGAGCTTTTTGTGTGAGGCCTGAAAAAGCCATTCAGCCAAAACATCAATGGAGTTGCAGTGTGTTGGAAATGTTAGCTTTCTGCCTGGATGTCAGCCTTTAAGGAAGGCAGGTCAGGAGACAGATGTCACCAGAAATCATGGAACCCTGCTTTATAGATATAGGCCAGGGGTAGGCAACCTTGGCTCTTTCATGACTCGTGGACTTCAACTCCCAGAATTCCTCAGCCAGGCATGCTGAGGGGAAAGGGAGAGGTTTCCAAGCTGAGCCGTGCTGGCTGAGGAATTCTGGGAGTTGAAGTCCACCAGTCATGAAGGGGCCATAGTTCCCCCATGCTGGCTAAGGAATTCTGGGAGTTGAAGTCCACAAGTCATAATAGGCCATTACAACCTATTGCTAAGTGAGAAGCTTGTTGGTGGTGCTTGATTTTATGAGTCGTTAGGTAAATCACTATAGTCATTAAGTGAATCACATGGCTCTTAAGCAAATCTGGCTTCCCCCATTGACTTTGCTTGTCAGAAACTGTTTGGGAAGATTGCAAATGGTGGTCAGATGACCCTGGGAGGTTGGGGCCACCATAAATACATGTTCTTTGCCAAGTGCCTAAATTTCGATCCTAGGACCTTGGCGATGCTGCAACAGTGGTGTTAGGAATGGTTATTTACAAAATGGATAAAGATATCATAGTCGCTTTTTCTTAGATTTTTATCCTGCTTTTTCAAGCACAACTCAAGGCAGTAAATATACAAATATTCCTTCCTCTTCCTATTTTCCCTGAAACAACCCTGTGAGGACAGAATGACTGGCCCAACGTCACTCAGCCAGCTTTCACGCCTAAGGTGCAACTAGAACTCACAGTCTCCTGGTTTTTAGGCCAGCAGCTTGACTATTACACCAAGCTGGCTGTCTTCTTCTTACTCTTCTCAACTTTTTCAGTCTTCTTGATCTTTTCCTTTGAAACTGCTCAATTTTTTTTTTAACCTTACATACTTTGCTACTTTATTTTTTATTAGTCAATGATTATAATAGAAATATCTATTTATGGAAACACCTCTTAAAAGCTTAGAGGGTGAATCTGTTTCCAGGATTTTCAGAAAGGTAAAAATATCCATCTGAGTCTTTTCCCCTTTCAAATTTGTGCTAAAAGATAAATTCGTTTGAACTCAACTGCTGGCAACTTCATGGATGCATCCCCTAAGGTATTCTTTTTTTTGTTGTTGTTGTTAAAAATGCCCACGCGTGTTTTATTAATAAAAACTAATAGTGCCACAATTAAACAAGTAAAACAAACTGCTTATATGCCATAAAATATTACAGAAAATTTATTTGTGTTTCAGTAAAAAGACTTCTGTCTTAAAACAGGCAGCTGACAGTATTTGTGCAGTTAAATCTATGTGAATAAATTTAAAAAGACTACCACCTGTCCTGGTTTTTTTTATATATATATAAAAAATGAAGTATTAAAAGTGATTGACAAGTTTTGAGTTAAACATAAAACATTCTCTATATTTAATTTCAACTTTATAATAGATTACTGGAAGATGTTTATGAAACAAATATAAACCATTTGTTTCAGTACATGTCTTTTATACCATAGACTTCTAAGTATGTAAACAACTATGTAACAAATTGTTTTTAAAATCTGCCTGTAAGAAATCAGGCAAATTTTTATCATAAGCAAAACTCATTCTAAACTTTCAAGACATTTACACAGCTATACCAGCCTGGCAGTAAACATTTGCCCCCAAATCATAACTCATATTTCTAACTTCAGCAAACATAGTATATAGAATTTGATGGGCTTACAATGATATTCTTGATGGCATCATAGAAGAGAATCGGCATCTGTTTTTATTTCAGCCCCTTGTTAGAGACTAATTGTTACTCTCTCTTCTGTATTTTTGGTCAGTGCAGTTGTGTAGCCTGTTGTGGGCGAATTCCAGGGAAAAGGGACACTGATACCTGCATTGTGCAAGACTTTTGGTCTGGTATTCCTGTGTTCCAGAGCAGTTTTCTTCTGTACAGATATTCATTGTGTGTGTGTGTGAGAGAAAAATTAACAGCTCTGCGTAAAGAATGGTTTTTCTGTTGTCTATAATTGCTGCCATTGAGCTTTTAGTCCAGGGGTTCTCAACCTTGGCAACTTTAAGACTTGTGGACTTCAACTCCCAGAATTCCTCAGCCAGCTTTGCTGGCTGAAGAATTCTGGGAGTTGAAGTCCACAAGTCTTAAAGTTGCCAAGGTTGAGAACCCCTGTTTTAGTCAATGGTAGTTTTCTCCAACCTGTTGTGCTCAGGATATGCTGGACTATATAGCCCCATCCAGTGCATTGGGAAAGCAGACCAAGCACATTGTAAAAGATTAGTAGACCATATATGTGACAAGGTTTAATCCTACTTCTGGAGATAGAGGCTGCTCCTCGACCTCATCATTTAACTCTCTGTCAATGTGGACAGAGGATTACAGGATTTAGAGTTGGGCACATCTGGAGGGGTCTGGATTAAGGAAGGCTATTTTGGTATGAAGGTCAGGTTAAGGACTGGTAGGAAACAGGGAGCATTTCCCAATCTGGAGACTACCAGAAGTGAGCCAGTTTGGTCTAGTGCAGGGGTAGGCAACCTTGGCTCTTTCATGACTCGTGGACTTCAACTCCCAGAATTCCTGAGCCAGCCATGCTGAGGGAAAAGGGAGAGGTTTCCAAGCTGAGCCATGCTGGCTCAGGAATTCTGGGAGTTGAAGTCCACGAGTCATGAAGGGGGGGGCAAAGTTTCCCTCATGCTGGCTCAGGAATTCTGGGAGTTGAAGTCCACGAGTCATAAAAGAGCCAAGGTTGCCTACCCCTAGTCTGGTAGTTAAGGCACCAGGCTAGAAATCAAGGGACTGTGAGTTCAAATCCTGCCTTAGCCTTGAAAACCAGCTGGGTGACCCTGGGCCAGATTCTGTGTCAGGCACATTTGCACCTTGAGTTATGACAAAGTCATTGCATGTGGGTGTCAATGTAAAATAACCCTGGTAGTGTCTACTCCAAAATAAATTTCACTGATTTAAACAGGACTTATTCACAGATGATCTGTTTGTGGGGCAGAGAGCCCAGCCAATTTACGTCCGTGAGCTGGGCCAATACAGCATGCTGAGCCCTCAATGAAACATAGTGTTCATATAGCCTACAGGCAAATCAGTGGCTTAAAAGGATGGTCTGATTCCCACAGTTTGTTAAAATTTGGCTGGCTTCCCATACCACAACCAACTGTTCTCATTTTAGTCCTCTCCAGAGTATTGTGTGAACCCAAGCTATATTGTGCCATAATATCAAAGGAGTTTTCACATCGACACAGTCAAGCTTTTATTTTCCTGCCAAGGGTGGTATTGCTTAAAGGGTGTGGTGTTATCAGTTGCAGACTGAGAGTGACAGATGAGGCAGAGCCAAAAGCATATTAATGCCCTTTCTTTAATTTACTTTTATCTTTTCCTTCCAAGCAGCAGGTCTCCAGGAGAAGCTCCTTCTGGGAATCTGACCTGATCTGTTGCAAAAAGGTTTTGAAATTAGTTCAAAAACTGCTTCATGTTAAGCCAAGAGTCATACGTACTCAGATCTACTTAAACTAGCAGGATAAGATGATAGCCATCACCAGGCACATAGAGATAAACAATATCTATACACCACTCAAAAGAAATAACCACAAAACCCCAAAGGAAGCAAAAGACCAAAATACCTTCTCACCAGCAATCCACCCATATGAACAGAGATTTACACCAAGATTAACACTAGATCAACAGTCAAACTATACCCCAATCGAGGAACTACCAACTCAGACAAACATGCTAACAGTAAATCACAGCTAATCAAGGAACCACCAAGGACACTCCCACCAACATTAGGGTATAAAAATAAGAGCAGAACCCACTCCCTTCTAGCATTGATGATGTTATCTAGTTTGGTGATAGAACGTCTGCAAGAAAGCAAACAAGCTCAGAGAGTATCAAGGTCCCCACAGTTCAACTCTGGGCTACATATACGGTATTCTCTTTTAATTGACATGAAAACTGTAATTGATGAGAGGGCAAAGAAGAAAAATGGATGCTGCCATCTAAACCAGGAAAGTGTTCTATTGCATTGCATTCCATTTCATTTCACTGTCCATCTCTGCAACCTCATGGTTGTAAGTATGTCTGGTGGCTTGTCCCCTCTTGAAACCACAGTGAGGTCCTCCTCTTCTGCCTCACTGTCTGTTCACTCCAGCGAGACTACAGCCACTTTGTATGATAAGGGAAGGCATTGAATAAATCTTTCTGAGGTTGCTAAAGCAGTGGCCCTCAACCTTTTCTTTATCATGGACCCCCTTTAAATACCTTTTGTGGCCATGGTCCATGGCCATGGACCACCAAGACTTAACATTTCTTCAAGCCTTCGCAGACCCCCTGTGTGACAATATCGTGGCCCCCCCAGGTGTCCACAGACCACAGGTTGAGAACCACTGTGCTAAAGCATTTTGTAGAAATGAGTCTTCTCGGTCACCCTTTGTGAGGAATGAAGAAATGCACCATCGCTTAGAAGTAGCCAGCAAATGGCCCTCGCCTACTTCACATATCCGGCTTGATGGGCTCCAGGGGAGGGGTTTCGGCAGGCAGTGAGGCTCCTCCAGTGGACCATGCCTTGCCACTTGCCCCAGTCCCACCCCCTTCTGCCAGAGACCCTCAGATCTGTCCCACTCCTGCCCAGGCCCCCACAGGCACCCTTGACACGAATGATGTAGACTTGGCCATGCCCACCTAGTAGGCCACACCCACTCCATCTACCCCCACCCAGTAGGCCACACCCACCTTGGCCACCCCCCCGCCCCGAGGGCAATCACAATGCTTATGCGGCCCTCAATGAAATTGAGTTTGACACCCCTGTTGTATAGTGTCCTGCCGTAGGTCAGTTTCTGTTGAATTGTTCAGACTTAGCAAAGTCAAAAGCTGGCCATTGGACTCAAGTTAATGTGTCAGGATGCAGTGGCACATGAGAAAAGATTTGTTCCTTCCTTAGTCAAAGGGTTTGTGTGCTTTCTTTGCTTGACTTTTGTTCTAGGGGTTGGTGCCTCTCCGTCTTCCTCTAGAACAGCGGTTCTCAACCTATGGGTCGCGACCCCATTTGGGGTCGCACGACGATTTCGCGGGGGTCGCCGGACACAGCGGGCCGCCATTTTGTTTTGTTTTATTTTTTTTAATTTTTTTTAATTTTTTTTAATTCTTTTGGCGCGCGCGTCGCGCATGCGCAGATCCGCCCGTCGCACCGAAAAAAAATAAAAAAAATAAAAAAAATTTAAAAATTTAAAAAAAAATTTAAAAAAATGGCGACCGCGATGGGCGGATCCGCGCATGCGTGGTGCGTGCGACGGGCCGATCCGCGCATGCGCAGATCCGCCTGTCACACCGGAAAAAAATAAAAAAAATTTAAAAAAATAAAAAAAAATAAAAAAACAAAATGGCGCCACGAGGGGCGGATCCGCGCATGCGCGGCACGCGCGACGGGCCGATCTGCGCATGCGCAGATCCGCCCGTCGTGGCCGCCATTTTGTTTTTTTGTTGTTTTTTTGTTTTTTTTATTTTTTTTTTCCGGCGCGCGCATGCGCGCGCCCGGGTCAGGGTCGCGGCGCACATGGGCGGGGCAAGTGGGGTCTCAACCTGAGAAAGGTTGAGAACCACTGCTCTAGAAACCCTGGGAATGGCATCCACACTGACAGCAGCCACTGTTTCTAAGGAAAAACCATTCTTTTATGAGCAAGCCGAATTACTCATAATGCATTTTATAGTAACAAAGGGGAATAAAGTAATACCCAGTAAAAGAATACAAGTACAATTGTTAAGTGAGTTTTGTCCCATTGTACAACCTTTCTTGCCACAGTTGTTAAGTGAGTCACTGCAGTTGAGTTAGCAACATGGTTACTAAGTGAATCTGGCTTCTCCGTTGACTTTGCTTGTCAGAAGATCACAAAAGGTGATCACGTGACACCCCCCCAGGACACTGCAACTGTCATGAACCAGTGGCTGAGCATCCGAATTCTGATCACGTGACCATGGGGATGCTGCAACGGTTGCAAGTGTGAAAAACAGTCATAAGCAGTGGTGGGATTCAGCCGGCTCACACCGGTTCGAAAGAACCGGTAGCTAAATTTTGTTGAGTTCGGAGAACCGGCTGAACCCACGCTGCTTCCTGTGGGCTGTTCTAGGCCTGGGAGGCCTGGAGGAGACCTCCCAGCCTAGAACGGCCCACAGGAAGTGCGTGGATGTCACTTCCGGAAGTTCATTCTAAGCCCAGGCCTGCATCCATGTAGAGAACCGGTTCTTCAGGTATTTGAATCCCACCACTGGCGATAAGTCCCTTTTTCCAGTGTCGTCGTATCTTTGAACAGTCACTGAATGAATGGTTGCAATTCAAGGACTCCCTGCGCTAAAGGAACAAGGGTTGCAGACATTTCCACACAAATTGGGTTTGGCTATTCCTGGCTAGCAAGGAAATGCCAGAGTTCCTGTGCAACAGTTCCGTTCTTCCAAAAAGTCATTCCAAGTTCTCTTGATAATAATAAAAGTTCTTTTAATTTTATAGAGCTCCCTGAAAACTGGACGGACACCCGAGAGACTCTGCTGGAGGGGATGCTCTTCAACCTGAAGTACCTGGGCGTGACATTGGTCGAGCAGCCCAAAGGAGAAGAATTATCTGCTGCTGCTGTCAAAAGGATTGTGGCAACAGTGAGTAACCAAAAGCCACTTTATTTATTTATTTGTTTGTTTGTTTGTTTGTTTGTTTGTTTGTTTATTCGACTTGTATGCCGCTCCTCTCCGGAGACTCGGAGCGGCTCACAACATATACAAGACATCGAAAAATCTAAGTCAAATCAAAATATTAAAAATAGACACCCAACACACGTACAACTTTCAAACAACAACCCACAATCATCCCCAGGCCTGCCGGCAAAGATAAGTTTTCAGGTTCTTTCGGAAGGCCGGGAGAGTGGGAGAAACGCGGACTTCAAGGGGTGGTTGGTTCCAGAGGGCGGGCGCCACAACAGAGAAGGCCCTCCCCCTAGGACCCGCCAGACGGCATTGTTTCGCTGACGAGACCCGGAGGAGGCCGACCCTGTGCGCTCTCACCGGTCGTAGGGAAGTATGTGGCAGAAGACGGTCCTGTAAGTGCATGTCCCCGCTAACTGTCTCCTATTGCCCCTAAGCCAGTGTTTCTCAACCCTGGCAACTTTAAGATGGGTGGACTTCAACTCCCAGAATTCCCCAGTCAACCATGCCATGCTGGCTGGGGAATTCTGGGAGTTGAAGTCTACCCATCTTAAAGTTGCCAGGGTTGAGAAATGCTTTCCTAACTCAGAGGTAGGCAACCTTGGTTCTTTTATGACTCGTGGACTTCAACTCCCAGAATTCCTGAGCCAGCATGGTTCAGCTTGGAAACCTCTCCCTTTCCCCTCAGCATGGCTGGCTCAGGAATTCTGGGAGTTGAAGTCCACGAGTCATGAAGGGAGCTAAGGTTTCCTACCCCTGACCTAAGTCCACCTGTTCTATGCGGTGAGCCTCCTAGACCAGGAGTAGGCAACCTTGGCTCTTTTATGACTCGTGGACTCCAACTCCCAGAATTCCTGAGCCAGCATGGTTCAGCTTGGAAACCTCTCCCTTTCCCCTCAGCATGGCTGGCTCAGGAATTCTGGGAGTTGAAGTCCACGAGTCATGAAGGGAGCTAAGGTTTCCTACCCCTGACCTAAGTCCTCCTGTTCTATGCGGTGAGCCTCCTAGACCAGGAGTAGGCAACCTTGGCTCTTTTATGACTCGTGGACTCGAACTCCCAGAATTCCTAAGCCAACATGGCTCAGCTTGGAAACCTCTCCCTTTCCCCTCAGCATGGCTGGCTCAGGAATTCTGGAAGTCCACGAGTCATAAAAGAACCAAGGTTGCCTACCCCTGCCCTAAGCAATCCAGGTTAGTGACTCATTGTTGCAAACAGGGCAGTAAGAATAAAAAAAATCTCATCATATTTCCACAGCTCTCCATATTTAACACTTGCCAGATGTGAGAGT
Organism: Bothrops alternatus; assembly: GCA_034064705.1. NCBI lineage: Eukaryota > Metazoa > Chordata > Lepidosauria > Squamata > Viperidae > Bothrops > Bothrops alternatus. The sequence goes on from JARGCV010000132.1 coordinate 408,557, forward strand.
TTGCCCTGAAAACATGAGTGGTGAGGGGGGTTTCAGTCTGCTTAAGATCTATAATTTAAAACTGATTTAACATTAAAGGTTTTAAAACGCTTCCCCCCCCCCTCTCCGTTGTTGTTTCATTGCCCTTTATGGACTTCACAAATTTTATACACGTCTGCCTGTGACTGGATTATCCCACCAATGCAGGAAGATTTTATTTTCTGATTTCTTCTGATGAATGTGAGACACCCAATAATGCATATTTTGGCAATAAATGCACAAAAGCTGGTTTTGTACGTCTGTGCATCCATATCGACTTACGACCACAGTTGAGCCCAATATTTCTTTTATTAAGTGAGACAGTTGTTACGTGAATTTTGCCACATTTTATTTCTTGCCAGAGTTGTTAAGTCAGCAGTTCTCAACCTTTTCCGGGGCTTGGCCCCGGCCCGCATCACGCATGCGCGGTGCAACGGGCACATCGCGCATGCGCGGCACGACGGCCCGCATCGCAAAGGGGAAAAAAATGGCTGACCCCCCAAAAAAATGGCCGACCCCAAAAAAAAATGGCCGACCCAAGAAAAAAAAGGCCGACCCCCCCAAAAATGGCGGGCCCGCATCGCAAAGGGGAAAAAAATGGCTGACCAAAAAAAAATGGTGGACTGCGGTGTTTGGCGACCCCTGTGAAATGGTCATTCGACCCCAAATAGGGTCGCGACCCACAGGTTGAGAACCGCTGTGTTAAGTGAATCAATGCAGCTAAGTTAGTAAACATGGTTGTTAAGTGAATCTGGCTTCCCCATGGACTTTGCTTGTCCAAAGGTTGCAAAAGGGGAATCACATGACCCTGGAACGCTGCAACCGTCATAAATATCTGCCAGTTGCCAAGAGTCTGAGTTTTGATCATGTGACCATGGGGATGCTGCAATGGTCATAAGTGCGAAAAAACGGTCATAAGTCCCTTTTTTAGTGCTGTTGTAACTTCAAACAGTCACTAAATCAGCGGTTCTCAACCTTTTCCGGGGCTCGACTCCGGCCCACATCGTGCAAAGAAAAAAAAAAGGCGGGCACGCACCACGCATGCGTGGCGCGACGGGGCGCATCGCGCATGCGCGGCGAGACGGCTCGCATCGCGATAGGAAAAAAAAATGGACGACCCAAAAAAAAAATGGCTGACCCCAAAAAAAATGGCGGACTGCGGTGCTTGGCGACCCCCGTGAAATGGTCATTCGACCCCAAATGGGGTCGCGACCCACAGGTTGAGAACCGCTGCACTAAATGAATTGTTGTAAGCCAAGGACTATCTGTATTTGTGTTTGTATTGGTAGTCCTCGACTTACAACGATTTGTTTCGCAGCTTGTTGAAGTTACAATGGCACTGAAAAATGTGTCTTATGAGTGGTCCTGCACTTATGACCATCACAGCATCCCCATGGTCACGTGATCAAACTTTGGGTGCTTGGCAACCTGTATATATTTATGATGGTCGCAATGGCTCAGAGTCATTCCCAGCTGGCTTCCGACAAAGTCAATGGGGAAGGCCAAAAAGGCCAACACAGTGCTAGGCTGCATTAACAGAGGGATAGAATCAAGATCACGTGAAGTATTAGTACCACTTTACAAGGCCTTGGTAAGGCCACACTTGGAATACTGCATCCAGTTTTGGTCACCGTGGTGTAAAAAAGATGCTGAGACTCTAAAAAGAGTACAGAGAAGAGCAACAAAGATGATTAGGGGACTGGAGGCTAAAGCATATAAGGAATGGCTGCTGGAATTGGGTATGTCGACTTTAACGAAGAGAAGGATGAGGGGGGACATGATAGCAGTGTTCCAGTATCTCAGGGGCTGCCCCAAAGAAGAGGGAGTCAAGCTATTCTCCAAGGCTCCTGAAGGCAGGACAAGAAGCAACGGATGGAAGCTGATCAAGGAGAGAAGCAACCTAGAACTAAGGAGAAACTTCCTGACAGTGAGAACAATTAACCAGTGGAACAACCTACCTCCAGAAGCTGTGAATGCTCCAACACTGGAAGTTTTTAAGAAGAGACTGGACAGCCATTTGTCTGAAATGATATAGGGTTTCCTGCCTGAGCAGGGGGTTGGACTAGATGACCTCCAAGGTCCCTTCCAACTTTATTATTATTATTATTATAAAGCCAGATTTGCTTAATGACTGCATGGTTCACTTAACAACCACAGTGATTTGCTTAACAACCATGGCAAAGAAGGTCATAACACTGGGTGCGACTCACTTAACAACTCCTTTTCTTAGCAATGGAAATCCAGGTCCCAACTGTGCTCATAAATCAAGGACTATCTGTAAAGTATTGTTTGCATACACATATAAGCACAGCACACATCCATACAAGCCTTGATAGATCCCCATTTAGCCAGTCCAGTTGGAACAGACAAAATGTTTGCACATCACTCCTAGTAATGGACAATTTCTCTTCATCTTTCAGATTAACTCACCTTTCTTAGTAATAGCCTGTCCCTCCTTCCAAACAATCCTTAAAATTGAGATTTTTTTACTGTAAGGCAAATTGCCATGCAAGTCACATTGTATTCACCTTGAGAAGAAAAGTATTTGTCAATTAAAAAAAAAAGTTTAGGTGACATTTTTCATTGCTTCTGTTACTGTTTCAAAAAGTGAAGTTTAATCGATTTTTTAAAAGGACGTTTTAATATAGATTTAGAAATCCATTATAATCCATTCTAAATTTAAATAAGTTTCTTCCTACCAAAACAATGGTTTTTTTTGGCATACTATATATAAGAAATGAAACATCCATATTTGCTAAATGTTAAGGGCCCTTTCAGTATTTTTTTTTTCACTTTCTGTTAATTGTTGTATAACAAGTAAAATCAGGTAGGAACAAATCAACTCTTAGCTTTCTTGACTAATTGTTGGAGACCTTTTGTCAAGACTGACACTTGACACCTTTAAATTCACCCGAATTTCGCTTGTCGATTAAACCAATTAATGCTTGCAGTCCTGATTTTAACTCATGTTATCTGCTTTCTTTATTGATCTGGAGTTTTGTTTTAACGACTTAGTGAATTGTTGCATTTAGAAAAAAGACATAGTGTGATTAGAAGAGTTTTGCTCTTTCTTCAACAGTTTTTTGCATAATTGCCATCCTATAGCAGTGATGGTGAACCTTTTAGAGACTGAGTGCCCCAAAACCGGCCTCACCCCTGCCCCCCAACTGCCCCCTGTCTGCCCCTGTGCCCCCCCGCCCGCAGGGCCACTCACTGCCTCCATGGCCCAACGATCGCCCAGGTGGTCCAGCAGCACTACAGCGGCCATGTCCTCCACCCGTGCCCCACAGCATCAACTGCGTGCGGTGAGACACGAGGGTGGAGTCTTGTTCCCGCTGCTGGCTGCCATGTCCTTGGCTGCACTGCTCCGCGAAGGCCACGCTCGGGGGCGACTCTCCCCCAGGGGAGCTGCTGGTGAGGAGGGGGCCATGATGCCAGGCGGGGCTGGGACAATGGCGCACGTGCCCACAGAGATGGCTCTGAGTGCCGCCTCTGGCACGCGTGCCACAGGTTCGCCACCACTATCCTATAGAGCAGGGCTTTTCAACCTTTTCACCCCTTGTACCACTTTTAGGATATGGCAACATCCGAGGACCACCAGTCGCCTAGCAAGGTGTCAAAAACTTGACCAAAAAAAAAAAGGAAAAAAGTGATAAAGTAAGGTAGTCCTCAACTTACAACAGTTCGCTTAGTGACTGTTCGAAGTTACAATGGCACTGAAAAAAATGCCCCCAAGCCACAGCCGAGCAAGACACCTGCCTGCCCGGCCAGCCACGCTCTTCCTCCTGTCCGAGGTTTTCATTGTTGTGAGCATTTCTGTTGGGGATTGGCAGTGGGGGTGGGGTGGGGGGTGTTTGGTTTTTATTCCCCCCGTCTGCTGGGTGGTTGCAGCAGGTTTTGGTCACTTCACATGACCCTGGGACACTGTGACCGTCATAAATATGAATCAATTGCCAAGCATCTGAATGTAAATCACAAGATCCTGGAGATGCTGCAACATTCCAGCTGATCGGCGCTTCTTCTGGGCTCAGATTGGTGCTGATTCTGGCGTTTCCACTGAGCCCTGACAGCCCCGAAGAAGCACTGATCAGCTGGAAAGCGGCACTGATCCTGGCGCTTCCGCTGAGCCCTGACAGCCCTGCAGCTCCAGCCATCTCTCGCTCAGGCTTGTGCGGTGCTGCCACCGGTTCAGCTCCTTCCCCTCCCCCGCTCCCACTTTTCGGGGATGGTCCCGTACCACCTGCCAGGTGCCAATGTACCACAGGTGGTACCCATACCACTAGTTGAAAAGCCTTGCTATAGAGAAGGCCGGCATGACACATGGGTTGAGGGTCACACATAGCCTGCTAAACAACCTTGTGTGACCCAATGACACTTTAAAAAGTCACTCAATTTGCTGCCTTCACAAAGAAACCTTGCCAAGCATCTCCAGTCCTTAATGCCTCTTAGCCTTGAGAGGTGGCCCATTAAGAAGCACACCCAGGAGCACTGGCTCTGTCCTTATTGTAAGGATACATCAACACAGCGGTTCTCAACCTGTGGGTCGCGACCCCATTTGGGGTCGAACGACCATTTCACGGGGGTCGCCAAACACCGTAGTCCGCCATTTTATTTTTTTTTGGTTGGCCATTTTTTTTTGGTCGGCCATTTTTTTCCCCTTTACGATGCGCATGCGTGATGTGGGCCCGCCATTTTTTTTGTCGGCCATTTTTTTTGGGGTCGGCCATTTTTTTTGGTCGGACATTTTTTTCCCCTTTGCGATGCGGGCCGTCGTGCCGCGCATGCGTGATGCGGGCCCGCCATTTTTTTTAATTTATTTTGGTCGGCCATTTTTTTTTTTGGTCGGCCATTTTTTTCCCCTTTGCGATGCGCCCCGTCACGCCATGCATGCGCGATGCGGGCCGGGGTCAAGCCCCGGAAAAGGTTGAGAACCGCTGCATTAACAGAATCTTGCAAGTCTGAAATAAGTACATTTCTCTCCCCCTCTCCTTCACAATCCAAGAAACTAGGGAGGGTCACTTCTGAGACCTTAGCTGCACTCCCATTACAGGTAGTCCTCGACGTACGACCACAATTGAGCCCAAGATTTCTGTTGCTAAGTGAGACCATTGTTAAGTGAGTTTTCCCGCCATTTATGACTTTTCTTTTTCACAGCTTGTAAGTAAATTACTGCAGTCGTTGAGTTAGTAACACAATTGTTAAGGGAATCTGGATTCCCCATTGACTTTGCTTGTCAAAAGGTCGCAAAAGGTGATCACATGACCCGGGACACGGCAACCGTCATAAATATGAGTCAGTGGCCAAGCGTCTGGATTTCAGTCACGTGACCCCGAGGATGCTGCAGTGAAAAAGGGCATAGGTCACTTTTTTCAGCATCGTTGTAATTTTGAACGGTCACTAAACAAACTGTTGTAAGTCGAGGACTACTGTACATCCATTAGCTCAGCTGCCTCTTAGCTATCTGTTTTCTAATCTGCAGCTCTTCCCCTCCTCTCCCAGGGTCATTCCTGCAAACCATCACAGGGCCACTCCGTAGAAATGAAATATAGAGAAAACTAACCATAAGACTTAACTAAAGAATAAGAAATACTGAACAACAATGGAATGCTAATGGGCTGTGTTTGTAGCACTCACTTAACCTAATTACTGAATTAACAGGCTTTTTCTGGGGTTGTGCAACACAGTGTGATGTAATTGGACAGGCTGGATTACATAACCCACTAAGCCAGAAACAGACCTAACTAGGATTTAAAAAACTAATCAAGCTTAGCATGTTCTGGAGGTTTGTTTGTAGATTTTTGCTTGAGCTATTATGGATGCAGTGCGAACAAAACCAGTAAGAGTTAAAAGGGGGTGCCAAGAAATGAGAGAAGAATGCAGTGGAATGTCAGAAGAACACCAGCTCTTCCATGCTGCAGCTGATAGCAGTGTTCCAGTATCTCAGGGGCTGCCCCAAAGAAGAGGGAGTCAAGTTATTCTCCAAAGCGCCTGAAGGCAGGACAAGAAGCAACGGATGGAAACTAATCAAGGAGAGAAGCAACCTAGAACTAAGGAGAAACTTCCTGACAGTGAGAACAATTAACCAGTGGAACAACCTGCCTCCAGAAGCGGTGAATGCTCCAACACTGGAAGTTTTTAAGAAGAGACTGGACAGCCATTTGTCCAAAATGGTATAGGGTTTCCTGCCTGAGCAGGGGGTTGGACTAGATGACCTCCAAGGTCCCTTCCAACTTTACTATTATTATTATTATTATTTAGTTGTGTGTTCCACTTGTGAATACTTCATTGTGGTGTGCTTGTCAAAGCGAAGTTGAAGAACGCTAGGTGGAAACATGCTTAACTAGCACTGAAAGCCCACCAGAATTCACGTCATAAAATAGAAGGTTACTCGTAAAACGGTTGCAATTTTAGAGGATCAGACCTTAGTAAAATGGTGATAGATTATAGAAGGGGTTTAAAGTCTGGCTTGAAAGTTCACCCAACCTTGTTCTCTGTCAAATAAAGATGAAGGTTGTAAGCTTGGTCCTACCTAATGCCCTTGATAGTCAGGATAATTTATAGGGAGGGAAGGTTTTCAGGTTTTCTCCGAGCATTTCTTTAATGATGCAAGTAGTTTGGCTTGCTTTGGCAATATTTCTGTCTATAAGTGAAGAACAATAAAGGAAACTGCTTAAAAGTAACTCAAAGTGTCTTTCTTGGTTTGAGGGGCCTGATACTAAAATTTTCAGTTGATTTATCTTTGTGGCAACATCTGAATGCATTCTTTTCCTCTGTTCCAAGGCAAAGGCCGGTGGGAAAAAACTCCGAAAAGTGACTCTGAAAGTATCACCCAGAGGAATTGTTCTCAGTGACAGCATAACGAATGAATCAATTGAAAACGTGTCGATATACAGGTACGCCTCATCGATACCTTTCAAATCTTCAAAGCAAGTACTTAAGTCCTCTCCTTCCCAGAAGACTGTTGGAAGAGTTAAGGTTTGAAGTTGTAATTAATATTGATAGGATATCCTTTTTTTTCTCCCTTTCTCTTATTTACATTTAATACTCTAAGGCAATCGTATCATAGAATATTAGGTAATCTAGTGTATAAATATGATTGCATCGGAATAACATTGTATTAAAACTGAGAAGATGGAGCAATAGATGGTCTATATCAGGGGTAGGCAACCTTGGCTCTTTTATGACTCGTGGACTTCAACTCCCAGAATTCCTCAGCCAACCATGCTGAGGGGAAAGGGAGAGGTTTCCAAGCTGAGCCATTTTTCCAGCCCGGAAAAATCTCTCTCCACGGAACTTGTCCCTGGTGTCCAAAAGATTGGGGGGGGGCTTCCTTAGGCAACATCTCTTCAGCCCACCTCCCAAGGTCTTTCCCACACCCCATTATGGAAAGACCGCTTCCACCCCAAGGATGAGAAAACTTCAATACACTACAAGATCAGAAGGGAACTAATATGCAAAACACCCCACCCCCAGAAAAGTTGAAAATCCAACAAAGGGAAATTCTGAGACCAGTAGGCAGATGCAGAGGAACAATCTATGGCAGCGTTTCTCACCCTTGACAATTTTAAGGCATGTGGACTTCAACTCCCAGAATTCCACATGCCTTAAAATTGTCAAGGTTGAGAAACACTGATCTGTGGGCTTGTTTAAGAACAAGGAATTTTTCAAGGACCTCCTAAAACCAATTAATGAGGCATGTAATCCTTGGACAGAACCAGTGGCAAAGCTCAGCCCTCCTGGAGAAATAAGAGACCCCCTCATTACTGCCAATTTCTGACAGCACACTGAACACATTTCTGCGCCCCGTGTGTTTAATGGACCACTCTGGGGCAAAATAGTTCTTCCTGCTATTTTTTTCCCCTAAATAGTTCTTGAAATTGAAATACGGTGTATTTCTCTCTTTTCTTCATGTCTTTTTTTGTAATGGAAAATTAAGGATGGGCTGACTTGTGAATGACACTGAATGTGAAATGTCTTGAAGGGATAAGTCAACACATGCGCTTAAAGTATAGGTTGATTTGTTTACTAAGGTAACATTTTGTCCATTTTTGATTTTCAGTATAATTCAAATAGTAAGAGAAGGGGAAAAATTGTTTCCTTTGTTAAGGCTTATAAACAATTTTATTTTTATATTTTTTGGTGTCCTACCTTTATAAGAACATAAGAACATAAGAAGAGCCATGCTGAATCAGGCCAAAGCCCATCGAGTCCAACATTCTGTGTCACACAGTGGCCCACCAATTGTACATGGGGATCTTGAGCAGAAAGAGAAGGCAAAACCCTCCCTTTCCCTTGACCCCCAACAAATGGTACTCAAGGGAATCCTGCCTGCCTCAACCAACATAGAGGTGGCACATGGACATCCGTTTTAATAACCACCAATGCACTTTGCATCCATGAATCTATCTAGCCCTGCCTTGAAGCTGTCAAGGCTGACAGCTGTCACGACCCCTTCTGGAAGTGAATTCCATAAATCAACGACCCTCTGGGTGAAGAAATATTTCCCTTTATTTGTCCTCACTTTCTTGGCTATGAGCTTTAGGGAGTGCCCCCTTGTCCTGGTATTGTGTGATAGAGAAAAGAACACAGTGAACATACCTCATATTCTTCCCTCCTTCTATTTTTCCTACAGCGACAACCATGTGAGGTGGTTGGGTTGAGATAGAATGACGGGTTCAAAGACACCCAGCCGACTTTCATTGCTAAGGCAGGACTTGAACTCACAGTCTCCTGGTTTCTAGCCTAATGCTTTAGCCACTAGACCGGGGGTAGGCAACCTTTTATGACTCGCGGACTTCAACTCCCAGAATCCCTGAACCAGCATGGCTCAGCTTGGAAACCTCTCCCTTTCCCCTCAGCACGGCTGGCTCAGGAATTCTGGGAGTTGAAGTCCACGAGTCATAAAAGAGCCAAGATTGCCTAGCCCTGCACTAGACCAATCTGCCGTCTCACTTGACCAATCTGCCTTTCATCAACTATGAACAATCAGCAACTATCAACTGTCATAGAGTGGTGCTTTTTTCTGTTTTAGGAAACACAGAATCTTTTTGTTTTATTTCATTATTTTGATATTGGGCTTTTCAAACAAACACTTGGGTCCCAAACAATCTCCCATAAGTCAAAAATTCAATATAATGCCAGTGGCCAACTCAACATATCAGTGAAAAAAGTGACTCAGGCCCTCAGGCTTAAAACTTAAAAAAAATAATCAAGAGACGTAAGAAAAAATTGACCACACATCCAGAAGTGTGTATGTGTGTGTCTGCTTGCAGGACCCTTGACCATAGACAGGGCTGTTCGGATATTGCAGGAGACCAGTGTCTTTGTTTGTTCCTGAATGAGGAAGTATAGATCCTGATAAGTGTAAGGACACCCCCCCCACTTTGCATCTTAAGAAGACAGAACTCTTGGAATATTTCTTCCAACAGGCATCTTTATTAAGAGAAAATGGTTGCAGGCATTCTAGACAAGACTTGGGGCCCAAGCCCTATGGTTCAAGGTTTTAAGGGGTTCCCAGCAACCCCACCCCACCATCCTTCCAGTGACAATCCCAGGCGTTACATTTCCACCCCCTTTTTCCTCACTGCCTGCGGAAGGGAGACTTCAGAGGGGAGTAGATGAAAGCTGATGGCCCCATTGTTATGGTTAGTCCTTTTGGTGGTATCCACATTCAGTCCCTTTTGAAGTTGTACCGAAAGAAGTGAGGGCCATAAAACCCCTTTGTTCACCCCCCTTCCCCTTCATCGTATGACAGAATCCAGAGAGGGCAGAAATGGGGTTTTCCATAGTCGATAACTAGAGATGAAATATAATTGGATTCTGACAATAAGTTTGACATGTGCATTTTCAAGCTGTAATCTCCTGTGGAGATTCTTTTTTGCAAGACGATAAAGAATTGGCAATGTTGCAGCGGTAACTGCTGCTGCTTATTTGGTACAGTAGATGGATGAGATCAAGTTGGTTCTCCTAGGATGCTAGGGGGAAGGGAGGGGAGATACCTGATGATCTGCTCTTCTGGTCAAGAGCCAAGGGTAGCGTCTCTGATCATCGCTTTGGCAATCCCTGACCAATGGTTGAGTTGTGGGCGTGGTTTGGATAATTTTTGGAAGTCTAACATGGCTTAGCTATCAATGCGCTGAGGGTCTTTCCACCCCCACTCCACACCCCCAAGGCAGAAGTCTTCAAACTTGGCCCTTTTATGACTTGTGGACCTCAACTCCCAGAATTCCTCAGCCAGCCTCCATTTTGTTTGCTAGATTTAAGACAGGGGTCTTCAAACGTGGCCCTTTTATGACTTGTGGACTTCAACTCCCAGAATTCCTCAGCCAGGCACATTGGCTGAGGAATTCTGAGAGCTGAAGTCCACAAGTCATAAAAGAGCCACGTTTGAAGACCCCCTGCCCCAAGGAATGATCAGGCTGTCTTGATCTTGTGATTTAAAGTGATATAGGTATTCCTCGACATATGACCATAGTGGAGCCCAATATGTTGCTAAGTGGGACAGTTGTTGAGTGAGTTTTGCTCTATTTTATGACCTTTCTTGCCACAATTGTTAAGTGAACCACTGCAGTTGTTAAGTTAGTAACACGGTTGTGAAGTGAATCTGGCTTCCCCATTGACTTTGCTTGTCAGAAAGTCATAAAAGTGATCACACGACCCAGGGACACTGCAACCGTCATCAATGTTAGCCAGTTGCCAAGCGTCTGAATTCTGATCACGTGACTCTGGGGATGCTGCAATGTTGTAAGTGTAAAAAATGCTCATAAGTCACCTTGTTCAGTTGTAACTTTGAAGAGTCACTAAAGCAGAGGTCTTCAAACTTGGCCCTTTTATGACTTGTGGACTTCAACTCCCAGAATTGTAGGAGTTGAAGTCCACAAGTCATAAAAGGGCCAAGTTTGAAGACCCCTACACTAAAGGACCATTGTAAGTGGAGGTCTACCTGTAAATACAAATATTCTACTTTGCATTTTCTTGGCTAGTTCTGGAAAACATTATTAAAAGAGAGGAGAGGTGTGATGGTGAGGATGCCCCTCAGACCATGGGCTGTATGTTGTCTTCCCAGTTTCCTGCATTTGTTCTCTTGGTGTTTAAGATTCCTTTTTGGAGGGTGTTCTTTACTGCTCTTCCATCAGTTCCTCTTGCCATACATATCAAAGGAGTTGCAGAGCTGGAGACGGGAGCTTCAACATGAGCGATCTCCAAGTGAAGGAGAGCCCAGAGCCTCCCGTTGGATGGGCCGCCTTTAAAGTTGCCTTAGAAACTAAATGCATTCTAAAGCAATGTCATCTAAACACTGGCAGGCGATAAATCTCTCCCTCCCACATCGTGGTGAACTGCTGCTTCCATTCCCTTCTTCTGAGAAAGGTTAGCAGATTGCTATGTCTGCTTTGTTCGATTAAAAAAAAAGCAATTCAAAAAATACACTGACTACATTAAAGTTTGTTGTGGCTGTTCAGGAGAAAAGAGTGTTGAATGTTATTTAGTCATGTCCTTTAGGCCAGGACTTTTCAACCTTTTCACCCATTGTACCACTTTTAGGATATGGCAACATCCGAGTACCACCAGTCACCTAACAAGGTGTCAAAAACTTGATGACCAAAAAAAAAAAGGAAAAAAGTGATAAAGTACAGGTAGTCCTCAACTTACAACAGTTCACTTAGTGACTGTTCGAAGTTACAATGGCACTGAAAAAAATGCCCCCCTAGCCACAGCCGAGCAAGACACCTGCTTGCCCGGCCAGCTGCGCTCTTCCTCCTGTCCGAGGTTTTCATTGTTGTGAGCATTTATGTTGAGGATTGGCAGCGGGGGGGTGTGTGGGGGGGGTGTTTGGTTTTTACTCTCCCCGTCTGCTGGGTGGTTGCAGCAGATTTTGGTCACTTCACATGGGGCACTGTGTCCATCATAAATATGAATCAGTTGCCAAGCACCTGAATGTAAATCACAAGACCCTGGAGATGCTGCAACATTCCAGCTGATCGGCGCTTCTTCTGGGCTCAGCAGAAGCGCCAGGATCAGCGCCGAGCTCCACCTGGAGCCTGGCGCTGATCTTGGCGCTTCCACTGAGCCCTGACAGCCCTGCAGCTCCAGCCATCTCTCGCTCAGGCCTGTGCGGTGCTGCCAATGGTTCAGCTCATTCCTCTCTCCCGCTATCACTTTTCTAGGATGGCCGCGTACCACCTGCCAGGTGCCAATGTATCACAGGTGGTACCCGTACCACTGGTTGAAAACCCTGCTTTAGGCAGAGCCTAATTCTAGGCTTCGGTTTGGTCTGAGCATGGATGGGCGACAGAGGATCTCTAAGGCCAGGCTGCTTTCCTAAGGGCCTTGGAGCCCGTTTTGTAGGCAACCTTCTTGAGAACTTCTTGTGATCTTCTCCTACTCTGAACCTGGACCGAAGGGGGTGAGGGTGGCTGTCCTGGTGATAGTCAGTGGATTTAGGGCAAAGAAATGGGAACACAAAAATCCTTACTGAAATGAAGAGGCTTAGAATGAATCCTAGAAATAGGGATTTGTTATTGCTTCAGGAGCCTGCTTTTAGAAAAGTACCTTTGGGACAACCATGACCTGCATGATTGAGAATCTCCATAGATGTTTCTCCTCTCATGTCTTTTTAGAAAGCGGTCAAACCCAGATTTTCCCAAGGGGCCTTCAGAACAGGAGATGCAACTGAGTTGAAAACAGCCGACCCAGGAAGGAAAGTTATTTAGTTCAGAGATATTTGGCTTTCCTTAACTGACTTTAATGTTACTGTCTCATTTATTTATTTTTATTTATTTATTTATTTTATCAAATTTCTATGCCGCCCCTCTCCTAAGACTCGGGGCGGCTCACAACAACAATACAGCTACATATAAAAAATTTAATAATAATGACAACATCCAATCCAAAGATCCATACATACAACATGCAAACACAATCAAATACACAATCACATACATTACTGTATGTGCCTCTTTCCTTTTTGTCACACAACCCAGAGTCTTTAAGGAGGCACATCTGAAGAACTGTAGAAAGAAGTAACGCTGACATTTCATGAAAACAACATTGACCACTTTAGATGATCCCTTCCTGTCTGTTTAATCATTTTCCCCATCTGGCACATAAAAATTAGAATTTGGCATGATTAAAAGAATCCTCCCTGCAAGACATTGTGGGAGGATCACACACCTCTGCAGTGGAAAAAAAAACCCTTTATAAAAGAGCAGGATTTGCCACTGATGCTGGAGCTTAAAACAAGGGCCGTTTCTCTCTTCATTTTAAGAAGGAAAAATAATGCTCCTTTAGAAAGCAGCATTTTGAGGAAGATGAATAGCTGTTTGTTTTCCCTTATTCCCCCAATATTAAAAGATCTCCCACTAGAAAATTCTACCCCTCCATCTGCTTTGATCTAATAAACTTTATGAATCCATAGCTGAGCTTTCATTTTTCTCATTGGTAAAGCAAACTTTTACAACGAAGCCTCATATTAAACATTGAAGTCAACAACTACCCAGCTTTCGCTTAAGCTTCTAGTCCTTATGGTTTTAACTATTAACATGAAGAAATGGCCAGTGAAGACCATGTTAGAAATCAAATTTAAAATGCAAGTTGTGACTTTCACAGTCTTGATAGTTTTTTCCCCCCAGGTTTCACATCTTAAAAACCATTGAAAGGCTCTCCTTGGCTCAAAGTGCACAGAAGCCTTTTCTGTCTTGTGTTTGTGTACATTTTGCAAAAAGCAACAATGGTATTATTAAAATGCCTATTTTTTTTCTTTTTGCTTTGTCCCACTGATACTGGCAGATGGTTACAACATCTAAACCAGTGTTTCTCAACCTTGACAATTTTAAGACATGTGGACTTCAACTCCCAGAATTCCACAGCCAGCAAGTGGAATTCTGGGAGTTGAAGTCCACATGCCTTAAAATTGTCAAGGTTGAGCGACACTGATCTAAACATTGTAGAGCAGGGGTCTTCAAACTTGGCAACTTTAAGACTTGTGGACTTCAACTCCCTGAGATGGCTTCTGAGAAGCAAAGGCGATGGTGGAAGCCAGATTTGCTTAACAACTCATGATTCACTTAACAGCTCCAGTGATTCGCTTAATAACGGTGGCAAAAAAAAAAATGTCTGTGGAGATTCTCCACCATCCAGGTCATGGTTATTCCAAAGGTGCTTTTTTAAAAGGCAACTGGACTTTCTTGTTTTTTTTTTTCCTTGAAGATGTTTTGCCTGGCAAAAAAGTAGTAAAGTCAAGCATGATTCACTTACTGCCTTATCAATGTAAATTCGGGTGGAAATTGTGGTTGTAAGTTGATTACAGTTCTAAGTTTCTTTCTCACGCTTGCTTCTACCTCTGGATCGTACAGTTACTTCTCCTTCATGGCTTTTTGGTATCTTTTGATACTTTTCTTGAGATTAGCTCTACGTTCCTGATCAATAGGAACTTGTAGTATTGGAGAGAAATTATAAATTGACAATGTCAACTTCATACAAAGAAAATCTGTATAAAATGTTTTATAGATGGCACCTTCCACCAGCAAGATTAGCAAAAATGTTTAAAAATATGTCAGATAGATGTTGGAAATGTAAGCATAATACAGGCACGTATTATCATATTTGGTGGACATGCGAGAAGGCAAAGCTTTATTGGAAAAATATACATATGTGGTTAGAAAAAATATTGGATGAACAAGTGGATTTTAAACCTGAACTTTTTTTATTAGGCATCATGCCTGAAAAGACTAATAAGCAGAAATTATATTTAACTCTACATATTACCACAGCAGCAAGAATAATTTTCGCACAATATTGGAAGAATGAAGCTTTGCCATCAGAGGACGAAATAATCAGGAAGATTTTTTTGGAATGTGCAGAGATGGACAGATTGACTATGAGGCTGAAAGATAAAGAAGATACAGACTATCATCAAATTTGGAATTTATTTTACACTTGGTTAGAGAAAAGAAGCAAGGATTAGGAATTGAACATGTATTAGTTTAGCAAATTTCAGACAACTTGTTGATTGAAAAAATTAACATATATGGGGGGAAAAAATTAAGAAAAAAGATTGAGAAAAAAAAAGGAACTTGTAGTATTGGTTGGCTGATTTTTGAACCAATGGGTAGGCTTTCGGTTTGGTCAATAGTCTAGCATTCAGAAGATCCCCATGTGTCCGTCTCCGATTGTCGGTAAATGCATGTGAATGTGAACAGTTGTCCAGATTATCAGCCCAGACCTAGCTAGAAAAGGTCATGTTTAGAATTTTAAATGACACTTTAATAAGGAAAACAGGAAAATCAATTGCAGTGGCACTGTAAGCATTACATGTTTTGGCTGCTCAGCAACCACCCTTGAGCAGCTGTGTTTCCAAATCATTTCAAGGCAGCTTCCCCTCAAACACATTGCTGTGATCAAGAATGTTTGTGGCTGCCTAATGTCCTCATAACGAGAACAGAAGAGATTATTTTTAAGGCAGGAATGTTTAATCTGAACTGGTCGGAGCAGCTTACGAAAGAAATGGAATTGTATTTTTAAATGATCTTTCTTGCGCAAGAGTGAGGCACCATTATTGCTGATTTGCCTGAGAAGCTTTAATGTAGGAGTTTTTATGAATTTTCCTTGAAAATGATGAAATGTGTGTCATGTCAGTGTGTGGTTAGCTGAAAGGATGTTGGTAATTTTCTTCGCCTTGCTGATTTCTTAATATCTTTTCTCTTTTCCTTTGTCTCTTTTGTCTCTTTCCTCCTTTCTCTCCTTTCTCTTCCTCCTCCTCTTCCTCTTCCTTCTCCTTCTCCTATTTTTCCTTCTCCTCCTCTTTCTGCTTCTCCCTTCCTTCCTTCCTTCCTTCTTCCTTCCTTCCTCCCTCCCTCCCACCCTCCTTTCTTCTTTCCTTCCTTCTTGCCTGCCTGCCTGCCTGCCTGCCTTCTTTCCTTTCTTCTTTCCTTCCTCCCTCCCTCCCTCCCACTCTCCTTTCTTCTTTCCTTCCTTCCTTCCTCCCTCCCTCCCTCCCACTCTCCTTCCTTCTTTCCTTCCTTCCTTCCTTCCTTCCTGCCTGCCTGCCTTCTTTCCTTCCTCCCTTCCTCCCTTCCTCCCTCCCTCCCACTCTCCTTTCTTCTTTCTTTCCTTCCTTCCTTCCTCCCTTCCTCCCTCCCACTCTCCTTTCTTCTTTCCTTCCTTCCTTCCTCCCTCCCACTCTCGTTTCTTCTTCTCTTCCTTCCTCCCTCCCTCCCACTCTCCTTTCTTCTTTCCTTCCTTCCTTCCTTCCTCCCTCCCACTCTCCTTTCTTCTTTCCTTCCTTCCTTCCTTCCTTCCTTCCTTCCTGCCTGCCTGCTTTCTTTCTTTCCTTCCTTCCTTCCTTCCTTCCTTCCTTCTTTCCTTCCTTCCTTCCTTCCTTCCTTCCTTCCTTCCTTCCTTCCTTCCTTCCTTCCTTCCTTCCTTCCTTCCTTCCTTCCTTCCTTCCATGTTCACAGGATATCCTACTGTACAGCAGACAAAGTACATGATAAAACATTTGCCTACATTGCCCAGAGTCAGCACAATGAGAACCTGGAGTGTCACGCTTTTCTCTGTTCCAAGAGGAAAATGGTCAGTATTCAGTGGAAAAGTCAATGATGTGTTTGTTCATTCAAACCACCTCCATAGCGACCCATTGATTCACTTTAACAACCTCAGCAGCGGTGGTGTTTTCTTAACAACCACCTCAGAAAAAGGTCATAAAATAGGGTCACTGACATGATCAACCTATATTACGACTGTCGGGACTCCATTGCAGTTATAAGTTGAGAACTACCCGCACACGGATTTTCATTTGGAGGGGGTTAGGTGTTGTTTGCTTTGCTTTGTGAGAATGTCTTGGTAAGGCCACACTTGGAATACTGCATCCAGTTTTGGTCACCACGATGTAGAAAAGATGTTGAGACTCTAGAAAGAGTACAGAGAAGAGCAACAAAGATGATCAGGAGACTGGAGGCTAAAACATACAAGGAACGGTTGCTGGAATTGGGTATGTCTAGTTTAATGAAGAGAAGGACCAGGGGGGACATGATAGCAGTGTTCCAGTATCTCAGGGGCTGCCCCAAAGAAGAAGGAGTCAAGCTATTCTCCAAGATGCCTGAAGGCAGGACAAGGAAGCAACGGATGGAAACTCATCAAAGAGAGAAGCAACCTAGAAGTAAGGAGAAACTTCCTGACAGTTAGAACAATGAACCAGTGGAACAACCTGCCTCCAGAAGCGGTGGATGCGCCAACACTGGAAGTTTTTAAGAAGAGACTGGACAGCCATTTGTCTGAAATGGTATAGGGTTTCCTGCCCGAGCAGTGGGTTGGATTAGATGACCTCCAAGGTCCCTTCCAACATTGTTATTATTATTATTATTATTATTATTATTATTATTATTATTATTATTATTATTATTATTATTATTATTATTATTATTATTATATCAACCCTCACATCGCACTCACAAAAAGACAAAAAATCTCCCTAATTTCTAATTTCAATGCGGCTTTCAAATGTCCTCGAAAACTTTCCCAGCAAAAGGTGTCTTCTTCCTTCTCTTTTTTTTTTTCTCCCTTGGACCCGCCCCACCCCCCAAAAAAGCCTGCTAATTTGACATTACAGAAATATGAAGAGATGGTGCACATCTTCAGGGCATGGAGTCTGTGTGTCTATTTTTCACATCTCCGGCATATAATTACTCTGTATTTTTAGCGCCTGGGCAATTCACAACATTATCTGGGTCTATTAAACTTGATTTGAATGTGACAGCTGAAATTGTGAACAGCTGTGAAGAGTTTCATACTGAATTACCATATTTAAGGAATTGGTGGTTTGTTTGTTTTTTTTTCTTTTTCCCCCTGATAAAAAAGTGTTTTGCTCCTCCACCAAAGATTTAAATGGCCCTGACAAAAATCTCTTTTTTCCCTTTCATGTCACACTGGCACAGGTACAAATTTTGTCTCTGCTTCTAAACAGCCCCCGTCCCTACGGTTTGTCCAGCATGCCAGCCAACTAACAGGTGGGAGGTTTTACAGATTGGGATCCTAGTTTCTCATCAACATCACACAACTGGATTTTTTTGGCTGGTTTACAGCATCCAGTAATCTATAAGAAAACAAAATGTGTGTGCAAAATTCTCTACTTATTTATTTGTCATAACTTCCTTAGCGAGAGCTCCTGCCTCAGAGTGAATTATAGTTCTTGTTCAGGCATCTTGATAAGCCATAATTCTTCTGAACTCTGCCTGGTACATATTCTCCAAATCCACAATTGTATAATGCTATACAGTATTGCTTTTACTATATTGCTTTCTGACCAGCTCATGGTTGACTCGGCCTTCAATCCTTCCAAGGTCGGTAAATTGAGGGACCCAAATTGCTGGAGGCAATAAGCTGACTCTGTAAACAGCCCAGAGAGGGCTGTAGAACAGTATGAAGTGGTATATAAGTCTAAGTACTATTGCTATTGCTATAAATAGGCATTACTTCGGTGGGAAGATAACAGCCTTGCCTTGTACCTTGGTGTATAGTCATGCCGGCCACATGACCACGGAAGCATCTTTGGACAATGCTGGCTCCCTCTGCTAAGAAACAGAGATGAGCTGTGCCCCCTAGAATCAGACACAACTGGACAAGGGAAGCCTTTACCTTTAGCTAACAGCTTTATAGGAGAAAGTTGAGCTCCAATTAGAAGTTAGCAAAATATTTCCTGCATGACAATCTCTATGTTGTGATGCAGCCACATTGCAATTGGAGTGGATATGGCATAAAGGCCGACAGAACAGAAAGAAATGCAGAGAAGGAAATTATAAATTCACATACGGTAGTTTTAACTGTGTCAATCCTTGGACCAACTAATAAAAATGTTATAATAATAATAATAATAATAATAATAATAATAATAATAATAATAATAATAATAATAGACGTGGTAGTGCCTGGAGACAGCAGAATAGACGAGAAAGAACTGGAGAAGATAACAAAATACAAAGACCTTCAAATAGAAATAGAAAGACTGTGGCAAAAGCAAGCAAGGGTAGTACCAATAGTAATAGGCGCCTTGGGTGCAATCCCAAAACAACTGGAGCACCACTTGAACACCATCATCGGCATTGACAAATTCGCCATTAGTCAATTGCAAAAGGCAGCCTTGCTAGGAACTGCTTCCATCCTGCGACGAGATCTGTAATACCATCAAACATCCACATCTGCCTATCCCAGGTCCTGAGTAAGGACTCGATAGGTAGACAAAAATGCCAAATCCAGTCTGAACATCTGGCTATGCGATGATGATTAATAATAATAATAATAATAATAATAATAATAGTTGGAAGGTACCTTGGAGGTCATCTAGTCCAACCCCCTGCTCAGGCAGGAAATGTATAGACTTATATAAAGTCTTATGAAAGGAACAGACTGTGAGCAAAACCTCAGCTGTGGTTGCATGTTTATAATAACAGAATTGCCCTTTGAACAATAAACAAAACTATGTTTATTTATTCAAAATATTATTTGCTATGTTTATACAGGTAGTGCTCAACTTACAACCCGTAACGGAGCCTGGAATTACAGTTGTAAGTTGTTGTGCTCATAAGTCAAGGCATCACATCTCTGGATTTAAAGTTACAGTTGTTATGTAAAATGCCACAGTTATTAAGTGAATCCACGTTTTCCCAGTGAGGGTGTTTTGCGGGAAACCGGAAGTAAAAACTGGAAAGTGGCAAAAAAAAAAAAGTTACAAATTTCAGTCACATGACCGTGGGATGCTGCAAATGGCCATAATAGTGGTTTGGTTGCCAAGCACCAAAATATGATCACATGACCATGTGATCCCATGACGCCAGAGGTGTGTGCGGCCATTGTAACTCCAAAAACAGGTCCTCTTGGGAGGTCAGTCATAACTTCGAACGATTGCTTAATCAACCGGTCATAGGTTGAGGACTACCTTATTCCTCTTTCCGTTTTGGGGAGATCTCTCAGTTATGTTGAATTGAGAATTAGGGACTAGAACAGCGGTTCTCAATCTTTTCCGGGGCTCGACCCCAGCCCGCATCGCGCAAAAAAAAATGGCGGGCCCACACCGCGCATGCGCGGCGCGACGGCCCGCATCGCAATAGGGGGAAAAAAATGGCCGACCCAAAAAAAATGGCCGACAAAAAAAAAAATATGGCGGGCCCGCACCACGCATGCGTGGCGCGACCGGGCGCATCGCGCATGCGCGGCGTGATGGGACGCACCATGCATGCGCGGCGTGATGGGATGCACTGTGCATGCGCAGCGCGACGGGGAGCACCGTGCATGCGCAGAGCGATGGCCCGCATTGCGATAGGGAAAAAAATGGCTGACCAAAAAAAAATGGCCGACCAAAAAAAAAATATGGCGGACTGCGGTGCTTGCCGGCCCCCGTGAAATGGTCGTTCGACCCCAAATGGGGTCGCGACCCACAGGTTGAGAACTGCTGGACTAGAACAAAGTTGTTTCCTTCATATTTGTAACAGTCCTACTGTAACTACTGCATCATGCTGGCTTACATTTAAAGGGGGGGGAATTTTGACAAAAACGAACAGCTTCCTGTATGCAAAGCAATTCTCTATAAACTCTCCCCCCACCCCATCTCTTCAAAGAAAGGAAGAAAAGCCTTCCATATAATTGTGTGAATTCACCCAAGGATCCCTGCAGCTGCTTTTGAGTCTCTGTAGCCAAGACTGCCAGCATCACTATTAAATTAAGTCTTAACGGGTGTGGGACTGACAGAGCTGTGGAAGGAGGGATGAGCCTCCTGCTTTAACATCTCTCCGCTCACTTCAGATCTGCAAAAGGAACTGCCTATTAGTGCCCCATTATAATTGCTGTTGTATCTGTTTCCCCCCCTCCTTCCCTCCAGGCCCAAGCCGTCACCCTCACAGTTGCTCAGGCGTTCAAGGTAGCATTTGAATTTTGGCAGGCGTCCAAGGAAGGTGAGTACTTTGCAATGGCCTCCCTAGAGTCAAATCAGAGGGTTGAGGCCTGCTCTGCTTTTGCTTTTTCACTGTTGTTCTTAACGTTTGAGTTTCTTACTGGTCGTTGTTTATTTCTTTGCCCATGTGTTTAGGACAGGGCTTTTCAACCTTTTCACCCATTGTACCACTTTTAGGATATGGCAACATCCGAGGACCACCAGTCGCCTAGCAAGGGGTCAAAAACTTGACCAAAAGTGATAAAGTACAGGTAGTCCTCGACTTACAACAGTTCGCTTAGTGACTGTTTGAAGTTACAGTGGCACTGAAAAAAGTGCCCCCCCAAGGCACAGCTGAGCAAGACACCTGCCCGCCCGGCCGCGCTCTTCCTCCTGTCCGAGGTTTTCATTGTTGTGAGCATTTCTGTTGAGGATTGGCAGTGGGGGTGGGGGGGGGTGTTTGGTTTTTATTCCCCCCGTCTGCTGGGTGGTTGCAGCAGGTTTTGGTCACTTCACATGACCCTGGGACACTGTGACCGTCATAAATATGAATCAGTTGCCAAGCATCTGAATGTAAATCACAAGACCCTGGAGATGCTGCAACATTCCAGCTGATCGGCGCTTCTTCAGGGCTCAGCAGAAGCGCCAGGATCAGTGCTGCTTTTCAGCTGGAGCCTGGTGCTGATCCTGGCGCTTCCACTGAGCCCTGACAGTCCCGAAGAAGCGCTGATCCTGGCGCTTCTGCTGAGCCCTGACAGCCCTGCAGGTCCAGCCATCTCTCGCTCAGGCTTGTGCGGTGCTCCCACCAGTTCAGCTCATTCCCCTCCCCCACTTTTCTGGGATGGTTGCGTACCACCTGCCAGGTGCCAATGTACCACAGGTGGTACCCGTACCACTGGTTGAAAAGCCCTGGTTTAGGACACTGCAGAGGAACTCTGTCCATCAACTCTAGACAGTTCTGCTCTTCTTAAGTACAGGTAGTCCTTGACGTGCGACCTCGATTGAGCCCAACATTTCCATTGTTAAGCAAAGCAATCATTAAGTGAGTTTCACCCCATTTTACCACCTACTTTTGCCCCACATGTTAAGCAGACCCCTGCAGTTGTTAAGTGAATCATGCAGTCACTGAGCAAACCTGGCTTCCCTCATTTGACTTTGCTTCTCAAAGATCAGCTGGGAAGGTTGCAATTGGTGATAACATGACCCCCAAGACCAGAGGTAAGCAACCTTGGCTCTTTTATGACTCGTGGACTTCAACTTCCAGAATTCCTGAGCCAGCCATGCTGAGGGGACAGGGAGAGGTTTCCAAGCTGAGGTAGGCTGGCTCAGGAATTCTGGGAGTTGAAGTCCACCAGTCATAAAAGAGCCAAGGTTGTCTAACCCTGCCCAAGACAGAGCAACTGTCATAAATTGGCCAGTTGCCACGTGCCCAAATTTTGCTGACATGACTGTGGGAATGCGTCAGCGGTCCACAAGTGTGAAAACCATCATCAGTCGCTTTTTTCAGTGCGGTTGTAACTGGCCACTAAACAAATGGTTGTAAGTCAAGTACTATCTGTATAATCTTGATCCTCAGGATTCTGGTAGGAGATTGCTGAGCGACCAGGGTGCTGCAGAGCCTCCCCCCTCCCCCAAGATTCCTCCAATCTGGAAATTTATCCTATTTCACCTTTCGGCCAATTCTTATCATCTCTTATTTCAATAACCTTGGTTCACACACTAGGTCTAGTATTGTTATGTCTAGCTAAACTGTCATGCACATTCCTCCCCCCAGCCTCATCTAACTCCAACTCTAACTCTAAGAGTAAAACATAAGAAGAAAATGGTTGCATCTCCAACTGTTCTCAGAGCAAAAACATCTGATGATAGCAGCGTTGACATCCGCCCCCCCTTTACAAAAAGCACAGATTGGATGTTTTTGCTTTGACACCTGGCACCCTGCAACTGTCGTAAATACACGCCGGTTGCCAAGTGCCCGGATTTTGATCACACGACTCTGGGGGAACGTTCCGATAGTCATAAGCATGAGAACTAAGTCACTTTTTTCAGCAGTGTGGTATCTTCAAACGGTTTTTAAATGAATGGTTGCAAATTGAGGACTGCCTGTAACCCTATAGAACAGCGGTTCTCAACCTTTTTCAGGCCGAGACCCCGACCTGCACCGCGCATGCGCTGCGCAACGGCCCGCATCACGCATGCGTGACGTGCGCGTGACGGCCCGCACCGCGCACGCGCAGCGTGCGTGCAACGGCCTGCATCCCGCATGCGCGGTGCAACGGTCCAAACTGCATGCTCGGCGCGCACGACGGTCCGAATCGCACATGCGCGGCATGCGCGTGACAGCCCAAATTACGCATGCATGGCGCGACAACTCGAATCGTGCATGCGCAGTGCGTGCGACGGGCCGCATTGCGCATGGGCGGTGCTACCCCCACGCATGTGCGGTGCTGCCCCCTGCGCCGGCTGAGGGGAAAAGGAGAAAAAAAATGGCGGACTGCGGTGTTTGGCGACCCCCGTGAAACGGTCGTTCGACCTCAAATGGGGTCGCGACCCACAGGTTGAGAACCGCTGCTATAGAAGGATTTGCCGTCATTTTAATTCTGATCTTGAAGAGGTTGCAGGACAGCAGTGGAAAGTCATTGCTGCTGCATTTATTCCCAAGTTTTGGCAGGACACTCGTAAGGGATACAGGCAGTCCTCGACTTAATGACCACAATTGAGCCCAAAATTTAGGTTGTTAAGTGAGACATTTGCTAAGAGACCTTTGCCCCATTTTGCAACCTTTCTTGCCAGAGTTGTTCAGTGAATCACTCCAGGTGATAAGTTAGTAACCTGGTTGTTAAGTGAATTTGGCTTCCCCAGAAGCTCGCAAAAGGGCGTCACATGACCCTGGGATGTTGCAACCGTCATAAATACCTGCCAGTTGCCAAGCAGCTGAATTTTGACCCCCGGGATGTTGCAGTGCTTGCAAGTGTGAAAAACGACAATGTCATTTTTCCCCCCAGTGCCGTTGCAACTTTAAACGGTCACTAAATGAGTGGTTGTAAGTTGAGGACTGCCTGCGTCCTTCCTTGCTGCACGGGCATAAATACGCTCCCTCATAGCTATTGAGGAAATGCCTTCAGCCGGGCTTCTGGCGGCGGCTGATCGGCTGGTGCTAATGGAGAGCCTGTTGACCGTAAACCATCTGTCTCTTTGTCAGCGGCGGATCGGCTGGAGCAGCTGCCGGCACGTCGGGCCCCCTTCCAGATCGCATGTAGTTGTGATTAAATGGCTTCCCCGGGCTTGGCCTCGCGCTGGTAGGGGAAGCCTTCCCCGTTGGCTGCTGCTGCTCAACCATCGCGAAGGCTAAGAGGTTGACGTGTGTCCAGGAGAGAGAGTGGCTTGGAAGTCTTTTCCATCCCGATTCTGCTCCTCCTGTGTCTCTGCCGTTGAGTAGCCCCAAAGGGGCACCCATCCTGCCCACGGAGAGCTCCAGGCCTCCCAGAAGCCTTTTCCACTGGGAATCCTCTCTCCCCGGAGAGCGCCTCTCCGTAAAATGACTTCCTTCCTCAGTTGATGTTAGACCATCTTTCTCCTCCGTTCCCTTCCCTTCCCTTCCCTTCCCTTCCCTTCCCTTCCCTTCGCCTCTCCTTCCTTCCTTTCTTCCTTCCTTCCTCCTTCCCTCCCTCCCTCCCTCTCCTTCCTTCCATCCTCCCTCCCTCTCCTTCCTTCCTTCCTCCCTCCCTCTCCTTCCTTCCTTCCTCCTTCCCTCCCTTCCTCTCCTTCCTTCCTTCTTTCCTCCCTCCCTTGCTCTCCTTCCTTCCTCCCTCCCTCCCTCCCTCCCCTTCCTTCCTTCCTTCCTTCCTTCCTCCCTCTCCTTCCCTTCCTTCCCCTTCAACTCCCCTCTCCTTCCTTCCTTCCTTCCTCCCTCCCTTGCTCTCCTTCCTTCCTCCCTCCCTCCCTCCCTCTCCTTCCCTTCCCTTCCCTTTGCCTCCCCTCTCCTTCCTTCCTCCCTCCCTCTCCTTCCCTTCCTTCCCCTTCACCTTCCCTCTCCTTCCTTCCTTCCTCCCTCCCTCTCCTTCCCTTCCCTTCCGTTTGCCTCCCCTCTCCTTCCTTCCTCCCTCCCTCTCCTTCCCTTCCCTTTGCCTCCCCTCTCCTTCCTTCCTTCCTTCCTCCCTCTCCTTCCCTTCCCTTCCCTTTGCCTCCCCTCTCCTTCCTTCCTCCCTCCCTCTCCTTCCCTTCCCTTTGCCTCCCCTCTCCTTCCTTCCTCCCTCCCTCTCCTTCCCTTCCTTCCCCTTCACCTCCCCTCTCCTTCCTTCCTTCCTCCCTCCCTCTCCTTCCCTTCCCTTCCCTTTGCCTCCCCTCTCCTTCCTTCCTCCCTCCCTCTCCTTCCCTTCCTTCCCCTTCACCTCCCCTCTCCTTCCTTCCTTCCTTCCTCCCTCCCTCTCCTTCCCTTCCCTTCCCTTTGCCTCCCCTCTCCTTCCTCCCTCCCTCACTCTCCTTCCCTTCCTTCCCCTTCACCTCCCCTCTCCTTCCTTCCTTCCTTCCTCCCTCCCTTGCTCTCCTTCCTTCCTCCCTCCCTCCCTCTCCTTCCCTTCCCTTCCCTTTGCCTCCCCTCTCCTTCCTTCCTCCCTCCCTCTCCTTCCCTTCCTTCCTCTTCACCTCCCCTCTCCTTCCTTCCTTCCTTCCTTCCTCCCTCTCCTTCCCTTCCCTTCCGTTTGCCTCCCCTCTCCTTCCTTCCTCCCTCCCTCTCCTTCCCTTCCCTTTGCCTCCCCTCTCCTTCCTTCCTTCCTTCCTCCCTCTCCTTCCCTTCCCTTCCCTTTGCCTCCCCTCTCCTTCCTTCCTCCCTCCCTCTCCTCTCCTTCCCTTCCCTTTGCCTCCCCTCTCCTTCCTCCCTCCCTCCCTCTCCTTCCCTTCCTTCCCCTTCCCCTTCACCTCCCCTCTCCTTCCTTCCTTCCTTCCTCCCTCCCTCTCCTTCCCTTCCCTTCCCTTTGCCTCCCCTCTCCTTCCTTCCTCCCTCCCTCTCCTTCCCTTCCTTCCCCTTCACCTCCCCTCTCCTTCCTTCCTTCCTCCCTCCCTTGCTCTCCTTCCTTCCTTCCTTCCTTCCTCCCTCTCCTTCCCTTCCCTTCCCTTTGCCTCCCCTCTCCTTCCTTCCTCCCTCCCTCTCCTTCCCTTCCTTCCCCTTCACCTCCCCTCTCCTTCCTTCCTTCCTTCCTCCCTCCCTTGCTCTCCTTCCTTCCTTCCTTCCTTCCTTCCTCCCTCCCTCTCCTTCCCTTCCTTCCCCTTCACCTCCCCTCTCCTTCCTTCCTTCCTTCCTCCCTCCCTTGCTCTCCTTCCTTCCTTCCTTCCTCCCTCCCTCTCCTTCCCTTCCCTTCCCTTTGCCTCCCCTCTCCTTCCTTCCTTCCCTCCTTCCCTTCCCTTCCCTTCCCTTCCCTTCTCCTCTCCTATCCTTCCTCCCTCTCTCCTTCCCTTCCCCTCTTCTCTCCTCCCTCCCTCCCTCCCTTCCTCTCTCCCCTTCCCTTCCCCTCTCCTTCCTTCCTCCCTCCTTCCCTTTGCCTCCCCTCTCCTTCCTTCCTTCCCTCCTTCCCTTCCCTTCTCCTCTCCTATCCTTCCTCCCTCTCTCCTTCCCTTCCCCTCTTCTCTCCTCCCTCCCTCCCTTCCTCTCTCCCCTTCCCTTCCCCTCTCCTTCCTTCCTTCCTTCCTTCCTTCCTTTCTTTCTTTCTCTGCCATCTTTATTACTTTATAAAGAAATCAAAGTTGCTGAAGTAAATGAACTTTTCAAGTAACCGAAACTCACAGTCTCCTAGTTTCTAGGCCAGCATCTTAACCATTGGACCAAACTGGCTCTGTTCTTTCCCTGAATTAAGACAAATAAAATGCAAAATGAATGAGAAAAGGTCTAGATTCAAGTTAACACAGCTTTTAGACCATTTAGGATGCATTCCACATTACAGATTGTAAGGTGGGCATTAACTTCTATTCATGAGTATGTTTGCACAGTAGTACGATTTTTCTTGGGAAGTTACTCCTTTTAGGCTAGCATTACTGGACCATTTGCCAACAACTGTTCCCAGCTTCCCTTTTAAAAATGATTTCCCAGTGCTTTGCCCTTGTCAGTCAGATATCTACCATTTTTATTTTCCCACGATGCCCCTGTGGGTGGCCACTCTGGAACCGTATCATCTATAAGGAGCTATTGTTTCAGTTCCCCACAATGCAGTGCGGGAGCATAGTGGGACATTAGTAGTGTTGGTTGATCCACTGGTTAGCCTAGAACAGGGATGGCGAACCTTTTAGAGACCGAGTGCCCAAACTGCAACCCAAAACCCACTTATGCATTGTCGGGTGCCGGGTGGGCGTGGCCCATTGGCTGGATGTTGTCCACTGGGTGGGCGTGACTGCAGTGGTAACGACAGACTGGGTGGGACTAAAAAGTTCAATCAATCAATTCCAACTTTGCAAGATCTTTTTTTCCCCCGCGATTCATTGATTGAACTTTTTTTTGCACACGGCGGCAGAGGCCTAAAGCGAAAAGGTTTTATAAAACCCAGCTGAAGGCCTAGGATTAGGGCGACGGTGCGCGTGCCCACAGAAAGGGCTCTGCGTGCCACAGGTTTGCCACCATGGGCCTAGAAGATGGTGTCAGAATAACATACAGAATAACCTAGTTGGAAGGGATCTTGTAGTCCCATCTAGTCCAACTCCCAGGGTGGGGCATGGCTGACTCGACGTAGCTCGTGTCATGGGCACCAGTGGGGGGCCAAGCAGGGATGGGGAGATCCAGACGTCTCCGGTGGAGGGGGGGCAAAACCAGGGCGGGCACCAGGGCCTGGTCCACTGGAGAAGTCTCGCCGTCTCTCTCCTCAAGGCTGTTGCTGCTGTGCTCGCTCTCCTTGGTCGGGTTGGGCTTCTCGGGCTGGGGGGCGCAAGGGGTTCCTGCTGCTGCTGCCCGGTGAGGCAGGTGGTAGGGTGGGGAGGGCCTGGCTATGGGCCCCCAAGATGCATGGTGTGATGCGTGTGGGGCAGCTCCAGGGCTGGGCTCAGCTGGAGCAAAACGGGGAGGGGAGTCCTGTCTGCCTCTTGGGGATGGGGGCTTCTCCCACTTGTGCGCCGCAGCTGGAGGAAGAGGTTGTACAGCGGGGGCCAAGCGAGCAGGGACTGCAGGGTGGTGGTGACGGTGACCAGCTGGGCTGCTTCGCCATAGCCCCACCATCTATCTTTGCTTACCCACAGCGGCTGCAGATGCGGCTGGGATGGGGCAGGTGGGTGGGCGGCCGCCTAGTGGACTGGATCACATGCTTCCCCCCCCCCAGTGTCCCATCCTTCCAGCCTGGGATTCAACTCTGTCCCTCTTAAGAGCCCAGGAGTTAATGTCTGTGTTAGAAATCACTCTGCAGGTTTGACTTTTTCCGCCAGGAGATGGAATAGATAGAAGATTGTAAAATTGTGGTGGGCACGTGCAGACCCCCAAGAGTCCATTGGTACACACCAAGTCGAAGGGAGAAGTTCTAAAACACATTCAAGCATATTGTTGGCCTGGGGCAATCAATCCTCCTCAAAATAATTTGGGTTTTTTCCCCCCACTTTGGGTAGATTAAGAGCAAAATGGAAGTCATATGTCTCTGCAAAATTTAAGCTATCTGTTCTACCTTTAAACCAGGGCTGGGCAACTATGGCAATTTTATGACTTGTGGACTTCAATTCCCAGAATTCCCGAGCCATGTCATAAAGTTGCCATAGTTGCCTAGCCTTGCTCTAAATCAGCGGTTCTCAACCTTTTCCGGGGCTCGACCCCGGCCCGCATCGTGCATGCGCGGCGCGACGGGGTGCATCGCGCATGCACGGCGCGACAGCCCGCATTGCAATAGGGAAAAAAAATGGCCAACCCAAAAAAAAAAAATATGGCCGACCAAAATAAAAAAAAATGGCAGGCCCGCACCGCGCATGCGTGGTGTGACGGGGCGCATCGCGCATGCGTGGCGCGATGGCTCGCATCGCAATAGGGAAAAAAATGGCCGACCCAAAAAAAATGGCCGACCAAAATAAAATTAAGAAATCGCGGGCCCACACCGCACATGCGCGGTGCGACGGGGCGCATCGCAATAGGGAAAAAATGGCTGACCCAAAAAAAAATGGCGGACTGCGGTGCTTGGCGACCCCCGTGAAATGGTCGTTCGACCCCAAATGGGGTCGCGACCCACAGGTTGAGAACCGCTGCTCTAAATCTAAGGGGTTTTATGACCCCTACAGGAAAAGAGATTAAACTGTCTGCTCCTTCCACACTAGGGATTGTGGTTCTCTCTCATAAACTCCCGAGGGTCCCCTTCTCGGGTCAAACAGAGCAAAAGGAGCCCGGAAGAAAAATCCCCATCTGGTTTATCTTCTTGTAGGTTATAGTGCAGTTTTGTGGATTGTGGTCTTAAAACTGACTGAGAAACTGATGAGATGTTGTGTCCTTTCCTTCCCCCTGCTCCCATGACAGAGAAGGAGAAGAGAGACAAAGCCATCTTGGACAGAGAGACCGCCAGCGGCCTAAATTCAGATCCTTCCTCCCCAAAAGCACGTAAGTAAGCAAGGATTCAGTAAAAGGAAAAGTTGATGAATTATATCAAGTTTGATTCTTTCCAAGACTTGGAAAGAAAAGTAGAATCTAGGAATTACTTTGCTTGGCCAACATACTACATGGATATGTGCTACGTGGGTGTAACTCCCTTTTGTAATCAACATAGTTTCTGAGGTCTCCTAGCAGATGAGCACATCATCTGTGAATGGACAGGCTACAGGGCATTCCTCGACTTATGACGACAGGGCAGGCTACAGGCATTCCTCGACTTATGACGACAACTGAGTCCAGAATTTCCATGGCTAAGCAAGATGGTTATTAAATGAGTTGCTCCTCATTTTACAATCTTTTTTTTGCCATAGTTGTTAAGCAAATCGCTATAGTTGTTAAGTGCATCATGGCTTCCTCCATTGACTTGAAGGTCACAAAATGGTGAGTTACGTGACCCTAGGACAGTGCAACAGTCATAAACACCTGCCAGTTGTCAAGTCCCTGAATTTTGATCACGTGACCATGAGGATGCTGCAATGGTCGTAAGTGTAGAAAACCAGTCATAGATTACTTTTTTCAGCACTGTTGTAACTTTGAACAGTCACTAAATCGAGGACTCCCTGTACATATCCATTGGATCAGGAATGGCCACCTGCTGCCTCCAATATTCTGGGCTTTAGTGCCTGTTGATCCCAGCCCTCATGATGTGTGGCAAGAGAGTTTGAGAATTATTATCCCAGAGAAATCCGTGCTCTTCTTTATTTGTAAGCCTGATAACAACAACAACAATAATAATATAATGATAATAAAGTTGGAAAGGACCTTGGAGGTCATCTAGTCCAACCTACTGCTCAGGCAGAAAACCCTATCCCATTTTGGACAAATGGCTGTCCAGACTCTTCTTAAAAACTTCCAGTGCTGGAGCATTCACCGCTTCTGGAGGCAGGTTGTTCCACTGGTTAATTGTTCTAACCGTCAGGAAGTTTCTCCTTAGTTCTACCGGTAGGTTGCTTCTCTCCTTGGTTAGTTTCCACCCGTTGCTTCTTGTCCTGCCTTCAGGCGCTTTGGAGAATAGCAGGAGCTGTTTTACGATACTTCTTTGTGCTCTCTTGTAGGAGCTGTTTCTCTCTTTTTTTAAATTGAAATTTATTACCGTATATTATAAAATATAAATAGAAAGAAAGATAATACAGGAATGGGGAAGAGAAGGTAAGAAAGAAAGGGGAAAAAACAATGACTTCCAACTTTTTTTCTGAAATCTTTAGAATTGTCAGCCAGCGTGGTCTTCAGATTAGGAATTCTGGAAAATGTAACCCCACAACTTTGAAGAATAATAGGCCGGAGGAGGTTAAGAAGCTTCTGATCTAAGGCACCTCTCCAATTTTTAATTTGTGTAACATCCCAGTTCAAGCATGCACGAAACGAAATTAAAATCTGGTTTTAGGGCTAGATGTCTTGAAGGAGGCAGACCTGGATGTAGTTTTGACCAGCATACAAATAGCTTAAATGAATAAGATATTCGTCTTCACGGATTCTTAGGAGCATATTATTTATTTATGTATGTATTTAAATTTAAATTTAATGCTTGCAGGGCTGAGCATACAAGAACTTGTATGAGCTTAGACTACCAGGGTGAGCTATGGCATTCCTCACTCATTTTGTGAAGTCTGCCCAGATGGGCAAATAGTGACAAATTATTGAGCATTTGCAATAACCTTTCTGAATTTAAAAAAAAAAATCCAATTGCTTCTTTTTTTTAAAAAAAAGGTGGGATGTAATTTCTGCTGGCTAAGTGTTGTGCTGACATGTATGGAAAAGCCGGAAGCTGCATAGGCAGAGAAGCTGAATCCTTACATCGTAAATGTTTGGGAAGTTAGGATTTCTTGTTTTCTTTCCCTGATGTTGTGTGGTGAGCGAAAGAAGGAGTTGAAAGAAGGAGTTGAAATGTTTCTTTGTTGCTGCTCTTATGTTGTTTCGACCATGAAGTTTAATTTAGGTTCAGGTTACAGTTCTCACTTGCTTCTCGCCTCCAGTGGAAAATTCAGTGGTGCTGAATCAGATGATCTGGAAGCTGGAATTATCAAAATCAGACGTAACAAGGCCACATGAAGCCCAGGCCATAGGTTCTCCTCCTTTTCCCCTCTAAAAAGATGGAATGACATAATTGCTGTTTGCATCTGGAGAAACAAAAGATAGTTGGGCACTCTTTTTTTAAAGAAATGATGCAAACGGACCTTGTAGGGTTGAGTTTAAAGATGCTTGCCACTCCATTTTATTCTTCCTTCACTTTTTTTAAAAAAATTTCTCCTTTCTATTTAGCCAGCCTTCATCAGTCCCTAGATGTCCTGTGATTAAAATATAGACTGGATTCCCAGGAGGGAGAGAGTGGATTTCAGAGGAGCAACAGGCAACTTAGATCAGATAATTTGTGTGAGAAAATGAGGATGGAAACTGCTTCTGCTTAACAGTTCCCAGAGGATATGCTTTATGCTGAGGGAGTCTGCTTTAGTCTGGCAAGATTCTGTCTATCGGCGAATAAAGAAATCTGCTTGGAAGAATCACTTGGCATTTGGAGCCTGACAAATCCTCCCTGAATTGGTTTTCGCCTTTCCCCTTCACATTTATTTAGCGGTGTCTCCATACGTTTACCAACCTTGCAATTTCTCAAGCTGACAGGGCTTCTCTCTCCATGCCCTTGCGTGTGGTTGGTGCCATTATGGCAGTGTAAGCAGTGGCACCCAGCTTCCCAACACTGGAAGTAGTATGCTACTTTGCATCTTCTTAGTCTTCTCGAGCACAGGTCACCCTTAGGAGCTCCTTGATAAAATTAACGACATGAGATATGAGCCTCATAGATATAAAACGAGGAGGGAACTGCATTTGTGTTTTCAGCTGAATTCTTTCCCCACATGGACTTCCTGGGAAATGTTAAGCTTCAGGTGCATACCGCGTGTAGCAAAGTCGTTGAGACCTGATTGGAATCCATCACGGGCTTAGCAGCCCTTGTGACCTCTTCAGCGTTATCATCATGATTCCTGTAGGTGTGTTATTCTTTAGAGAGAAGAGAGGAACAGAGTGGGTTAGCCCGCCACTATCTCTCCAGCCGCTTTCCCTGTGCCTTCCAAGGACCCATTAAAACTTTTACAGCTTGCAAAATGAGGTCATGCCTTCTGAGTCTTGTGTTTTAAGTGACACTCTTCTTGCAATTGTCTTGCGGCAAAATCTATCTCCAAAAGCCGGCATGGTGCAAATTACCTTAAATTAAATGGCCAGGCAGAGTAGTCTTAGGTAGGGAAAATTAAAGTGACCTCCCACCTTCTACGGCAGGGATCCGAAGCCTATTGCAAATTGACCCCAAGCAATTTGTGTGCTGCCCCATTCTGATCAGCCTGGTTGTGTGTTTCTGACTTGCGTGCAGCTAGTCCTCGACTTAACGGCAATTGGGACCAGAATGTCTGTTGCTAAGGAAAGTGGTGGTTAAATGAGTCGTGCCTGGTTTTATGACCTTTTTGCCATGGTTGCTACAGAATCACTGCAATTGTTCAGTGAATCGTGCAGTTGTTAAGCAACTCCATTTTCCCCCATAGAATCATAGAATCATAGAATCGTAGAGTTGGAGGGGACCTCCCGGGTCATCGAGTCCAACCCCCTGCTCGAGGCAGGATTCCCTAAACCATCCCAGATAGATGGCCGTCCAGTCTCTGCTTGAAGACCTCCATCGAAGGGGAGCTCACCACCTCCTGTGGCAACCTGTTCCACTGGTTGATCACCCTTACTGTCAGAAATTTTTTTCTAACATCTAATCTGAATCTTTTCCCCTGCAGTTTCATCCCATTGTTTCTAGTCCTTCCTTGGGCAAGTGAGAACAGGGCTGATCCCTCTGCACTGTGACAGCCCTTCAGGTATTTGTAGACAGCTATCATGTCTCCTCTCAGTCTTCTTTTCTGTAGACTAAACATTCCCAATTCCTTTAACCGTTCCTCATAGGACATGGTTTGTAGACCGTTCACCATCTTGGTAGCTCTCCTTTGAACCTGCTCCAGTTTGTCAGTGTCTTCCTTGAACTGGGGTGACCAGAACTGGACACAGTACTCCAGGTGAGGTCGGACCAAGGTAGAGTAGAGGGGAATCTTTGCTTATCAGAAGCTGGCAAATGGAGATCACGTGAACCCAGGACTCTGCAACTGTCATAAATACATGCCAGTTGCCAAGGGCCCAAATTTGGGTCATGTGACCGTTGGGATGCCGCGACGTTTGCAAGTGTGAGGACTGGTCGTAAGTCACTTTTTTCAGTATTTGCTGTAACTTCCAATGGTCACCAAACAAGTGGCTGTAAGTCACGGACCATCTGTGTACAGTTCACTCTAGTTTAAAATGCTTCTCTGGAAGCCTAATGTAGACATAATGGAAAACAGGATAACAGTTGAAAGGGACCTTGGGGGTCTTTTAATCCAACCCTCTGCTCAAGCAGGAGACCCTGTACCATTTGAGACACATGGTTATCCAATCTTTTCTTAAAGACCTCCATTGTCGGAGTACCCACAAGCTGTTCCACTGATTAATTGTTCTAACTACCTGGAAATTTCTCCTTAGTTCTAGGTTGCTTCTCTCCTTGATTAGTTTCCATCCGTTGCTTCTTGTCCTGCCTTCAGGCGCGTTGGAGAATAGCCTGACTGCCTCTTCTTTGGGGCAGCCCCTTAGTTACAGTATTAAAACACTGCGATCATGACACCCTAGTGCTTCTTTTCATATAAGTCATGGAAAGCTCTGGCACTGGAATGGCTGGGTGCTGTCTCATAGTTGGCATCTCCCAGAATCTATAAACTTGAAGTCACACTCACCTTCAGCTGTGAAAGGTCACAAGATGACTCTGAACCAGTCATCAGCCCAATTCACCACGAGGATGAAGTTGGAAAACAAGTATCCTGTATGCCTCCTAAATCTATGAGTAAACGATTTATTTATCCTGAGTCGTTCACTTGACTTGTTAATGATGTGCAATGGCACTTTTCAGGATTTTCAGTTTTTCCTATCTGTATCGTTGGAAATGAGACAGCTAGAACTGGGGACCTTTTGTGTGCAGAAGAGATGTGCTACAACTGTGCTGTGAGGAGTCTCGGATGCCGTAATTAATGCTAATGTGTAAATGGGAGCTACTGAGTGACAGGATGGAATTCAAGGATATGGTTTCCATGCAAAGAGAGCCTAGCTAAGATGTCATCAGCTCCTCATAGAACTGAAGAAGACCCTGGAGTAGATTCTTGGAGAGCAAACAACAACATTGAGCTATGTAGGTGGACCAATGAGTCTGGCTTGGTCCAGGACAGCTCTCACTGTTCCTGTGTTTCTATTTTTAAAAAACACCCTATCATTAACAGAACATATTGCGGTATTTACCACTTAAATACCTCCTTTTTTTTATTCATGTAATACAGGTTGCACATGAGCAAACTCCATTCTCACTCCACCTTCACAGCCTCCAAAAATCACATGAGAATGGGGCGTGCTTTTGAGAATAGTTGTGGCCAAATGTTGGTGGTGTGTCACCCAAAGCAGCATGGTGTGTCACCTTTGACGCGCATGTCATAGGTTCACCGTCACTGTTCTAAGCTGTATCAAGAACCTGCAGGCACCCTTCGCTCCCGCCTGCCGCTACTTTCTGTGGAAATTAAGCATGGACAGTTGACTTTGACTATAGCATGAGCAAGGCAGATGATCTGGAAAACATTTTCTTCATTGATCTAACATATGCATTGTTCACGCTTCCTCTTGTTACGCTTCAGTCAAAACAAGTTTCTTGAACAGCCCTTGAGATACTTCAGGGAGGGAAGCAGGCACAGGGAAAGAGAGCGGGGTCTGTTTTATTTCTTGGCCATCAACGGTATGAAAGCACAACTATCAATATAGAACAATGTGCTTTAAAAAGATTGTTGGTCCATGTTCATCAACTCATAGAATAAGCTCTTCTACAATTCTACAGACTCTTGCAAGTCTGTGGGTGAGCTCAGCCTAGTACAGGGGTTCTCAACCTTGGCAACTTTAAGACTTGTGGACTTCAATTCCCAGAATTCCTCAGCCAGCAAAGCTGGCTGAGGAATTCTGGGAGTTGAAGTCCACAAGTCTTAAAGTTACCAAGGTTGAGAACCCCTGGCCTAGTAGATAACAAGTACTGTTGTGGGTCCATGATTCTTTTCTCCCTTCTGGAAAATTCAAGGGAATTCTATAGCTTCTGGTGCAGCTTTGGAACCCACGCCGCCCAAAAAACTAACTAACCCTTTTCTTTCCTAAACTTCATGATCCTTATTTATTTATTCCTTTCCACACACAGCAGTCACCGTAGAAAACCTGCTAGACTTGGAAAATGTAACCAAAGCTCCTTTGAACACAAATTCTTTGCACGTGGATGGCCAAATCTTTGGGTCCCCTTCATCAGAAAACAATAATGTGTGGGTAAGTGTGGTGATCTTAGCAAAGATCTCATTTAGTAAGTATGTGCTTCACATCCAGCTCTAGTGTGGCTTGTGTGGTTTTTGGCTTGGTGTATTGTCGATCACTGTTCATTGTGGTTTGCCTAGGGTGGATTATGACGTAGTGCATTGTGCGGTCTTAATCAGCTGTGCTTTATTCAATCAACTGGAATTAAAATAAGCCCATAGGTAAATCGGAATAGTACTATAACTTGCTATTGAGTTATAGGACATCTTCTGAAAGAACTTTTTCATTTGCTGCTGGAATGGGAGCCAAATTGCCTTTTTGGTGCGTGGATCTGGAGATCTACAGTATGATTTATTGTTCCCCTAGTCTGCTCTATCAAGTTGGGGCCGGGTTTCCTGCCTCTTCTGTGCTTTGTTTTACAGCTCAGACATCTCAACCTTTTCTGATCAAAGGAAAGAAAGTGGCTTCATTTTTTCAGAATTATTTTTTTCCTCCCAGTAACATATAGCAAGTCAGATATAGGGAGAGACCAGTCTATGGCAGTGGTGGCGAACCCATGGCAAACGTGCCAGAGGCGGCACTCGGAGCCCTCTCTGTGAGCACACGCGCCTAAGTCGCCCCAGTCCCGCCTCCCCCACAGCCCCCTCCTCACCAGCAGCCTCCCTAGAGGAGAGTCACCCCCCCAGGCAGCATAGCCAAGAACATAGCCGGGAAGCAGGGACAAGACTCCGCCCTCGTGCCCCATAGCGTGCAGATGATGCTGCGGAGTGTGGGCAGAGGGCGTGGCTGCCATGGCGCTGCAGGGCTGCCAGGGCGATCTGCTGTGGCGGGCCATGGAGGCGGTGCGTGGGCAGGCAGGCAGGCGGGGCAGGGGCCGGAGCAGGCAGGGCAGGAGGCGGAGCAGGCAGGGCGGGTGGCGGGTTTTGGTCTCTAAAAGGTTCGCCATCACTGGTCTGTGGCATCACACTATTACAGACTTGTGAAACTACCAACTCTTTCCCATATGTGTGGTGGCCTACCGGTAGGTTAGCGCTCTGTCCTTGACTTATGAGCACCATTGGGAATAGAATTTCTGTTGCTAAGCAAGGCAGTTAAGGCAGCGGTTCTCAACCTTTTCCGGGGCTCAACCCCGGCTCGCATCGCGCAAAAAAAAAATGGCAGGCCCGCACCGCGCATGCACGGCGCGACGTGACGCATGCGCGGCGTGACGGGGCACACCGCGCATGCGTGGTGCGACGGGGCGCATTGCGCATGCGTGGCGCAACAGGGCGCATCGCGCATGCGTGGCGCAACAGGGCGCATCGTGCATGTGCGGCGCAACAGGGCGCATCGCGCATGCGCGGCGTAACAGCCCGCATCGCGATAGGGAAAAAAATGGCCGACCCCCCAAAAAAATGGCTGACCCAAAAAAAAAAGGCAGGCCCGCACCGTGCATGCGCGGCACAATGGGGCGCATTGCGCATGCGCGGCACGACGGCCCGCATCGCGATAGGGGAAAAAATGGCCGACCCCCCAAAAAATGGCTGACCAAAAAAAATAATTAAAAAATGGCAGACTGCGGTGCTTGGCGACCCCCGTGAAATGGTCGTTCGACCCCAAATGGGGTCGCGACCCACAGGTTGAGAACCGCCGAGTTAAGGAGTCTTGCCTGATTTTGCAACCTTTCTTGTTTGTTAAACAAGTCACTGCAGTTATGTGAATCCTGCAATCATTAAGCAAATCCAGCTTGTCAGAAGCTGGATGGGGGGAGGTTACAAATGGCGACCACATGACCCCAGGATGCCGCAACCATCGTAAATATATACTGGTTGCCAAACATCTGAATTTGGATCACATGATTGTGGGGAAGCATTAATGACCATCATAAATGCGAGCATCAATGACAAGTCACTTTTTTCACTGCCATCCTAATTGGGAGCAAGTCGGTAACTGAATGGCTGAAGGTCAAGAATTACCTCCTCTCCTCGCTTGGCAAGCAGCCTAACAGATTGTGGCTTCTCTTGTTCCCGTCTGATTCTTCAGTATTATCTTATTTCTTCATTAACGCTCAGGTCCAAGTGCTTTTCTTGTATAACCGCATCATTTCTTTTTCTTGCTTGTTTGCATATCTGCTCTGCATGTGCGGGGAAAAGGCAGAATCCAACACCGAATACATAAAAGAGCAATTCAGAAGTACAGTATGCTTGTCGTGTTGTGCCGTGTCCTCTGTCTAGGGCTCTTTTATAACTTGTGGATTTCAACTCCCAGAATTCCTGAGCCAGCATGGGAGAATTATGGCCCCTTTTATGATTGGTGGACTTCAACTCCCAGAATTCCTGAGCCAGCCATGCTGAGGGGAACAGGAGAGGTTTCCAAGCTGAGCCATGCTGGCTCTGGAATTCTGGGACTTGAAGTCCACCAGTCATGAGGGGTCATAGTTCCCCCATGCTGGCTCAGGAATTCTGGGACTTGAAGTCCACCAGTC
Organism: Bothrops alternatus; assembly: GCA_034064705.1. Taxonomy (NCBI): domain Eukaryota; kingdom Metazoa; phylum Chordata; class Lepidosauria; order Squamata; family Viperidae; genus Bothrops; species Bothrops alternatus. The sequence goes on from JARGCV010000132.1 coordinate 446,927, forward strand.
ATGAGGGGGCCATAGTTCCCCCATGCTGGCTCAGGAATTCTGGGAGTTGAAGTCCACCAGTCATGAAGGGGCCATAGTTCCCCCTTGCTGGCTCAGGAATTCTGGGAATTGAAGTCCATGAGTCATGAGGGGGCCATAGTTCCCCCATGCTGGCTCAGGAATTCTGGGAGTTGAAGTCTACGAGTCATGAAAGAACCAAGGTTGCCTACCCCTGTTCTAGGGAGTGGAAGGGGAATGGGACCAGTGGCTTTCTCGCCCCAAAGGTGCTTTTTCAAAATGCAACTGGACTTTCTCAGATCTTTGAAAGCCAGAACTGAAACAGCTTCTTGGGTGAGAAGCAAAACAGTTTCAAGGGGAAAAAAAGCCAGAAAGTCCAGTTACCTTTTGAAAAGCACTTTCACCTGAATCAGGGGTAGTCAACCTTGGCTCTTTTATGACTGGTGGACTTCAACTCCCAGAATTCCTGAGCCAGCATGAGGGAAACATTGGCCCCTTCATGACTGGTGGACTTCAACTCCCAGAATCCCTGAGCCAGCCTGGCTCAGCTTGGAAACCTCTCCCTTTCCCCTCAGCATGGCTGGCTCAGGAATTCTGGGAGTTGAAGTCCACGAGTCATAAAAGAGCCGAGGTTGCCTACCCCTGACCTGAATGAATGAGAATCTCCATAGAAAGTGGCTTTCTCCTTGCAGCAAAAAGACAATTTTGCATGAGCGCCAATCAGCACGATTAAGGAGAGGAGAAGTTTGTCACTGTAATTTGGGCATTCTTGGAGCAATTGAGGTTCCTCCACTTCTCCGATAGTCTCTGCATATGTTGCTGCTTTCAATTTCTCTGGGTTTGTCAACGGGTGAACTCCAGGGATCAAAACCCTACACGAGAGAGATTTTTTTTAAAGGTGATCTGATCTGTGAGGATCAGGGAATCCAGAGCTAAGCTACCAGGAATTTGAAGATCTTCAATGAAGAATAGCACATCACTTTTGTTTTGCATTGTTGGACTCGCTGAGATTTGGAAGGGACCACTCAAGTCATCAAGACCGACCCCTGCTCAATGCAAGTAAACAAGGATGGATCCAAAGCAAGTGGCTGGCTACCCTGGTTCCATTTGAGCCCATCAAATAAAGAGCAGCAATTGGTTTCACTGTCCAACTGTTTATATCAGTATTTTTTTCAACCTTGCAACTTTAAGATGTGTGGACTTCAACTCGCTGGCTGGGGAATTCTGGGAGTTGAAGTCCACACATCTTAAAGTTGCAAGGTTGAGAAACACTGGCTTACATCATTAGACAGTTTTATCTCACATTGAGTTGCAATTTACCTGGATTAGTCCAGTGCAAAAGAGAGCGCATCAGTTGCCCGAAGACCTTTGGCAAGTTTCCCCAAAGTTGCTTGGTAGCTTTTGGCCCCAAAAGAACTAACATGCATGGGAAAGCTGGAACTAAGCAGATGGCTTCTCCACCCCATCCTGTTCAACTTCTATGGAAAGCAAGCAAGTGGACAAAAGATGGTTGGAGAGCTTCAGGTTTACCTTGTCTGTGAGCACTAATATGCTGGCTTGTCCTCTTGTTATCTAACAAAGAAGGAGGGGCTACTGAACTTAGAACCAGCTAGTAAAAATCTATTACACTACTTTAGGCCTTGGGAAGTTCTCCTCCCTTTTTAAAAGAAGGAATTGCAGATGCAATAGAAAAAGCACCTGGTTAAGCCTATGTGATATTTGAATAATTTTCATTTCAGTTGGATTTATACTTTTATTTCCCCCCCCCCTTTCTTTTTATAACAAAGGCAATGGATGACGAACTGGATGAAGCATTTTCAAGGTAATTATGATCAAGTCTTCCAGGAGCATCTTTCTGCTAGGGGCTTGGCCAAGAACTAGATTTGATTAATGAACTCTCCCTTCTCTTTCTCTTAAACTAAGCCAGGGGTCTTCAAACTTGGCCCTTTTATGACTTGTGGACTTCAACTCCCAGAATTCCTCAGCCAGGCATGCCTGGCTGAGGAATTCTGGGAGTTGAAGTCCACAAGTCATAAAAGGGCCAAGTTTGAAGACCCCTGAACTAACCTGTCATAAGGAGCCCAACCCTTCATTGGGTAGTCTATTTGACTAATTGAACAAGGGATTCGGCTGCTGGGATAAGTCAAATATTTTGATAACTTCTTAGGGGAGCGGCTAATTTGTGTGTACAAGTGGGGATTAAATCCCTTAAATGCATCATTCTTTTGGCAAGTGCTAATAAAATGAAGGTTGCTGAAACTGGAAGCTCTCACCTTTAAAACAGAGTGCAATCTGTTTGAATCTGGGCTTGCATTTCAACTCCCAACCTACAAAGGGAAGAACGGGGGAGAAAATTTAATCGATGGTCACATAGTAGCACACACTGAAAAAAAGGTTCACACTTTTAGGTTCTCTAAAATTCTTTGTCAGGTGAGATATTGACAAAATGCCAGGAAGAAACCCATATAGTCTGGCCAGATTTCAAAGGCAGTAAAATTGGAGATGATCAACTGGATGCATTTGTAGGGTCATTTCACGCAACTGTCAAACAGGCACCCCTTCATCATTTTTAGAAGACATTCTTCCTGATTCATCTTTGGTTTCATTCCAAAATAGCCCACCGTGGAATTTCCCTGATAATACCTACAGATGCCTTCTTGGTGGTGGCCCCAAGACTGTAGAACAACTTACCCCCAAGCTGTTATATTCATACAGGTAGTCTTCAAGTTGCAGTCATAACGGAGCCTGTTCTTAGAGTCAAAAGTCATGATGATTGTAAAGGAGGTCAATTTATTTATTTATTTATTTATTTATTTATTTATTTATTTATATTTTAACGTGTATGCTGCTCCTCTCCGGAGACTCGGAGCGGCTAACAACATATATATAAACAATAATAACAATAAAAATCCCAAACAAAAAAACTAAAAATACAATAAAACATCCACTCAATTCAACAATCAACCACAATCATCCCCAGGCCTGCCGGCAAAGATAAGTTTTAAAATTTTTCTGGAAGGCCGGGAGAGTCGGAGAAACACGGACTTCAGGAGGTATAGTTGGTTCCAGAGGGCGGGCTCCACAACAGAGAAAGCCCTCCCCCTAGGGCCCGCCAGGCAACATTGTTTCGCTGACGGGACCCGGAGGAGGCCGACCCTGTGCGCTCTCACCGGTCGTAGAGAAGTATGTGGCAGAAGGCAGTCCCGTAAGTATCCTGATCCCATGCCATGAAGGGCTTTATAGGTAATAACCAACACCTTGAATTGGGCTCGGAGACCAATAGGCAGCCAATGCAGCATGCGGAGAGTTGATGAAATGTGGGCACAGCGAGGAAGGCCCACAACTGCTCGCGCAGCTGCATTTTGCACTAATTGTAGTCTCCGAACACTCTTCAAGGGTAGCCCCATGTAGAGAGTCTGATTTGATTTTATGAGAATGGGACCAACTAACCTTAGGAATAAATGAGCATAATAGAGAAAACATAATTCTTCTGAGCCCACACTGCAGGTTCCTGTGTCTGCCTTGCCTCATCAAAGTTCACAGCACCGAGTCTTAGAGCCAAACAACCTGTTTTGGCACCTAAGGTGGAAAATTTCACAAGGCCAGCTGTGCCTCCCAACCTGTAAAAATGCAATGAGAAAAGTCTCCATAAATAACACTGACTGTTATGCACATCTCTAATCAGCTGTTGTCCCCCAAACCTTGGCAACTATCAAGCTGAGTAAAAGTCAACTCAGGAATTTTGAGATTCTATATGTCTAGGTGATGACCGTGAACGCTCAAGAAAGGCTTCTTTGTCTGCAAAGCCACTTGAGTACCTTGACTTACCGTGTTACGTACATACATGCAAGAAAGTGCATGCGCTACATTTAATGGGTACACAGTACAGATCAGTGTCCCTCAACTTTAGGAACTTTAAGACAAGTGAACTGCAATTCCCAGAATTCTCCAGCCTGCAGCAGCAGGTTTAAACTGTCAGGAGTAAAGGAAGCTAATCAACTGCTTCATGGGTTTCAGCCTAGCTTGCAGTCAAAAGTTGCACAGGTAGGCCTTGACCAGGGGTAGGCAACCTCGGCTCTTTTATGACTCGTGGACTTCAACTCCCAGAATTCCTGAGCCAGCCATGCTGAGGGGAAAGGGAGGTTTCCAAGCTGAGCCATGCTGGCTCAGGAATTCTGGGAGTTGAAGTCCACGAGTCATAAGAGAGCCAAGGTTGCCGACCCCTGACCTAGATGACTGACAGACAGATAGATACACCTAGATCAGGGGTAAGCAACCTTGGCTCTTTTATGACCCGTGGACTTCAACTCCCAGAATTCCTGAGCCAGCCATGCTGAGGGGAAAGGGAGGTTTCCAAGCTGAGCCAGGCTGGCTCAGGAATTCTGGGAGTTGAAGTCCACAAGTCATAAAAGAGCCCAGGTTGCCTATCCCTGGCCTTATCACCACAAGTGAGCCCAAAATTTCCATTGCTAAGCCAGAAAGTGGTTGTGAACTTTGCCCCCATCTTACAATCTTTCTTGCCACCCCTGTTTTAAACAGTCATGTAGACCTGGATTGAAATACTAATTAGAGGCACACAATTACCCCCAAATTACAGTATGCGTATCTGTTACAACTGTGACACGTCACCACCATCTGTTTCCTAGCCAAAAGCTTGTTTTCCTTCTGGGTCAAAGGAAAAGCTTCTTAACCGAGGAAATGTAATCTTTTCAGCTTCCTGAATCATGCTTTTTAATCAGGTGCTTCCAAGCAGATGGCACCTGGTCAACCAGGAGCTGATTATAATCATAGCCGGCTGGAGAATTCTGGGAGTTGAAGTCCACAGGTCTTAAAGTTGTCCAGGTTGGACACTCCTGGCTTAAATAAACATGGGTGGTGTTCCTTTCCTGGTGCTCCACCCTGTAATATCACATATCTTTTTGCTTATAATATTCTCATCTTTAAGCAACAGGCCATTCATTTTCCACAAGGCATGCAAAGTGTTGGCTAGTATATGGAGATGCCTTCAGAGTTGTGTCTTTCCCAGGTCTACTACACTGAGAAACTGCTAAAGGGCTTTCCAAGATTTGCCTTTATTTTTTCATGAGCCTGTAGGAAAGTTTCCTTTGAGGATCGTCCTTCGGGGCAGGGAAGATGTTCTCACAGATCCTTCCAGGTGACATTATTAGGACATGAGAAGACACACCTTTGTTTCTCATGAGGTCATCTGGTGGCTTCGGACTAACTGCTCCCTCTGCTGGCCAGCCTTGCACAGAGGCATGGTGAAGGTTTTCAAAAGGATGAAGTAGGCAGGAACCAATTGATCCATTTCACTCAAGGTCTCATTTTGGGGGATTATTTCAGCATTATCGTTTCTCATTTTGATACTTTGGAGAAACTGTTCGGCACCTTGGACTTCAGATTTTATTTTCTTTTTTTTTAAAGTATGTTAACATTTTGGTGCCTGTTGGGATAAGCTTTGGAGAAACTGTTCGGCACCTTGGACTTCAGATTTTATTTTCTTTTTTTTTAAAGTATGTTAACATTTTGGTGCCTGTTGGGATGAGCATCAAACAAGCATTTTAATTCACAATTTGCCCGATGCTTTTTTTTTTTTCTGATAGTTTTCCCTAACAGAATTCAGTTGTGTACCTTATTTTACACGCCTGCAGGCCTTTTGGTGCAGATTTCCCTAGAATATATTTTGGTGAACCGAGTTCAAAATCTGAGAAGTGATCGCCTTGGAGAAAATGAAACCTGCCCATAGACGTTCTTTGGTTTCTCTTCATATTGTGAAAATCTTTTACCTTTGATTAAAGATTGCCTTTCCCACAGAAGAATCAGATTTTCCAGCCAAATCATCTTGGGCCATCTTTCCTAGTGAACTATTTTTCTTTTCTTTTCTGGGATTTAATTCTATATTTCTGTGAGGGGGCACACCTGTAGCATGAAGCGGTATCTTTATTTATTTATTTATTAAACTTATATGCCGCCCTTCTCCCAAGACTCAGGGTGGCTCACAACAAGAATACAAGTATAAAAAAATAACATAAGATAAAAACAATTAAAATTACTAATTTACAGTATAAAAAACTAAATACCGGTAGTTTATTTCACTCATACCACACACAGTCACAGTCAAAGGCCCAGGGGCAGAGTGCAGCTCACACGCCCCAAACCTGTCTGCATAAATGTGTTTTCAACAGTTTCCGGAAAGCTAGGAGGGAGGAAGCAGTACGAACCTCTGAGGGAAGCTGGTTCCAGAGGGCTGGGACAGCAACAGAGAAGGCCCTAACCCTAGGCCCCGCCAGACGACATTGTCTAACAGACGGGACCCGTAGGAGGCCAACCCTATGTGCCCTTCCTTCTCCTTGTCCTTGACAAGCCAGCACTAGCACCTTCCTCCAGGTACGTTTCTTCACCCTTTTGCTTTGCCTTGTCATTCCAGGCTGGCACAGTCCCGAACCAACCCACAAGTCCTTGACATCAGCCTGACACCTCAAGACATCCAAAGTGCTCAAATCCTCTCACCGGTTGACTGGGACAAAGTAGATTCCATGATGGAGACCCCAAAAGATGAACAGCTGTTTGAGTTCTGACATCTTTTTTTTTCCCCTTGTTAAGCTTTTTGCTCCACAAGTAAGATAAGCTCTAGGAACCCGATGCACTGTATTCTCCTGACTGTAACTGGAAAGGGTTAATTAAAAGAGAAGAGGCCCAAAGCCTTGATTTGGTTTAGGTAGGAGTTGTGTTGACGCCCTTCAACGTTTGACCAAAGTTTTATTTCAGCTTTTCCCTCCAAGTGTCTTCCAGATATATTAGGACTTTAGGAAGCATATCTGGTGGATACCAGATTGGGGAGATGGTTTGAGATACTTTAATACAGCTTTTTATGTATTACCTTTTTGGGTCTTTGCTTTTATGGAGATGACAAGGTACTACTCCTTGAGTAGATTTATTGAAGACTCTTTCAAATTTGCATCTATTATGGAGATATGTAGCATCGTGTAGCTTAGCATTATAGCATTGGATAGTTTCCTCCTTGGGATTGCATGTGATAAGCAATCGTGACAGCTGTGTTTTCTGAAGGACGCAGGATCTCCTTAGCAATAACAGAACTTTCAGATATTTTGTTTTAGAAAAGCTGAACTGGCTGCAGTGGACTGGAGAAATAATGTTGGGCTCCTTAGGACAGAGCTGATAATAGCTACCCAGGTGTTAGACATGGCAAAACTAAAGAAGGGTCTTGATTGGGTTCAGAAATGAAGTCATTCAAACCATTTGATTGTCCTTGGTCATCATGAGAGTGAGTCTCTTCTTACATCCTTTTTGTAGTTCAAATCCATCACTGTTTCTTCCTGCTTCTGCACCTTAACACCTTGCTTTTATATTTCTCAGCCATAATATTAGGTAGCAGCTAATTGTTACCTTGAGCAACTCTTGACTTCTAGCTTACCTCACATAAGTAGGATGCTACAAGCTTTGGACGTTGTCTTATAAAAGATCGGGAAGCAATGACCTTCTCAATTGGAGCCAATAGTTCCCGGCATCCTAATCCAGTTGATGGCATCCCATAGCAACTGAGAGCCCAAGACCTCCCAGATAACTTCTGTCCAAAGGCTGAAGGCAACCTCCCAAACATAAGAATCATGGGATCCAGAAAACGGAAACAAATTGAGCTTAGTTCAAGTGGTGTTGGGGGAGCTGGGAATATGACTGCTTGGAGTAATGAACACTCTTCCTTATCTCAACTTTAGGTAGTGGCATGTTTGATAACAATTTCTTCCCCAGATCAGCCTCCTGTCTTGTTCTACTATATTTCTTCCAGTAGGAAGTTGTCATAATGGAAGTGAATGGGGCACTTTCATCTTAGCAGTAAAATTCTTGTGATTATCGGCAGGGTTTTTGTAATAGTGTAATTCCTTCTTCTCTTTTTAAGACATCACTGGAAGTGCCTTAATTGTCCTGTCGGGTATTCAAGGAGACTGTCAAACCTTGTCAGTCCCTCTTCTAAATTCCTTGGAACCTGGTCTGAATCTTCTTGCCAGCCTATGGCACATAGTCAGTTTTCAATTGGATGTGAGTTGAACGAAAACAAAACTCAGAGCATGGAGGTTACCCTGCTTGCCTTTTCGCTAAACCATAGGCTTTATATTCAGCTGAAATTTTAGACCAATGTTTCTCAACCTTGGCAAATTGAGGATGAGTAGACTTCAACTTCCAGGATTCTCAGTAATATCTATGCTGACTGGGGAATTCTGGGGGCTGAAGTCCATATACCTGGAAATTGCCACGGTTGGGATACCCTATTATAGACCATGTGTGGATGAATTACACAGTGAAATAGTTTTAAAGCAGAGGTCCTCAAATTTTGGGCACCGGTTCCATGGAGAGAGGTTTTTTCATGGACCAGAGAGGGCGTGGTTTTGTGTACTGCCTGCATCCCATGGATGGGGCTTTGCTTGTTTGTGCGGACCGATTGCTGGCATGCCACGGACCGGGAGTTGGGGACCCCTGTTTTAAAGAAACTCTTTCTTAATATACAAGTAATCCATACTTAGTGATGGTAATTGAAGCTGGTATTTCTGTTGTTAGATGATGTGATTGCAATGTGTCACACCATGTGACCTTTGTCACTTAGTGATGGAAATTCCAGCACTTCTGGTTAATGTTGTTAAGCAAATGCAACACTGAGACCGACATAAGTATGAGGACTGATCATTTCTACCACTTATTCAGCATGGTCATAAGTTCCAACGGTTGTTGAACAACTGGTCGTTAAATACGTACATGATGGGAAGATGTTTTCTAGTTAGCCATTTATCAGGATACACTAATTTTCTAAGTGTTGAGAAATTGGAGGAAGCCTTGCAAAAGTGATCATGATTCCCTTGTATCTCCTTTTTTTTTATAAAGATGTGGCTACATTTTAATTTTATAAGCAGATACGCTTTTTAATTAATTAAAACTATTTTTATATGTATAAAGAGAGGAGTGCACTTTTGACAAACTGGAAGTATTTTGCAGAATTGCTTTTCACCTCATACACCTGAGTGGATGGCCTGACCCTGGAGGGTGGGGGGAAGGCTGGTCATGGAGACAACAGAAGGGAGTTGTGCAATGCTGGGAAAGGCAGAGACACAAGAGAGAATTTGTGTGTTTGAGAGAGAGAGGAGGGGGCAGCTGCGATAAGGGACAGCCATGGAAAAGAACCGACATTGCCATTTCAAGTCTTCCAAGGCAGGATTTTGTCTTTGCTTCTTCCTCTGCCGAGTTCAGAGCATAGCAGGCAGACTGGGACAAAAAGAAGCAAAGCCAAACTAAAATCATGCAGGTAGTCCACAGTATATAACCATTTGTTTAGTGACTGAAGTTGCAGTGGCACTGAAGAAAGGGACTTAATGATCCGTCTTCAGACTTAATGATCATTGCAGCATCCCACACGGGTCGCTTGGTCAAAATCGGGCTTGTGTTTTTGACGGCTGCAGCGTCCCAGATTCGCTTAATGACTACATGATTTACTTAACAACTGTGGCAAAATTATCATAAAATCAGGCCCAGCGCACTTAACAAATTGCCTTGCTTAGCAGCAGAAATTCTGGCTGGCCCAAATCGTCTTAAGTCAAGGACCAGCTGTATTTCTTTCCAAAGGAACATAAAGCAGCTGTTAAGATGACCTTCCTAAAAATGAGCTTTACGAGAACTGCAGCAAAATGATCAGTGTCGCCTCTCATGCTGGCAGCAGGGTTGATGAGCAATTTTTTTTTTCTATCTGCTATCTGGGAAAATCTCAGAAAATGTAGATGTCTTTCAGGCGACAGGGGTCCTTGTGTTTCTTTATCTTCTTAAGCCCTGTCTTCATTTTGCCTTGATTAATTGGGTTGCGCCCAAGTATTTAACCCTGAAAGATGTCAGTCTGGATTTTGAAAGGAGTCAGAAGGGGGGAGGGGTTGGCATTAAAGTGAAAAAAGAAATATTAACTATGTGCGCCTAGGTTTCTTCTCTCACTGACCTGCTACCCTGAGAAAAGCTGGCCACCAACCTAATTTCTCGTTTTATATTCTGGTTTTAGAAAAGCAAATAATGGGAAAACCAGGATTACTGCTATTAAAAGATTACTTTTAACAGTGATTTTTGGATAGCAGAATAATCACAGTTTCTCACGTTGGTAACCTTGTGGGAAATACACTAAGCCATAATTGGCTTTTGAAATGCTAATGTTCCTTCCTGAAGGAGCATAAATGCGATTTTTAATATGTCTGTAAACAGTACTTCTTGAATCCAAAGTTCTGTTCAGGGGGTTGGCGAGATAATTGAACCGGAAATCAAACAGTTTGCAAGGTTGCCCCTTAGAGATTGATTTAGAACACTGTTTTTCAATCTTGCCAACCTTTAGATGGGTAGACTTTAACGCATCTGAAAGTGGCTAAGGTGGAGAAACACTGATGGAGGAAAACCCAGAGGAGATGCCTTGCAAGTTCCTTCGGGATGCAAAAAAATCAGATTTTTGCGATGCAGCCTTACTTCCACGTGATGCAAACCATGCCTCTTTTGGATGACATTTAAAGCATCTCCATTGTCTCTAAGCTGCATCTCCTTCTGAGCAAAACTAGCTGTAATTGGATGCCTCAAGGTCTTCATTTAGGTCACACCCACACAGGCTGAGGTGGCCTAAATGAAAACACTTCAGAGTGTGAGGCAGGAGGAATATTACTATCCTATAGTGTCCATGTTAACAAGTAATTCCTGAAGGGAAAGGTCTAGCAGAGACATTGTGGTTCCATCTATACCTTCCTTTGCTAGTTTTCTGCAGGTGGTCCTCAACTTACAACCGTAACTGAGCCCAAAATTTCCACAAGTGTTGTTAAGTGAATTTCGCCCCGTTTTATGACCTCTCCTGGCACATTTGTTAAGTGAATCACCGCAGTTGTTAAGTTAGTAACATGGTTAAATGAATCTGGCTTCCCCATTGACTTAGCTTGCCACAAGAGCGCAAAAGGTGATCATAAATACATGTCAGTTGCCAAGCGCCCGAATTTTGATCATGTGACCCTGGGGATGCTGCAGCAGCCGTGTGAAAAACTCATAAATCACTTTTTTCAGTGCTATTGTAACTTCACGCGGTCACCAGGCAAATGGTTGTAAATTGAGGACTACCCTGTGCTTTGGGCCCAAGCCTGAAGTGGTACATATGTTACAATCTCAGATCTCATTTCTTTGGGTGTGTGTTGTGGTCTTAAGACAGCGGTTCTCAACCTTTTCTGGGGCTCGACCCTGGCCCGCATCGCGCAAAAAAAAATATGGCGGGCCCACATCACGATAGGGGGAAAAAATGGCCGACCCCCCCAAAAAATGGCCAACCCCCCCAAAAAATGGCGTGCCCGCACCGCGCATGCGCGGCATGACGGGGCATCGCGTATGCGCGGCGCGACGGCCCGCATCGCGATAGGGAAAAAAATGGCCGACCAAAAAAAAATGGCTGACCCCCCAAAAAATGGCGGACTGCGGTGCTTGGCGACCCCCGTGAAATGGTCGTTCGACCCCAAATGGGGTCGCGACCCACAGGTTGAGAATCGCTGTCTTAAGACAAAGGAAGTTGTGATCGTTCCCAGAATTATTGTAAGAAAGTTTCATCTCCATTTGAGTGTGTGTGTATGTGTATATATATATATGTATGTGTATACACATACACACACACACACACACACACACATATAAAGCAATACATAATATGCATAATATGCCAGTGTATATAAATAAACACATGCTGTAAAAAGTACTTAACTACTGCTGAGAAAATAAAATTTTTACTTATTTTCCACATGAATGTGAATGTTGATTGATTTTCTTTTTCATGCCTGGTACTAAAAAACCTGAAACGTTACAAACCAAACAGTAATTAACAAAAGCCTGAAATCCAGTCGAACATGCAGCCCCTGGAGATTAATTTCTACCTTCACTCTTGGCTTTTTAAGAAGCATCTGAAAACCTTCTTTTGAAGTCCACTGGGGAACAAGGGTGGCCATTTTGAAGTCTATTCTTAATGATTTTTTTATTGACATCACTGTTTATACTGCAGAGTTAATTGGCTGTTGAGCTTATGGTACATCACAGAGTTGTAAGAGGGAGCAGTATAAAAAAATGACCCATTAATAAATAAAGAATCAATGAAGTAGCTCCGTAAAGTTGGAAGTTACAAATATTGATGGTTGTTCCGAAATTTATCATAAATCTCTTTAGGCAGTCCTCTACAGGTAAGTCCATTTCTTTAGCAAGCATTTGACATTTCACTGACACTGAAAAAAAGTTACTTATGATTGGTTCTCATGCTTAAAACCATTGCAATATCCCCATGGTTCATGGTCAAAATTTGGATGTTTAACAACCAGCATGTATTTATGATGATTGCTGCAAGCAAAATCAGTGGGGGAAACTGAACTGAAAAACGAAACCTATACTTTTTCTGGTTTGACCTGCACTGGACATTTGCATTGTGTTTTGTTATGTACTAGTTCTTGTTCCGCTTTTGCACGCTTAATGAGGTAAAATAAATAGATCCTGGGGTCCAGATAACAGTCTTTCCTGCTTCCCATTTTAAATGGGCAACATCTTTTGGGCTACAGGTAAGTCTTGATTAGTGCTGATAATGAATCCCATGAAGATTCAAATTCGCACAATTCACAGTGATATTTCTATGGAAAATAGAGTAATTGGTTCTTACACAGGCAGTGAAAATGGTTCAACATACATTTTTATATGTTTAAGAATGAAATATAACAAAGATTAAAAGAATATACTTACCACTTACATGTATTTTTTTTCACAAAGTCAAAGTAATTATAGAAAGCAAAATGAAAAAAAATCTATTTCTATATTCTAAATAGATTTCATAAAAATAAATCAAGTGAACAAAGGACAAGCTGGAGAATAAGCCTATATCCAGAATGTATCTTCTGTCTCTGGTATTCTGCTGTAGTTCTTCAAAACAAACCTCTCATATTTTGAGCTTGAACATAACACTTTCCCCCTCCATTTTGCAAATATGACTAGTGTCTGAAAACCCCAACAGCAACTGCATGCCTGCTTGCCTCACAATAACTGAATTTTGGATTATATTAAATGCAACCTGGTATCAATGTATTTTATTTATCAAGTTTAGATACTGTCCATACTAAGTGACTCTGGATGGATTACAGATATAGAGGGACGTAATTGAATATGGCTGTAAGGAACCACTTCAATCCACATGTTAAGAAAGCAGAACTCTTGGAAATGATCTCTTCCAAAGGAACTTTTATTAAGAGAAATTGATAGCAAGCATGATAAACAGGATCTGAGGGATTCCCTCACCAATTGATGTTTTAAAGTGTTCCTAAGCAAACTCCACCCCACAGTTCTTCCGGGCGATTCAGACCTGCAGATTTCTAGGTGTTAAATCCAGGAAAGATAACATCAATCCGGCTCCGTTGTACACAATCATTCAACAGCTTCTCACACCTTATTTTGATGACGGAGAAATAAACCAGATCCTGGAGGGCTGTATCTTTTCACACCCCCTTTTCCTAGCTGTCTGGTAATGAGGAGAAGTTCAGAGGGGCATAGGATAAAAGGCTAATGGTTACATTGTGATGGTTAGCAGACCCGAAGGCGAATAAACAAAAGGTTACTTTGTAGTGAATAGAGGAAGTGAAAGTAATAAAACCCGTATGCAAATTCCCCCCTCCACCTTGGGATTATGACAGGATCCAGGAAAGGGTAAGAATTGGTTTTAGATCAGAGAAGATAGTGTTGAAAGAAAAATCTTCCTCCTGGTTCATCCAAGCCGGGGATAAATAAACAACATGGCGACTGCTTTGGGAAGAAGGTTGCAATTTATTGAAGAGGCAGAAAGATGGTTCTTGCAGGAAAGACCAGAGAAAAGAAGAGAAGGGCTGAGCACATGGGTGGTAGATTTTTATAGTCTCTGAAAGCCTTTTGTTTGGAATAGTTTCCTGTTCCTGTGGCATGAACTTTGAGGCTATTTCCTGTGTCACGTATTCTGACCTGAGTTTGAGTGTGCCCTTTGGCCTTTGTGAGTTAATCCTACCATGTCCTGTCACAGGTGGGTTATGCAGATTTTAGGTCTTTGTCTTCTTGAGCTTCTGGCTCCAACTTTCCTGATGTTTTATATTTGCATTTGTACAGGGCTAGCTTCTGCTTGGGGGAGGGAGACTTTGGGGGGCAGGGTTGGTTTCTGCTTTTTAAAATCCTTTTGAGGAAATATATTTTTCTGCCCTTTTTAATATTTCCTTCTCTGGAGCTGACTTCCCACAACAGATAGAAAGGAAATATAACTGGATTCTGACATCGGCACTATTTGAACTTGCAATAATTGTGATCTAGCTGAACTGCTTATCTTTTGTACTCCATTCCTCCTTTCTTTTTTCATAACAAGAGGAGAGAAGCAAAAAGCAGAGGTAGTCCTTGACTTACAACAGTTTGTTTAGTGACCGTTTGAAGTTACAACAACGCAGAAAAAAGTAACTTACAATCGTTTTTCACACACACTACAGCATCCCCATGGTCATGTGATCAAAATTCAGACTCTTGGCAACTGACTCATATTTATGACAGTTGCAGCGAACCAGAGTCATATGATCCCCTTTTGCAACCTTCAATGGGGAAGCCAGATTCACTCAACAGCCATGTTACTAATAGCATCTGCAGTGATTCACTTAACAAATGTGGCAAGAAATATCGTAAAATGGGGCAAAATGCAACAAATATCTCACTTAGCAACAGCAATTAACATAAGTCAAGGACTACCTGTATACACACACACACACACACACACACACGTGTGTGTGTGTGTATGTGTAGGTCTTTGGTTATTCGGGTTTTCTCCCACGTAAAATTGGAAGTGTCTTGGCGACGTTTCGACGAAGTCCCATTCGTCATCTTCAGGCTGGTGTTTTCACCTTCGTGCTTCTAGGAGCAATGTGTGATCGTAGCTGTTTCTTCCTTTTAACTGCCAGTGGGGGTTTGAACTGATTGGCTGGGAGCTCGGCTGTGTTCTGACTGGGTGGAGGTGTGTTCTGATTGGTTAGGGGCTTGGCTGTGCTCTGATTGTCTGGGGGAGTGTTCTGTTTGGGTGGGGGCTTTGTTGTGCTCGGGTTAGTCTGAGTTGCAGGGGGAGGTGAGATGGGGAGCTGCGTTGCTGTTGTTTGGCTTCGTGTTCGTGGTCGTGCCTCATCTTCATGGTGGGTGTCAGTTTGCTTCATGTATGGATTGGAGGGGTTTAAATGCAGCTGTAGTCTGGCTTCTGGTTTGTGGTCGTGCCTCATCATCGGTGTGGGTTTGGGTTTGCTTTTTGCATGGATGTGTGGTGGTGACATTCTGTGTGGTTTTCGTGAGTGTGGGTCTGGTGTCATTCTTAGTGTTAGGGACTCGTTTGTCAATAACCTGACAAACCTGAGCTTTTTTTACTAGGCATTATGCCTGAAAAGACTAATAAGCAGAAATTATATTCAATTTTACATGTCACTACAGAAGCGAGAATAATTTTTGCACAATACTGGAAGAATGAAGGACTGCCATCAGAGGAAGAAATAATCAGGAAAATATTGGAATGTGCAGAGATGGACAGATTAACTATGAGATTGAAAGACAAAGAAGATACAGACTACTATCAAATTTGGAATTTATTTTATTCTTGGTTAGAGAAAAGAATGAAGGATTAGGAATTGAACATGTATTAACATAGCAAATTCCAGACAACTTGTTGATTGGAAAAATTAACATATGTTGATGGGAAAAAAATTAATAAAAAAATAAAAAGAAAAAAAAGAAACGTCGCCAAGACATCTCCAATTTTACGTGAGAGAAAACCCGAATAACCAAAGACCTACATACAAACACCCGTGAAAACCTCATGTAGGTCTTTGGTTCTTCGGGTTTTCTCCCATGTAGAATTTGAAGTGTCTTGGCGATGTTTCGACGAAGTCCCATTCGTCATCTTCAGGCTGGTGTTTTCAGCTTCGTGCTTCTAGGAGCAATGTGTGATCGTAGCTGTTTCTTCCTTTTAACTGCCAGTGGGGGTATGAACTGATTGGCTGGGAGCTTGGCTGTGTTCTGATTGGGTGGAGGTGTGTTCTGATTGGTTAGGGGCTTGGCTGTGCTCTGATTGGATGGGGGATTGGCTGTGCTCTGATTGGCTGGGGGAGTGTTCTGTTTGGGTGGGGGCTTTGTTGTGCTCGGGTTAGTCTGAGTTGCAGGGGGATGTGAGATGGGGAGCTGCATTGCCGTTGATTGGCTTCGCGTTCGTGGTCGTGCCTCATCTTCATGGTGGGTGTCAGTTTGCTTCATGTATGGATTGGAGGGGTTTAAAATGCAGCTGTGGTCTGGCTTCTGGTTTGTGGTCGTGCCTCATCATCGGTGTGGGTTTGGGTTTGCTTTTTGCATGGATGTGTGGTGGTGACATCCTGTGTGGTTTTCGTGAGTGTGGGTCTGGTGTCATTCTTAGTGTTAGGGACTCGTTTGTCAATAACCTGACAAACCTGAACTTTTTTTATTAGGCATTATGCCTGAAAAGACTAATAAGCAGAAATTATATTCAATTTTACACGTCACAACAGCAGCGAGAATAATTTTTGCACAATACTGGAATACATATATATATACATACATACATACATACATACATACATACATACATATATACATACACACACACACACACACACACACACACATAATTGATACAGGTAATCCTCAATTTACAGCTATTCATTTAGTGATTGTTCAAACTTACAACCGCACTGAAAAAAGCAACTTGCAATACTTGCAGCATCCCCTGAGTCACGTGATCAGAATTTGGGTTCTCGGCAACCAGCATGTACTTCAGCATCCCAGGATCAGTGATCACAATTTGCAACTTTTCCCGTCGAATTCTGATAAGCAAAATCGACAAGGGGATCCAGATTTGCTTTAACCACACGTTTCAGTAAACAACTGCGGTGATTCAGTGCTTTCAATCCTGGCAAAGACGGTCATAAAATCAGGAGCAATTCACTTAGTAACCTCCTTGCCTAGCGACGGAAATTGTGGTCATAAGCTGAGGACTTCCTGTAATGTGTTTTACTACAGCCTACTTCTGCAGTTTATCTTACTCCATCCACGGCACTTTCCTTTTTAATAACAGGAGGAGAGAAGCAAGAAAGTAATTTTTTTTTAATTATTGGGAATAATGTGTTTCAGTACCAGCCTACCTCTGCAGTCAGAAACATTCGCTTGAAGTGGGTTCTTCCACTTCCTCTACCCCTCTAGTTCTCTTTCAGCAGTGCTGAATTCTGAATAGGCCAAATTAACCAAACCATAGTATTTTGACTGTGCTGTATCACCACAGAATAAGTCTTAAAAGCAAATTTTACTATTTAAATGGGCTGCTCCAGTCTAAGGGTACGTTTCAAATGAATACTAAACATCTCCAGCCAAAGCCTCATGAATAAGTGATAAGAGGTGCTGTGGAACAAATTGATCTTTCAATTTTGATTTGACCTTTCTCAAAACTTCTGGGTTGAAATTTTAGAATCCCAATATGCCGTCTCTTAGACCCTGAGCAAAACCTCTCCGTATTGATCTATGTATTTATCTTGCTCCAACTTTTCTCAGCCAGTAATAAATTAAAGATTGTACAGATTAAAAGGGGGGAGGGAATACCACCCAACCCACACCCATCCAATCTAAAAGAAATCTGATGAAAATGTGTTAAGTCCTGCCCAGATGGGAGATGGGAGAAGAAAGTAGAAAGGAGGTTTCGAATTAAAAGCTGGTTGCTGACTGATAGTTCCCTATATGCTAGAGCAGTGATGGCGAACCTTTTAGAGACCGAGTGCCCAAACTGCAACCCAAAACCCACTTATGCATCGTCGGGTGGCGGGTGGGTACGGCCCATTGGCTGGGTGTGGCCCATTGGCTGGGTGTGGCCCATTGGGTGGGCGTGGTCCATTGGGTGGGTGTGGTCCATTGGGTGGGCGTGGCTGCAGTGGTAACGGCAGACTGGGTGGGACTAAAAAGTTCAATCAATCAATTCCAATTTTGCAAGATCTTTTTTTTCCCTTTGAGAAGTTGACATTGATTGATTGAACCTTTTTTTTTTTGGCACATGGCAGCAGAGGCCTAAAGTGAAAAGGTTTTATAAAACCCAGCTGAAGGCCTACGACTGGGGCGATGGCGCACATGCCCACAGAGAGGGCTCTGCGTGCCGCCTCTGTTACCCGTGCCATAGGTTCGCCACCACGGTGCTAGAGGAATTTTGCCAAGAGAATTGTTGTTTTTTCCTGTTTCAGGCCCCACCAAATAACAGCACGTCACCATGTCCAGATCTTGCATTTTGATTGGTATCCAAACCAAATGAGTGATGGCCGTTCAGACAGTGGTGGGATTCAGCCGGTTCGCACCATTTCAGCAGAACCGGTAGCTAATTTTTTGTGGCCCAGGGCCAGAATGGACTTTCGGAAGCGGCATCCACACAGAGAACCAGTTGTTCACCTCTTTGAATCCCACCACTTCGTTCAGCTGATATCTCTTCCTTCTTTTCTAATGTTTCTGCGAACTAAACAGCCCAAGCGAGAACAGAACTGGACCCCCTCATCTGACTTAGAACATAAGAACATAAGAGCCCTGCTGAATCAGGCCAAAGCCCATCGAGTCCAGCATTCTGTGTCACACAGTGGCCCACCAATTGTACATGGGGATCTTGAGCAGAAAGAGAAGGCAAAACCCTCCCTTTCCCTTGACCCCCAACAAATGGTACTCAAGGGAATCCTGCCTGCCTCAACCAACATAGAGGCGGCACATGGACATCCGTTTTAATAACCACCGATACACTTGGCATCCATGAATCTATCTAGCCCTGCCTTGAAGCTGTCAAGGCTGACAGCTTTCACGACCCCTTCTGGAAGTGAATTCCATAAACCAACGACCCTCTGGGTGAAGAAATATTTCCCTTTATTTGTCCTCACTTTCTTAGCTATAAGCTTTAGGGAGTGCCCCCTTGTCCTGGTATTGTGTGATAGAGAAAAGAATTTTTCTCTATCCACATTTTCTATCCCATGCATGATTTTATAAATCTTTGTACCCTGTTTCTTACTTTCACCCTCTTATGGTGGGCCGTGGGAAATTGGCAGCAGCAGAATAGTCTCTGGGGTAAAGTCAGCCCGTTTTGCAAATTCTTGTGCTTTTCTGTATCCTAACCGTCATCCTATCAAGCCCATGTGTACAGGGAGTCCCCAACTTACAACCACAATAAATCCCAAAATTTCTGTTGCTAAGTGAAACAGTTGGTCAATGCTGCTAACATCGGATGTTCTTGCTTTGACAACATATGGAGATGCATCCTTCTTCTTTCTTATGCTTTACTCTTGGAATTAGATGATATTGGGGGAGGAGGAGGAATGTGATGGGAGTTAGTTAGACATAACAATATTGTAATAGTGTGTGAATTCAGGGCTTTTGAAATAAGAGATGACAAGAGATGGCGGGATGGAGTAATGGAGGGAAAGTCTGCATTTCAAACTAATTGGAGAATGTGGTTTAAGACTGTAAATTAGAGGAGGGAATTGTGCTTTGCTACTATGTGTTCAGGGGAGGGGAATCCAGATTTTGGCTTCAACTATGTTAGTTCCGAAGTTATGGTACTCCAATAAAGATTCTTTAAGGTAAACAATGCCTCGAAGTTCTTAGAAAAGTTTTATCTGTCGGAACCATGACATAGTTGTTAAGTGACTTTTGCCCCCTTTTACAACCTTTCTTGCCACAGTTTGTTAAATGGATCACTTCAGATGTTACAGCAAGTTAACAACACGGTTGTTAAATGAGTCCAACTTCCCAATCCAGTTTGCCTGTCAGAAAGTCAGAAAAGGTGATTTCATGACCTTGGGACGGTGCAACCGTCATAAATATGAATCAGTTGCCAAGTGTTTGAATTTTGATCACGTGACCATGGGGATGCTGCAACAGTTGTTAAGTGTGAAAAATGGTCACAGGTGACTTTTTTTCAGTGCCGTTTTAACTTTGAATGATCATTAAACAAATGTAAGGCAAGTTGGTAAGAGGCCATACAGCAGGGGTGTCCAACTCAATTTCATGGAGGGCCGCATCAGCATTGAGGTTGCCCTCAGGGAGCTGGGTGGGTGTGGCCTACTGGGTGGGTGTGGATGGAGTGGGTGTGGCCTACTGGGTGGGTGTGGCCAGCTCTACATCATTCGCGTCAAGGGTGCCTGTGGGGGTCTGGGCAGGAGTGGGACAGATCTGAGGGTCTCTGGCAGAAGGGGGTGGGACCGGGGCAAGTGCCAAGGCATGGTCCACTGGAGGAGCCTCACTGTTCCCCTCAGGCCATGTGGGGGGGGCTTGTGGAGCTAAGACTGAATGCGTTTCAGCATAGATGGCCACCACAAAATTGTACATTGGCTCCCGGCCAGCCTGGGCCAGGGCCAAGGCCAAGGCAGCAGGGGCCGTTCTTTCACTGTTTTCAGGATTTATTATTATTTATTAATTAAATTTTTATGCCGCTCCTCTCCGAAGACTCGGAGCGGCTAACAGCATAAATAAAACAACATTTCAACATTTCAAAACTAAAACCAAAGCTAAAAAGCGTTTAAAAAGACCCCAAACACATTCATCATTCGCACAAAATCACAGTCATCCCCATGCCTGCCGGCATAAATAGGTTTTTAGATTCTTCCGGAAGGCCGGGAGAGTGGGGGAAACGCGGACTTCAGGGGGCAGTTGGTTCCAGAGGGTGGGCGCCGCAACAGAGAAGGCCCTCCCCCTAGGACCCGCCAGACGACATTGTTTCACTGACGGGACCTGGAGGAGGCCGACCCTGTGCACTCTCACCGATCGAAGGATGGCTTTGCGGGCCACATGAAACCACTTTGCAGGCTGCATCCGGCCCCCGGGCCTTGTGTTTGACATGTCTGCCTTACAGGTAAGTTGAGGACCACCTGTATGGCCTTGGATACACATGAAGGATGGTGTGGGCTCCAAAAAGTTTGATTCCTTCCTGCCTGTCGTTTGGAACAAATGTTACAGACAGAGCTTTGAAAACACTGCAAGGGATAAGGAAGGACTGGGCAGGAAGGTCAAGGGGCAAAGACCTTAGTGATGCCTTCTTGATGAAGGAGATGGTCCAGGGAGGGAGAGGGGAATCCTGGGAGTGATCAACTGGTTTTGCAAATGGGGCCATTGGGTATGGTTCATGTGTTTTGATAATGGGATACATTTCCAAGTTGAAGGAGGTCAAGAGCCAATTTCTCGGTGCAGCGGTCCTTAAGTAAACAGCATGGTTGTTAAGCGAATCCGTTTAACCCAGTGGGCGCTGTTTGTCAGAAACAGGGAAGTAAACATCAGAAACCAGCCCCCAAATGTCAAAAATTGTGGTTACGTGACCACAAAGGAGCTGCGAAGGACCGTAAAGTTAAGCCAGTTGCCAAGTGCCCAAAACGCAATTGCATGATCGGGTGTTTGTTTGTGTGTGATCACTGCAACTTTGAAATCAGGTTGTAAGTAGATTTTGGGGGGATCCATTATAACTTCGGTTGCTAAGCGACTACCTGTATTCAAATATAGGAAGGAATAGAACAAAGAGTCTCCATTGCCTTATATTAGGGCACGAAGGTGACTTAATGAAGGAAGGTGAATGTAATTTAGTAGACATTCCTGAAACTCCAGTGGGATGAAATTTGTGAGTGGAATTAGGATTAAAAGGTACCATCTATTAAAAAGGAAGAAATCAGAGAAAACAGGAGGAGAAGACGGTTGAAAATTGGAAAGATAAATTAATGAGAATAGAGAATATCCTTCTTGACAAAGGTTACAAATGGTTGTTTTTATATCAGCTGATGATGATCTGTTTTGTACTTTGAGATGAGGTTGTTCCAAGCTTCTCAGGATCACTTTACATGGACAGCCATATAAATTAAATAAATGTTGGTTAAGACAATCAAAATTCAATCCATGGCTCCCATTCAGATGTCAAACCTATACTTAGCTTGTCATGAAGACGAGGATGTATTGCATTTCAGGGTTAAAATATGGCTGTTATTTCCGCATTTATCCAATATATAGAAGGTTATGCATGAATATTTTATGCAAATCTCTGCCATCTTTTTACTTCTCTTTGACTGATAAATAGGGGCCACCATATTTCAGCCACACTGGATGGTCTTTAGAATCCCCCAGATTTCCTATTCTTGGTTGTACAGAATTGAAATTAAAGCAAGCCATCTGATGAGCAAAACAGACCTTCAAGCCATCAAGAATATTAAATGGGCCATCCTTCTTCATATTAAGAATCTGCTCTGCTGCATTGTGCAAAAATTAGAAATTGTCAGAAGCAGTAAAAAATACCCAGATAATTAGAGCTTTGGAAACCAAGCTGTACTGATAGCTAAAAATAGGATAAAGTGCTCCCATCATAATCTTGCTCGAGTTAATTTCTCTCTTTTCTGATTATCATGCAAGGTTTTTTTCTTTTTCCAATTTGAAGTGTTGTCAGTAGATAAAATGCTCGGGTGAAGCCAAGCTTGCTATCTTAGCTCAGAAACTATTTCACTGCGAGCTGTTCATTCTATCTCCCATTTCCAATCTGTAGAAAGTGAAGAAAAATATCCTTTCAGGATTGTTGTAAAAATGAGCCAGATCAGGAAACTCTTGTGCATTTTGAGATAGAACGAGGAGGCAATCTGTGAGCTTAACCATCTAGAAATACTTAATTTGGCTAATCTCTTCAATATGCAGATCACAGGCTCTGATATAAGTCCTTAGGTTAATATTTTTCAACCTAATTTTAAGAGGGGTGGGCTTCAAATTCTCAGAATTCCCCAGCCAGTAGGTGGAGAGAGTCAACTGTTCAAGAGGTCTATCAAGTGATCCCTTATAGCAGCGGTTCTCAACCTATGGGTCGCGACCCCATTTGGGGTCGAACGACCGTTTCACGGGGGTCGCTGACACCGCGATCCGCCATTTTGTTTTTTTGTGTTTTTTTGGTCGCGCGCGTGCCGCGCATGCGCGGATCGGCCCGTCGTGGTCCGCCATTTTGTTGTTTTTTTTTTTGTTTGTTTTGTTTTTTCGTCACGCGCGCGCCATGCATTCGCGGTTTGGGCCATCGCGCGCCGCGCATGCGCGGATCGGCCTGTCGCGATCCGCCATTTTGGTTTTTTTGTTTATTTTTTTGGGGGGTCGCGCGTGCACCGCGCATGCACGGATCGGCCCGTCGCGGTCCGCCATTTTGTTTTTGCTTTTTTTTTCGTCACGCGCGCCGCGCATACGCAGATCGGCCCAGCGTGCGCATGCGCACGCGCCAGGGTCGCGCCGCGCATGCGCGGGGCAAGTGGGGTCTCAACCTGAAAAAGTTTGAGAACCACTGCCTTATAGGTAGTGCTCGAGTTACATCCATAATGGACCCTGCCCATTACAGTTGTAAGTTATAACAGTAAAACGGTTTGATCACACGATTGATCCAATTTTACCATGTTTTTTGCAGCAAACACCATGGCTGTAAAATGAAGCCATTGTTCGCCACAGCACAGTTTTGCTGAAAACCAGAAGTGCCGATTTTTAGCAAAACTCATAAAATACAGTCAAGGTTCTGTGGGACACTGCAAAAAGCTGTATTGTCAAGCACCCATAAAGCAGCTGTGTGATTGTGGGGAGGGCTTTTAAAACTTTGGATTCTTATTGTAAGTCCCCTTTCTCAGGTCAGTCATAACTTCAAGATGTCACTAAGTAATCAGTCCTAACTTGAGGACTAACTGTACACCCTTGCTATATTCATAGAAATGGATTAATTACTGAGGAGCAATTAATAGCCTAAAGCAGCTTGTCAGGTACTGCAAAGCACTGCTTCATGGGCCTGTTAAGTACAGAGTTACTAGGTCTCGTTAAAACAGACATCAAACACAAGGCCCGGGGGCCGGATGCGGCCCGTGAAGTGGTTTCATGTGACCCACGAAGCCATACTGGAAACAGTGAGGGAACGGCCCCCACTGCCTTGGCCCTGGCCCAGGCCGGTCGGTAACCAATGTACAATTTTGTGGTGGCCATCTATGCTGAAATGCATTCAGTCTTAGCTCCATAAGTCCCCCCCTCCCCGGCATGGCCTGAGAGGAACAGTGAAGCTCCTCCCTGCCTTGGCGCTTGCCCTGGTCCCACCTCCTTCTGCCAGAGACCCTCAGATCTATCCCACTCCTGCCCAGGCCCCCACAGGCACTCTTGACGTGAATGAACGATGTAGAGCTGACCACGCCCACCCAGTAGGTCACACCCACTCCATCCACACCCACCCAGTAGGCCGCACCCACCCTGGCCACACCCACCCGGCTCCCCTAGGGCAGCGGTTCTCAACCTTTTCCGGGGCTCGACCCCGGCCCACATCACGCATGCGCGCCGTGACGGGCGCATCGCGCATGCGTGGTGTGACGGCCCGCATCGCAAAGGGGGAAAAAATGGACCCCAAAAAAATGGCTGACCAAAAAAAAAAAAATGGGCCCGCATCGCAAAAGGGAAAAAAAATGGCCGACCCCAAAAAAAATGGCGGGTCCGCATCGCAAAGGGGAAAAAATGGCCGACCCAAAAAAAATGGCAGACTGCGGTGTTTGGGGACCCCCTTGAAATGGTCGTTCGACCCCAAATGGGGTCACGACCCACAGGTTGAGAACTGCTGCCCTAGGGCAACCGCAATGCTGATGCGGCGCACAATGAAATTGAGTTTGATACCTTTGCGTTAATATAATCAAAAGTGTAAAAAGCATTAAAACTCTCCTAGAAAGGTAATTTTATTTTATCTTGTTAATTGGGTTGTTGCGAATAAACCCAGAAAGCAAAGAATAAAAGCATTGCATTCCTTAGAGGGCTCGTTCCCTTTTAGGGGGAAAAAACCCCTTATTTAGTGCTCTTTGTTTCCTTTTCTTCTTGATACTGAAAATTTAAATTATAAGCATTTTGTTTTGTATAAATGTATCCATAGCAACAAGTAAATCTAAATTATTACTGTATGGTTGATAGTTCCTCATTGAAAGCACTGTGCATATTTCTAAAATATTCTCCAGTATGGTCTCCAAGATTTAAAACAAAGCAAAACAAAACAAAAGCTTTTTGCAAATCAGTTGTACAAAGGGAAAACGATTATTTTATCATCCCCTCCCTTCCCTGCCAAGCTCAGGAAACACTGCTGCTTTATTTATTTATATCCTGCCTTTCCAATCACTGTTCACTTTGAGCTACAGATCTAAATATATAAACAATTTGATTAGAGTATGTGTTTCTTTCAGTATTAGTATATTTTTTTAATGTAGTCCGGTTTGTGATCCATAATAAAGTTTGACTGAGAATGGACGATGCAAATTCTGAGTGTAGACAGGAGGCATCACATTGTTAGTGTTTCAAAACCACCACCACCCAAAAAAGGTAACTCTACAACACGAACTTCACCCACCCAATCTCAGATTTCATTTTGGAAGCTTCAGTCATGCCTGCTCCTTCCCTTCCCAACCCCAAATCTCCAAGATTTGGACTGTGAATTCCCCATTCATGAGTGGAGACCACATGATCTGCTTGAGCCAAGTTTTGAACATTGCTGAAGCCAGACCAGAAGGTTCTTCCCTCTGATGGAAGATACAAACAACCTTTGAATATCCACAGAAGACAATATGTGTTGCTCAGGATTGAACTGTGGGGTCCCTGGTACTCTCTGAACTTAGTTGCTTGCTTGCAGATGTTCCCTGCTTACTGGCTGGGGGATTTTGGGAGTTGAAGTTGCCCATCTTTTTTTTTTAATTACGTTTTATTCATTTCTAACATAAAATGTGAAAATACAAAAGCAAATAGAGGGGGACAACAGTAGAAAAAGGGAAAACAAAAAAGGTGTGAAGATAGAGGGGGTGGCAGAAACAAAAGGCATTGACTTCCGACTCTGTTGCAGTAAAATCAGACATTAGAATCAAATGTCAACTTTTTACATTTCTATAGTAGTATGCACTAGCCCTGTGGTGGCAAACTATGGCACACGTGGCACAGGTGGCACGCAGAGCCCTCTCTGTGGGCATGCATGCCGTCACCTCAGTCCTAGGCCTTCAGCTGGGTTTTATAAAACCTTTTCACTTTAGGCCTCCGCTGCCGTGTGCAAAAAAAAAAAAAGGTTCAATCAATCAATTTCAACTTCTCGCGGAAAAAAAAAGATCTTGCAAAGTTAGAATTGATTGATTGAACTTTTTAGTCCCACCCAGTCTGCCGTTACCACCAAAGCCACACCCACCCAATGGGCCACACCCACTCAATTTATTTATTTATTTTTATTTATTAATTTAATTTCTATGCCGCCCTATTCCGGAGAACTCAGGGCGGCTCACAACATGATAGAAATTACATTATATACATAAATATAAAAACCCTTAATTAAAAAAGAAACCAATCATTCCACAGACATACACTGGCTAGGGGCAAGATGTTAGCTGCCCCAGGCCTGCCGGCAAAAGTGTGTTTTAAGCAATTTACGAAAGGCGGAGAGGGTGGGGGCGACACGGATCTCCGGGGGAAGTTGGTTCCAGAGGGCCGGGGCCGCAACAGAGAAGGCTCTTCCCCTAGGCCCCGCCAGGCGACACTGTCTGGCTGACGGGACCTGGAGAAGGCCCACTCTGTGGGCCCTAACCGGCCGCTGGGATTCATGAGGCAGCAGACAGTCCCGTAAATAACCTGGTCCGATGCCATGTAGGGCTTTATAGGTCAATGGGCCATGCCCACCCGGAACCTGACAATATGTAAGTGGGTTTTGGGTTGCAGTTTGGGCACTCGGTCTCTAAAAGGTTTGCCATCACTGCACTAGTCATTTCTTTATTAGCAAATCAGTCTAGTCCAGGGGTATCAAACTGCTGGTCTGTGGGCCGGACACGTCACGAAACTGCACTGACCCCATTGCCGGCAATGGGGGGAAAGCTCCAATACGTCCCGCGACATCACGTGACGACGCGAGTTTGACATGTGTGGTCTAATCGGTAATACCCAAAATCATGATATCATTTTTTTTCCACCTCAAGCACAAAGCTCATTTTAAAAGTGGCCAAGGTTGAGAAACACTGCTGGGGACCCAAAGCACGTAGTTGGCAAATTCTGGGAACTGAAGTCCACACATATTAAAGTTACCATCAGCATGAAGATGTTACCTTGTTGGATACTTGCAGGACCGTCTTCTGCCTCATGAATCCCAGCGACCGGTTAGGGCGCATAGGGTTGGCCTCCTACGAGTCCCGTCTGTTAGACAATGTCATCTGGCGGGGCCTAGGGCAAGGGCCTTCTCCGTTGCTGCCCCAGCCCTCTGGAACCAGCTTCCCTCGGAGGTTCGTACTGCTCCCTCCCTCCTAGCTTTCCGGAAATTGCTGAAGACGCATCTATGCCGACAGGCCTGGGGTGTATGAGCTGCGCTCTGCCCCTGGGCCCTAGGGAGGTCCCTCCATCAGCGACTGTGAGCTGATTGTGTTTGTATGTTGTATGAATGCAGTTAATTTTTATTTTTTTTTATTATTGTATTTGTTGTAAGCCGCCCTGGGTCTTCGGAGAAGGGCGGCATATAAATTTGATTAATAAAATAATAAATAAATAATGAAACATCTGCAAGAAAACAACCAAGCCTTATACCAAGGACTCCACAATCTTTAAATAGTTGTATAATAAACATTGATCAAACACTGGTGCCAAACACCTTATTTTTTAAAATAATTTGATAGATTTGCTCCTTATAGTGAGAATACACAGTTAATAGAGTGGAGCTTGGTAGTTTTTGTCATTGGCTACTTCCTAATTCCCATTTAAAAATACAAATGCTGATTGAAGATAACTTCTGAACCAGCATCTGCAAATACTTGGATCTATTAAACTCTGCCCACAGCCTGGATTGCGATCCTGACTGGCTCAAGATTGAGTCGGCCTTCCCTCTGTCTGAGGTTAGTAAAATGAGGGGCAATACGCTGACATGTTAAACCAGCACTATGGGGCCCACGTACTATGTCTAAGTGCTATTGCTCTAAGTCAGGGGTGTCAAACGCAATTTCACTGAGGGCCGCATCAGCATTGCGGTTGCCCTGCAGGGGACCGGGTGGGTGTGGCCAGAGTGGGTGCAACCTAATGGGTGGGCGTGGATGGAGTGGGTGTGGCCTACTGGATGGGAGTGGCCAGCTCTACATCGTTCGCGTCAAGGGTGCCTGTGGGGGCCTGGGCAGGAGTGGGACAGATCTGAGGGTCTCTGGCAGAAGGGGGGGGACCAGGGCAAGTGCCAAGGCATGGTCCACTGGGGCAAGTGCCAAGATGGCCACCACAAAATTGTAAATTGGCTCCCGGCCAGCCTGGGCCAGGGCCAAGGCAGAGGGGGCCGTTCCCTCACTGTTTCCAGGATGGCTTCGCGGGCCACATGAAACCACTTTTCGGGCCGCATCTGGCCCCTGGGCCTTGTGTTTGACATGTCTGCTCTAAGGGCTATTAAAGAGGTTTACTTGAGTGTACAGCAGGGGTGCCCAATCTTGGTAACTTTAAGACCTGTGGACTTCAACTCCCAGCTATGCTGGCTGGGGAATTCTGGGAGTTGAAGTCCACAAATCTTAAAGTTGTCATGGTTGGAGAGCCCTGGTGTAGAGGCCTCGATAGCTTGAAAATCTTGGTGCAGATATTTGTTTTACTCCTTTAGCTGGACGAAACTGAGGCCTCTTCATCAGCTGTACATTGAAAGGTGAAGCCTGGATATCAGTTTGTCGACTACAGAGTCTTTCTCAGTTCAAAAGACTGCAGGCATACTCCTCTCACATTTTTAAAATAAAAAAAGATGCAAAAGATTCCTCAGTCACCTTCTTGTCTGGTCACACTTGTAGTGAGTGGCAGACAGAGAAACTTTTCTAGGGGGTGGGTGGGTGGGTGGGCGGAGAGGTCTTAGTAGTTTGTTTGCAGCTCCAACACAGTTGGAAC
The DNA here is from genome assembly GCA_034064705.1 of Bothrops alternatus. Taxonomy (NCBI): domain Eukaryota; kingdom Metazoa; phylum Chordata; class Lepidosauria; order Squamata; family Viperidae; genus Bothrops; species Bothrops alternatus. Next base: position 475,889 of record JARGCV010000132.1, read on the forward strand.
TGGAACAGTATAATCATCATTATAATAAATGATACTAAATGAATTACTGAACCAAAGGTGCTATTAGCAGCTGCAAATCATTTTGCTTTTTTCTTTTCTTATCTTAGCAGCTGAGCATCCTTTTCTTCAGGAAGAGGGGGTGGAACACGTAGACTCCAGTTGTTGAAAATCCATATTACAGATATCAAAATGTGGTTTAGCACCAGGAGGTCTTAACATCTTTTCATCAGCTCACTCTTGTGTAACCTAGAACAGCGCCCTCCAATTTTGGGGGCACCAGGGACCGGTTCCGGGGAGAGAGGTTTTTCCGTGGACCGGAGTGGGCCTGGTTTCACGTGCTGCCTGCATCCTGTGAAGGGGGCTTCTCTTGTTTCTGCATGCTGCGGCCTACGGAGGTTGGGGAACCCTGATCTAGAACTTTATGGCTCAGTGCTGAATGGGCTTCTCAGCATCTTTTTTGCTTGTACATACCGGTAGTCTTTGACTTAACAATCATTTGCTTAGTGACTGAAGTTACAACGGCACTGAAAAAAAGGGACTTACGATTGTCTTTCACACTTACAACCGTTGCAGCATCCCCAGGATCACATGATCAAAATTCAAACACTTAGCAACTGGCTCATATTTATGACGGTTGCATTGTCCTGGGCTCACGTGATCACTTTTCGAATCCTCTGACAGGCAAAGTGAATGGGGAGGCCAGATTCGCTTAACAACTGCATTACTAAACAAGTGCAGTGATTCACTTAACAACTGTGGCAAGAAAGGTCATAACATGGGGCAAAACTCACTTAACAATTGTCTTGCTCAGCAACAGACATTTTGGGCTCAATTGTGCTCGTATGTTGAGGACTGCATGTATTGGCTCTTTATGGCTCTAGCTCAGTGATGGTGAACCTTTTAGAGACCGAGTGCCCAAACTGCAACCCAAAACCCACTTATGTATTGCCGGGTGCCAGGTGGGCGTGGCCCACTGGGTGGGCGTGGCTGTGGTGATAACGGCAGACTGGGTGGGTATGGCCAAAGTAGACGTGGTCACTTTGATGTTGTTCGTGGGGAGGGTGATGCCTTTGGGAACCGGGCAGCGTTGGATATCCAGGTGGATCTGGCAGATGGGGATCTGTCCTGCGGGGTGAGAAAAGGCAAGGCGAGGCAGGGCGGAGGTGCCATTGTCGCAGGGCAAGGCGAGGCAGGGGCCAGGGCATCTACTGCCTGACACCATCAGCCCCCACACACGGAGGTCAGCCAGCGCATGGGGGCTGACAGTGTCCGTCAGCAGCCACAGCCTGCCGGCCCCTCAACCGGCGCACTCTGGGGCTCCGCAGCCCGCCGCCAGCAGTTCAGAGAAGCCGCCTTTGAGCTGGACGGCCAGCCACCAGCTGAGGAGGTGATGCATTGGGTCATGCCCAGGAAAAGGAGAGCATGCGAGGTCAGGAGGGAGGGGATGGGGGGGAGGGAAACCAGCCATGCTGGGATGCATCCGGCCACGTGGGATGTGCAAGGTTGAGAAGCTCCAGCCTATAGCTTGGAACTGCTCTTCCATTCAGGTAGCAACCAGGCCTGACCTGCCTTGGCTCCTAAGTGAGATGAGGTTGGCCAAGGCTGATAAACCAATTGTGATAAAGCGATGAGAGAGAAAGATGAAAGCCAACCTCTATTGACCCCAGAGTTCTTCATGGTAGTTTATTCCATTTAAGCATTTATTATTTGAACACTTTGGCCTGCTCCTATTGTTACTCCTTAAGTTCCATTTTATTACAGGTTTTAAAGGAACCATCTGAGGCTGCTAAGTTATCCATCTTTTTTTATAAGAAGTTGACAGAATCTGATTAAATTGATACTGATTATTTACACAGCGTCTCTAGAACGATGGGTTTGCACTGTCCTTGAAATCAATGGGCTGTTGCTTTAAAGAATGTGATGCTAGCTAACTTTGCTTTTAAAATAAGGTTCACACAACAGGAAAAAAAATATTGCATAAGAAAAAATTTAATAGGAACCGACTGAAATTCTCTTGCTCTTGTAAATGAAATTCAGTTATTGGAATATTAATTCCCCATGATATAAAATTATATTATTGCCATTGTTGTTGTTAATTGTGAAGTCGTGTCCAGCCCATTGCGACCCCATGGACAACATTCCTCCAGGCCTTCCTGTCCTCTACCATCTTCTGGAGTCCATTTAAGTTCACACCTACTGCTTCAGTGACTCCATCCAGCCACCTCATTCTCTGTCCTCCCCTTCTTCTATTGCCCTCCATCTTTCCCAGCATCAGGCTCTTCTCCAGTTGAGTCCTTCCTTCTCATTCGGTGGCCAGAGTATTTGAGTTTCAACTTCAGGATCTGGCCTTCTAAAGAGCAGTCAGAGTTGATCTCCTCTAGGACTGACCGGTTTGATTGCCTTGCAGTCCAGGGGACTCACAGGAGTCTTCTCCAGCACCATAGTTTAAAGGCCTCAATTCTTTGTCGCTCAGCCTTTCTTATGGTCCAACTTTCACAGCCATACATTGCAACTGTGCATTGCCATATCTAGGACTAAAATCCACAGATCCACTGACTTAACAATGGCTCATTTTGTATTGAGAGTGATTGTGTTCTCCTTGCTGTAGTTATATCCAAATTTAGAATCTATCAAGATATTATAAGGTGTAAACTTTTGGTCACAAGGCCTGGCTCAAAATAATTGTCACAGAACATAGCAAGAAGTCTGTCCCTAATTTGAGTGGGACATTCTGATAAGTATATTGTTTGGCAATGTCTGAATTAGATTTGTGTGTGTGTGTTTGTGTGTGTGGGTATACAAGCATTTTGAGAAAGGGTTAAGGAAGAGGACTTTTGAACAATTGTTCACATTTTATACAATAGCTTTGTTTGTGGCATAATTTTCTAGACATTTCTCTTCCTTTTCTTGCGTTTTTGGAGGGCTACAGAGCTTGTCGAAATGCAGAAATGTTGGGTAGTCTGGGATAATCAACTATTTCGTTAACAAACACTGTTTCTCATGAATCATACTAACTGCAGTTTGGGAAGCTACAGAACCACCATATTTGAAGAGGTGACCCAGTTCACAGATTAAAGCAAGAAGTTCTGAGAACATATTTTGGTCTCTGTCTGGGATCCACCAGAGACTGAGAAAGTTTTGGTAGGATCCAGGTTCACTTTTTCCTGGCAGTGTTAAGTTAGCACAGTTGAGTCCACTCTTTCCTCATATTTTGTACTAACTCTGGTTTCTCATTGCTAGGTTCTATACTGCCCATTGTATTGCAGATTTTATCTTGAATATTTTCATCTGCAAGGAGAGCTTTGAAACTTTCTTGATAGGTTCCCTTAGTTTGGGATTGCATTGGGAAGAGAAAGACAGCCCTTCGCCTTCATTTCAGTCTTGCTGCTTTTCAGTCCTTGACCTGCACTTGGAATACAGCATCCAGTTTTGGTCACCACGATGTAAAAAAGATGTTGAGACTCTAGAAAGAGTACAGAGAAGAGCAACAAAGATGATTAGGGGACTGGAGGCTAAAAACATATAAGGAACGGTTGCTGGAATTGGGTATGTCTAGTTTAACGAAGAGAAAGACGAGGGGGGACATGATAGCAGTGTTCCAATATCTCAGGGGCTGCCCCAAAGAAGAGGCAATCAAGCTATTCTCCAAAGCAGCTGAAGGCAGGACAAGATGGAACGGATGGAAACTAAGCAAGGAGAGAAGCAACCTAGAACTAAGGAGAAGATTCAGTATATTTTAGAACATGGGATACTTTTTATCAATGGCTAGAAAAATGAGGTAGAGAGAAAGGAATTTAACATGTATTAGTAAGTTAAATGTTGCAAACCCAGACAATATGTTAAGTGATTATAAATATATAATCAGCCCAGGTTCGAATCTCAGAAGGGTGTAGCTGGCTGATGAGAGCTAAGGAGCTTGAAATAGCTATACCAACTTCCCTTTAACTCTTCGTTAGGAATCCAAATTTAACACAGACACACACACACACACACACACAGACACAGACACAGACAGACACACACACACACACACACACACACACACACACACACACACACACACACACACACATATATATATATATATATATATATATATATATATATATATATATATATATATATATATATATATATAAATTCAGACTCTTGGCAGTTGGCTCATATTTATGACAATGCAGTGTCCTGGGGTCATGTGATCGACTTTTGCGACCTTCTGACAAGCAAAGCAAATGGGGAAGTCGGATTCACTTAACAACCGTGTTACTAACTTAACAACTGCAGTGATTTCACTTAACAACGGTGGCAAGAAAAGTTGCAAAATGGGACAAAACTCTCTTAACAAATGTCTCACTTAGCAACAGAAATGTTGGGCTCAAATGTAAGTCGAGGACTATCTCAGCCTATCATCTGTGTTGAATTCTGAACTATCCTAAATCAGAGAGCTGCAAATCAACAAGTCTGCACAGCATCAAACTGATTAGATTACGAAGACTGCTGTGTGCAGATGTTTCCTATGCATCAGTGGACAGCGGCTCTTAGGTAATACAATTTCTGCTTGTTTTGATATTTTTGTCAAATAACATCTTTGAGGGGTTGCATAGCTTGGAGTTTGTGTAAAGGAATAGGTAGAGTAGGAGGAAGGTCAATTGTTAAATTGAAGTAGGCACAGGATAAACATCTATCAAGATCAAAGCAGATGACACCGTATCTTCTTCTAAATGAGGGCAGGAAAACAGGAAAAAAAATACTTTTGCCAGTCTCCACTGATTGGTTCCTTCCTTTAGTATTCAATTTGCCTCCTGTCATTTCTAGCACAGACGTCTCAAAGATGGCATATATGACATCAGTGGCTATATAGGGGTCAAATTCCTGTCTGGTTCATTTTTCTTTTTTTTCTTTTTTTTTTTTAAGATGAAAAAATTCTTTTATTAAAACATTCAGCATTGAACATAAAATCATAGTATGCATCAATCATCATAGCACCTGATATACATCACTAAGTATTAATCTTTATAATCGTCTGGTTTGGTAAACATTTTCCACTTCGCACTTCAAGCCTCAACTAAACGCCTGTTACAGGAACTTTGGTTAGGGACTATGAAAGATTGCACTATTGCTGTGACGAAGTTAATTCAGAAGCGTGAATGAACAGTATGTGATAGACTAGACATAGTAGATAAACCATATACAAGATTTACCTCAGGTTATTAAACTTTTACCTCAGGATTTTTGGTTAGGGACCATAAAAGATTTGTACTAATAATGAAATGAATAATATGTGATAGACTAGAAACTGTGGATAGACTATAGAGAAGAAAAACACCAATGAAATAAATTGTAACAGACGTCTAGTTGAGGCTTGATGTGAGGAGCGAAAGCTGTTCAAAAGGTGAATATTTTCATTCTTTGTGCAACTCAATTGCTCCCAGAGATACAACTGGACCGTTCACTTCTGACATTTGGGTAAGCTTTAAAAGCTGCTCCTTTTCAAGGCACTTGGCTTTTTAACAAGGAAGATCTAGCCACCTTTTGTTCTTCTTTATTTTATGCTTTAGTGATCTTAATGTGAACTTTAGGCTTATTTTCAGTTACAGTATTGCATTTATTGATGTTTTTTATGGATAGGTCAGCCCGATAAGGTTGGACAGTCTACAAATAATTTAAATAAAGGTACTATATGTGACTGGAACAGAACAGTTTTTGGATTCTCCACCATAAGCTGAAGAAGCCTTATGATCCATGTCCTCCTATCTGAGTGGCAGATAAAGCCTGCCCAAGGTAGCTTTTGTTGAGAACATATAAAGAAGCTCTTCAGAGTCCATTTTCTTGGTTTACCCAGATTAACATGAATAGACTAAAACCATTACATTTCTAAAGTAAAAGTCAAATCCCTTCATTTGGAGATGATGGGAATGTGTTGCAGAAATCTGTATGCAGGCAGTGGCAGTGCTTGAGTTTAAGTCAGCTGCTTAATAGAGAGAGAGAGAAAGGTAATTCTCATTTGGCAGAGAGGTGGCTTCAATAATTTGATTCTCTCTGAGGAGCGAATGTAGGGGAGTGTGTGTGTGTGTGTGTGCACGCGCGCGTTTCTCTCTCTGTGTGTGTCTAATATTTGCCATTGCTTCCTTTCTTCCATCTACAGACAATTCCATTCGCCAATGAATAATCACCTCCCTATAACACACCCCGCAGCTAGTTGGCTGTTTACCACCCCGCAAGCTTCAGAGACCCCGCAAGAGTAAGGCCCCCTTGTGCAATTTCCAGAGAGTCCAAAAGCCTGGCATGTCACCATAAATGGCACGGTCTTGAGGGAAGTTAGCCCCAGAGAAGGAAATATTAAAAGGGCAGGAAAATATATTTTTCCTCAAAAGGATTTTTAAAAGCAGAAACCAAACCTGGCCCCAAATCTATCTCTCTGCCCCAAGCAGGAGCCAGCCCTATACAAATGCAAGTGTAAAACCATCAGGAAGGTTGGAGCCCGGGAACTCAAAAGAAGACAAAGAAACTCTTAAGAGTCATTAGCCCAGCCCCAGGGAAGCAGGAGATGACTTTTGGGACATAATAGGACTAAACCACAGATACTAAGGCCTAGAAAAGCACTCAGACTCAGTTCAAAGTTCATGCCACAGGAAGAGGAAACTATTCCAAACAAAAAGCTAGAGAGGGTATAAAAAGCTACTGCCCATGTGCTCTTCTCCCCTTCTCTCCTCTGCTCTTTCTGCTTCTTCAATAAACTGTATCCATCTTCCCAAAGCAGTCGCCATGTTGTTTATTTATTCCCGGCTTGGATGAACCAGGATGAAGACTTACTTCTAACAGTGTGTCACCTGTGACACACATGTTGTAGATTGGTCTTCACTGAATTAGCCCATTGATCCACCCAGCAAACCAATACCCACCCTAATTTGTTGATTGGCAGTCATTTTGACTAGTAATCTGGCCACCTTTGTGGCTGTTCCTTTCCCCCCCCCAATGTTTGCTTAAAAAGGAAAATCAAAACCACAGTGATCCAAATAGGGTTGGAGCTACTGCAGATGAAGGAAATGGGCTGGGATCCCTGTTTTCCCTCTCTCGATCTTCGACAAAATGAAAGAGTGGCTTCAGTAGCCCCACAGTAGGGCTGCTCTAGCTTCCCATCTCTATTTCCTGAAGATCAAAAGGATGCAAATCAGTCTAGTAGGTTTGAGCTAACCTACAATAAAAAATTTCTGCAAACTGTCAGGCACTCTGCTCTAACGGATTCAGACTATTCCCTTGGTCTTACAGATTGGCTTAAGTGGGTTCTGGGAACACAGTTGAACATTAATGTTTTGGAAAGAGCAGCAGTTGTGCCAGGTACCACCCCCTATGGCAGGGGTCTTCAAACTTGGCCCTTTTATGACTTATGGACTTCAACTCCCAGAATTCCTCAGCCAGGCACGCTGGCTGAGGAATTCTGGGAGTTGAAGTCCACAAGTCATAAAAGGGCCAAGTTTGAAAACCCCTGCTGGTGGACTTCAACTCCCAGAATTCCTCAGTCAGGCAGGCTGGCTGAGGAATTCTGGGAGTTGAAGTCCACTAGTCATAAAAGGGCTACGTTTGAAGACCCCTGCCCTTTGATGAGAAAGTGGCCAGGGAGGGTTGGATGAATGTGGGCTCTGTGAGGATTAGTTGAGAAGAGAGGTCTGAGGGAGGATTAGGAGGTTATGTGGAAGGCAAATGTATGGAGGTACATACGTTCTGGTCACTGCACCTCAAGAAGGATATAATGGAACTGGAAAAGGTGCAAAAAAGGGCAACAAGAATGATCAAGGAAATGGAGTGCCTCCCTTATGAAACCAGATTGCAACGCCTTGGTCTCTTCAGCCTTGAAAGACGGCGTTTAAGGGGTGACTTGATCGAAGTGTATAAAATCATGCATGGGATAGAAAAGGTGGATAGAGAAAAATTCTTTTCTCTATCACACAATACCAGGACAAGGGGGCACTCCCTAAAGCTCATAGCTAAGAAAGTGAGGACAAATAAAGGGAAATATTTCTTCACCCAGAGGGTCGTTGATTTATGGAATTCACTTCCAGAAGGGGGCGTGACAGCTGTCAGCCTTGACAGCTTCAAGGCAGGGTCAGACAGATTCATGGAGGCCAAGTGTATCGGTGGTTATTAAAACGGATGTCCATGTGCCGCCTCTATGTTGGTTGAGGCAGGCAGGATTCCCTTGAGTCCCATTTGTTGGGGGTCAAGGGAAAGGGAGGGTTTTGCCTTCTCTTTCTGCTCAAGATCCCCATGTACAATTGGTGGGCCACTGTGTGACACAGAATGCTGGACTCGATGGGCTTTGGCCTGATTCAGCATGGCTTTTCTTATGTTCTTATGTTCTGACTGAACTGAAGAAGCTTTTTGGATGAGAAGCGAAATGTCTTCAAGAAAAAACAAAGTCTGGTTGTCTTTTTAAAAAGCACCTTTGGGACAACCATGACCTGGATGACTGAGAATCTCCATAGATATTGAGACAGGGATTAGTCAGAGAAGATGAAGCAGGTGGATCATGTGATGCTCGTCTCCTCTTCTGGTGCAGTTACCTTAATACTGGCGTAGGCCTCCTTGGCTCTTTTATGACTCATGGACTTCAACTCCCAGAATTCCCGAGCCAGCCATGCTGAGGGGAAAGGGAGAGGTTTCCAAGCTGAGCCATGCTGGCTGAGGAATTCTGGGAGTTGAAGTCCACGAGTCATAAAAGAGCCAAGGTTGGCTACCCCTGCCTTAACATAATCCCCAGGTAGTCCTGACATCAGGCTGCTGAGGCTAAATTCCTTCCCTTTCCCTGTTCCTCCCTTCTGTCTTATTTTTACTTCTTTTCTTTCTCCTTCTCTCCTTCCTTCCTTCTTTCCTTCCCTCCCTCGCTCAGTTTGTTCTCCCCCCTTTTTCCCCCTTCTTTCTTCCCTTTCCAGATTTTTTTTTCTACCAATAGATGCTCCTTTCTCTCCTTTTCCAGTTACATTTGAGGCATCCTAAACATCAGGAGAGGTAATTGATATCTTTTTTTTTTGCTTTTTAATTTTTTTTATTAAGTATATATTTGTAAATGTAAACAGAGGAAACAAAGGAAAAAATCAGGTTGAGTGCAACTCAACTTAATACAATCATTTTATACTTGTAAACATTCTTCACTCAGCATTTCAAGATTTAACTATAAGCAAGATACATTTTCTTTGATTGATGTTTCTCTTGTATGTAGTCTATCCATTTTTCCCAGTCCAACATATATTTTTCATTTGAATGATCCTTCAAGTATGCAGATATTTTGGCCATTTCCGCCAGATTTATGACTTTCAAAGTCCATTCTTCAATAGATGGTAATTCTGGTTTCTTCCAGTATTGTCCCACCAACAGTCTTGCTGCTGTGATCAAGTTCAAAATTAAGTTCGTCTCTATGGTGGTACAGTCTTTTGTAATCCCTAACAAAAACAACTGAGGTAGAAATTCAATACGCTTTTCCAAAATGGTTTGAAGTGTCCACCATATTTTTCACCAAAAAGCTTTAATTTTTCTACAGGTCCACCATACATGAAAATAAGTAGCATCCATACTTTCACATCTCCAACATTTCGGTTGGAGGTCAGGGTAGATATATGATAGTTTTTTTGGATCTAGATGCCATCTATAAAACATTTTGTAAAAATTCTCTCTTAAATGTTGCGCTTGCGTAAATTTCTTAACAGAAAAACAGCTTGACATGATCTTCCTGGCACCTGTAAAAGAGCCTGGAAGCTTACATCCATCTTTGCATAATTGCCCCAAAGATTGCAATTGACCCCACTTTACTTTGCAACTGGAATTACAGGAAAGATGACAAATGGGTTTAGCCAAGGCTTCGTGGTCCCCTGAGAAGACCCCAACAGGTTTTTCCCCTGAAAAAAAGACTCACTGAGATGATGTTTCAAAACTCCTTTGGAAATCTTGCTTATGCCCTGATTGACTCAAGGGACAGAAACTTATTTTCCATGGCAGGGATGAATGAGCTTTGTTTTGCATAGTTCAAAGCCATTCAGGTGAAAGGGAAATTAATTTAACTGCTCAGGGGGAAGGCCAAGAAATCTATTTTGCTCCAAAAGATTAAGCATTCTGGTTTACACTTGGGCTCCCGCTCAGAAAGGTCTGTGGGTGCAATTTTCTGCCTTGTAAGTGAACTGCCTTCTTTTCTTAACTGGAATGTTGGTTTTCTGGGTTTGGTTTATATTGCACATTGATTTTATTCTCCACGCAGCAGCTGAGATATTGGGAAGGGTTAAAGTCGCAATGGGGTTTAGCTGAAGATCGAGAACTCACAAACAGTGCGGGCAGTTTTAGGGCTAAACTGAACCAGTTGTCACTCAAATGGCTAAGACAGTGATGGCGAACCTATGGCACGGGTGCCAGAGGCGGCACTCAGAGCCCTCTCTGTGGGCACACCTGCCACCACCACCGCCAGCTGGTGCAGGTCCATTAGGCCACTGCTGGTGCCTGGAGCGGCAGCCCCACCCAGCATAAAGGAAGCAAAGCAGCTGGCTAGCAGGCTCGAGTAGAGGTGGTAGAGCACGCCCCCATGCGCTCGCTGGCATTTGTGTGCGGGGGCTGATGGTGTCAGGCAGCAGCGCCCCCCGCCTCACCTTGCCCCGCAGCAATGGCACCCCGTCCTATCCCCTGCCTCACCCTGCAGGACGAGCCCCCTGCCCACCGCTCCACCCACCAGAGACCCCCTGGATCTCCCTCATTCCTGCCCAGCCCCCACAGGCATCCCCCACATGAGCAACATCAAGGTGGCCACGCCCACCACAGCCACGCTCACTCAGTCTGCCAAATCCACCACACCCATGCACACACACCCTGAGGGCACCACAATGCTGATGCAGCCCTGGCACTTTGTGATAAATAAGTGGGTTTGGGGTTGCAGTTTGGGCACTCGGTCTCTAAAAGGTTTGCCATCACTGGGCTAAGAGAAGTTTATTCAACCTGATGCCCATGGTTGCTAATATAGTCAGCTTCCCCTGACCTCTGTCTCTGCCAGGTGCATGTGTGTACACAAATCATTAAAAAGCAACTCTGGCATGCTGCAAAGGGCCTGCCTCTAATATCATTTTTATTAGGCTTCATAGTCATTAGAAAAATTATATATAAACAAATCACTGCAGTTGTTACTGTTAAGCAAATCCAGGTTTTTCCCCATTGAGTTTGCTTGTCAGAACCCGGCTGGGAAGGTTGCAAACGGTGATCAGGATACTGCAGCCGTCATAAACATGTGCCAGTTGCCAAGCACACAAAATCTCATCATGTGACTATGGGGAAGCTGCAACACTTGTAAGTTCAAGGACCAATTGAAAGTGACTTTTTAGTGTCCTTGCAACTTTGAATGGTTGCTAAATGAATGGTTGTAAGTTAAGGACTACCAGTAATAAGTTGTAACTTCATTATTATTATTTTTTTGGAAGGGTGCCTATCTGTAGGCCCAGAAAATGGTTTTTTTTTAAACAATCTGAATGGTCTATAGATGGTGTCACAGCCCAGTCCCAATACTTTTTCTTTCCTCAAATGATTTGTGAATTTGTGATCTTCTCTATGGCAGTCTTTACATGAGGGTGTTCATGACATTGAATGCCTGCCAGTGATGGGCGTTGCGACATATACTCCCAAGAGTTAAAATACGTTGCCAGTCGCTATGCTGGGGAAGATCCATAGCTTAATGGGATTGCAAATCTGCTTTGCATGCAGAAATCTTCAGGTTCACTTTGGGGAATCTTCAGGGGTGGTTAGAAACAGCTATCTCAGTTCAGAAGATGCTAGCTTGGCCAAGGCAAAAGGACCCACAGAGGAAGAAACCCTTACTCATCTAAGTCCCTTCTTAAGAACAGTTCAGTGACTTCTCTGTGGCTGAGCTTGGGTGGAGCTATGAGAACTCCAGATTAAAACTTTTTGGTCTCGTAACAGCCCTTGCTTTATTAGCTTTGATCCTTTTTTGAGCTTTGCCTTAGATCTTATCTTGGGCAAACATTTGCAGCTTCACCTCAAACTGGACAGGAGGAGTCACTCAAAACACAATGGTTGCGGTTAGATAGTAAACACAGCCAGGCTATCTAATGGCTTCTTCTGATATTTTTTTTTCTTTGTCAGTAAGCCTCTGAAATGTACTTTCCTCCTTCCTTGTTGCTACTACTGGATGTGGGAGGAACATACCTCTGATACCGAGATAGTCCTTCTGCAACAAAGAGAAGAATTAGGGGTGACATCATAGCTGTCTTTTGGTACATAAGGGGCTACCACAGAGAGGAGGGGATCGACTTATTCTCCAAAGCATCTGAGGGCAGCATAAGAACTAATGGATGGAAGCTTGTTAAAGAGAGAGCCGATCTGGAACTAAGAAATTTCCTGACAGTGAGGACAATTAACCAGCCTTCCAGAGTTGTGGGTGCCCCATCACTGGAGGCTTTCAAGAAAAGACTGGACAACCATTTGTCCAGGATAATACAGGTTTCCTGCTGTAGGGAGAATCCTCACCTACCCCCCCCTTTAATATAAGAAAGCCCCCACATTAGCAAAGTAATGCCCCCCCACCCCTGGAAAAGGCTCCCCTGAAGTAAAACCACTCAAGCGGCAGGCCCCATGAATGGTTATTTAGTTTAGTGTTCCATTCATAAAAACACCTTCAGCTACAGCCTCCACAGAAGGCTGGAATTGATCAGATTAAAAAGCAGAGAGACAAAAGACACCTAAAATCTGCATTCCTCCACCAGACCCCAAGGACAAGGTGTGATCTCCCAACCACTATAGAAACCAAGCCACCACAATCAGAATAACCAAAGACACACATTTGAAACTATTGCTCAACAAGCCCAGAAATCTAAATCACAACGCCCCAAAATCATATTAAAAACCCATCTGCTCTCCAGGCTATTTTGTCAGCCACCCCAGAAACCTGCTGCTGTCACTGTTGTTTCTGACTACCAATAATGTATCTTCCTGCAGCCTGCTTCCAATTGTTATTATTATTTTTTTAGCATCTTGGAACCAGATTAAATTTTACTTTCAACACTGCCATGGGCAGGGGGTTGGACCAGAAGACCTCCAGGGTCTGTTCCACTCCTGTGATTCTGTGTATCTATATTTCTAGGTCTAGATCTGGATTTGCACAACATGCTGGCCTTAATATCAATGGGAATGTGTGTTTTTTACATGCATCCGGCCTGTATGTTTAATTTATAGTACAGTATGTATGTGAACCCGAATCGTGAGTTAATTAAGTTAACCCGGTGGCTTGAAGAAGACCAGCCCTGTATATGAATGCACCAGAACGTCTTCTGAGAGACTGAACTGCAGAAAAACCTGCTGAAGAAGTCCTTACATTTGAACCAATTGGTTGATGCTCTTTGATTCCCCTCAAAGTTTCCAAATTGCTTGCTTTCCTCAATTACTAGGGGAGGTTTCTGCCTTTCTGTTCTTGCTTCTCCTTTGTTCTTTCCTCAGGTTTTGGCTGCCATCTTGACTTTTTTGATCCTCTCCTCCCCTCCTGGGACACCTCAAGTTCATTGAAGCTTGATTGGGCAAATATAATGAGGGAAGCCTCTTAAGGACTCTGAGCAATATATTTTTTTTTTAAAGTTCTAGCCTCGTCCTTGGCTCACCTTTCAAAAAGCAAATTATCTCCATTGAGAATATTGCTATTTCTCCTCCCTGCCTGGAATATAATTACTACTTGGGCCAAAAAACAAACACATCAGTCACATCACATTTCTAGCTAGAGCCATGGTTTATGAAGAAGCTTATTGGGTCAGACTAGCTAGCCCAGGGGTAGGCAACCTGGGCTCTTTTATGACTCATGGACTTCAACTCCCAGAATTCCTGAGCCGGCCATGCTGAGGGGAAAGGGAGAGGTTTCCATGCTGAGCCATGCTGGCTCAGGAATTCTGGGAGTTGAAGTCCACGAGTCATAAAGCGGCCTAGGTCAGGGGTAGGCAACCTGGGCTCTTTTATGACTCGTGGACTTCAACTCCCAGAATTCCTGAGCCAGCCATGCTGAGGGGAAAGGGAGAGGTTTCCATGCTGAGCCATGCTGGCTCAGGAATTCTGGGAGTTGAAGTCCACGAGTCATAAAAGAGCCAAGGTGGCCTACCCCTGCACTAGCCAATATTTCCTTCTCTTTAGAAAACCACAGGGAAGCAAACTAGGTTATTGAGGCATGTGAGCCAAACTATCTTGCACCCATATTGGAGAATTCAATCTTGCAGAAGGTCTATTCTTTTTAACGGCTATTTGATAGATAAAACCTTGTACAGAAGACTTTGGGGATACAAAAGGCTTGATATGCTGATTTGTGGTTCTGTCTAAACACACTGCATTTTTTATTGCTTGAGGATGTTTTAATTGCTTTAATGGCTGTTGGCCTTCAGTGGGTTTTAACTTATTGCCCTGAACAACTTGAGTTCTTTATCTTCACAGGAAAGGCAGATAATAAATGAAGGCCCAAACATAAGGTGAACACACATGTGCACAGATATACGTACAAAAACCCTTCTCTCCAACTAAGGTAAAAATAATATGAGGAACTTAAAGTTTCATAGATAAAACACCTTTAACAAATCTTTGAAATCTTAATTTCTGCTCTCTTGCACTCTTGGGATTGAAATCCCTTTGGCCTCCCTTCACTTTTTTTCTCAATAAGTATGAGAAGTCTTATTGAGAAAGACTGAAAAGTAGTGTTTCGCTAGTTATCTTCTTATCAACCTAGATGGTGTTCACCCAACCCAGTCAAAATCTAGATAGTTGTACATCACTTAGCATGTTACATGAATCCAACCTGTCTGGTTTGTAAGCTATACTTTATGATTTAGTGATTGGTGACTTGAGCTAATTGTAATTTATTCAACAAATCATGACTTAATGCAGAGGTCCCCAACCTTTTGGGCACCAGGGACTGGTGCCATGGAGAAAGGTTTTTCTGCGGACCAGAAGGGGTGTGGTTTTGAATACTGCCTGCATCCTGAGGATGGAGCTTTGTGCGGCCCGCTTGCTGGCATGCTGTGGACCTGTGCTGGTTCACGGACTGGGGCTTGGGGACCCCTGACTTAACGTGTAAAAACAGCTATGCTATATAAACAAAGACTGAAGTCCCCCCCCCCTCCATGTGTCTTGCATGGGAAATATTTCCTATTTCAGATCTTTTATTTCCATGCACAAAAATGGAAACATTTGGAATTCTTCACAATGGAGTAATGGTTGTTGAAGATCATGGAAGTTGAAGAATTGTCGTCTTCCTGTCAGCTCTAGAAGTCCAGAGATAAAAAGTAGGAATTGGTTAAATTTATATTGCAAGGAAGTACATATAGTACTTCTTCCTTTTATTTTCCTCAGAATAAAAGCCCTGTGAAATAGGTTGGACTGGGAGAAAAGGATTGGTCCAAAGTCTCCCAGAGAACCTCCATTGAGGGGTGGGCATTTAAACCTGGAAGTCCCCTAATTTAACATCTTAATTATAGCATTAGTCTATGTATACACATGGAAACCAAGGTTTTCATAAAGGATCATCTGGGACTTTCTTCATAAGTAAAGTGTAAATGGTTAGGCCAGGGTTCTTCAAACATGGGCCTTTTATGACTTGTGGACTTCAACTCCCAGAATTCCTCACCCAGCATGCCTGGCTGAGGAATTCTGGGAGTTGAAGTCCACGAGTCATAAAAGAGCCAAGTTTGAAGACCCCTGGGTTAGGCAGTGTTTCTCAATCTTGGTGATTTTAAGATGGGTGGACTTCCAACTCCCAGAATTCCCCAGCTGGTTGAAGTCCACCCATTTTAAAGTCACCAAGGCTGAGAAACATCAGGTTAAGATATAAATGGAATGTCCCTGATTTGTGTATGACTTTTGGATTCTACTTTATCCCTTTGAAGATGTATTGCATTTGTTTCCTCTGCAGTCACTTGGTTCTTTGCTGCGTCTCTGGGATTCCTCGAAGTTAATACAGAAAGGACCATCCACTAATTTTTTAAGTATTCTAGGATGTCTTTCGACTGGCCCAGGAGATTTAAACTCATTTAAAATACAAATAAAGTACTCCTTGACTGGACTTTTATCAATCTCAAGCTTTAATCTTGCCACTTCAGCAGGCTTTTCTCAATTTTCCTGGTGCCACAAAAAAATTTTTTGTATTGCCTGAACCAAAATGAGAACACAGTATTTCTCTTTGCCTTTTTTTGGGGGGGGGGATATTTGTTAGTATTTTAACATCTTCACTAGGCAATTGCTATATTTTCCCCTTCTCTTTATTCTGAATATGTAGAACAATAGAAAGAAGATCTTTCTATTGCTGTAAACACTCTAATTTATTAATATTTATTTATTATTTTTTTATACTATTCTTCCTTGGTGGTTTGTCTGTTTCTTTGTGTCCCTTTTATGCCTCGGTTTTTCATCAAGGATTTTGCGTAGCTCCATTGGGTTCTTCTAGGTTCTCCATTTCTTCTTTCGCCCTCCCCATTGGATTTGTTCTTAGTTGTGCTTTGGTATTTCCTTTTTAAGATATTCCTACCCGTTTTGAGAGTCTATTAGAAAAGAGTCTTTGTGAATGAACGGGCACTCAGAGCCCTCTCTGTGGGCACGTGCACCATCGCCCCAGTCCTAGGCCTTCAGCTGGGTTTTATAAAACCTTTTCACTTTAGGCCTCCGCTGCCGTGTGCAAAAAAAAAAAAAAAGTTCACTCAATCAATCAATTTCCACTTCTCGCGGGAAAAAAAAAGATCTTGCAAAGTTGGAATTGATTGATTGAACTTTTTAGTCCCACCCAGTCTGCTGTTAGCACCGCAGCCACGCCCACCCCATGGGCCAAACCCACCAAATGGGCCACACCCACCCGGCACCCGATGATGCATAAGTGGGTTTTGGGTTGCAGTTTGGGCACTCGGTCTCTAAAAGGTTCGCCATCACTGTGGTAAGCAATCTTATCAGTTTGACTTACTGGGAAGTTTTTGATTGACCACACCCTCCTTAACTATGATATATATTCTCTTAATTCTTAAGCATGTCCAGGGACGCTAAAGCAATGGTGGGATTCAGCCTGTTCGCACCACTTTGGCAGAACCGGTAGCTAATTTTTTTGTTGCCCAGGCCCAGAATGGACTTCTGGAAGCGGCATCCACACAGAGAACCGGATGTTCACATATTTGAATCCCACCACTGCACTAAAGCAGGGCTTTTCAACCTTTTCACCCATTGTACCACTTTTAGGATATAGCAATATCCAAGTACCACCAGTTGCCTAGCAAGGTGTCAAAAACTTGATGACCCCCCCCAAAAGGAAAAAAGTGATGAAGTACAGGTAGTCCTCGACTTACAACAGTTCGCTTAGTGACTGTTTGAAGTTACAATAACACTGAAAAAAGTGCCTCCCAAGCCACAGCTGAGCAAGACACCTACCTGCCCACCTGGTGGCGCTGTTCCTCCTGTCCAAGGTTTTCATTGTTGTGAGCATTTCTGTTGAGGATTGGCAGCAGGGGTGGGGTGGGGTGGAGGGTGTTTGGTTTTTATTCCCCGTCTGCTGGGTGGTTGCAGCAGGTTTTGGTCCCTTCACATGACCCTGGGACACTGTGACCGTCATAAATATGAATCAGTTGCCAAGCATCTGAATGTAAATCACAAGACCCTGGAGATGCTGCAACATTCCAGCTGATCGGCGCTTCTTCTGGGCTCAGCAGAAGCGTCAGGATCAGCGCCAAGCTCCGGCTGGAGCCTGGCGCTGATCCTGGCACTTCCACTGAGCCCTGACAGTCCCGAAGAAGCGCTGATCCTGGCACTTCTGCTGAGCCCCGACAGCCCTGCAGCTCCAGCCATCTCTCGCTCAGGCTTGTGCGGTGCTGCCACCGGTTCAGCTCATTCCCCTCCCCCGCTACCACTTTTTTAGGATGGTCCCGTACCCCCTGCCAGGTGCCAATGTACCCCAGGTGGTACCCGTACCACTGGTTGAAAAGCCCTGCACTAAAGTATATGAATCAGAGAGGTCCCCTGTTTAGACAGGCAGATAGACAGAAGGAACTTTATTTCAGTCACTGGCCAATAAAAGTACAATCGATAAAATGAATAACACACAAACTATCCCCTAACAAAAACTACAGGTAGTCTTTGACTTACAACAGTTCATTTAGTGACCATTCGAAGTTACAACGGCAGTGAAAAAGGTGACTTATGACCGTTTTTCACATTTATGACCGTTGCAGCATCCCCCTGGTCATGTGATTTATATTTGGATGCTGAACAACTGGTTCATATTTATGACGGTTGTAGCATCCCAGGGTCATGTGATCCCCTTCTGGGACCTCCTGATAAGCAAAGTCAATGGGAAAATCCACTTAACAGCTGTGTTACTAACTTAACAACTGCAGGGATTCACTTAACAACTGTGGCAAGAAAGGTTGTAAAATGGAGCAAACTTCGCTTAGCAAATATCTCCCTTAGCAACAAAAATTTTGGGCTCAGTTGTGGTCCTACGTTGAGGACTACCTGTACCATATTAGCAACTATTTGTGAAAGAAGCTTACACATAATGTAGCAATACTTTCCTACTTTTAGAGAAATAAATCTATCTTGATTATTTAGCAGGGAGTGCAAATAAAAAGTGCCAGAATGTCCCTGATATTTAAAAATATTTAAAATAAAAGAGGGTTAATCAGCTGGTGGTGAATGTCCCAGTACAGAAGAATATGTGTTGCAGTTTCTATGGTATCCATATCACAGGGGCAGTATCTGGGTTTCTCTATATTTCCCTTGCTGTGGGGAGAACGCTAGATTGGGTTGAAGATAAATCTCTACTAAATTTGCGATATGATATAAATGAGGTTGGTTTAGGCATTAAAATTCGGTTATTTGCAATTATATTGCAAGAGAAAGCAGCAATTTCTGTTTGATCTTCTATATCTCAGATCCTTTGCCTTAGTATTGATCTACCTGGATCTGACTTTGATACCCTATTTATGTTCTCATGTATCAAACAGGTAAGTTTGCCTGACTGGATGATAGATCCTATATTCCATCTGTCTGCGTTTAACATCTTCCAGTGGTATCCAAAGAGTGGTTCTGCTGAATTATCCACTATAGAAGAAGTCGGAAAATCCACAAATAGATTTAATTACTCAACCAAACTATTTTGCCTCCATTTCTGTCCATTACACTGTGTTTCCCTCTTTGCATGTTTATTTCTGGAGTTGTAGATACCCGGTTGTTTTGGGTGTTTTTTTTTTTCTCCAATGGCTATTATGTTTTATTTCCCTTCAAAGTATTTCTTTTCATTCCATTAAAAATAAATTTCACAGCACAGCAAGGTGTTAGTTTTTATTTGCCCTTTTAATGTTTCTTCTTTTGGCATGACTAGTCATCTTTTGCAAATACAGTATGCCTTTATTTACCCCTTTTTAAATTTTATATAGATTCCTCCTGGATTGACTTTGAACCATAACAGGGTTCTCCATTAGCCACCTTGTTTAGTGTTTACCTTAATAGCAGTGATCTACCCTTTAAAAAAAACTTTAATTTTAGAATCATTTTGAACTCTTCATTTAAATAGCAACTTCTGTTGTGTGCATTGTCATCCCAGTCAGCAAGCTTTTCTATTTATGGACTGACTTGTGTTTCCATTTTTTAATTTCTGCAAATAACTCCTTAGTTGATGTGTCTGTTTATTTTAGCTTGAAAGTCACAGCATTTATTTCTAATTTATTTCTGCTTTAAAATTCCTGCTAAGAGGAATTAAGCTTGATCCCACCACTCTGCCTTTATGCTCATTGGATAAATAGCTAGCAAGTCTCCTCAACCAGGGACAGGCTGTATGTGACATTTCAAATGTGGTGCACTACAACATCCCTAGGAAGCATCACCTACAGTTATGGACAGTGAAGTTCATAAATCATGCATGGGATAGAAAAGGTGGATAGAGAAAAATTCTTTTCTCTATCACACAATACCAGGACAAGGGGGCACTTCCTAAAGCTCATAGCTAAGAAAGTGAGGACAAATAAAGGGAAATATTTCTTCACCCAGAGGGTCGTTGATTTATGGAATTCACTTCCAGAAGGGGTCGTGACAGCTGTCAGCCTTGACAGCTTCAAGGCAGGGTTAGATAGATTCATGGATGCCAAGTGTATCGGTGGTTATTAAAACAGATGTCCATGTGCCGCCTCTATGTTGGTTGAGGCAGGCAGGATTCCCTTGAGTCCCATTTGTTGGGGGTCAAGGGAAAGGGAGGGTTTTGCCTTCTCTTTCTGCTCAAGATCCCCATGTACAATTGGTGGGCCACTGTGTGACACAGAATGCTGGACTCAATGGGCTTTGGCCTGATTCAGCATGGCTCTTCTTATGTTCTTATGTTAAATCAGCCACATCTGGAATTGTTTGCTTCTATATATATGTATTTATTGTATTTACATGTCATTGAATCATATAGAATTGTGTGTGTAAGCCTAGTTTGTGATAATTTTGCCATTATTTTAAATTCATGCATGTATGGTCCTTATCTAGATTTAATTCTTAGTTGTTTTAATCCTCTGAGTACACTTGGAATACTGCATCTAGTTTTGGTCACCACGATGTAAAAAAGATGTTGAGACTCTAGAAAGAGTACAGAGAAGAGCAACAAAGATGATTAGGGGACTGGAGACTAAAACATATAAGGAATTGTTGCTGGAATTGGGTATGTCTAGTTTAATGAAGGACGAGGGGGGACATTATAGCAGTGTTCCAGTATCTCAGGGGCTGCCCCAAAGAAGAGGGAGTCAAGCTATTTTCCAGAGCACCTGAAGGCAGGACAGAAACAACAGATGGAAACTAATCAAGGAGAGAAGCAACCTAGAACGAAGGAGAAACTTCCTGACTGTGAGAACAATTAACCAGTGGAACAACCTGCCTCCAGAAGCGGTGAATGCTCCAACACTGGAAGTTTTTAAGAAGAGACTGGACAGCCACTTGTCTGAAATGATATAGGGTTTCCTGCCTGAGCAGGGGGTTGGACTAGATGACCTCCAAGGTCCCTTCCAACTTTATTATTATTATTATAAGTTGCTCAGCTTTTGATCAGTGATTGAAGTGCTATATAAGCCTAGTTAAAATTAACAAATTCTTTAAATCAGAGATGTCAAACTCGTGACATCACGTGACGTTGCGCAACGTATTGGGACGGTTTTGCCATTGCTGGCAACAGAGTGGGCGCAGCTTCCGTGTGATGCGTCCAGCCCACGGGCTGGCAGTTTGACCCCCCTGCAAATCATAGTGGCTGGCTGCTGGGTGGGTTTTCTTTTTTTTGGTTACCTGAGGGATACATGTAGTCTTTGACTTACAGCCACCTGGTTAGCGACTTTTCAAAGTTAGAATGGCACTGAAAAAAGTGACTTACAACTGGTCCTTGCGTAACTGTTGCAACATCCCTACAGTTCATCGAAATTTGGGCAACCAGCATGTATTTACGTGTTCTGTCCCAGGAACACGTTTACCATTTGCAACTTCCCAGTTGACTTCTGGCAAATAAGATTCTCTTTTCCCTTAACAACTGGGGTGATTCACTTAACAACATGTTGTAAAATCAGGTGCAATTCACTTAACCACCTTGCTTAGTAACAGAAATTCTGATTCCAGTTGTGATCATAAGTCAAGGACTACTAGTACCTGTAGTTATACTGGCTTGGATTACTATTGTCGAACTAGTTGGTCAGACTTTAGTAAAAAGCTGCAGGTTCGAATTGTTTATTAGGGGCTGAAAAACATCCAGAAGAGCGCTTAGTAACCCACTTTGGAACTGTTACTACCTAGGGTTAGGGTTAGGGTTAGGGTTGTGTCCATTAAGTCATCGGGAGTCAAGTGCGAGGCAGAGATTTTAATGATTTCCAACAGGGGTCTCTAACCGTGGCAACTTTAAGACTTGTGGAATTCAACTCCCAGAATTCCGCAGCCAGCCAAGCTGGCTGAGGAATTCTGGGAGTTGAAGTCCACAAGTCTTAAAGTTGCCAAAGTTGGGAACCTCTGATTTACAAGCTTCAAGGCAGCTGCAGTTCATTAGGAAAAGCTTTCTGTTTGGATTCTAGGTGGTGATTTATTCTC
Organism: Bothrops alternatus; assembly: GCA_034064705.1. Taxonomy (NCBI): domain Eukaryota; kingdom Metazoa; phylum Chordata; class Lepidosauria; order Squamata; family Viperidae; genus Bothrops; species Bothrops alternatus. The sequence continues at coordinate 497,966 of JARGCV010000132.1, forward strand.
CTTGAAGAAATAGGCCAGTGGTGGCGAACCTATGGCACACGTGCCAGAGGCGGCACTCAGAGCCCTCTCTGTGGGCACACGTGCCATGCCTTGGAGATGGCGAGGGACTTGCCCCTGCCATTCTGGCCCCGCCCACCCAGTCTGCCATGACCACTGTCACCCGGCACCCGGTGACAAATTAGTGGGTTTTGGGTTGCAGTTTGAGCACTGAAAGGTTTGCCATCACTGAAATAGGCCTTCTAACACAGCGGTTCTCAACCTATGGGTCGCGACCCCATTTGGGGTCGAACGACCGTTTCGCGGGGGTCGCCGGACACCGTGGTCCGCCATTTTTTATTTTTATTTTTGTCGCGCGCGCGCCGCGCATGTGCAGATCGGCCCGGCGCGTGCTGCGCATGCGCGGATCGGCCTGGCGCGGTCCGCCATTTTGTGTTTTTTTTTCATTGCACGCGTGCCGCACTTGCGCGATTTGGGCCGTCACGCGCGTGTGCTGCGCATGCGCGGATCAGCCCGTCACGGTACGCCATTTTGTTGTGTTTTTTTGGTCGCGCGTGTGCCGCGCACGCGCGGATCGGCCTGTCACGGTCCGCCATTTTTTGTTGTTTTTTCGTCGCGCGCGCGCCGGGGTCGCACCGCGCATGGGCGAGGCAAGTGGGGTCTCAACCTGAAAAAGGTTGAGAACCACTGTTCTAACAGAAAAGAAGTGGACAAATGCTGTTTCATTTCTTCCCCCCTCCCCCGCTTTTTTTGGCTTGATTCAAATATACAGCTACCGTACCAAAGTATAACAGAGAGCTAGTTTCATGTAATTGTTAAGGCAGCTAGAAACGGTGAGGCTGAGTTCTAGTCATGCCTTTGGGCCAGTCACTCTCTCAGCCCTAGGAAGGAGACAGTGACAAGCCACTTCCAAAAATCTTGCCAAGAAAACCGCAGGGACTAGTCCATGCACTCAGCAGGAATCAATACTGGCTCATAATGGGATAACGGCGCTGTACTGTTGGAGTGCCACACCTCGCTGTTTTTACATATTTTGTATTATGGAAATCCCCCAAATCAGGTTGCCTAGACTAGAGGTTTAGAAGGCCAGATCCTGAAGTTGAAGCTCAAGTCCTTTGGCCACCTAATGAGAAGGAAGGACTCAACTGGAGAAGAGCCTGATGCTGGGAAAGATGGAGAGCAAGAGAAGAAGGGGACGATGGAGAATGAGGTGGCTGGATGGAGTCACTGAAGCAGGAGGTGTGAGCTTAAAGGGACTCCAGAAGATAGTAGAGGACATGAAGGCCTGGAGGAACGTTGTCCATGGGGTCGCGATGGGTCGGACATGACTTCACAACAACAAACTAGAGGTCCTCAAAATGCCCACATTTCGCCAACTCTCCGCATGCTGCATTGGTTGCCTATCAGTCTCCGAGCGCAATTCAAAGTGTTGGTATATAAAGCCCTTCATGGCATTGGACCAGGATAACTACAGGACCGTCTTCTGCGACATACTTCCCTTCGACCGGTGAGAGCGCACAGGGTCGGCCTCCTCCGGGTCCCGTCAGCGAAACAATGCCGTCTGGCGGGTCCTAGGGGGAGGGCCTTCTCTGTTGTGGCGCCCACCCTCTGGAACCAACTGCCTCCTGAAGTCCGCGCTCCCCCCACTCTCCCGGCCTTCCGGAGGAATCTTAAGACCTATCTTTGCCGGCAGGCCTGGGGTTGACTGTGGAATGTTGAGTGAATGATGAATGCCTCTGGAGTTGTATTTTTTTTAAATGATTTTTAGATTTGGACTTAGTTTTGAAGTACTGTTTTGTTTATGTTGTAAGCCGCTCCGAGTCTTCGGAGAGGAGCGGCATATAAGTCCGAAAAATTAAATTAAATTAAATTAATTGTCCACTTTATGACTTGTGGACTTCAACTCCCAGCTGGCCGAGGAATTCTGGGAGTTGAAGTCCACAAGTCAAAGTGGACAAGGTCGGGGACCCCTGGCCTAAACCATGGCTTTTCTGAGGACCAGGCATAGGTGGTTTGCAAATGCAGCGATTGTTTTCTTACAGAGGGCTTCCGAGGGGCAGCCTCATGAATCCGCGGGGGCAGAAGCCAAGCGTCCTTACTACCGGTAGCGCCCTGCAGGTGTGCTCCCATGGCCTTCCCAAGCAGGGGGACCCGCCCCTGGGGATTCTGGGAGTCGTAGTTCCCATTCGTTCGGGGACACCGGCAGGCAAGGCAGGCTTACATAACACAAGCAAAGCATCGACCGCTCAAGAGCAGCGAGCAGCGCTGCTGTTTGCAACAGTCACGTGGTTTTAACGGGGAGGGGGGGAGGGAGAAGAGAGAAGATCCATCCACGCGTTGAAACAAGCACGCATCTTCCTCCCGCAGCGCTCCAGCATCTTTCACCACGACCTCCTTCCTCCTCCCCCCCCCGCGGGCCCCTTTCTCCCTCTCCCTCTCCATCGAGCCGCAGCACGTCCAGCCAATCAGGACGGCGGCTTCGCTAGCCCATCGCGTTCCCCCCCCCGCCTCTCCGATAAACAAAAACGGGCGGAGGAGGGGCTGGCGCTAGAGCCCCCCCCGCCGCGACGCTCCGCCCCCCGAGGGCGGAGTCCGGCTGGAACGGGCCCATTGAAGAGAGGCAGAAGCGCGAAGAGGCCGGGCGACCGGGGGCGGGGCTTGGGGGGGGAAAGGCGGGTCCAGGACAGGGAGGCGGGGGGAGCCGCTGTCGCAGTCGAACCCAGCTGCAGTTGGTGCGGTTGGCCGTCGGTCGCCTCTGCCCGAGGCTTGCTGGACGCGATGCCGCCTGAGAGCGGCGCCCCGGGGCTGGCGGGTTAGGGCAAGACGGGGCTGCTGCGGCTGCGGCGCCTTGCCTTTGCCCGGCCGGCCGGCCGGCGGGGGCAGCTGCCATCAGGCCCGCTGCCTTCCTCCGCAGCACAGTCCGGCGCCTTCGGGGCCACCGGGAGCCCTTGGCCGTCTGCGGCGAGGACACGCCGGCACTCCCGCCGCGCTCGCCCATCGCGGGCATCCCAAGAAGAGCGGAGGAGGAGGAGGAGACATCCAGCCGCGGGCGGTTTCTGAGACTTTGGCGCCCGCCCGGGCGAGACCGGCGAGGGATGCTCAGCCGGCGAGCGCGGGGCGCCTGATTCCCGCCCGTCTTCCCCAGCGCCGCGGCGGAGCCTAGGGCCAGGCGGGAGACCCCGGACCCTCTCCGCGGCTTCCGTCTCTCCACACCCCCCCCCCCAATGAGCGAGGAAGGGGAAAAAGTTGGGAGCCGTTTCTTTTTCGGGGAGGAGGAGCCACCGAAGTCGGAAAGCGACTGATCGGGAAGCCCGAGAAAGCTACAGGCGGACGGTTCCAAGCCGATTCCGGCCCGGACTGGCGTCCCTGCGGGGCCGGCCGGCGACTCTGGCCTCAAGCCAAGCGGGGATGCCTCCCCTCCCGAGCGGCCGGCGGGATCGGGGCCGGCGGCGCCGCTGAACGCTCCCGCGTGTCGCCCTGCGGGGCCCTCCTCCTCCTCCTCCCGCGCCTGGGTGGCGCCTCCCCTTCGCCGGCGGGAGGCGGCGGCGGCGGATGCTCGGCTTCTCCCGAAACCGCCGGCCGAGTATCGCCGGGAGGAGCCGCGAGGGGAAGCCACGAGGATGCCGCTGGGGGCCGGCCAGAGCTGGGGCTGAGTCCGGGCAGGGGGCGGACCGACGTGGATGGAGAGAGGGACTGTCGCGCGGCTGGGCGGCGGCGGGGGGCGCCAGGCGGCACGCCCCGACCCCTGGCGCTGAGCGAGCAGCTCCGGCTCTGCCTTCCTCCAGAAATGCTGCATCATGAACCCGCCGACGACCCGGCTCTGAGCCCCGAGCGGCCGGAGAGCGGCTCCCCCGGCGCCCGCTAGCCGCGGTGGGGACGGGCCGAGGAGGAAAGAGAGACGCTCCGACCCCCCCGCCCGCCCTGCCTCTATCCGGCCGGGGGTCTCGCTCGCAAGACGGCGAGGCTTCGGCTGTAGATTCCGGGCAGGGAGGGGAGTTCCGGGCCCCCGAAGGACAGCAAAGTGCCTGCAAAGCGGAGGGAGGGGAAGAGGAGGAGGAGGAGGAAGAAGAGGACTCGCCCCTCCCCGCCCTCTCCCTCGGAGCATCTCACCCGACAACTCCTCAACTTCTCATCCAGTCGGCGGAGCCGCTTCTCCGGGGCGGCGAGAACTTCGTCTCAGTCCGGACGGACGCGCTCCGGGCTGGGTCTGGCGTTTGTTCGCGCGGCGCGTTCAGACGAACGGGAGACGACACGCGTCAAGCTAACTAGCCGCGGCTGAAGTCGCCCAGCACCGGGACGCTCGCCAAAGCCCGAGACGGGCAGAAAAGCGACGCCGGTGAGGTTCTTCCGTCGGCTTCGGAAGAGCCGTCCGCCTCGGCCGGGGCGCCTGGTGCTGCTGCTGCTGCTGCTGCGTGGCGGCCGGAGGGGGCCCCTTGGCCGGCTCTCGCGGAGCGCCCATGCTGCTGCCGCGGAAGTGGCCGGGCTGGCCGCCGTCGGCGCTGCGGCTGCCGCAGAAGTTCCTTTTCCTGCTCTTCCTCTCGGGCCTGCTCACGCTCTGCTTCGGCGCCCTCTTCTTGCTGCCCGACTCCTCCCGCGTCAAGCGCCTCTTCTTGCCCCGCCACGGCGGAGGAGCCGAGCTGGAAGCCCCCCGCAGCCCCCCGCCGGGCGCCGGCCTGGCCCGCCACCTGCCCGCCGACGCCAGCCCGCCCGCGCCGCCCGCCCGCCGCCGACGCCTCCGGGACCCCGCCGAGCTCCCGCCGGATCCGGCCTCCCGACGGACCCTCCCGCCCGGCGAGCAGAGCGCCTCGGCGCCCCCCTTGCAGCAGACGCGCGCCCCGTTCCGCTTCGACTACGCGGCGTTCCGGCAGCGCCTCCGCCACCCGCTGCTGGGCGGCAGCAGAGGCGGCACCGAGGAGCCCGACACCCGCGCCCGGCGGCTGAAGATCAAGGAGGTGAGTCGGTCGGGCCGGCCGCCCCCCCGTCCCGAGGCCCCGTGCGGGGCTCCCCGGCGCCTTCCTGGGGCGTCCGGCCGCCTCTCGCCCAGCCCGCCGCGCCTCTCTCGGGGAAGTTCCAGGCTCGGCTGGCTCGCCGCTCGCCTGCTCTGCAGAGCCCCCCGCTGCGGTTGGCGAGCGGGATTTGGGAGAAGCAGCCGCGGGCGCGTTGGGTCGTGGAGCAGAGCACAGCTGGGTGCACACGACACCTGTGTGCGTGTGTATGCGTGAATGGCATTGGTGGGGTTTAGTTTGCCGGAGTTCCCTTCCCCGCACATTGACTTATGTTCGTCAGTGGGGTTTTGCACCAGTGTAGAATCTCGGTTCCAGGTACTAAAACCCGCATTGAATCGGCTGCTACAATATTCTCCTTCAGGGCTTTTGCAAAACCTCTTCCGTTATTTGGTTCTCTGTTTTATGTGGGCTGTTTGATGTGGGTTCTGCCGTGGTGTAGTGTGTTGGTCTTGAACTAAGTTCAGAATTAATTTGGACTACTGGGAAGGGCAGCTTCTGATGGTGTTGCTTGTCAAAATGTATTCTGCTTCCTATCCACCTTAATTGATTTCTTTGTTGTGGTGGTTCTTTGGGTAAGAAAATAAAAGGTGATGGGAAGAGAGTTGCAAGCAGAGGGTGATGTGGTCTAAATAAATCTCCATAGGATTCTCTAAAAAAAGATAGAGATAGGAAGGACATCATTCCTTTGAAAGCCTTGCCCAGAAGTCTCCTAATCTATTTTTTTTTTCCAAATGCTTCTATTTGATAGTTTTCTTTGTGCTTCCTAAGTATAAATGGAAATTATGGGGATGGCAGACTAGAGTGTACAATTGTGGGTAAGTATGCACATTGGGATTTTAGTAATTAACGTGTATGACATAGGCTAAATATATCCTTACGGTATTTGGATAGGCACCTTAATTGTTTCCACATGCAATCTGTGCTGTGGATATTTAGTGTATCCTTTCCCCGGCATTCCCAAAGACAGGTTCTACTGAGCATGCAGCCTGTAATTGTTGACATTTTGAAGTGGTTGGCAAAGTGTTTCTGAAGTACAAACATATCTCAGTTTTATTGCTCCCTGCAAATATATATATTTATGAAGATATATATATAGATATATATATAGATATAGATAGATATATATCGAATGGGACTTCGTCGAAACGTCGCCAAGACACTTCAAATTCTACGCGGGAGAAAACCCGAACAACCAAAGACCTACACACAAACACCTGCAAAAACCTCAGAAAACCTCAGAAAACATACACACACACACACACACACACACACACACACACATGTTTTCTGAGGTTTTCGTGGTTGTTTGTATGTAGGTCTTTGGTTATTCAGGTTTTCTCCCACGTAAAATTGGAAGTGTCTTGGCAACAAGTCCCATTCATCATCTTCAGGCTGGTGTTTTCGGCTTCTTGCTTCTAGGAGCAATGTGTGATCGTAGCTGTTTCTTCCTTTTAACTGCCAGAAACAGCTACGATCATTGCTCCTAGAAGCACAAAGCCGAAAACACCAACCTGAAGATGACGAATGGGACTTTGTTGAAATGTCGCCAAGACACTTCCAATTTTACGCGGGAGAAAATCCGAATAACCAAAGACCTACATACACACACACACACACACACACACACACACACATACATACATACATACATACATACATACATACATACATACATATAAGACTCTCCACTGGCCAGAGATTATGACTTGCGGAAGGTTCAGATGATGATTAGTATTTTTTAGCAATAAAGTATTTCTTTTGTAATTAAGTTATGTACTTTTTTTGAAGCATAATGCTATTGACATACTTAATAGATGGCAGTATAGCATAAATATAACTTTTATATGCCCTGGGAAACCAAAACAGTTGTCAGACTTACTTTATTGCATTCTTTGCTTTATTTTGGTCGGGAATTAAACCCACAATATCTCCGCTTTATTTTGGTCGGGAATTAAACCCACAATATCTCCCAGATGTGCCTACAATAGAAGCCTGTGGTCATTCTTCCATATTGTGCTTGCCTTTATTATAGTTTGGCCATCATTCCTCGACTTACAACCGTTCATTTAGTGAATGTTTGAAGTTAACAGTGGCGCCGAGAACGTGACTTATGACTATTTTTCATGACTGTTGCAGCATCCCCAGGGTCACGGGATCAAAATCCGGCCACTTGGTCACTGGCTCACATTTGTGACGGTGGCAGTGTCCCTGGGGGTCCTGTGATCATCTCCTCACAAGCAAAGTCAATGGGGAAGCCGGATTCTCTTAACAACCACGTTACTAACTTAACAACTGCAGTGATTCACTTAACAATTGTGATGAGAAAGGTCATAAAATTGGGCAAGACTCACTTAACAATTGTCTTGCTTAGTGTGGAAAGTTTGGGTTAAATTGTGGTAAGGACTGCCTATATAAAGCTTGCTATAACATAGCAAGAAAAGATGTGCATATTCCTTTACATGTAGTTTTTTTTTTTTCCTGCCTCCTTTTTCTATCTGTCGCCATCTATTGATTTCTGGCTCTTTCATCACTTCCCATCTCCTTCAAGTCGGTCTTGATTCTTGGTGACTACGTGGACAAAAGTCTCAGCAGTTCTCTTGGCAACATTTTTCAGCCATTGCCTTGATAGGAAGGTTAAGTGAGCAAGACTGAGCCCAAAGTGATCTAACTTGTTTCAGACTGTGAACAGGGCAGCTGACAGTCTCCTGGTCTCTCATTTAGTGCTTTTAACCCCTGCACCAATAAGTTAATCAATTTTTTTCATTGATTAACTCTAGTTATAAAACAATTCCATTTTCTAGTTTTCTATCTTTACTCTTATCTACCTACCTACCTACCTACTTACTAGTAGTTATCTATCTTTTCTATTCTTTAATCTTTGGGTTTTCATGCTCGAATAATAATTTCCCCAAGATTTGAAGGTGATAGAGTAGAATAGGAATATGCAGTCTGATGCCTTCCAGATATTTGGGATCAAAAGCACCATAAAGATCCAGAGCAGGCATGGTTTGTGGCAGTTGTAGTTCCAAACTTTATGCATCTTATAACAGCCTGAGATTCTTATTGTTTTCTTCCTTTGCATCTCCTTTTCTGGTGAAACAAGTGACTGGGGTTTGGTTTTTTTTTTGAAACAATACTGAAAATTCAGAATGTATTTGACCAGAAACTAAACTTGAACAGGACACAACATTTGCATTTTGCAGGTTCGCTTACTTGCCCTCAACTAAAGACACAGCTGTAGTATCACTGTAATTGCCTTTCCTTCTTTTGATTTATACTTATATGCTACAAGGTTTCCTTCTGGTAACTATTACCTAGGTTTCATTCTTTCCCTTTACTTTCTGGCTTTTCAAATCTGTATCTATTTTTATCCCAGCTTCTGCCATAGGTATGTTTCTATTCCCCTCTTTTCGCGAGCTGTCCCGTTCACAAAGCAAAGTGCTTCAACATTTCTCCTGTTTCCGTAGAACAGATCTAAAAGTATTCCAACAAGCTTTTAAGTGGACGAAATAAGGCAGAATTGTTGCCAAAAAGTAACCTCAGCTGGGATGGTAGAGAAAAATATTGCAGAGGTTGAAATTTCACCGGAGAGGCAATGGAGATATGATTGAGACCCAGGGAACTGAAGTAGCTTACAGTGATTGAAATTGATAGGGCAAAAATCCGGAATGGTCATTAAAATTCAGATTGGATTGCATCCAGCTTGACATATGGGACTCCTGAATTCTCTGCCCCCCCCTTTTTTTTCAAACTGATCTCTTTTCTCCAATTAAATTTCTACTCTTTGCAATATGCTGTTAGTATGACCTTCAGGAAAAAGGGGGAAACCAAGTTATAAGTTATGACCCCCTAGTGCAGGGCTAGGCAACCTTGTCTCTTTTATGACTCGTGGACTTCAACTCCCAGAATTCCTCAGCCAGCATGGGGAAAACTTTGGCCCCTTCATGACTTGTGGACTTCAACTCCCAGAATTCCTGAGCCAGCCATGCTGAGGGGAAAGGGAGAGGTTTCCAAGCTGAGCCAGGCTGGCTGGGGAATTCTGGGAGTTGAAGTCCACAAGTCATAAAAGAGCCAAGGTTGCCTACCCCTGCCCTAGTTGGAGGTGGATGGATTATTAATCTGGAGCTGTTTCTAGCATTCAGAGAGCAGAGAGGTCTGCCCAGAAAATGCATAGCTCCAGGTGACTCGGGCAGGTGAATTCATCCCTAATTTACAAGCTGGTGTTTCTCAATCTTAGCAACTTTCTAATGTGTGGTCCATACATCTGAAAGTTGGCCAAAGTCAAGAAGCACTGTTATAGAATAGTTTTTTCAGTATAGTGCATGGGCTCTGAAGTCCAGAATTTTCAGCCAATTGTCTGGCGCTTCTGGGACATGATCAAATAGGGGAAAACTTATGGGGGAAAAGCAACTTAGAGTTACTACCGGTAGTACCCACAGCCCACTAGTGGGCCCTGAGAGGCTTACAGCCGGGCTGTGGAAATGGCTGGCAAGCATGCACGCACGAATGCATCCTCACTTGCACAAGCAGCGGGCGAGCGCACACTCCATTCAAGTGAGCGGCAGACCCGAGTGCACACTGCTTCTGCAAATAGAGCTGTGTGCATGCCATTCACGTGGAACCATCCCTTCCCCCCCCCCACACACACACCTGTCCGCAAAGCCGGAAACACCGGGGAATTTTGCCCTAAAGGACAGCAAAACTCTTTTTTGCTGGTGCCATGACAACCAGGGAGAACCTGTACCTGAACAAAAAATTGTTCCTCAGGTTTTCTCAAAATGTCATGTTGGCATAAATGTTATTATTATAAGGGTAATCTACAATTCAATACACAGACTGGTGGAAACATAAACGTCCTAACCAGGTAGTGTCTGAGGATTAGGCAGATCTAAGCAGTGTTGGTTGTTGTTACGGTAAAATTAGGGTGTTCAGGTCTGGTAAATTTAAACTTTCTAAATATCAAAGGAGTCCTATTGCTCTGAAGGCTTCAATCGTGATTGGTGCAACAGCAGATTTCTTTTTCCATAAGTGTTCAGCTTTGATCTGCAAGTTCCACTGCCATCATCAACCATTCAGTCATGTCCAGCTTTCGGCCACTGCTCTTCAACATCTTCATCAATGATCTGGATGAGGGGATAGATGGGGAAATCATCAAATTTGCAGACGACACCAAGCTGGCAGGAATAGCCAACACTCCAGAAGACAGGCTTAGGATACAGGAGGATCTGGACAGACTGGAACACTGGGCGCTATCTAACAAAATGAAATTCAATGATGAAAAAAGCAAGGTTCTACATTTAGGCAAGAAAAACTAAATGTACAGGTATAGTAAAGGGGGTACCTTGCTCAATAGTAGTAACTGTGAGAGGAATCTCGGAGTCCTAGTGGACAATCACTTAAATGTGAGCCAGCAGTGTGCTGCAGCTACCAAAAAGGCCAAATGATATAGGGTTTCCTGCCTGAGCAGGGGGTTGGACTAGATGACCTCCAAGATCCCTTCCAACTTTATTACTCCTCCTCCTCCTCCTCCTCCTCCTCCTCCTCTATGGATCAGCACTCTCCATGCCCTTCTGTTTCATGTTGCTTCCTTCTGATCTATCAGGCAGGGTCACTTCAGTGTCACCTTTTATAGTGTCTGGCCATGGGGGAGGGGGCTAGGATGCCCCCTTCTCCTTTTTTCCACTGAGTTTCATATTTTTCTCCATTTGCTTTCCCTTATCCTGGCATCCCCCCCAGAAGGTCAACATCAATGAACCAGTTTTTCTTCTTTTCAGTGACTTGTATATTAGCCGAAGTGCTTTTCTTTCTGAATTTTAAAATCTTGCAAAGATCTTAACCCGCTTCTTTTCCAAAACTTTTTCAGCTGGTCCCAGGGGTTCTTGCTACATTCAAATCCAGACCTCTGGCAGTTATTATTTTCCTGTAGCAGGAGTAGACAGTTTCACGTAGCTGAAAACAATACATTCAAACTTCAAGACTCTCTTCCCATTGGCTTTGCTGTAGTGGGAGATGCAGTCACCAAACATACAGAGGGGGGCATTGCATTAGCCTGTTCCTGGCTGCTACAGTTCCTGATGATTAATGATGTCAGCAGAGATTTGTATGGGAAGAACTGAGTCTGACCCTAACAGGGCCTCCTTTTATATAGCATGTTGTCATCAAGCATTTAAAGAGACAGGATGAGAATCCTGGTGGAACAAAAGACCAGATTTAACTATGCGTTTGTGCATATGTGTGAACAAATAGACTTGGAGCCATCTCTTTTGTTCTCTGTGGCTTTCATGCACAGTACAGGAAAAACATTGTGCCTATGGCACTACTAGCTTCCTGAAAAAAGCTGGTGGACTGACAGCAATGAGAATGTCCCAAAGTAATTGAAAGTCCACCTAACCAAAAAGACGTGGATTCAGTTAGGATCCCTTGGACACCATGGCCAGCCAACTCAGAACACATCTCCATTTGGAAATCCACAATGCCCCAAAATGTCATATGGCGAACATGGATTATTATTTTTTTTTACTTAAGTCCTTCCATCAATGGCAACACGGTGACCATATAGCGACTACTGCAATGCTCTCTACATGGGGCTACCTTTGAAAAACGTTCGGAGACTTCAGGTAATGCAGAATGCAGCCGCGCGAGCAGTGTTGGGCTTGCCCAGAAATGCCCACATTTCAGCATCACTCCGCGAGCTGCATTGGCTGCCAACTGGTCTCCGAACCCAATTCAAAGTGTTGGTTATGACCTATAAAGCCCTACATGGCATCGGACCAGGTTATTTACGGGACCGTCTGCTGCCTCATGAATCCCACTGGCCAGTTAGGGCCCACAGTCGGCCTTCTCCAGGTCCCGTCCCGTCAGCCAGACAGTGTCGCCTGGCGGGGCCTAGGGGAAGAGCCTTCTCTGTTGCGGCCCCGGCCCTCTGGAACCAACTTCCCCCGGAGATCCGTGTTGCCCCCACCCTCTCCGCCTTTCGTAAATTACTTAAAACACACCTCTGCCGGCAGGCCTGGGGCAGTTAACATCTTGCCCCTAGCCAGTGTATGTCTGCGTGTATGTTGAATGATTGTTTTTTTTTAAATTAAGGGTTTTTATATACATGTATTTTTAAATGTTGATTTCTATTATGTTGTGAGCCGCCCTGAGTTCTCCGGAATAGGGCGGCATAGAAGTCAAATTAATAATAATAATAATAATAATAATAATAATAATAATATCCAAAGGTAGCAGAATAAAATCAAGGTGAGACATCACGATGGCATCTTCATTCTTACAGGTATATCCAGAGTACTGGTTTTCTCATGATTTTTATCAGGGCTTGCAAAAAAAAAAAAAAAAGGATTGATGATAAATCTAAAGCCCCAACAGCTCTACAAAACACACCCAACATGCTCAAGCCTTGTGTCTGCTTTCTCAGGCTTTGCTGGAGTTAGCACTACCTGTTTGTGAATCTGATGGTCCAGGCAGGGAAGGTATGTGGCAGAGACCATCAAGTTGGTGTCCAACCTTGGCTACTTCAAGAAACAGACATTTTAGGCTCAATTATAGTTGTAAATCAAAGATTACCTGTATCTACTGGAGTGTTCATTGTGTCTAGATGCAAAAGAACTTATTGCCTGGGCTTCTCATCACTGTCCTGATGCTTTCCTGACTGGGAAATTGTAAGAATTGAAGTCCACACATCTTAAAGCTGGCAAGGTTGAGAAACCCTGCTGTATGCAGTGTCCAAATCACAGCCAGGCTTCATGGAGTTAAGTCGCCTCTGCAGATACCAGAAATTTCAATTGAATTAATGATGGTCACACTGAGTGGCCTCCATGATCAAGTGTTAGGATCTATAGTTGACTTCTGCACTCAGACAGAAGTGGGATTTTCTTCTGCAGGCTTTCTTCGTGGTGGTGGGGAGTTTATACAGACAGATAACTTTGCTCCTTTTTGTAGATGTCTGTATCCTGCAGAATATGGCTTAAACATTTCTTTGAAGATGCTGGAGAGAATCCAAACCTTTAATATAGATAGGAAAAAGAAAGATGAGTCTCGTTTATTCCTTACAGTGACAGTCTTATGGGACTGGAACAGAATAAGACTCAGGTGTGTTAGAGAGAGATGACTCACTAAATAGATAAATGGGTGAAGACTGAGATCTCCCAATTTCTCTGCTTGAGTTCAGTGGTTTATTTGTTGTCCAGAGGGTGAATTCTGTGCTTTTCTAATGCAGGCATTTGGAAATAATTCTTGCAGGAGCAGTAAGGCTGGTATGGAAGAAGCCGTCGGGCCTCGTCTTAATTGGCCGGGCGACATGGATAAAACAACTTTCTCAGTAGACTCTTGTGACACATTTTGCTATGTTGTGAACCACATGCAATGGAGGGGTTAATCAGCGGGTCTGAGACATCTCAGGCTTCTTTTTCAAATGTTCTTTATCTTTCCAGTTTTAGTCAGTTCCAGCTTGCCCCAGAACTATAGCAAAAATGGATTAGAACAGGGCTTTTCAACTAGTGGTACGGGTACCACCTGTGGTACATTGGCACCTGGCAGGTGGTATGCAACCATCCTAGAAAAGTGGTAGTGGGGGACGGGAATGAGCTGAACCTGTGGCAGCACCGCACAAGCTTGAGCGAGAGATGGCTGGAGCTGCAGGGCTGTCAGGGCTCAGTGGAAGCGCCAGGATCAGCGCCAGGCTCCAGTTGGAGATCGGCGCTGATCCTGGCGCTTCTGCTGAGCCCAGAAGAAGCACCAATCAGCTGGAATGTTGCAGCATCTCCAGGGTCTTGTGATTTACATTCAGCTTGGCAACTGATTCCTATTTATGACGGTCACAGTGTCCCAGGGTCATGTGAAGTGACCAGAACCTGCTGTAACCACCCAGCAGACGGGGGGGGGAATAAAAACCAAACACCCTCCACCCCACCCCCGCTGCCAATCCTCAACAGAAATGCTCACAACAATGAAAACCTCGGACAGGAGGAAGAGCGCAGCTGGGCGGGCAGGCAGGTGTCTTGCTCGGCTGTGGCTTGGGGGGCACTTTTTTCAGTGCCATTGTAACTTCGAACAGTCACTAAACGAACCGTTGTAAGTCGAAGACTACCTGTACTTTATCACTTTTTTCCTTTTTTTTTTTTTTGGTCATCAAGTTTTTTTTGACACTTTGCTAGGTGACTGGTGGTACTCAGATGTTGCTATATCCTAAAAGTGGTACACTGGGTGAAAAGGTTGAAATGCCCTGGATTAGAACACCTGACATTCCAGTGTCGGGCGGTAAAATAGGGATCGGCAGTAAATGTTCAGTATGGGTAAAACGAATGATTTGTTGGATTGACAAAAGGCCTCTGAGGTTTGCGGATGGGGCAAGGAAATCTCTTCTTTTTCCACGTAGGTTACAAAGAAATGAACTTCACATGTGGATGTTAATATAGCTCTACCATGGAGAAACTCACTGCTTTTGATATTTCACATCCTTTGGTTGCAAAGTTGGGGCTTAGAAGTCGAGATGTGGTGATATGCAAGCATCTGCTAGCACAGTGATGGCGAACCTTTTAGAGACCGAGTGCCCAAACCGCAACCCAAAACCCACTTATTTATCGCAAGGTGCCCGGGCCACATCAGCATTGTGGTGCCCTCGGGGGAGTGGGTGTGGCCCACTAGGTGGGCATGGCTGCGGTGGTCACGGCAGACTGAGTGGGCATGTCCGGGGTGGGCGTGACCACCTTGATGTTGCTCATGGGGAGGACGCCTGTGGGGGCTGGGCAGGTTTGAGGGAAATCCAGAGGGTCTCTGGTGGGTGGAGCAGTGGGCAGGAGTCAGGGGATAGGGCGGGGGTGCCATTGCTGCGGGGCAAGGCGAGGCAGGGGGGGCTGCTGCCTGACACCATCAGCCCCCGCACACAGAGGCCAGCGAGCGCATGGGGGTTTGGTCTACCACCTCTGCTTGAGCTTGCTAGCCAGCTGCTTTGCCTCCTTTGTGCTGGGTGGGGCTGCTGCTCCGGACACCAGCAGTGGCCTAATGGACCTGCGCGAGCTGGCGGCAGTGGCGGCAGGTGTGCCCACAGAGAGGGCTCTGAGTGCCACCTCTGGCACGTGTGCCATAGGTTCGCCTTCACTGTCCTAGTATCTTTGTTGTTGTTGTTGTTAGTTGCGAAGCCTTACATGGCATCGGACCAGGTTACTTACGGGACCGTCTGCTGCCCCATGAAACCCAGCGACCGGTTAGGGCCCACAGAGTCGACCTTCTGCAGGTCCTGTCAGCCAGACAGTGTCGCCTGGCGGGGCCTAGGGGAAGAGCCTTCTCTGTTGCGGCCCCGGCCCTCTGGAATCAACTCCCCCCGGAGATCCGTGTTGCCCCCACCCTCTCCGCCTTTTGCACATTATTGAAGACACATCTTTGCCGACAGGCTTGGGGCAGTTAACATCTTGCCCCAGCCAGTGTATGTTTGTTTGCATGTCTGTCTTGGATGATTGGTTTTTAACTAAGGGGTTTTTACAATGTATTTTAATGCTAGATTTCTTGTGAGTATCCATGTTGTAAGCTGCCCTGAGTTCTTGGAATAGGGCGGCATAGAAATCTAAATAAATAAACAAACAAACAAACAAACAAACAAATAAATAAATGTATGTCCATCCCATCGCGACCCCACGGACAACGTTCCTCCAGGCCTTCCTGTCCTCCAACATCTTCTGGAGTCCATTTAAGCTCACGCCTATTGCTTCAGGGATTCCATCCAGCTACCTCGTTCTCTGTCGTCCCCTTCTTCTCTTGCCCTCCATCTTTCCCAGCATCAGGCTCTTCTCCGGTGAGTCCTTACTTCTCATTAGGTGGCCAAAGTACTTGAGTTTCAACTTCAGGATCTGGCCTTCTCAAGAGCAGTCAGGGTTGATCTCTTCTAGGCCTTCCTGTCCTCTACCATCTTCTGGAGTCCATTTAAGCAGCTCCCGCCTGCTGCTTCAGGGACTCCATCCAGCCACCTCGTTCTCTTGCCCTCCCCTTCTTCTCTTGCCCTCCATCTTTCCCAGCATCAGGCTCTTCTCCAGGGAGTCCTTCCTTCTCATTAGGTGGCCAAAGAACTTGAGTTTCAATAATGCAGGGCAATTCCCAGTGGTTGACAAGGCAGGAATCTCATCCACTCATTTTCAACTTAATGTTTTCAAAGGAACGGTTATATTTGATGACTTGTATTTATCTTTTCCTGTTGTTCCAGCTGCTGAACTAGAAGGGCTGCTGTGCAAACAAACAGGAAAAGAGTCTACTTAGAGTTTTCAACTATCGGAAGGAACAAAAGAAGGAAGCGAAACATCAGGACAAAGATAAAGTATATTTCAAAAAAAAAAAAAAGAGTTACAAAACGCTTCTCTGCATAGCTTTGAAAGTAGGGAGGATCTGAGTCAGCCCTGTCCTTGGATTTATACCTGTGGTGCAATGTTAGGCAGTTGGTTGGAACATTAACAGGGGTTAGGATGATGACTAGGCAAACTGGCACAGGTAGTCCTTGACTTACGACCGCAATAGAGCCCAAAATCTCTTGCCACCGTTGTTAAGTGAATCACCACAGTTGTAACACGGTTGTTAAGCAAATCTGCCTTTCCCATTGACTTTGCTTGTCAGAAGGTCTTGTCACGTGACCCTGGAATGCTGCAACTGTCCTAAATATGAATCAGTTGCCAAGCCTCGGAATTTTGGATCACAGGCCCCGGGGATCCTGCGCTGCTCATAGGTGTGAGAAAAACAATCATAAGTCATCCCCCCCCGTGCCATTGTAACTTCGAACAGTTACTAAACCAGGGGTAGACAACCTTGGCTCTTTTATGACTTGTGGACTTCAACTCCCAGAATTCCTGAGCCAGCCATGCCGAGGGGAAAGGGAGAGGTTTCCATGCTGGCTCAAGAATTCTGGGAATTGAAGTCCACGAGTCATGAGGGGGCCATAGTTCCCTCATGCTGGCTCAGGAATTCTGGGAGGTGAAGTCCACACGAGTCATAAAAGAGCCAAGGTTGCCTACCCCTGGTCTAGAAGCAAGGCTGAGGAACTATGACCTCTTTCTGAGCTCTGGACTTCAACTCCCAGAATTCCTGAGCCAGCTGTTGGTGATCTTTTGACACATTGGCTCAGGAATTCTGGGAGTTGAAGTCCACAGCTCAGAAAGAGGCCATAGTTCCCCAGTCCTGCTCCTAGAGCAGGGGTAGGCAACCTTGGCTTTTTTATGACTTGTGGACTTCAACTCCCAGAATTCCTGAGCCAGCCATGCTGAGGGAAAAGGGAGAGGTTTCCATGCTGAGTCTGGGAGTTGAAGTCCACGAGTCATAAAAGAGCCAAGGTTGCCTACCCCTGGGCTAAACAAATGGCGGTACATTGAGGACTATCTGTATACCCGTGTCTTGCGAGGTGAGAAAAGTATGAGCTGATTTGTGAAAGAGTTTTCATACAGTGAACTGAGTCCATTTCCAGATAATTTCTTCAATTGAGAGGGCGAACATAAGTAGGGCAGTGCTGAATCAAATGGAAGTTATTTTAAGAAGGGGCAAAATGTACCCAGAGCATCTAGGTTTGGGATGATTGTGCCAGACTAGTTAAAAATGTGGGTGTTTTAAGTGTTTTTTTGCTATGCGGGGGGGGGGGTCCAAATGCAACTGCTTTGTTCTGGGCTGAATGGCTGGGGGATGGGCATGAAGGAAGGAACCAAGGCGTGTCAGGGGTGGGTGGGGAGGAAGGAAGTGGTGGGGGGGCATGGGCTGGTGGGATGTGCTGCACGAGAAGCTGCATCCAGGATGGAGGGGTCAAAGTGCATCAACCGTGCCTGATCACTCCACCTAGATTTTGTTTTCTCCCAAACCCAGAATAGAAGACTGTTTCATGTCAAGTGACCGGCCAAAAATGGCTTGGCAGAATTTTCAGGACATAATGGTTTGTTCTGGTCATAAAACAAAATGTTTCCCCTCTCCCAGGCATGCTGATATAGGGTTCCTGTGTTTTAAGGCAGGATGTGCACATTATCAGTTTTCCCAAACTGGTGCCCTAAAGATCTGTATAATTTCCACCCTGCCGAACCAACAGGGATTGTCTTAAAAAAAAAAAAAAAAGGCTTTTCCCCATTGGTCTCTTGAGAACAAGTGTGTGTGTGTGGGGGGGTGTTATGCTTTTTAGGTGGTGGATTTTTAACGTTAACAAGCTGCCCGAGTGTGTGAGTTAGACGGTCATATCAATTTGTTGAATAAATAAATAAAATAAATAATCCTCAAAGCATCTGCCGGCGCTGTAGAGATGATAACCTGAAGTCCTCAGCTATACTTCTTCGTTCTTCTTGTTCTGAGCATGATGAACTTCTGGCTTAGAACAGTGGTCCCCAACCTTTCCGGTTTGACGGACTGGCGGGTGTGTGTGCAAACAGAAGGTGCGCGTGCACCTGCCATTCACACAAATGGAGTTGCAAGTGCCTGCTGCAAATGTGAGCACGTGTGTGAGTGTCCGCTGCAAGCGCAAATGGAACTTTGTACGTCAGCGCCTGCACAACTGGAGTTGCGCATGGATGCTCACTCAGTTCTGAACAGGCTATGGCCCAGTAGTGGGTTGGGGGTTGGGGACCCCTGGCTTAGAATATACTGGTATCTCATATTCTTCCATTGAAAACCACACAGAAAATTGGGAAATGTAGACAGGCTGCCTTTAAGGACAGCTACCAATGGCCCTAGCCTTTCCCCCAATGCAAATACTTAGAATATAGCTAATTAAGGCAATCCTGGGTATCTCTTTTGATCTCCAGTCTTTACAGGTTGTCCTGGACTTAAAGTCATTTGTTCAGTGACCTTTTGAAGTTCTAACAGCACTGAAAGCAGTGAGTTACAACCAGTCCTCGTGCTTACAACCTTTGCATCATCTCTATGGTCACATGATCAAAATTCAGGCAACCAGCATGTATTTGGGGTGGTTACAGCATTCCAGGGTCATGTGATCCCCATTTGTGACCTTCCCAGTTTTGGTTGCAAGTTGAAAACTGCTGCTTAACCCCAACTATTCCTTTTTGGGGAAATGATTGAGCATCAGTCTGTATGTAATAATCCCCAACTGCATAGAATGATAGCTTTTAAACCCAATAGAAACAAAGCTGCAATCTAACACAGCTGGTTGTTCATGTTTGTTAGTTTTGTTTTATGTTATAGCAGGGGTCTTCAAACGTGGCCTTTTGATGACTTGTGGACTTCAAGCCATAAAAGGGCCAAGTTTAAAGACCCCCTGTGTTATAGCCATGAATTTTACTTTCAGTGCAGGTAGTCCTCCACTTATGACCCCACCTGAGCCCCAAATTTCTATTCTTAAGCAAGACAGTTGTTAAGTGATCTGTGCTCCATTTACAACCTTTTTGCCACAGCTGTTAAGTGAATTACTGAGGTTGTTAAGTGAATCAAGCAGTCATTAAACGAATATGGCTCCTCCTATTGACTTTGCTTATCGGAAGCTGGCCGGGAAGGTCACAAAAGGTGATCAGGTGGCCCCAGGACACTGCCACATCATAAATATATGCAAGCTGCCAAGTGCCCAGTCGATCACGTGACTGTGGGATACTTTAAATGTTGTAAATATGAAAAACAATGATAAATCCCTTCTTTCGTTGCCATTGTAACTTCAGACGGTCACTAAGCAAGTGGCTGTAAGTTGAAGACTACCTGTACAATAGGCAGCTTTGTGTGGAATACAAGGCATTAAAGACAGTTTGCTGGTTATGCTGGCCTTCCGTTTCCACCATAGAACTAGGACAAGAATAGAATAGAATAGAATAGAATAGAATAGAATAGAATAGAATAGAATAGAATAGAATAGAATAGAATAGAATAGAATAGAATAGAATAGAATAGAATAGAATAGAATAGAATGCCTACATGGCATCGGACCAGGTTACTTACGGGACCGCCTGCTGCCTCACGAAACCCAGCGACCGGTTAGGGCCCACAGAGTCGGCCTTCTCCAGGTCCCGTCAGCCAGACAGTGTCGCCTGGCAGGGCCTAGGGGAAGAGCCTTCTCTGTTGCGGCCCCGGCCCTCTGGAATCAACTCCCCCCGGAGATCCGTATCGCCTCCACCCTCTCCGCCTTTCGTAAACTACTAAAGACCCATCTCTGCCGACAGGCCTGGGGCGGTTGACATCTTGCCCCTAGCCAGTGTATGTTTGTGTGTACGTTTGCTGAATGAATGGTTTCTTAATTTAGGGGTTCTCTTTTTTATATATGTATTTTTTATATATGTATTATGTAGTTTTTTATATTGGATTTCTATTTATGCTGTGAGCCGCCCTGAGTTCCCGGAATAGGGCGGCATAGAAATTTAATAAATAAATAGAATAGAATAGAATAGAATAGAATAGAATAGAATAGAATAGAATAGAATAGAATAGAATAGAATAGAATAGAATAGAATAGAATAGAATAGAATAGAAAGTCCAGCCCCCTGCTCAAGCATCAGACAGATGATTGTCCAGTAGTCTTTTCTTAAAAATCTCCAGTAATGGAGCGCCCACGATTTCTGGAGGTAAGCTGTTCCACTGGTTGATTGTCCTCACTGTCAGGAAGTTTCTCCTTAATTCCAGGTTGCTTCTCTCGTTGATCAGTTTCCAGCCATTGTTTCTCGTCCTGCCCTCTGGTGCTCTGGTGAATAATTTGATCCCCTCTAAAATGAATCACATTAAAAAGAATCTATTATGGGAATGCTTGGAAACACAAGCATTGTGTGAAATGTTGAGAGATCCCTTGGAACAGAGGTCCCCAAACTTTTGGACACCAGGGACCAGTTATGTGGAGAGAGCTTTTTCTGCGGACTGGAGGATGCGTGGTTTTGTGTGCTGCCTGCATCCTGCAGATGCGGCTTCGCTTATTTGAGCGGACCAGTTGCTGGCATGCCATGGCCCAGTACTGGTCCATGGACCGGGGGTTAGGGACCCTTGCCTTAGAAGATCCCTCGAATCCACAAGCATTAATCTCATTTCCCCCATAATATCAAGGCAGTTTCTTCCTTTTTTAAGATTTATACATTATTTCAATATACCTAAGTAAAGATTATAGTATTTATTATTATTATTATTATTATTATTATTATTATTATTATTATTATTATATAATATAGTATAGTCAAGGCCATGGTTTTCCCAGTTGCAATGTATGGATATGAAAGTTGGACCATAAGAAAGGCTGAATGACAAAGAATGGAGGCCTTTGAACTAAGGTCCTGGAGAAGACTCCTGCGAGTCCCCTGGACTGCAAGGCGATCAAACCGGTCAGTCCTAGATGAGATCAACCCTGACTGTTCTTTAGAAGGCCAGATTCTGAAGTTGAAACTCAAGTACTTTGGCCACCTAGTGAGAAGGAAGGACTCACTGGAGAAGAGCCAGATGCTGGGAAAGATGGAGGGCAAGAGAAGAAGGGGGCGACAGAGAAGGAGGTGGCTGGATGGAGTCCCTGAAGCAGGAGGCGTGAGCTTCAATGGACTCCAGAAGATGGTAGAGGACAGGAAGGCCTGGAGGAACATTGTCCATGGGGTCGCGATGGGTCGGACACGACTTCACAATTAACAACAACAACAAGTAAAGTTTTTAAAACCACAAACTTTGCAACAAGATTCTCCATATATTTTTTTTTGTGAGAAACTGATTTCCCAAGTGGGTCTCTTCTTCCTCTTCAGTTGAGTTGTTAATTAGTAGCTTGCTATTCAAAGGCAATTCATTGATATGTATTCTGTGAGAATAATTTTTTTTGCCGTACAAACAAGAACTTCCAGTAAGTTATAAATCGTCCTTTTCTTATGCTGCTTTAGCTCAGCAAGTTTCTGTGGGGATGGATCAGAGATGGTAGGGGCTTTTTTTGGTACATGTCAATCTTTCTAACTTAGTAGATTCTAGGCAGGTTTTTAGGGGGGCAGGGGGGGAAAGGCTGGGTATATAATTTGTCACTAGATGAAAGAAAACCGGAACAAGAAGTTATTGATTTTCTTTCATTTTGCCTTTTGGTTTCCCCTAGTGACCTCTTGTTCTGGAATGCTTATCCAAGCATTTTTTTTTTTTATTTAAAGGACTTGTGGACTTCAACTCCCATGCTGACTCAGGAATTCTGGGAGTTGAAGTCCACAAGTCATAAAAGGGCAATTGGTCCCCACCCCTGAAAAAGAATCCCAAGTGTGGATTTAAAGTGAACACCTTCTATTAGGCCTGGCTTCGTACAGCAAATAGTTTTTTTTTTTATTTTGTTCAGCAGCCAGATGCAAAAACTAAACTTAAGAGCCAAACTGGTATCAATAACAGTGTAACATATGAGCAGGCATAGATGGTAAGGAAGGGGATGTGGATGAAGATATTCAAGAGCCACTACTTAGGCCAGGGGTTCTCAACCTTGGCAACTTTAAGACTTGTGGACTTCAACTCCCAGAATTCCTCAGCCAGCAAAGCTGGCTGAAGAATTCTGGGAATTGAAGTTCACAAGTCTTAAAGTTGCCAAGGTTGAGAACCCCTGACTTAGGCTAAAGGGGAAGAAACATTTTTTAAAGCCCAGATCAGGGTCTTCAAACGTGGCCCTTTTTTGACTTGTGGACTTCAACTCCCAGAATTCCTCCTGAAGTCCACAAGTCATAAAAGGGCCAAGTTTGAAGACCCCTGGTCCAGAGCAACAAGATCCAGAACAAGAAGTTAATACTCAGAAGCAGCTCACAGAGGCCTTCCCCATTCACTGGAGTATAAGAAGTGGGGAAAGATACAAAGCTATTAGTCTTGCAAGTGTCTCTTGTTCATTCGTTCCATTTTTATAATCACCCATCTCAGTCAATGACTCTGAGCAGCTTAAAGTTCAACAGATGTGATATGGTAGTGACAGCACCAGGCTAGAAACGTAAGAGACTATGATTTCTAGATGTCCTTTAGGCACAAAACACTGGGTGGATGGGAGTCCCTGTCCCTCAGCCCAAATCTCTCACAGGGCTGTTTAAACTTATATTACCCTGGCTCTAAATCAATTTTAATTTTGATCAATTTTGATTTATTTATTTATTTGTTTTAATTTCTATGCCACCCTATTCCAGGAACTCAGGGCGGCTCACAGCATGAATAGAAATCTACATAAAAATACATATATAAAAAACCCCTGAATTAAAAAAACAGTCATCCATCAAACATACACACAAACATACACTGGCTAGGGGCAAGATGTTAACTGCCCCAGGCCTGTCGGCAAAGATGCATCTTAAGCAGTTTATGAAAGGCGGAGAGGGTGGGGGCGATACGGATTTCCGGGGGGAGTTGATTCCAGAGGGCCGGGGCCGCAACAGAGAAGGCTCTTCCCCTAGGCCCCGCCAGGCGACACTGTCTAGCTGACGGGACCTGGAGAAGATTTAATGAATTATACCTTAGTTTTGAGCGTATAACAAGCTCTTGCCTTCCCCTCTTGGTAAGGACCCTCCACTAACTTCCTTGGGAAGAGGGACATAGGACCTTGCCCATCCTACCACAGAGCCCCCCTCCCTCCTTTCCTGCTCTGCATCAAAGGTATTGCTTTCCCACTTCAAACGGTGCTCTCTGCCTGCTCTTCTTCAACTGCCTCCTCTCCACAGGGCTGCTGCATGCTGTGGCAGGAATGTTCCCTTTGCACGTCAAGAGGATGTGAGGTCACCATTAATAAAACACGACTCTTGCCCAGGAAAACAGGAAAATGTGACGAGGAGACTCAAGATAGCCATGCCCCACTCTCTTTGGTATAAAAGAGAAAGGGGAACACCCATCAGGCTTTCAAGATTTTGTTATTATTGCCTTTATCAATACAGTAAAGCTCTAATATTTCCTTTGGGGTCTAATTTCTAACTTGGCCTATTTGAAAGGGCTGTTAGGAAGATGTCTTCCAACCATGGACTATAGAAAAGGTAGCCTAGCAGCCAGTTTTTCCTTTTAGCCCAAGAAATCAGGAATAAACCTAAAATTGTTCCGGTTTGCCAAGGAATACTGGTTGTCCTCAGCTCATGGCCACAGCCGAGCCCAAAATTTTCATTGCTAAGCAAGATAAGTGGGTTTTGCACTATTTTGCGACCTTGTTAAGGGAATCACTGCAATTGTTAAGTTAGTAACACGGTTGTTAAGTGAATCTGGCTTCCCCGTTGACTTTGCTCACCAGAAGGACTCAAAGGGGGATCACATGACCCTGGAACACTGCAACTGTCATAAATACATGCCAGTTGCCAAGCATCTGAATTTTGGATCACATGACCGTGGGGAGGCAGCACGATTGTAAACCAGTTGAAAAACGGTCCTAAGTCACTTTTTACAGGGCCATAACTTCGAACTGTCACTGAACAAATTGTTGTAAGACTAGCTCACGGGTAGGCAACCTTGGCTCTTGTATGACTCGTGGACTTCAACTCCCAGAATTCCTGAGCCAGCATGGGGGAACTATGGCTCCTTCATGACTTGTGGACTTCAACTCCCAGAATTCCTCAGCCAGCCATGCTGAGGGGAAAGGGAGAGGTTTCCAAGCTGAGCCCTGCTGGCTCAGGAATTCTGGGAGTTGAAGTCCACGAGTCATAAAAGAGCCAAGGTTGCCTACCCCTGGACTAGCTGTACTTAGAACAGGATGAAGATGAAACAACAGACACCAATGGAAAGGAAAGGAACCGCTGCTTGTTTTTCTGGGGAGGGGTGAAGACAATTGTTGCTCAGGATAACTACAGTTCGGTGAAACACGTGGCCATCATCATGCTGGCCATAACAGAAGAACAGGCTGACATCCAATCAGTAATTTCTGAAGGGATTTTCGTTTCTGAGTGGCTTCAGCTGAGAGACCAGAAGCTTATGGCTTCTGTATGAAAAGTCCTTTTGAAGATAGCTCAAGGTAGAGAGGACCACATCTCCTACCTTGGTTTTTTACTCTGGACACGGTGACTGGTTACAAGTGTTTCAGTTTCTGTGGAGTTTTGTGTTTTTTTCCAAACCCAAAACAAACACAGGATAATTTGTTTCCTAAATGTGTGTCTGAAAGGTGGCTGTTATAGGATTGATCAGTAGTGCATTGTTTAAGCGGAAAATGTAATTTTTCGCAAGTACCAAACGCTAGTGATTAATGTTCAGAAACTGCCATCTGTATATGTGACTATAAAAATTACAGAGTGGGGTTCTGTGTTTATGTTGGCAATGAATGTTTCACAGCAAATTCACTTGAGTCTCAAGTCAACGTGTTGATTTCTCCCCTACCAGAGGCTGACACTTCAGAAAGACACAGCCAGAAATCTGGAAAAAATCAAACTGCAGGTTTATGACCTTAATTAACTCATTTTTACGACCCTGTAATCCCTTAATTTGGCATAGAGTTGGGCATCTGGATAGAACTGAGTGTTTTACTGGCCAAATGCCTTTCCTGACACCATCCGGAATTTGCAGCAAAAAAATTTTCTTTGCACCCTAAGGGAGAAACATCTGACACTGTCGTAGGAGGGGGAGGCACCACTAGGCCACTCTGCCTCCCAATTTATGACCTTAGTTGAGCCCAGAATTATTGTAGCATGTCATGCTGGTTTTAAGCGGTTCATCATGTGACTGCACCCTTTTTTTTGTATAAATTTTATTAGTTTTTATAGGGTTAGGAATGAGGTGGGATCGGGATTGGGATTTGGGTTAGGATTAGGGTTGGAGTTGGGGTTTTCCCAAATAACATTCTCAATATTTAGCAAACAGCATAATGTCTGGGTTCATGTGTTTAACAAGAAACAATAGATCAGCAGTTCTCAACCTGTGGGTCGCGACCCCATTTGGGGTCGAACGACCATTTCACGGGGGTCGCCAAACAACGCAGTCCGCCATTTTTTTTATTATTATTTATTATTTATTTAATTTCTATGCCGCCCTATTCCAAAGAACTCAGGGCGGCTCACAGCATGATAGAAATTACAATAAACACATATCTATAAAAAGCCCTTGAGCTAAAAGAAACCAATCACTCCACAAACATACACAGAAACATACACTGGCTAGGGGCAAGGTGTTTTCCCCTCGGCTGGCGCAGGGGGCAGCACCGCGCATGAGCGGGGTAGCACCGCGCATGCACGATGCGGCTGTCCCGCCGTGCATGCGCGATGCGCGTGGTCACGCCGCGCATGCGAGGTGCAGGTCGGGGTCGCAGCCTGAGAAAGGTTGAGAACCGCTGCAATAGATAATAGTTAATTACCATAAACAATATGTTAATCACTCGATAGTCTTCTTCTTACTACGGGTAATGCATATTCAAAGTTACATATCACATTCCTTTCTAACATGTTTCTAGCCATTGATAGAAATTATGCCATGTTCTAAAATACACTGAGTCTTCTTTCTCTTTTATCTTTAAAGTCAATCTGTCCATTTCTGCACAGTCTAAAATTTTCTTAATTAATACTTCTTCAGTTGGTAAATTTTCATTTTTCCTTGTGACTGCACCTTTTTTATAGTGGTCATTAAGCGAACCCATTGTCCACAATAGATATAGATATAGATAAACAGACAAATCAGAATCTATAGGTTGTTGGCAGGCACCGAGTGGAGATGTGATGCCCATTTTTATGGCGGCCTTGTGTCTCTTGTAGCACATAGTCCTGATCTAAATGACATGTTGCATTTAAAAATAAGGACCTGATTGCTTACTTTTGCCAGCAAAACTAATTATTATTAAATGTTGGAAATTCTTGAACGTTTAACAAGTCATTTGTGGATTAAATACCTTTATTAGGAAAGTTGCTTTATTAGGCTTAGAATCAGAATCAATCTTTATTACGGTCACAGACCAGCACAAAAGTTAAACATTAAAATAAATACATTCTCCAGAAATTATTGGAAAATAGCTAAGAAAAGTAGTAAACAAGTTTTACTTTAGTTCTTTAGGACTCTTTCCCTTATTGTCATTGCAGCAGCATAAAATTTTGCTACTGCATGAGTGGTGACTGGATTTGAATCCTGAAGGAGATGGCTCATGTAGAAATTATCTGATCTCCCTAGAAATCTCTCTAATAGAGGGAGAAAATACGGTACGTTGATTTGATGTCCCTGTAGAACTTGTAGCACAATAGTGAAGTTGAGATATCTTCAACTTCCCCACAGCTACATTCGCTCAGCTATTGGGGCTTTATCATGCTCTGATTTCTCTTCAGATCATATAAATCTTTCACCTTACAAACCTAAAATAATGAACTTCCTGAGGGAAGAACCGTACTTTTATCAAGTTTGGGTGGATTATATTATTTTAATCCCAAAAGGTATAATTTGCCAGCTCTTAATGATATATGGAAAACAAGAAACAACTTTTAGACCTTTTGATAATGTTGCCATTATTACTATTATTACTATTACTATTATTATTATTATTATTATTATTTTAAATAATGTTTTGTGTCTTTGTCTCTCTAGCCTTGTTTAATATCCTTTGTTTTGTTAGTTTCTTTGTATAAATCACTGCCTAATTGAAAAAAAAAATCCAAGTGACTACTTAATTTTATAAGACGTTTTCACGGTGCAGTATAATTTCTGGTCTTAAAATGCTTTTGCTTAAAGAAGATTGTATGTGCACTTTTGCAACAAAGCTGGTCGTATATCAAGTGTGGCAGAAGGCTTTGTTTTACTACAAGTACGTGCAGAGAAAGCCGCTATGCGTACCCCCTTCCGCACCACCACTTGCTCCCTTTGGATGTTGTTTGTACTCAAACCCCATGCCTTCAAAGCTCAACATTCCCCCTTTTGCATTGCTTGGAAAACCTCTCATACAGGTTTTGCATAAAGCAGAAGATTGTTTTACAAGCAACCACCAAGGAATAGAATTCAAGCTGTGGATAGGAAAGATCTCTGAGGTTGTCAGTCCTCTTGGGTAAACTACACAGGGAACACAACTAGATGGGCTAAATCTACTTTACTGGAAGGACGCATTAACAGAATCTTGCAAGCCTTGCAACTTACACGCCCTCTACTTTCAATTGCTTGCTCCATTAGGGCAGGGGTGTCAAACTCAATTTCATTGAGGGCTGCATCAGCATTGCGGTTGCCCTCGGGGGTGTGTGTGTGTGGCCATGGTGGGTGTGGCCTACTGAGTGGGCGTGAATGGAATGGGTGTGGCCTACTGGGTGGGCGTGGCCAGCTCTACATCATTCGCGTCAAGGGTGCCTGTGGAGGCCTTGGCAGGAGTGGGACAGATCTGAGGGTCTCTGGCGGAAGGGGGGGGACCAGGACAGAGCCCATCAAGCCGGATATGTGATGTAGGTGAGGGCCATTTGCTGGCCACTTCCAGGCGATGGTGCATTTCTTCATTCCTCACAAAGGATGACACCTTCCCAGCATGTACCCATTGGGTGGGGCCGACATGGCAGGGGCTGGTTCCTCACTGTTTCTAGATGGCCTTGTGGAGCTAAGACTGAATGCCTTTCAGCATAGATGGCCACCACAAAATTGTACATTGGCTCCCGGCTGCCCTGGGCCAGGGCCAAGGCAGAGGGGGCCGTTCCCTTACTGTTTCCAGGATGGCTTCGCGGGCCACATGAAACCACTTCGCGGGCCACATCCAGCTCCCGGGCCTTGTGTTTGACATGTCTGCATTAGGGTGTTTCCTTCTTTAGCTTCTTTCTCCAACTTAGTCAATCGGGGGCTCCTGCCTCTCTCCTCTTGATTGTTTCCTTCTCCCTTTTTCTCAAGGTCACCCACGCATTCCATTACACCTGTAAACTTGAAACTTCTCTTACCTTAACTGTGGTCAATTAAACTTTGTTTCTTTCAAACTCTTGTCAGATATCCTTGTCTATAAGTGCATCTGGAGACTTCTATTCCAGACAGAATGTCCTGAGCATTTTTTTTTGGTTACGTTTTTGCAAACTAGATAACTCCTGGAAGCAGGGCTCCTATGTGACAACTGTTCTTGGCCTGGCCCACCTGGCAGAATTGACAGCATCCTCCTCTTAGTTCCTAATTGGCTTTGAGGGCTATGAAATATTAGATTGGAGGGTTATTGCCTCCTTTACTTGCATGTAGACTCTGTGTTTGTTGGACTAGAAAACTCTGAACTGAGTACATGTGCTACGTTGCGCGCATGTAGGAGCTGGCAAGGCCGACTTGATCTCTACTAATCTCAACTTAGAAAATTTCCAGTAAAATTTGTGATTCTAATCTTGCTTGGCAAATGTGGCATCATTTATTGATTGGGCTAGATTTCTGGGCCCTTTTCACTACCAAGTTGATATAAGTGAATCAAGCATATTAAAATCCACAGATCTCACAGTAAAATGAAATTATCATTAAAATGCTGTTTAAGATGGCACAAACGCAAATCAAACGTGCCACAATTTGACCTTGTTAAAGGCCAGTTGAAAAATAACGTCTATTTTGCAAGCTTTCTGAAAAGCTAGCATGGAAGGCAGTCTTATGGGAAGCGAATTTAATATCAGCAATCCTATCACAGAGAAATAGAATCCAATAAACCAGCTATTAATTATTGTCAGCTATCATGGAGGTGGCCCTTCCCAGATGATCTAAGCAGATGGCAGAAATCTTGCAAGAGAAGATATGCTCTTGAATATCCTAGTTTTTTTTTGTTCCTTTTCTACATTAGGTTCCTGAGTCATAAAATTGTATTTCCACATAAGATTACCCAACCATTTATTGCTTATAACTTAAACTGCCCTATTAAAAATGCAAGTGCCACCTTCATTTCACATAGTTAGGATTTATTATTGTATTTTATGATCTATGATCTATGACTTATCACTTTGTTGTTTGTATGTACACTGAGAGCTTAGCCACTGGAGACAAATTCCTTGTGTGTCCAATCACACATTTGGCCAATAATGAATATTCCAGTTCTAATAACATTCCTATAATTAGAGTCCAACTGGTAAAGTCACACTGGAATCTGCACCTTGACCTTAGCTGAATCTCAGGCATACTAAGCAAAAAGTCTCAGCAAATTTCTGATAGTGTCACCCAGCCTTGTTTAATGCTACGTAGCAGTTTCAGTCTTAAGCAACCAATTTTAAATCTGTCTGATACTGTCTAGCCCAGGGGTAGGCAACCTTGGCTCTTTTATGACTCGTGGACTTCAACTCCCAGAATTCCTGAGCCAGCATAGCTCAGTTTGGAAACCTCTCTCTTTCCCCTCAGCACGGCTGCCTCAGGAATTCTGGGAGTTGAAGTCCACGAGTCATAAAAGAGCCAAGGTGGCCTACCCCTGGTCTAGCCTGTCCTTGGAGAATAGTTAGATTCTGAGGTAAATTAGTAATGGAGCTTCCTGGGTGAGAAGAGTGGCAATAGTAACTCTTGTCCTTTTAGGATAGATTACTGTAATGTGCTGTACATGGGGCTGCCTTTGAAGACTGTTCAGGATTTATATTTATAAGGGAAACAAATTAGTTACTAAAATAATAGTTTTGAATTATAAAACAGAAGATGGATTTAGAGGATAAAGGTTATTTTAGGAGTAAGCAATGATATTAGAATGAGGAATAGAATATGATTGTGAAATAAACCAAGAATTTATTTGAATAAATAATAAGTGTATTTTAGACATGATAATTATTTTGTAATGAACTAAAGGAACCATGGGTTATCCGAAACTTAAATACTATGGACATTAAGCCAACTGGAATATTGTAATTGAAATTTAGATAAAAGTTAAAAACAGGATCTGGAGACATATAAGTTAAAAGTTGTTGATAAATGTTTTAAATGATTGAGTTATAACTAACAATGTATTAATCTGAATTTGGTATAATAACTAAGGAAAACAGAGAGGAAATTTTTGATGATGTAAACTGATATATGTATGGATAAGCATGTTATTGGACTATATCAAGGGTTCTCAACCTTGGCAACTTTCAGACTTGTGGACTTCAACTCCCAGAATTCCTCAGCCAGCTTTGCTGGGAGTTGAAGTCCACAAGTCTGAAAGTTGCCAAGGTTGAGAACCCCTGGACTATATATTACCCAACCACCATGTTGTTTCCTTAATACCCAAAGTTTTGTAAAAATGGAAAATTAATAAAACTTGTTGTTTTTTTTAAAAAAAGACTGTTCAGAGACTAGTTCAGTGGTGGCGAACCTATGGCATGGGTGCCAGAGGCGGCACTCAGAGCCCTCTCTGTGGGCACGCACACCATCGCCCCAGTCCTAGGCCTTCAGCTGGTTTTTATAAAACCTTTTCGCTTTAGGCCTCCACCGCCTTGTGCAAAAAAAAAAAAGGTTCAATCAATCAGTCAATTTCAACTTCTTGCGGGGAAAAAAAAATCTTGCAAAGTTGGAATTGATTGATTGAACTTTTTAGTCCCACCCAGTCTGCTGTTACCACCGCAGCCACGCCCACCCAATGGGCCACACCCACCCAAGGGGCCACACCCATCCGGCACCCGACGATGCATAAGTGGGTTTGGGGTTGCAGTTTAGGCACTCGGTCTCTAAAATGTTCGCCATCACTGGACTAGTTGGTACAGAATGTAGCTACACGTATGGTGGGTGAGAGCCACTTCAGTTATGCTGCATCTAGTTTGCAGTTTTGGGGCACTAGAGATCTTCAGGACCACCTTCTGTAGGAGTTTTCAACCAGCTGGGGAAATGACCTCTGCC
Source organism: Bothrops alternatus (assembly GCA_034064705.1). Classification (NCBI taxonomy): domain Eukaryota; kingdom Metazoa; phylum Chordata; class Lepidosauria; order Squamata; family Viperidae; genus Bothrops; species Bothrops alternatus. Next base: position 529,534 of record JARGCV010000132.1, read on the forward strand.
CAGTTTGCAAGAGATTATACTGGAGGCTTCAACTGTGGTGTTTCTCAAATATGCCCCCTCCTCCCCATGGAATAGCCTCAGGTGAATTACTGGAATAGGCAGGAAAGAGCAAACATTAAATTTGGCCTTGCTATTTCCGAGAAAAAAGGAGATTTCAAAACCATTTAACTTCGTGCCCATATCAGTGTTTAATTGATCTGTAAGCCTCATGTTCAGTTCTCTTTAGATTTCTCGTACCTGAAGTTGACAGTTTCTCTGACATTTTAAGACAGTTTCTCTGACATTTTAAGAAAAACTGTCAACTCTAAACATTTATTCATGCCAAAGAAATCATATATATGCATGTTCTGCAAAATAACTGTTTATTGTATATAGAATAGCCGTCTCCAATCTAATGTGTTCCAAATGTGCTGGCACTTCATATCCCAGAAAGCCTTGCTGCTGAGGAATTCTGGGAGTTCGAGTTTCAACACACACTAAAAAGAGTAGAGTCGTTTAAGGAGGCTGCTATATAGGTCAGTGTGGCCTACTTATCTTCATAGCTTCCATTGCTTCATTAGCGCATGGCATTGCTAAATATTTTCGGGAATGGTTTCCAAATTGATAAAAGTTCTCGAAACCATATTGTAAGCGACCAGCTGCAGACTTCCCCATTATCAATGAAGAAATCTTATTGAATCAAAGAAGGCTGCTAGGAAAAGAATCAGAATTCAACATACATGTGGACAAGTTGCTTCTAAATGGAAATTAGTTCCATTACTGGGATTCTTGTAAGGCCATTCATCTCAGTTAATCTTGCTAAAGAGAGATCTGTGTACATCTTGCTTGGAGGGGGAAAAATCAGTTGCTAAAGAGACTGACAAGCCTCTACCTGTCCTAGGTCACTGAGGAATATATGAGCCATACATTCCCATTTATAGTGTTTCAGAAACAGTGCTGGGAGAAGTTGACTGTTCTTTCTGCTGCAACAGGAAGGAAAGAACCAACTGAGGAGGCTGCATAATTATTTCTAGCCGATGTCCCTTAATTGTTTTAAGACATCTCCTACAACAGGGCTTTTCAACCTTTTCACCCATTGTACCACTTTTAGGATATGGCAATATCCGAGTACCACCAGTCGCCTAGCAAGGGGTCAAAAACTTGATGACCCCCCCCAAAAAGGAAAAAAGCGATGAAGTAACAGGTAGTCCTCGACTTACAACAGTTCGCTTAGTGACTGTTCGAAGTTACAATGGCACTGAAAAAAGTGCCCCCCAAGCCACAGCCGAGCAAGACACCTGCCTGCCCACCCATCGGCGCTCTTCCTCCTGTCCGAGGTTTTCATTGTTGCGAGCATTTCTGTTGAGGATTGGCAGTGGGGGTGGTGGGTGTTTGGTTTTTATTCCCGCCGTCTGCTGGGTGGTTGCAGCAGGTTCTGGTCACTTCACATGACCCTGGGACACTGTGACTGTCATAAATATGAATCAGTTGCCAAGCATCTGAATGTAAATCACAAGACCCTGGAGAGGCTGCAACATTCCAGCTCGTCAGTGCTGCTTCTGGGCTCAGCAGAAGCACCAGGATCAGCACCGAGCTCCAACTGGAACCTGTCACTGATCCTGGCGCTTCCACTGAGTCCTGACAATCCCGAAGAAGCGCCGATCAGCTGGAAAGTGGCACTGATCCTGCTGCTTCTGCTGAGCCCTGACAGCCCTGCAGCTTCAGCCATCTCTCGCTCAGGCTTGTGCGGTGTTGCCACCGGTTCAGCTCATTCCCCTCCCCTGCTACTTTTCTAGGATGGTCGCGTACCACCTGCCATGTGCCAATATACCGCAGGTGGTACCCGTACCACTGGTTGAAAAGCCCTGGCCTAAATGAGGTCCTTAATCACCTTATTAAGAAGGCCAACAAGCGCTCCAATTATGACCAACAGAGGCAGCCCTTTCGGGCAGGGGCTAGGTACAGTTACTCACAACCCACGAGTTCCTTCCTGACCAGACAGGACAGACAGGAGAGACAACCGGACAGGCAGACAGCGAGACCTAGAAAGCAATTTCAGGGCAAGCAGCCCTTTCGAGGGAACGGCCGACCATTCTGCCGATCCAAGTGATGCTCCGGCGATCCCTCCCATAGGGGGCAGACTCTCCCTCTTTGCCCACCAGTGGGAGGCCATCACCACAGACGCGTGGGTACTAAATACCATACGCCACGGTCTGTCCCTAGAGTTCAGGTCCCACCCTCCAAGTCGATTCCTATCTTGCCCCTACCCGCGAAGCCGAACCAAAAAGAATCTAATGAATGAGACTGTCCAATATCTGCTAAACATACGAGCCATAGAACCGGTGCCAGCGGACCAGAGAGGTCGGGGGTTTTATTCTATGCTCTTCATTGTCCCAAAAGCGTCAGGAGGATGGAGAGCAATCCTAGATCTCAAAGGCCTAAATTTTCACCTGACATACCGCAAATTCAAAATGCAAACACTCCGCTCCATCTTGGGAAGCGTAAGAAAAGGGGACTTCCTGATGTCTATCGACCTCACGGAAGCGTATCTTCACATCCCATCTCTCTCGCCCACCGCCGGTTTCTAAGGTTCGCATACAAGGGACGCCACTTCCAATACAGGGCGCTCCCATTTGGTCTCTCATCGGCCCCCAGGGTATTTACCAAGATCCTGGCGGTCCTGGCAGCTCACCTGCGAATGATTCCCATAAGAGTCCAATGTTACCTGGACGACATATTAATCCAGTCACCGTCCAGCCAGTCCGCCCTGACGGACCTCGAATGGGTGGTAAAGCTGCTCCAGGACCACAGCTTCTCCATAAATTTTCCAAAAAGTCACATGGTCCCCACAACCAGGCTGCTACACCTCGGGGTCATCATAGACACGGTGGAATGTCGGGTGTACTTGTCCCAAGAACACCGAAACAACATAAGAGTGTCAGTCCTCAAATTACGCAGGAGGCAGAAGGGCACACTAGTCAGCCTCTCCCAGCTGTTAGGCAAGATGATCTCAACCATAGCGATCATCCCCTGGTCCAGGGTCCACTCCAGAGAACTACAGTAGTTCATGCTCCCCTTCCAGAGACAGAACCTCAGCGCCTCTCAACGAAGGGTAAGACTCCCACAAGAGGTAGTGCGTTCCCTCATGTGGTGGCTATCGCGCGCCACACTCAAGGGGTCATGCTTCAGGGAACCGGACCAAATAGTACTAACAACCGACGCCAGCCTGTTCAGCTGGAGAGCACACCTTCACTCGCAGTGGGCGCAGGGCTGTTGGTCTCATTCGGACCTTCGTCACAACATAAATTGGCTCGAGTTACGGGCCATACATCTAGCCCTTCGCCACTTTCACAGCCTGATAAAAGGGCGGCACGTACTGGTCCTCACAGACAACATGGCAGCCAAGGCTCACATAAACCGACAGGGGGGCACCAAATCTTGGGCCTTACTGACCGAATCGCTCTTACTGGGATCTTGGGCAGAACACAATCTGGCCTCCATCAAGGCCAACTATATTTCAGGGGAGGCAAACACCCAGGCCGACACCCTGAGCAGAACAATGATAGATCACTCGGAGTGGCGCCTGCACCCGAGGATTTTCAGAGAAATCTGTCACCGTTTCGACCTTCCACTTGTGGACCTCTTTGCATCCCCGAACAACGCTCAGCTGCCTTGGTTCTTTTCCCGGGTTCCATCCCCAGGGGCGGAAGGGATGGATGCTCTTCAGGGTCCATGGCCACAAGGCCTGCTCTACGCCTTTCCCCCTCTACCTCTTATTCCAGCGGCAATATGCAAACTCCTCCGGGAGCGAGCGGAGATAATCCTGGTGGCTCCTTACTGGCCAATGAGGCATTGGTTCGCCAATCTGATGAGCCTCGCTCTAGCAGACCCTTGGTGGATTCCTCCGGAACGGGTCTCTCTCAGCCAAGGGGCTATTCTCCACCCGGAGCCCCAATGGCTCCTGTTAGCCGCCTGGCACTTGAGCGCTCTATCTTGTCACGGGAGCTATGCTCACCAAGGATCATCAAAGTGATCCAGGCCTCCCGTCATCCTTCCACAAACCGTATTTACGACGCTACATGGAAGAATTTTCAATCATGGTGTTCCGGTTGACACCTGACTCTCTCAGAGCTCGTGGTCCCACATATACTGGACTATCTGTTAGAAGGCCTGGAAAGGGGCTTGGCCCCAAACACATTGCGCGGACACATAGCCGCTCTTTCCACGGTCCTCAACTGTGATCCCGCAGGGTCCTTGGGACACCACCCTTTAATTCGCTCATTCCTTAAGGGAGCTTCTAACACCAGGCCCCCCTCAGTGCACAGATACCCTTCATGGGACTTACCTCGGGTACTTCGGGCCCTTACTAAGTCCCCCTTTGAACCCCTGAGGACGTGCGAGGTTCGCTACCTGTCCCACAAAGTGGCATTCCTGGTGGCAATCACGTCGGCATGATGTATCTCAGAGCTGGCAGCACTCTCTATACGGGACGATCTGTGCATCTTCCACCAGGATCGAGTGGTCCTTCGACTCAACCCCACTTTCATTCCGAAAGTCAACTCTCTGTTCCATAGATCACAGAAGATAGCGCTGCCAGATTTTTGCCCCAATTCATCACATGCTCTGGAACGGCAATGGATGTCCACAGGGCTCCCCGGTACTATCTTTCAAGGACAGCGGAGTTCCGCAAATCAGAAGCCCTCTTCGTGTCCTTCCATCCCTCCTCCATGGGTCTGAAGGTTTACTTCGGCGGCATGGGCCACCCAGGCGTCCATTGAGGAAGTCTGCAGGGCGGCCACATGGACTTTACCATCTCCTTTCATACAACATTACAAGATTGACAGGTTTGCCTCGGCTGAGGCCTCATTCAGTAGGAGAGTGCTACAACAGGTTTTACATCAAAGTGCCACACCGGACCAGTCTACTACCCACCCTCAGGGACAGTAGGCTTTGGTATGTCCCATTGGTGGATTCTCCATCTCCAAGTGCTGGAGAAGGGGCGTTGTCTTACCTGAACACCTTTTCTCAGCACGGAGATGGAGAATCCACTCCCACCCTTGTAGGTCATTAGGCCTAGGGCTAGTCAGTTAGTTTATGAGCCACAACGTCCACTCCCACCCTTGTAGGTCATTAGGCCTAGGGCTAGTCAGTTAGTTTATGAGCCACAACGTCTTGCTGTCAGTCAATGGCTACGCTCGCGTCAAGTCTGGGATCTCTATGGTCCAGGACGGGCGTGGCAACTTTGGCTGACTTGATCTGATTGGGCAGGAATACAGTCTAAACCCATTGGTGGATTCTCCATCTCCGTGCTGAGAAAAGGCGTTCAGGTAAGACAACGCCCCTTTTCCTCTTTACCCCCCTCCCCACCTTCTGGTTTCTGTTTCTTGGTTGTATGAAACTGTGATGAAAATTGGAACTATATTTAGATGGGGTCATGCATGATTGGATCCACCTGTAGCAAACTGTGGAGGAAAGCATCCATATTATTTAGTTTCTGCTAATGCAGAAGAATTAGGAACAGATTAGCCAAACAACTGAAATGTACTGCAAATGTTTGTGGGGGATTAATTGGAAATAGGAAATAGTAGGAAAGCAGAGGTCCATTGGCATGAACATTTCTCCTCTGATTTGATAAAAGTCGGATATTTGATGAAATAGGACAGTTCTGATATCACTTTTACAGAAACAGATTGATGATTTCCTATCTGCAGTCTATGGAATATGCAACTGGTAAAGCAAAATTCTGTCTAAAAGTTCATCCCTATATCAGAGGTTCTGAAGCTTGGTGTAGAAATAATTCAACCTGCTTCAGTTTGTAATTTTATAGTTGTGCTGGAGTACTGTAAACAAATGAAATTAAGGTTATTAGCAGAGGAAAGCTTAAGGTGCTAACCTAGAAACCAGAAGATTGTGAGTTCTAGTCCCACTTTTAGGCATGTAAACTGACTGGCTGACTTTGGGCCAGACCTTCTCTCTCAGCCCAACCCACCTCACAGGACTGTTGTGGGGAAAATGGAAGGAAGAAGGAGTATTATATATGTTCACTACCTTGAGTTACTTATGAAGTAATAAAGGTGGGATAAAAATCTAATAAATAAATGTTAAACTTTCAGTTTATCAGAAATGACTGATGGAAAGATGGATGGAAATTAAAGATTGCTTAATCTCACACAGAAATTGTTAGTATTTGGTATTGGTACTGGGGAACTTCCAGTTTGTAGAAAGTTTCATGTTTCAAAGATCAGAAGGAAACCATAATCAAGTAAAGTCACTCTTTATTTGGTTATGAGAGTGTTTCGTAATTGATTAGATTAAGAAACAAGACAGGAGTCCTATTGCATGAACCATGTTTGTTTATTAGAACAAACAGTCTGATTTTCTGCTCCTAGTGTACTTTTTACAAAACATAAGCCATGTCACTCTCTCTTACACACACACACACACACACACACACACACACGGAGAGAGATGTCAGCAGATCTAGAGAAATATTTATCAATGACTTGAAAGTATTTTTGCTCTTTCTAACCCAATAGAAAGTTGGAAAGAAACATTGTGATGGTGCTTGGCACTTTGTCCACTTGTTGATGGGATCACTCTCTGAAAATGAAATAGAATGGGACCAAATTTGGTGTGTTGGGGAAAGAGGGCAAAAGAAAGATAGTGTGTAAAAATGGATTGGGTCAAGCCAGGGGTTGTAGAGGAAAAACTCCAGAACATTTTCTTGGTCACATGCCTGTAGCCATTATTCTATGTGTCTGCTCTAGATATGTGACTGGGGAACTTAAGATATTAACCCCCAGTCATTTCCAAATTAAGAAACATATGTTTAGACCAGGGGTAGGCAACCTCGGCTCTTTTATGACTCATGGACTTCAATTCCCAGAATTCCTTAGCCAGTCATACATCTTAAAGTGGTCAAAACACTTTTTTAAACCTTAACCTTTTTGAATCATTTATTCAAGGTTTCCATTTCTCCGTCTTAACCCTAACCTCATTAATTGCTAGAATAAACTGGTTTTATAGGAAGGATTGGAATGTATCTTACCATTACAAGTACTCCCAGTTTTCTTGCAGGATGGCTAAAATGAAATAACTAAAAGTACAGGAATAAACTACTCTTTGTTGAATAACTCTTTCATGATTTCTCAAATCACCAAAGAATGTCCATTTGGGGTCCACCTCCGTCACCCCAATCTATTTTTCGGTTAAAAATTCTGTCCCTAACTCCGTTTGCAGCGAAGAAAAGCTGAGGACATGTATTTTATTTTAGAACACAGAATAAGAGTTTGTGGGAAAGGAAAGGTGATCGGACTCTTTCAACTGTTTTTCCTTTTGTAAAACACACAAGCACAAACAAACTGAAGAAGAAATAGGAAATTCCAAACGTTGAATTAAAACCCGCCATTAGCATAACATTTAATTTGACTCTTAATTATAGCATGTATGTTCCATTGCTCCTTTAAAAAAAACCTGCCTTTTTTCTGAGTAGAATAATTATGCCCTATAAAGTTAATTAAGTTCCTTTTTGATATCAGTTGCAACAGAGTGTGATATATGTATATCTTGTCATTGCCTCCAGGGAACTGCTCAGCCTCTTGTAGGACAAATAATTGAGATTTCTGTCTGCTACCCATTACATTCCAATCAGTTTTTTAAAAAAATCAGATATAATAAGAAATGAGATGACAAACATATATTTTTATCTGTTCTAGTTCAGATCAGGAGCCAGATTTACCCAGGGCTGATCAGTTCACCCTTGTGTCAATAATGGTTCCTTTGCTCACTGTGGGTTAAGGTTAGATTTTTCCGCACTGAGGACATTTTTTTAATCTTGAAGCAAATCAGTTCTGGGTATGGTTGGTCTGCTGAATTGATGAACAAAACCAGCCCAAGTGCTTGGAAAGAAATGAAAATAAAGACAACTCTTCCCCCGCCCCAGAAATATGTCAGCTGAACAAAGCAAGAGTGAGAAACAGAGTTTCTATGGACTTTGAAAGATTGCTCTTCTTTGAACCTGAAGCAATAGCAGCAGGATTGAAATCTGGGTCACTAGTAATGTGTCAGTTGGATATGCAGCTTCTTATTGAAGTTGCTTGGTTGCAACTGGAAGACTGAAATTCTCGTACAGCAGGGGTGTCAAACTCAATTTCATTGAGGGCCGCATCAGCATTGTGGTTGCCCTCGGGGGGGGGCTGGGTGGGTGTGGTCAGAGTGGGTGTGGCCTACTGGGTGGGCATGGCCAGTTCTACATCGTTCGTATCAAGGGTGCCTGTGGGGGCCTGGGCAGGAGTGGGGCAGATCTGAGGGTCTCTGGCAGAAGAGGGTTGGGACCAAGGCAAGCATCAAGGCATGGTGCATTTCTTCATTCCACACAAAGGGTGACCCCTCCCCAGTATGCACCCAGGGGGTGGGGCTAACACGGCAGGGGCTGGTTCCTTGCTGTTTCCAGACGGCCTTGTGGAGCTAAGACTGAATGCGTTTCAGCCTAGATGGCCACCACAAAATTGTACATTAGCTCCCGGCTGGCCAGGGCCAAGGCAGCAGGGGCCGTTCCCTCACTGTTTCCAGGATGGCTTCGCGGGCCACATGAAACCACTTCGCGGGCCGCATCCGGGCCCCTGGGCCTTGCGTTTGACATGTCTGCCATACAGGAATCTCTTGACTTGGACCACAGTTGAGCCTAACTTTTCTGTTGCTAATCAAGACATTTGTTAAGTATGTTTTGCCCCATTTGACGATGTTTCTCACCACAGTTGTTAAGTGAATCACTGCAGTTGTTGAGTTAGTAACACAGTTCTGGCTTCCCTGTTGACTTTGCTTGTCAGAAGGGGATCACATGACCTGGCTCAGTGCAACTGTCATAAATACGAGCCAGTTTGCCAAGCATCCACATTTTGATCCCATGAACATGCTACAATAGTCGTAAGTGTGAAAAATGGTCATAAGTCACTTTTTTTAGTACCGTTGTAAATTTGGCCATTAAAGAAATCATAGAATCATAGAATCGTAGAGTTGGAGGGGACCTCCCGGGTCATCGAGTCCAACCCCCTGCTCGAGGCAGGATTCCTTAAACCATCCCAGATAGATGGCCTCCAGTCTCTGCTTGAAGACCTCCATCGAAGGGGAGCTCACCACCTCCTGTGGCAACCTGTTCCACTGGTCGATCACCCTTACTGTTAGACATTTTTTTCTAACCTCTAATCTGAATCTTTTCCCCTGCAGTTTCATCCCATTGTTTCTAGTCCTTCCTTGAGCAAGTGAGAACAGGGCTGATCCCTCTGCACTGTGACAGCCCTTCAGGTATTTGTAGACAGCTATCATGTCTCCTCTCAGTCTTCTTTTCTGTAGACTAAACATTCCCAATTCCTTTAACCGTTCCTCATAGGACATTTCCTCATAGGAAATGGTTGCAAGTTGAGGACTACTGATTGTTTCAGAATTGGGTGTGTTTTTCCCCCTCCATGACTGCTTCTGATGGTGGTTGGTGCTCACAATAGCATGCAAGAAGAATGAATTACTTGATTGTCTTCTCGAATGGCTTCTGTGCTACCAAATCTTGGCCGAGATTTTCCTCTAAGTTCCTTCTAGGCCAGGGATGGCGAACCTTTTAGAGACCGAGTGCCCAAACTGCAACCCAAAACCCACTTATTTATCGCTGGGTGCCAGGTGGGCGTGGCCCACTGAGTGGGTGTGGCTGTGGTCATGGCAGACTGGGCGAGTGTGGCCAAGGTGGGCGTGGTCACCTCGATGTTGCTTGTGGGGTGGGACGCCTGTGGGGGCCGGGCAGGGTTGGGGGAGATCCAGGGGGTCTCTGGCAGGTGGGGCGGTGGGTAGGAGGCTCGTGCTCCGGGGTGAGGCGAGGCGAGGCGAGGTGAGGCAGGGCAGGGGTGCCTTTGCTGCAGGGCAAGGCGGGGTCGGGGCGGCTGGTGCCTGACACCATCGGCCCACGCACACAGAGGCCAGTGAGCGCATGGGAGCCAACATGTCCGTCAGCAGCCACAGCCTGCCAGCCTCTGACCGGCACACTCTGGGGCTCCACAGCCCACTGCCAGGAGTTCAGAGAAGCGGCCTCTGAACTGGACGGCCAGCTGACAGTTGAGGAAGTGATGCAGTGGATCGTGCCCGGGAAAAGGAGAGCATGCGAGGCCAGGAGGGATGGGACCGGGGGGAAGGAAACCAGCCATGCTGGGAAGCATCTGGCCATGTGGAACCTCACCGAGTTAGCAGGTGGCTGGTTGAAGAGGGACGGTTGCCATCTCCGGGGCATGGCACGCGTGCCCACAGAGAGGGCTCTGAGTGCTGCCTCTGGCACACATGCCATAGGTTCACCACCACTGTGGCAGGCAGGAACAATGTAAAGAGCTTGCAAGTTTTGATTATAAAGTGTGCTGGTAGATATTTTGTGTGTGTATGTAAGAGAGAGAGAGAGAGAGAGAGAGAGACAGAGTGACAGAGAGAGCGCATGGATAGGAGCAATAGATTAACCTTGACTGGCTTAAAAATTAGAACTTGAATGGGAGACCACCATGGAATATCGAATAATTCCCATACTGTTGCCAAGAAAACGACATGGATGTGTGTGTAAAATCAGCAGGTACCTGAATGAGCCTTTCCTTTCTTAAGAGGGACTAGACAAGCCAGGATCCATTGGGTCAGTATTCCAGAAATACTTCCTTACCCTAACAGAAACAGACAGACCACTGGTGGGCAAAAAAGCAGTAGAAGTGGGAGTGACTTTTGGCTTCCTGCCAGCTTCCCCATTGACTTTTCTTGTAGGAAGCTGGCAGGGAGCATTCAAAATGACAATCACACATTGATAGCGGCTACAACTTTGCCAAATTTCAGTCTCACAGCAGTCCTGGCTCCCAGATTGTGGATGCATTCTGTAAGTTAACCCATTTGTGGTTCGTTGATTCAAAAATTGTTGTCCTGTGACACACAGCTTTGCCCAACTGAAGGTCGCAAACCATCAAACAGACAAGAGAGATTTGGTAACATATGGATACGAGCTAGGTTTTTAGCCAGTAGCCATAGATAAGAATTATATGTGGACAAATGCATAGTGTTCCAGATAGGCAACTTAATGGCATGGCTGTGGATCAGTCTGCTATCTTGTTCAGCATGGAAACACAATCAATGGCTTGTTACAGTTCGGACATTGCTCTCCAGCAATGTTGTTACAGTTTGGACATTGCTCTCCCCTCTTCTGTTGGATGATCATTTCACTGAATTATTTATAAAGTCATTCAGCATAAATTCCTCTTCTGGATCCAGCTAAGCAGCTGTTCTCTGCCACCCTGAGTCCTGGTGGCGCTCACGGTAAGCAGAGCACTTGCCTGTTGCTCCTAAATTAGGACCTTCAGAGAAATAACATTCTCAATATTTAGCAAACAGCATAATGTCTGGGTTCATGTGTTTAACAAGAAATAACAGATAATAGTTAATTATCATAAACAACATGTTAATTAATCGCTCGATAGTCTCCTTACTAATATATATTCAAAGTAACATATTACATTCCTTTCTCTCTAACTTATGTTTCTAGCCATTGATAGAAATTATCCCATGTTCTAGGCAGGTGTCTTGCTCGGCTGTGGCTAGGGGGGCACTTTTTTCAGTGCCATTGTAACTTTGAACAGTCACTAAGCGAACTGTTGTAAGTCGAGAACTACCTGTACTTATATCACTTTTTTCCTTTTTTTTTTGTCATCAAGTTTTTGACACCTTGCTAGGCGACTGGTGGTCCTCGGATGTTGCCATATCCTAAAAGTGGCGCAGTGGGTGAAAAGGTTGAAAAGCCCTGCTCTAATCCAACTGGTTAACAGATATTTTTGGGGAAGGGACTCCCAACAAGGAAGGAGAGATGAGAAGTACTGATAGGGTACATTTACCAACTGTTCAAGGTTACAGCAACACTAAAAAAGGGGGGGGACTTGCAAGCAATGCACAGCCATCACAGTGTCCCCAGTCACACGATCAAAATTTGGGTGCTTGGCAACCAGCATGTATCTATGATGGTTGCACCATCCCTGGGCCACCTGATCACCATTTTTGACCTTCCCAGCTGGCTTTCGACAAGCCAAGTCAATGGGGGGGGGGAGCCAGATTTGCTTAATGACTGTGATTCATTTAACAACAATTCCTTAACTGTGGCAAAAAAGCTCGTAAAATTGGGTGCGAGTCAGGTAACAATTGCCTTGCTTAACAATAGAAATTGTGGGGGTTGTAGTGCAGAGTAGTATAGTATACCAGTGTAGGTAAGAATGCGGTGTGCAGCCTGCCTCATTTTTTTTTTCCATGTCTTTCTCTCTGGCCTTCTTTCTGATCTGTTCAGCATGATGCTTACGCTAAGCAACCTCAGCTCTGACTGATTAAAAATTAAACCTAGTATCCATTGTTGACTTCATTTGCATATGGTTTCCCCTTTTATGTCACAATTTACTGGGTGATTTGGAAAAAAAAATAGCAGAAAAGAAGTTCCCCCCCCCTCCAAAATTTGACATATTAACTGTAATGATGTGCAGGATTTTGCCTATGCAGGAGTAAAACTTGTGTAAATTCATCACCCTTTAACTGCACCAGCAGATTGTCTCCATTTTAGTGCTGTAATTCACAGCAATTTCTGCCTTGGGTTAGCCCAGCAGTTCTCAACCTGTGGGTCGCGACCCCATTTGGGGTCGAACGACCATTTCACGGGGGTCGCCAAGCACCGCAGTCCGCCATTTTTTTTTTGGTCGGCCATTTTTCCCCCCTATTGCGATGCGGGCCATTGCGCCACGCATGCGCGATGCGCCCCGTCGCACCGCGCATGCGCAGTGCGGGCCCGCCATTTTTTTTATTTTGGTCAGCCATTTTTTGGGGGGGGTTGGCCATTTTTTCCCCTATTGCGATGCGGGCCGCCACGCATGCGCAATGCGGGCCGTTGCGCCGTGCATGCGCGATGTGAGCCATCGCGCTGCACATGCACGATGCGGGCCGGGGTCGAGCCCCGGAAAAGGTTGAGAACCGCTGGCTTAGCCCATTTCCATATCTCCAAATGTACAATAGACATTCATATGAAAATTTAGTGTTATTTCCATATACCCGTCTACTGTACACATTTCTCCTGTAAGGAATTGTTTATCTTTAATTAAGCAAGTGCAGGGAATCTGTGTGGCCTGCTAGATTGTGCCAGACCTGGCTTGAGTTCAGATCCTAGGTCTGTTCTATTAAAACAATTACTATCTCTGCTTGTTAAATAAGCAGAAATGTTATCCAGCCTTGCAGAATGTAAAGTAACAAGAAATGAGAGAGTTGAATGCTGAATGAACAGTTGATCTAATCTTGTTTCCTACTGCTGAATAACTGATAGAACCTATTCCTAAGAGATCAGCGTTCTTTCTCTCCCTGTTAAAGGGCATAAGCTATTCCAGTTTTGACAGAATAACAGAATTGGAAGGGACTTTAGAGGTCTTGTAGTCTAGCCCCTTGCTCAAGCAGGAGACCTTATCTCATTTCAGACAAATAGCTGTCCAGTCTCTTCTTGAAAATCTCCAGTGATGGAGCACCCACAACTTCCTTAGGCAAGTCATTTCCAGTGATTTAATTGTTCTAATTGTCAGGAAATTTCTCCTTAGTTCTAAGTCGGTTCTCTCCTTGATTAGTTTCCATCTGTTGATTCTTGTTCTGTCTCCAGAACAGTTTTGATCCTTACTGTCCCACTAGTACTATTTAAATTGTTTCTTCAACATATAGAATTGAATATTGTACTCGAGGCTCACAACTACTGTTAGACAAGGAGGTGGGAGCTGTGTCTAAGGAGTGTTTGCCCATCTCTAGATGGTGTACCAACTGCAGCACTCCTTGGAAATGGTAACTTACGTCCTTAATGCCACCCACTTGGTTTACTGCAGTGCGTTGTGTAGAGGACACTCAGAAACTGCTATTGATCTGAAATACAATAGCTCACATTTTGATCAACCCGAATCACCCCAATTAAACGCATCAACAGTTAACTGCATCGACCACCCAGATATATATATTAGTGCAATTTAACATGCTGGTGCAATTGAACCTATGAAGCCCCATGTGGCTTGGTACCTGTACAGAACCGACAGAACTATCCCCTCTGCATAGAAAAAAATTAATCTGATGGATCCTGTGAGATTAGGAGCCCTGGTAGTACAGTGGTTAAAGTGCAGTATGGTAGGCAAACTCTGCCCGCAGCCTGGAGTTTGATCCTGACTGGCTCCAGCTTGACTCAGCCTTCCATCCTTCTTCCCAGGTTGGTAAAATGAGGACCCAGATTGTTGGGGGGCATATGCAAATAATGTCAATGTAAACCACCCAGACAGTGCTGTAAAGTGCTATGGGGTGGTATATAAATCTAAATATTACTGCTATCGCTATTATCCTATCACAAATCTTCTGGTGGCCCCCTGTCCTCTCCTAGCCCAGTAAGTGAAGAAGAGAAGCGGTGATGTTCAGCTATAGCAGCGGTTCTCAACCTATGGGTTGCGACCCTATTTGGGGTCGAATGACCGTTTCACGGGGGTCGCCGGACACTGCGGTCCGCCTTTTTTTGCCTGTTGCGCGCACGCCGTGCATGCGTGGTTCGGCCTGTCGCGTGCGCACCGCACATGCGTGGCTCGGGCCGTTGCGTGCGCCGCGCATGCGCAGATCGGCCCGCCGTACAGCGCATGCGCGGATCGGCCCGTCGCGCGCACGTCGCGCATGCGCAAATCGGCCCGTCGCGCTGCGCATACGTGGATCAGCCCGTCGCACGTGCCCCGTGCATGCGCAGATTGGCCTGTTGCACGCGCATTCGCGGTTCTGCCCATTGCACGCGCGCCGTGCATGCGCAGATTGGCCCGTTGCATGCGCATGCGTGGTTCGGCCCGTTGCACGTGCACTGCGCATGCGCGGATCGGCCCGTCGCGCCGTGCGTGCGCACCGCGGGCCAGGGTCGCGCTGCGCATGGGCGGCGCAAGTGGGGTCTCAACCTGAAAAAGGTTGAGAACCACTGAGCTATAGCTTCAGTGATAGGAAACTGTCTTCTCCGTTGGCCTTCTAGAAACCCTTGTTCCAGAGATCATCACTGCACTTCTTTTGGCTACTTACGGGCATAATTGAACCCCAGTTTTCCATTGCTAAGCAAGACAGTTGCTAAGTGAGTTTTTGACCCATCTCACGACCTTTGTTGCTACCGTTGTTAAGTGAATCACTACAGTTGTTAAGTTGAATCTTGCTTCCCCATTGACTTTGCTTGTCAGAAGCTTGCAAAAGGCGAACACATGACCCTGGGACACTGCAACCGACGTAAATACAGGCCGGTTGCCAAGCATCCAAATTTGAATCACATGACCCATGGGGAATGCTGCGCGGCTGTGTGAAAAATGGTCGTAAGTCACTTTTTTCAGTGCCATTGTAACTTTGAACTGTCACTAAATAAATTGTTGTAAGTCGAAGAAGAATAGCTGTGGTTGTTTTTTTCCCTTTGATTGTGTTATACTCTGTTTAGGTTGGTTTTCATAATATTGGTGTCTGTATGACAGGAACTACCATCTGGAGTCACTTTGGAATTTAGCAATACAATCAACCAATCAATCATATCTTTCCATCTCCCATGGAAAGTGAAACTGAATTTGTGCACTATTGCAAAAAATGTTTGGATTTTCACCCACTTTCCATTACCTACTTTTAACTTTTATTTTATTAGAAGAAATTTTGCTTCTAGATTCTGGTTTTGAAGGAAACCTTGTTTTCAAACTGATGCATGTGTAGAATTATATAATAGCCTTAGGTCAGTATTTCTCGACCTTGGCAACATTAAGATGCATGGACTTCAACTCCCACAGTTCCCCAGCTAGCATACTGGCAAGGGAATGTTGGAAGGTGAAGTCCATACATCTTAAAGTGGCAGTGGTTAAGCAACATTGCTTCAGATAATGGTGAATGCCAAATATATTTAGATCAACAGTTGAGTGGAGATGGGGAAGAAATATGGAAAAGGCTTCATTCATTTGGAGTATGGAATGGATGGAACAAAGGGAATGCACACTGCAGAAATGTTGCATGTGGGATGCTCATTTAGGATTGGTGATAAACTTTGGGAGCTATGAAACGAAGCATGCTTGCACTTTAATGACACGAATTATTTTGCAAGATGAGTTTTTTCAGCCCTAATCCCATCCAGTAGTTGTTTCACTATGTTTTTACTCTCTTTTTTGAGAAGTTGCCTACTTCTTAAAAACGATCAACTTTTGCATTAAGAAATAATGGATTCATATTTCTTAAAGAAGCTACCTTTAAACAGCTATTCTACAAACTGATGAAGAAAAAGCTGGATTTTGACAGCAATTAAAACTCAATTTGCAGTTCTTTGGTAGCTCTGTAGAACAAAAAACCTCAGAGAGCTGCCTACTCAGTCTCCTTAATGATTACCTTCCCTTTGATTAAAATAATCTCGAAGGTCTTCGGTGCATGTCTTTTCAAAAGTGCATTATTTCATTCCAGCTCTCTTTCCCTAATTCACAATCGCTGCTAAGAAATCTGTGGGATGCTTGAAAAATAAATGTCATTTTGATCTTGGAAACTGCCTGTCATCTTCCAGTGGGGTCTGTTGTGTTGCGTGCAGATTGAGTCGGTCTGAACTGGAAATGTTTTTATGGATTTTTTGCAAAAGTTCTCAACGCAGGGTGATTGGAGAATAGAAAAAAGAGAGCCTTCCTTTTTTGGCATCGTCTTAAGCAGTACTGTGCACAGGTCATCGCAAGGATAGGATTTGCAAAATCAGATAAAGAGTTTAAAATTAAAAAAAGTCTTCTGTTAGAGGATATTGCATGTGGTCTGCCTCTAATTTCGATGGCTATCAAGATCGTGCAGTTGAAACCTGTTGCATTTTTACATGCATAGAAATTAAATTAATAAATAAATGCTTCACATGCAGTGTGCGTAAAAAGGGGTGGGGCTGTGTTGGCGCAGTGGTTAAAAAGTAGTATTGCAGGCTGACTCTGTCCACAGCCAGCAGTTCGATCCTGACCGGTTGAAGGTTGACTCAGCCTTCCTTCTTTCAGAGGTCGGTAAAATGAGGATCCAGATTGTTGGGGGCAAAAGGCTGACTCTGTAAACTGTTTAGAGAGGGCTGTAAAGCACTATGAAGCGGTATATAAGTCTAAGTGCTATTGCTATTCTCATTACTTCAGCTATGTCAGCGGTTCTCAACCTGTGGGTCGCGACCCCATTTGGGGTCGAACGACCATTTCACGGGGGTCGCCATGCACCGCATTCCGCCATTTTTTATTTTTTTTTTGGTCGGCCATTTTTTTCCCTATCGCGATGCGCCCTGTCGCGCCGCAGGCATGCGCGGTGCGGGCCCGCCATTTTTTTTTGGTCGGCCATTTTTTTTTGGTCGGCCATTTTTTCCCCCTATCGTGATGTGGGCCGTCGTGCCACGCATGCGCGATGCCTGCCATTTTTTTTTTTTGCGCGATGCGGGCCGGGGTCGAGCCCCGGAAAAGGTTGAGAACCGCTGAGCTATGTGGTCCCGGTTGCCATCTTGACTTCCTCCCCACTCCTCATAGATGTCCCAGTTTTCTTTTCTATATGCAGGTAATCCTCGGCATGCAACTACCGTGTTTCCCCGATAGTAAGACACCCCCGATTGTAAGACGTATCGGGGTTTTCAGGGGGTCGGCTAATATAAGCCGTACCTCGAAAGTAAGACATATTACTCCTGCCCACTTCCGCCTCCTGCTTAAAATACTTAAATACTTAAAATACTTAAATACTTAAAATATTTAAATACTTAAAATACTTAAAATACTTAATACACTTAAAATACTTAAAATAAAACTGACAATTGTTTTCCAATCAATATAAGCCGTACCCCGAAAGTAAGACATAGTGGGGCTTTTGGGGATAAAAAGAAAGTAAGACACTTCTTCCTTTCGGGGAAACACGGTATAATTGAGCCTGACCACACCAGTTTTTACAACCTTCTTGGTAGTGGTCATTAAACAAACACAGCTGTTGTTAAGCTTAACCCATTGTTTGTTTTTTGCCAAAAAACATCTGTAAATTCTGGTTTCCTGCAAAACTGTTGCAAATTGCTGTCATGTGACCATGGGGCATTGCAATTGGCTACAAAAATGGGCCAGTTGCCAAGTGCCCATTACATGATGGAGGGGCAATTTTGGAACTTCAAAACCAAGACGTAAGTAACTTTTCATGGTTCCATTGTAACTTTGAGTCATTGCTGAGCGACCGGTCGTAACTCAAGAACTACCTGTAGGTGCGTTGGAAAAATTAATCAGTTCCAATTACTAACAGAATTAACTATGAACCCTAATTTGTAGAGGTACAGGACCCTTAATACTGCATTTCCATGAGCCCTGGTGGCACAATGGTTAGAATGCAGTACTGCAGGCAAACTGCCCCACAGTCTGGAGTTCGATCCTGATTGGGCTTGAGGTCAACTCAGCTTTCATCCTTCCAAGGTTGGTAAAATGAGGGCTTAAATTGTTGTGGGCAATATGCTGTCATCTGTAAACCACTTAGAGACTGCTGAAAAACACTCTGAAGGGGTACATAAGTCTAAGTGCTAGGTGCTATTTCCTTTCTGTTTTATGATAGCTGTGTGCAACAGAAAACTGACTTTGCTTTTTTTATCCTCGAAAGTCTGTTGCCACTTGTATTCTCCCACATCCTTAGAAAACAGTGTTGCTGTAAAGTTACGCAAATGAGCCACCTTTGGGATTCATGCATAGCATAGAGCCTCTGATTTAAAGCCTTTCTAAAAACTCAGGTTTTCCATGTTTCTTTTCACTTGACCTCAGCATTTAATGAAGAGTCTGCTAAATCGTATTCAGAGAGATTCTATTTTCTCAGATTCTGGGACAAGAAGCAGGTGCGCAGTAAATTCAAGGGGTCTCCTGAGTATTGTTTCTAGTTTCACTCCTAATGTTCTGTGTGACCTTGGATAACTGAAATTGCTTGCTAGCTAGCTTATCCTGTGTTGGCAAAATAGGAGCTGTAGTGGGACTTAGTTTTAATAACTAGCTAGAAATCTCTGATAAAGTCTGGATAACTCTAGCTCAGACATGTCAAACACAAGGCCCAGGGGGCCGGATGCGGCCCGCAAAGTGGTTTCATGTGGCCCGCAAAGCCATCCTGGAAACAGTGAGGGAATGGGCCCCGCTGCCTTGGCCCTGGCCCTGGCCGGCCGGGAGCCAATGTACAATTTTGTGGTGACCATCTATGCTGAAACGCATTCAGTCTTAGCTCCACAAGGCCATCTAGAAACAGCGAGAGACCAGCCACTGCCGTGTCGGCCCCGCCCCCTGGGTGCATGCTGGGGAGGGGTCACCCTTTGTGAGGAATGAAGAAATGCACCATGCCTTGGCGCTTGCCCCAGTCCCACCCCCTTCTGCCGGAGACCCTCAGATCTGTCCCACTCCTGCCCAGGCCCCCACAGGCACCCTTGACGCGAACGATGTAGAGCTGGCCATGCCCACCCAGTAGGCCACACCCACTCCATCCACGCCCACCCAGTAGGCCACACCCACCCAGTAGGCCACACCCACCCGCCCCCCCAAGGGCTACCGCAATGCTGATGCGGCCCTCAATGAAATTGAGTTTGACACCCCTGCTCTAGCTAGTCTACATACTAGTTGGTGGGTTAGTTGGTGTTTCTCTTCTGCCAGCTCCAAGACATCAGATGGTGTAATTTGAGACTGTTCTGAAAATAATATTGAACAGACTGCCTAAATACTGCAATCCTAAATTCCCCAGTGATAAATGATGCTATTAACTAAGAGGGGCAGGATACAAATGGTTTGCGGCCTTAAAAATCTTTACCTTTTTACATCAGATTTCTCCTTGCAAAGAGATCAGGGCAGGGATGAAGGAACATAGCTGGGTGCCTCTTGGTGGCCAAATGGTCAGGAGGGTTTAAAAACAAGAGATACTTGGCTTGTGAGATGAAAACGGCAAAAAAAATATGTGGCAAAAAAGGTCATAAAATCAGCGGCAACTCACTTAACAATGTTCTTGCTTGCTATGGTTAAAATCATGTAATTCAGAGGTCACCAACCTTTGTCGGTTGGCGGATCGGAGGAAAAGGGAGGGGGAAGCATTTTACAGGCGTGTGTGCACGCGCAGACGCACGGGGCCACGAGTACGTGTGCGCCACAAACGGTGGGGCTAGCGTCTGTGTGATACTAGCCCTGCCCCGTTCTTGTGTGGCGCAGCGCCTTGTTTCTGCACCCCGTGGTGCAGCGGCGGTCCCTTTTGTGCCTTGCAGCCCAGCAGCGGCCCGTTTTTGAGCGCCGTGGTGCAGTGTCCTGTTTTTGCGCCATGCAGCCAGGGCACTAGTGCAAGTGAGGGGGAGTGCACGCACACGCATGCACACTGGCCAGCCTATCCCGCAGCCCAGTGGCCAGCAGGCCATGGCCCACCAGCAGGCCGCAGCCGACAGGTGGGGGACCCCTGATGTAGTTGCTAAGCAAATCTGGCTTCCCCCATTGCCAGAAGCCAGGTCACAAATGGCAATCACATTACACCCCCCCCCCAAGACACTGCAACTATGGTAAATACATGTTGGTTGCCAAGCACCTGGATTTTGATCACATGACCATGGGGGGATGCTGCAGTGCTTATAAGAGGACTTTTTTTCAGTGCTTCAGACAGTTGCTAAAGGAATGGTTGTGATCATCATTATCATAATCATAATAAATGAACTTGTTTACGGAACGTGGAATAAATCTTGACCCAAACAATACAATAAGAATTGAGCATTCTCAACAGCCACAAAATAATAATAATAACAATAATAACAACAACAATAATAACAACAAATAACAACAACAACAACAACAATAATAATAAAGTTGGAAGGGACCTTGGAGGTCATCTAGTCCAACCCTCTGCTCAGGCAGGAAACCCTATACCATTTCTGACAAATGGCTGTCCAGTTTCTTCTTAAAAACTTCCAATGTTGGCGCATTCACCGCTTCTGGAGGCAGGTTGTTCCATTGGTTAATTGTTCTAACTGTCTAACTGCTATCATGTCCCCCCTCGTCCTTCTCTTCGTTAAACTAGACATACCCAATTCCAGCAACCGTTCCTTATATGTTTTAGCCTCCAGTCCCCTAATCATCTTTGTTGCTCTTCTCTGTACTCTTTCTAGAGTCTCAACATCTTTTTTACATCGTGGTGACCAAAACTGGATGCAGTATTCCAAGTGTGGCCTTACCAAGGCCTTGTAAAGTGGTATTAATACTTCACGTGATCTTGATTCCATCCCTCTGTTAATGCAGCCTAGCACTGTGTTGGCCTTTTTGGCAGCTGCAGCACACGGCTGGCTCCTATTTAAGTGATTGTCCACTAGGACTACGAGATCCCTCTCGCAGTTACTACTATTGAGCAAGGTACCCCCTATACTATACCTGTACATTTGGTTTTTCTTGACTAAATGTAGAACCTTACTTTTTTCACCATTGAATTTCATTTTGTTAGATAGTGCCCAGTGTTCAAGTCTATCCAGATCTTCCTGTATCCTAAGCCTGTCTTCTGGAGTGTTGGCTATTCCTGCCAGCTTAGTGTCATCTGCAAATCTGAGTTCCCCATGTATCCCCTTGTCCAGATCATTGATGAAGATTTGATTAAGAAAATGCTCAGGGTTTGGAGAGGGAGAGCAAGAAGAAGAGAGATGAAATGAACAATCAACACCACCTGGTACCAGTCACCCCACAGAGATGTTTAGATTACGGTTCTTCAGAATAGTAGAGTTCTTTTCGTGTGGAAATTCCATCCATTTGGAGAATGTCACATTGGGGGGTGAGGTGGGCGGGGTAGATGCACTGCAGCATGCTAATTGTCCACTCCCGTTTTTGAAATTAATGTACAATTTCCATCTGTCCAGGTTCACACCTCTCTAGCTGTGTCCCTTTTGACAACGCCATTAACATGACTAATGCACACCTCTATTTTTAAGAGGTGGGCGTTCTCTGCAAATCTGCATCCTTGACACCCATCACCCAGGGTGGCAAGTACGAACAGGGACGTGAGCAGCCAAGTGTTAAATGCAAGCATTCTAAAAAAAATCATTTCTAGATTATTTGCAAACATTTACAAAGCTGTGTTTTGTTTTGTTGTGTTTTGCCAGCAGCCCATTCCTTCCCGGAGCTAAATATGCCATTTCTGCCACCACCTAAGATTGGGCATGTGGCAGTTTCTTGGCTTTCAAAGGTTGTAGTATCAGGTTTTGGCAAGCAAAGCTGCAGACTGGCCTAGAGCTTGCAAAGAAACAGTGCCCACAGTCTTGGAAAAGCTCCAGGTACAAATGAAGTAAAACTATTAATCTTGACTTCTGCCTTAGCTTCTAGATGGGGAAAATGTCCTGCCTGATCTCCTGCATCTTGTCCAAGATGGATCGATGAAAGGTTAACGTTTCTTTTGAGTGAAGCTTGCTTGTTATAATGGCATGGGTGTCCCATCTCCTTTTATTTATGGAGGTCACTCTCCATTGCTTTCTTTTGGAATGCTTTTGCACGTGCTTCCCATTCTGTTTCCCAGTCCTGGTTGATCTCCGAGCCAAATACAGTATAGTAGTAACCTGGTCAAATTCAGCTTAGTTTTCCAAGACCATTGTAGATTATCTGATCGCCACTGAGTAGGGTTGATAAAGAGTAGGTATAGCATTAATTGCTTTTCTTCTTGGTGATCTCATAAGCATCCCTCAGATGAGAGATCCTGTAATACATCTAGCATTTGAAGAATAGAAGGAATAATTTTTTTCCCCTGTCATTCTGTCACTTTTAGTACAGAAATCAAAATAAGGGGTCAATAGACTGGGTAGTATCTAGAGTTCTAGCAGATAACGGCCAGACATGTTGGAGGAAGACAATGATCAGGGTTGTTCTGATCTCATTGTTTCGTGCCCACCAAAGTTTTCCATAGGGATCATTAAATTAAATAAGCAGTTAATAGGGATAATCTAAAATGAAATTCTAAGCAAGTGCTGGGAGGTTGGCATCTGAATTGTCTTGTCTTATTGCAGTCTTTGGACTCGTTGCTTCCCTGCTAGGTTGTTAGGATTCATGACTTGCCTTGGAGATGTTTATCAACCTTGGTTTTATAAAAGCCTGGTTGTGCAACCACAATCGCATGATCTGGGGAAGGGGCAGTTTTCTGTTGAGACTGAAAAATTAAAGAATAGTTTTTGAATTTTCAAGAACTCTTCATCGGACAAGATCAAACCTGGCAACTTTAAGACTTATGGACTTCAACTCCCAGAATTCCTCAGCCAGCATGTATTAAGACCTTCATAGCTCACGTGGGTGCAGCCAAGGGTATCCATAGCAATTTTTCTAAAGAAAAACAATCACATTCCAATTACTCAACGTTGGTTTGGTTAAAACATTAACCTCCTTCCTAGTTGTGAAATTCAGCTTTTAATTTTTGTACATTGGAAACACTACTGTTGCATTTATTTAAAATTTTACTTTTTGTATTTATAATAAGCGAAGGAACCTTTGGGGGCAGAACTGGAGGACGTTCATTTTTGTGAAGTTCAAGTAAGTTTAATATGTACAGTACATTTGCTTCTTTAGATTACAGCAAGCACAACTCTTTAATTTTTCAGCCAATTTTCTGGCAGGGAAGCTTTTCCAGGATTTTTCTGTTCTTTTTAACAAACAAGTTCCACAGCCTGAACAATGTTGAAAGTCTTGTTTTACAGGAATTGCCAGAAACAACCCCATTTTCTGTGCCACTATTTTTCTTCTCCATCGTAACTTCCCAGAGTTCCTTGGAAGAGAGTAAAAGTGTGCTTAGATTAAACTGAGAACAAACATCTAGCTCACCCACTATAGCAGCGTTTTTCAAACTTGACAACTTTACGATTTTTAGCAATTTTAAGATGTGCATTGGCGGTGTTTCTTCAATTTACCGTAGCGTTTTCCAGTTTTAGCAACTTTAAGATGTGTGGACTTCGATTTCCAGAATTCCCTAGCCAGCCAACCATGGCTGGCTAGGGAATTCTGGGAGCTGAAGACCACACATCTCAAAGTTGCCAAGATTGAAGAACACTGCACTATATAGGTATCCATAATTTTTTCAAGAAATGTTGCAATGTGGTTATTTTTGCAGAACTTAATTTGGCAGAACTTAACTTCCTAGAATGGAAGAATTAATTTACCCAGAATAATCAGATGGTTCTGTTGGAAATTTTCCCTGTTACTGGGGGAGAATATGATGTTGAACAACAACCCACTTTGGGGCAAAAATTCCCAAGAATTCACCCTGCTTTTTTTTATACAGTATTTAGAAGATTAGCACACCAGCACTGCCGGTAGCTGTTTCTAATATGTGATACAGAATCCTTCCCATCTATCTATAGATAAAGTTATCTTTTCCAACTCATTTGCCCCATTTATTTATTAATAATATATTAATAATTATAAATGGCATGTGTATCAGGGAACACAAACTCTTTGGCAGCTTGGCAGGGAAAACTAAAAGGCCCTTTGGTCACCTGAAAATTACAATAACGTATTTGTTTTGCTAGTAACAACAGTGTTTAAAGTAACCAGATTTCTGTACATGTCTGGTATTCAGTGATAAATAAATATTGGAACTGTATTTATACTTTGGGCCAAGGTTGGTAGGTTTTTTTGGATTCTACTTCAACCTTCTTTGGGAAGGATAAGTGTTGAAGTTAAAGGGCTGTTTCCTGCCCAAATGTTTCATATGCACAAAATCTCATTTTTCAAAACGAATGAATTTAGCAGAGACTAAGCTGAAGTTTGCACTTGCTGGAAACAAGCAGCTTGGTGGGGTATCAAGCTTTTTGTCCTGATGGCAGAGAAATTTGTTAGTTTCAGTTTTAACTTTATTTGGGGGTTTTTATGTGGTTGTGCCTAGCTGATGGAATGAAACACACATTATCCTCTGTTACCTGCTTCTACTTGTTCCTGAAAGTATTTTATTGTAGAATTATTATTCTACTCACTTTTCCCATATATAGCTGGTATGTTTTTTTTCCCCATGGTTGAGTTCTAACTTGGTTAAGAATGATGACCTTGGTTAATTGATTTATTGTTGATTCAGGGTAGATTACGACATTTAAAAATTACATTTTTGTAAAAACATGATTTTTTTTATATCTCATAATGTATCCTGAATCCCTCTTTTTGCCAGAAAGGTAGGAGATGTTTTAGGATATATTTTTTTTAAAAATCCCCATTTCTGTTTCCAGAGAGAAATGAATTAATATTATTTTTGTCCTTCCAATTTTTTTTATCTTGAAATGAGATTTAATTCTGTGCAACTTTGCTTGGTAAAAGTTTTCATTTAATTTTTCAGGACCTGTTTGGAGTAATCATAAGATAGTAATCTACTGCTCAGTTGTGAAATTCAAATAACTTTAATATAATATATTAATATATATATAATTAAAGAAATTATAATTAAATATAATTAAAATTATGGCATTATAGGGTTGAGGAAAAAAATGTATGTCTTAATACAAAAGGTTATAGGCCTATATATCAAGTATGTTAAAAATGGCATTTTTAGCCACTAAGAAATATTTCCTATCGATGTTTTTTCTCTGTCTTCTTTTTATGGTTAAATTGTAGTATACAAGAGAAGTAATTATGATATTTCTACAGCTTATGTTATCTAGATCTAGATGCACAGCATAAATATACACAAATGTCTTAGAAGTAATTATATACAGATAATTGTTGACATATAACTATAATTGAGCTCAGAATTGCGGTTGTAAGTTACGGCAGTCATTAAGTAAGTCATGACCACGTCCAATTTAATATTTCTTTTTTTTTTTTGCTCCAGTCATTAAACAAGTCCATTTTCCCCCATGGGTGATTTTTGCCAGAAATCACAATTGCATGACTACAATCACATGACCACGGAGAAGGGCATCTGGAAATAAGAAAAGTCTTCAGCGATAGAAAGATAAATTATTTATTGAATCGGTGATCTGATGTTATGTGCTACTGCAGAATGAATGAGTTGTTTGCAGACGTAGGTTTTGTACAGACAGTTATGATGAAAGATAGTAAAACCCTTTACTGGAACTATTCTATAAACTTTTGTACACATACACCTATGTATGAGAAGTCCATAAAGACAGGTAGACAGTTGCATTGCTTTTCCTTTACTCTCCTATTTTCATCTTCGTTCTGCTTTGCTAAATAAAGGCAAAACCTTTTCTTTTTCGTTTTAAAAAAAAGGAATATAACCTTTTTATGGTTACTACATTTTATGATCTAAACCAGGGGTAGTCAACCTTGGCTCTTTTATGACTTGTGGACTTCAATTCCCAGAATTCCTGAGCCAGCATGCGGAAACCTTTGGCCCCTTCATCACTCATGGACTTCAACTCCCAGAATTCCTGAGCCAGCATGGCTCAGCTTGGAAACCTCTCCCTTTCCCCTCAGCATGGCTGGCTCAGGAATTCTGGGAGTTGAAGTCCACGAGTCATAAAACAGCCAAGGTTGACTATCCCTGATCTAAACTATTCACCCCCCCTCAAGCATAACTAGCATCCTTACGTCCAGCTGCTTCCATTCATAGGTTACAGAAACAACTTAAATTCTGCTATCCATTTTCCTAGGCGATTAGCAGTTTGCTGCCAAATTACAGCTAAAAACATATGCGGTAGCAGGTTGGTTGCAGGTTTTTTTGGCTGGCTTGTTGTACTTTTGGTTCTTTGTTTGTGTATCTCTGCCACATGTGCCACGTTCCCCACTGTGAGATCTGTAATACTCAGTTAAGGACTCCTTAGTTAGTGGATGAAGTGTGGCTACTTTTAGGAATTGGCCAGGTGCTTTATGTTCAATGTTTTGTTCCATTTCCCTAATACAGGGGGTCCTTGACTTAACAATCATCTGTTTAGTTACTATTCGAAGTTACAACGGCACTGGAAAAGGTGACTTAGGACCGTTTTTCACACTTACGACCGTTGCAGCATCCCCACAGTCACATGATCAAAATTCAGACGCTTCTCACAAGCAAAGTCAATGGGGGAAGTTGGATTGTCTTAACAATTTCAGTGATTCACTTCACAACTATGGCAAAAAAAGTTGTAAAATCAAACCTTGCTTAGCAACAGAAGTTCTGTTACTGATTGTGGTCGTAAGTCAAGGACCACCTGTGGATACCATTTTGGAGAAGGATCTACACAAGGGTTGTTAGTTAATGGAAAGACTAGCTGCTGTGTGACTGAATTTAAATCTCTCCCATTTTTCTATTATTTTATCATGAAAGGTTAGATGCGAATATATCTGTTTGGAAACAGTTAACAGCTGCCATGTGAATGGATTACTCAACATCCTGTTGGGATCTATTGGATTTATTATAATCTTTGATTATGAAAAGCATAATTACTTTAGAATGGATTGTTTATGTTGCTGTGCATCTTGCTATGTTGCTTAATAACCTGTTTGGGTGTGTTGGATCTGTGTTCCTCTCTCCGCAGGCTTTCAAATTAAGAAAGAGTGAAAAGACGGAGGCTGCTTGGCTAAGCAAAATCTTTTAGCCAAATGCCACTTAAAAGGGGGAGAAAACCAGCCTGATAACTAAGCTGCAAAGCACAAAAGGTGCTTTCTCCAATATTTTCTAGCTACAGGTAGCCCTTGGCTTGCAACCATTCATTCATTGATCCAGGGCTTTTCAACCTTTTCACAGATTGTACCATTTTTAGGACATGACAATATTTGAGAACCACCAGTGCTTAGCAAGCTGTCAAGGGCTTGATGACTAAAAAAGGGGGGTTGATTTTGGGTTTTACTGATTAGATTCATTCGTTGTTATAGAAATGGCTAGTTTATAATATTATGGAAAAGTAAAAAGTTGAGGTTCAGTGTTAATGCTTCCTTCTACTGCAGGGGTTCTCAACCTTGTCAACTCAGCTTTGCTGGCTGAGGAATTCTAGGAGTTTAAGTCCACAAGTCTTAAAGTTGACAAGGTTGAGAACCCCTGTAAATCTACTGCAACAGAGGAAGTCTGTTCTTTTTCCCTTCTCCCCCTCACTTTCCCCCCCCCTTTTCCTCCCCACTGTGTCCTACTATTTGCTTTTATATTTTTGTATTTTATTCTATGATTGGCCAATCTTTCAAAGTTAAAACAGCTCTGAAAAAATTAAACTATGGCCGGTCTTTACACTTATGACCGTCGCAGCATCCCCAAGGTCATGTGATGAAAAGTCAGGTGCTGGGCAATGTATTTATGGCAGTTGCGGTTCCTAGAGTGGCAGGATCACTGGAACACTATTTGCAATCTTCCCAGGTGGCTTCTGACAAGCAAAGTCAATCAGGAGAGCCAGATTCGCTTAATTACGATGTAATTCACTTAACATCTGCAGTGATTCGCTTAACAACATGGCAAAAAAGTCATAAAAATGAGGCACGGCCCCCTTAATCACCTTGCTGAGAAATGCTCATCCTAATTGTGGTTGTAAGTTGAGGATTACCAGTATGTGCCTAGATGTGTAGTACCTCTTAGCTATATGTCCAGATTTTTCTCCGTCATGTAAATTCAGGGGTCTTCAAACTTGGCCCTTTTATAACTTGTGGACTTCAACTCCCAGAATTCCTCAGCCAGGCACGCTGGCTGAGGAATTCTGGGAGTTGAAGTCCACAAGTCATAAAAGGGCCAATTTTGAAGACCCCTGATATAAATGCTGCTGGTTACAAGCATATTAACAGACGGGGCTAAAACAGATACTTATTTATTAAAGAATATAGTTGTAGGGTCCCCAAAAAGGGAGAAAAGGAAATACAAAAAATCCAGGGTGAAAAACCTATTCATGGGAAAGAGGTATTGTTTGCTGAGATGGGCATCAATAGGAATCAAATAAATAAATACATATCTGTATTGTGTTTTTCCGCATCCTGCAAATATTGTTGTTTAAAAGTATATTAACTGACCAGGCTAAATTAAGGCTGACAAACTTTGATGTTCAGTTTTTGAAATTCCCCTTAAGGAGGATAATGCTTCAGATGAATTTCAGGTTAACTGGAAACTCTGCAGGGTATAATCCCAACACATCTAAACAACAGCCAGTTAGGTATGGCTGTTTACAGAAACTGTGGAATTAAAATGGTTGTTCCTTCTCTTCCTCCCCCCCCCCAAGACTATGAATTATGATTATGAATGAATTTCTACATGGTAGTCTTTACATATGGATGGGCGTCACTTAGTTCACACCTTAAGCTGAATTGAAATGTGCTTTGACTTTTTGGGCTTCACGTCTTTTGTTGATGCTGCTATTGAAGTTAGCAAAATATGGTATATATAGTGGTGGAATTCAAATATGTGAACAACTGATTCTCTGAGTGGATGCCGCTTCCGGAAGTCCATTCTGGGCCTGAGCAACAAAAAATTAGCGACCGGTTCTGCCGAACTGGTGCAAACCGGCTGAATCCCACCACTGGGTATATGACTTCCTGTGTGTCGATTATTATTATTATTTATTTAATAAATAATGCCTTTCAATAAATGTTGATTCCTGATACTGCCTGGACAAGTCTCTGCAGTTTTCTTGGCAAGATGATAATAATAATAATAATAATAATAATAATAATAATAATAATAATAATAATAATAATAATAATAATAATACAAAGACCGTGACGAATAGAAATAGACTGGCAAAAGCAAACAAGGGTAGTACCAATAGTAATAGGCGCCTTGGGTGCAATCCCAAAACAACTGAAGCACCACTTGAACATCATCGGCATTGACAAATTCGCCATTAGTCAATTGCAAAAGGCGGCCTTACTAGGAACCGCTTCCACCCTGCAATGATATCTGTAATACCATCAAACATCCACATCTGCCTAACCCAGGTCCTTGGTAAGGACTCGATAGGTAGACAAAAATGCCAAATCCAGTCTGAACATCTGGCTGACTGTGCAATAATAATTATTATTAATAATAATAATAATAATAATAAAGTTGGGAGGGACTTTGGAGGTCATCTAGTCCAATACCTTGATCAGGCAGGAAGCCCTACACCATTTCAGACAAATGGCTGTCCAGTCTCTTCTTAAAAACTTCCAGGATTGGAGCATTCACAGCTTCTGGAGGCAGGTTGTTCCACTGGTTAATCGTTCTCACTGTCAGGAAATTTCTCCTTAGTTCTAGGTTGCTTCTCTCCTTGGTTAGTTTCCATCCGTTGCTTCTTGTCCTGCCTTCAGGCGCTTTGGAGAATAGCTTGACTCCCTCTTCTTTGTGGCAGCCCCTGAGATACTGGAACACTGCTATCCTGTCACCCCTCGTCCTTCTCTTCATTAAACTGGACATACCCAATTCCAATTTTCAGAAGTGGTGTGCCGTTGCCTGCTTCTTCCTAGGGCGGACAGAGGGTGACTGTCAGATTCATAGCCAAAGCAGGATTACAATTCACCATCTCCTGGTTTCTAGTCTCACAACTTAGCCACCTCAGTGAGAGCCAGTTTGGTCTAATGGTTAAGGTACCAGGCTAGAAAGAGGAGACTGAGTTCAGTGAAAGCCATCTGGATGACTTTGGGTCAGTCCCTCTCTCTCAGTCCCCTTACAACAGCGGTTCTCAACCTGTGGGTCGGGACCCCATTTGGGGTCGAACGACCATTTCACGGGGGTCGCCAAACAATGCAGTCCGCCATTTTTCCCCCCTTTTCCTTACCTGTGCTACTCCCTCTTATTCTATTGGCTTTTGAAAGCCAATAGAATAGACTCTCTTGAATAGAGTCTAATTCTACTGGCTTTCAAAAGCCAATAGGAATTGCCCAGGCTGTCTGTGCCCTGCTGAGCCCGCCAAAAGTCCCAGTCTGCAAACGGTGCTGCAAGTTGTCTGCAGCGAAGGCGAGCGGTCCGGAACTTTCCACCCCTCCCTGTTGAGCAATTACTAAAAATGTAAGTAAAAGAGGGCCAGGGGTGGGAGGCCAGCGGGTGCAGGGAAGGTTGCTGGAGCGCGTGGGGCCCGGCGGGTGCCTTACCTCCCTTGGACTGGGCCAGCTGGTGGCCCAGCCAGTGGTCGCCTTGCGCCGTCGCTGTCCCTTGCCAGCTATGCCTCGGCCGGCACAGGGGGCGGCACCACGCATGCGCAGCACTCCCTGGCAGGGGAAGTCCTTGACTTACGACCGGTTGGGAAGTCCTTGACTTACGACCGGTTGGGAAGTCCTCGACTTACGACCGGTTGGGGTCACGGCATTAAAAAGGTTGAGAACCACTGCCTTACAAGGTTGTTGTTATGGGGAAAATAGGAGGAGGAAGGTATGTTAGATATGTTTGCTGTCTTGTGTTAGTTGTAAAAATAATAACGTTGGATACAAATAATAAATTAATAGTGTAAATCAGGGGTCTTCAAACTTGGCCCTTTTATGACTTTTGGACTTCAACTCCTAGAATCCCTCAGCCAGGGGATTCTAGGATGTAAATAATGCCAAACTGTCTGTCTTATGGCTGATTAAGGCTGATTAATTAGCTCTTGTTCAAGAACCACAATCAAACCAAATGCACTGTGCATGAACTTCTCCTAACTTACAAAGCTAGTGTGTTAGAGAAAGGTTCACTTTTTTTTTGCAGTTTTGGTATTTCTTGTGTGGGCACACACATAAACACATCCTGATTTTGCACGTGTGTGAAAAAATATAGTATTCAGCCCAGGGAGAAGCTTTGCTACTTGCAAGCTTTTTATCCTAGCCTATTGGAAGCACATCTAAGTTCAGAGCAATGCTGTTGAACCTTCGAATCTCCTGCATGCCTCGGCTTAGACTGTACAGTATATTTTAGATGTAAGTCCACAGTAATTCCTTCTTTGATAAGGAATTTAACATTGATCTATCTCTTTATCACATGCCCCCAGGGTCTCTCTTTTGTGTTTTCATGGCTTGCCTTCTTCACATCAAGAGCTAGCTAATTTAATTGCTTTAAATTCTGGCTGACTTTTAGCCATTCATGTTGTCTTACTATAAGTTACTGTAACTTCCCGTGGGAGCCCCACAAGGCTCTTACTTTTAGAGCATCAGATTTTAAAGCATGGAGGAGGAACAAGCACTTTTGTACCACTACAGATATGGGCAACCCCCAGGTTACAAATAAGAACTGTAGCAAAATCTGTCTTTAAGTCAAATTTGTAAAT
The DNA here is from genome assembly GCA_034064705.1 of Bothrops alternatus. Taxonomy (NCBI): domain Eukaryota; kingdom Metazoa; phylum Chordata; class Lepidosauria; order Squamata; family Viperidae; genus Bothrops; species Bothrops alternatus. The sequence continues at coordinate 561,647 of JARGCV010000132.1, forward strand.
AAGCCAGAACGAGTACTTATGCTTCTGATATAATGACAGTTAGTAAATGTTTGTCTCAATATTTTCAGATAATCCTCGACTTACAGTCCAAATTGGGATCAAAATTTCTGTTACTCAACAAGGCAGTTGAGTGAGTCCCACCTAATTTTATTAAGCGAATCAGTGCAATTATTAAGTGAATCACACAGTCATTAATTAAGCCAATCCAGCTTCGCCCATTGACTTAGCTTGTTGGAAGCCAGCTGGGAATGTTGCAAATAGTGATTATACGAGGCCGGGACGCTGCAACTATCAGAAATATATGCTGGTTGCCAAGTGCCTAAATTTTGATCACCTGACCATAGGGATTTTGTGTTGGTTGTAAGTGTGAGAATTGGTTGTAAGTCATTTTTTTTCATTGCCATTGTAGCTCTGAATGACTTCTGAATGAATGGTTGTAAGTTGAGGGCTCCCTGTAGTATATATTGTATCTTTAACTTGGAGTACACATCAAGAGAGGTTTGTATAGAACTTTTCTGTTCCTCATTGTAAATGGCCTTGTAGTAGCTGTGGCCCTCCATAACTGTTGAGTAAACTTTGCTGAACCTGTCTATATTAGGATCTTGCTCCTATAACTTTGCCATCCCTGCTTCAATGAGGTGAAAGGCTTCAGCTAACTTTTTCCATCAAATACTTTTTTTGTTTTGGACTTTTAGGACCTAGTCTTCTTCAAATGCCATCCTCCACTGTTCCAATTATTTATTTATGTATGTATGTATGTATGTATGTATGTATGTATGTATGTATGTATGTATGTATGTATGTATGTATGTATTTATTTATTTATCTATTTATTTATTTATTTATTTATTTATTTATTTATTTATTTATTTATTTATTTATTTATTTATTTATTTATTTATTTATTTATTTATTTATTTATTTATTTATTTATTTATTTATTTATTTGGCCTTGTATGTCGCTCCTCTCCGGAGACTCGGAGCGGCTAACAACATGTATATAAAACATCAAATCTCAATACAAGTCCAAACAAAAATATCTAAAAACAAACTAACACCCACTCATGTTCACCATTCAATCCACAATCATCCCCAGGCCTGCCGGCAGAGGTAAGTTTTAAGGTTTTTAATAATTGCTTTATTACTTCCAATTTATTTTCAATCGTGATTGTTTTCCTTTCCTTTGATACATCGCCAGCGCTTAAATTGTATTTGTGCTTCAGGTTACAAGGGTAAATAAGAGAAAAATGTAAGTCAAAGTTACACACTCAACACAGCATTAATGGGCGCTAGATTTAAAATGGCGGACGGCATTCGCCTTCCTTTGAACTGATGTTCCACTGAAGTCACACAATGTTTCATGGCCATCACAAAGTGGTGGGTACATTTGTTATTACAAACCATTGTGTGTAATTCAAAATTGTAATAGAATAGGCTTCATGGCGGTCTATTCACAACTTGAGGTTGTCCGTAAGTCAGAACATTCTGTACTCAGAGACTTCCTATAGTGGTATATGCTATTTTTTAAAAATAGCATATAATCATAATAGTGCACATTAGAAAAGAATCATTAGGATTGGAAAGGGCCAGGGGTGTGTTCCCTTCCCTCTCTTCATGAAGGGCAGGAACCGAATTAAAACATTCCTGATCAACTGCTGCCCAGACGCCTTAAGTCTTTGGTCCCACTATCCACTAAGAGTTTTTTTTCAGTCAGAATTTACCTTTCTATAACTTTAATTCGTGATTCCATATCTTGCCCTCCAATGTAACAAACAAGACTTCTTGATGTTCCTCTGGGTTTAGATTCTTCTAAACCAGGGGTGTCTAATTGTGGCAACTTTAAGACCTGTGTACTTCAACTCCCAGAATTCCCCACTCAGCCATGATTCTGGGAATTGAGGTCCATAGGTCTTAAAGTTGTCAAGGTTGGACACTCCTGTTCTAAACTTCCCCTTTCCTTTCCTTTCCTTTCCTTTCCTTTCCTTTCCTTTCCTTTCCTTTCCTTTCCTTTCCTTTCCTTTCCTTTCCCTTCCTTTCCCTTCCTTTCCTTTCCTTTCCTTTCCCTTCCTTTTCTTTTCTTTCTTTTCCTTTCCCTTCCCTTCCCTTCCCTTCCTTTCCTTTCCTTTCCTTTCCTTTCCTTTCCTTTCCTTTCCTTTCATTTCCTTTCCTTTCCTTTCCTTTCCTTTCCTTTCCTTTCCTTTCCTTTCCTTTCCTTTCCTTTCCTTTCCTTTCCTTTCCTTTCCTTTCCTTTCCTTTCCTTTCCTTTCCTTTCCTTTCCTTTCCTTTCCTTTCCTTTCCTTGAGATTTACCTGTGTTTTCTGTTTCCTAGAGGCAGGCTTTGCATTTATTTCTGCTAAATTTCAATCTGTTATTTCCAGCCTATTTTTAATATGTTGAGATTGTTTTGAATTTTTTTTTAGATCTGCTATCTTTTTAGATTAGCTATCTTATCCAATTCTGGGTTACTTGCAAGTGTGATAAATATTCATTTTGTCTCCTTGTTCAGTTCATTAATAAAAATGTTGAAAAGCCCAAGATCTACAGTTGAACCTTTTGACATCCCACTAAATATCTCCCACCAGTTTAATGAAGAGCCACACATGAACATTCTTTGGATATGATTTTAAGCCAGCTAATTAATTATCATGCCATTCGGCACATGCTTAACAAGCTTGCTAGCAACAGAGTACTTTGTCAACTGCTTTGTTGAAATCAAGATATATTATAAAAATAATTGGTTGTAGACTTATTCAGGAGGTTACTAAAGGAGATTGGGTTGGTCTGGAAATATCTATTCTTAACAAATCCATGTTAAATTTTAGTTGCTTTCAAGGTGCTTACAGAGTATTTGTTTTATGTTCTCTACCACACTCTTTGCAGGAATTAATGTCATGTGGACTGGCCTGTTATTTCACAATTCCTTCCCCTCCCCCCTCCTTTTTTTTGTTTTTGCTTTTGTGAAAATAAGAAGCACATTTTTCATTCTCTAGTGTAGTCATTTATCCTTCATCATTTCATCCAAGATTATTAAGAAATAATGCATATGGGTTCAGCTAGCAGTGTTTCTCAACCTTGACAATTTTAAGGCATGTGGACTTCAACTCCCAGAATTCCACAGCCAGCAAAGCTGGCTGTGGAATTCTGGGAGTTGAAGTCCACATGCCTTAAAATTGTCAAGGTTGAGAAACACTGAGCTAGAGGATCATCTAAGACAGGTTCCCAATCTTTTGGGCACCAGGGACCGGTTCCGTGGAGAGAGGTTTTTCCACGGACTGGAGGGTGCGTGGTTTTGTGTGCTGCCTGCATCCCACGGATGGGGCTTTGCTTGTTTGTGTGGACCAGTTGCTGGCATGCCGTGACCCAGTACTGTTGTAGGCCCCTGATCTAAGAGATTCAGACTTGGTCAGTCACCAAGTTCAATCCTGTCCTTGTATCTTGTGCTTCACAATTGCCCTTTTGGAGAAGAATAAGCCAAAGTAGGCATTGAACGGTTCTGCCTTTATCGGCTCTTGACATTTTGCCATCTTTATTAAGCAGTCAGCATCCTGATTCTTTTTATTTTGAAAATACTTAAAGGAGTCTTTTTCATTCTTTCATCACTCTGAGTTCTAGCCTTTCTGATGCTGTCTGGGCAATTCCAACTACCGGGTACTTACATGCATCCTGCCTCACCTTTCACTTCCTAGAGATGTCTATTTTTTTTTTTCTTTTTCAGATCTTTAGCAAGCTTTTTCTGCAGTCATATTCACTTCTTCTGCTGTTAAATTCCTCCCTGGAATTTCAGGCAGTAAAATGACAAAGCAATGAAAAGGAGTCCCCGTGGATTCTCCAGTACAGGAAATGGAGAATCCACCAATGGGTTTTCTCTGTCTGCCTGCTCGCCCCCTCTGCTAGGAGATCCAGTCTTAACTTGGTCTTAGCTCTAGCAGACGTCTCAGGTTTGGCTCTCAGCAGATAGCAGGTTAGGACAAATACTCATTGGTGGATTCTCCTCTTTAAACCTTTGATAAAATATATTTGGCATTCCCCTTAACAAATTCTAATAAATTTCCACTGGGCTCAGTGTTAATTCCCTTGGTTAAGGTGTAGGGGTGGAAGGAGGGGAGGCCTTGCAGCTTTCCTGCATTCCTTCCCCAGGGCTCTGGGGAAAAGATTCCAGGCAGGGCCTGCGTGGAACTTTCCCCAGACCTTTCTTCCTCTCCCCCCCTTTTGTTCTTTTGGTGCCTGGAGCTTGTTTCCAGGCAGCAGCTCGGAGTCCTCGGACTCCTGATAGTCTATTTTCAATTAGAAAAAGTTGCGGCCGCCATTTTGGAATCTTACTCCGCTAGTCATTGTCCCAACTGTAGGGGGCGCTGCTCATCTCCATTTCCAGGCCATTGAGCCAGTGCTGTCGGAAGGCATTGCCGCGGTCAGGTGGCCAGCATGACATCCTGGAGCGCTGTTACCCTCCCACCGAAGTGGTACCTATTTATCTACTTGCAGTTGCATGCTTTTGAATTACAGGCAGTCCTCGAATTAAATGTCCAATGTTATGATGGTGCTGAAAAAAGTGATTTACAATCAGTCCCTGCACTTACAACCCTTTTAGATCCTCTCAATCATGTGACCACGATATGGGTATTTGGCAACCAACATGTATTTGTTGGTTACCGCATTCCTGGGTCCTGTGATCCCCATTTGTAACCTTCCCAGGCTTCTAACAAGCAAAGACAACGGGGAAGCTGGGTTGGCTTAAATCTGATATAACTCATTTAACAATCACATTGCTTCTTAACGGAAGTTCCAGTCCCAATTGTGGTGATTAGTCAAGGACTACCTGGATGCTTCTTTATAGGAATGCCCATCCATCTTACGCTCCTTTTGCTGTTAGCGTCTTCTGACCTGGAATCCTGCTTATTCTTGCTCTCTGATCATTAATGCATGGTTAATGGCTAGATTAATGACTTGCCTTATTTCAGGTTTGTTGTAGCTTCCATAGAAGTGCATCCATCACTTTTTTAAAAATCAAGCTTGTAGCTCTAATGGTTGCCAGGAAATCCATGTAACAGGGTTCTCATTACTAAGGATCCTGCTGATTCAGCTTCCTTGCAACTATTTAATATTGCACAGCATAGCTCCTTCCTTCCTTCCTTCCTTCCTTCCTTCCTTCCTTCCTTCCTTCCTTCCTTCCTTCCTTCCTTTCCTTTCCTTTCCTTCCTTCCTTTCCTCCTTTCCTTTCCTTTCTTTTCCTTTTTTCCTTCTTCCTTTCCTGTCTTCCTGTCTTCCTTTCCTTTTTTCCTTCCTTCCTTTCCTTTTTTCCTTCCTTTCCTTTTTTCCTTCCTTCCTTTCCTCCTTTCCTTTCCTTTCCTTCCTTCCTTCCTTTCCTCCTTTCCTTTCCTTTTTTCCATCCTTCTTTCCTTTCCTTTTTTCCTTTTTTCCTTCCTTTCCTTTCCTTTTTTCCTTCTTCCTTTCCTTTCCTTCCTTCCTTCCTTCCTTCCTTCCTTCCTTCCTTCCTTCCTTCCTTCCTTCCTTCCTTCCTTCCTTCCTTCCTTCCTTCCTTCCTTCCTTCCCAGAACATTCTTATCCACCTCTTCCCAAATCCACTTTCTTGGGCTGATGCAAAGGAGGTGAACAGTTGTAGGCTGGCTGAGGAACTTGTTCTCTAGCCTCCACAGCAGTGTTTCTCAACCGTGGCAACTTGAAAAAGTACTTCAACATGACTGGCTATGAAATTCTGGGAACTGAAGTCCACACATCTTCAACTTGAGAAAAGTGGTCTAGAGCCGTGTCTCTCAACCTTAGCAATTTGAAAATGTCAGGCTGGAGAATTCTGGGAATTGCTAAGATTGGAGAACACTGCTCTAGAGGGAGATTGGGACGGAGAGAGCTGAGAAATATATATTACCCACCTGGTTTCTCCTTCTTGTTACTTAAAACAGGGTGTAAAGGCAACCGTAGAGACAATGTTATATCGAGCTGCTTTCTATATTAATTCTATAGGAAGAGTGATGCTGAGTGCTTATTTTTGTGTGTTACCTGCTGTTGCCATCCTGTCACAAAAATCATTCTGAAGCCTTAAATATTAAATTAAATATAGAAATATGATCATAATAACTAGAATCTATAGGATACTCATTCTGCTCTTCCCTCTGATTGGAAGAGCCTAAAGCAGTGGTGGCGAACCTATGGCACGTGTGCCAGAGGCGGCACTCAGAGCCATCTCTGTGGGCACGTGCGCCATCGCCCCAGCCCCGCCTCCCGTCACGGCCCCCTCCTCACCAGCCGCTCCCCTGGAGGAGAGTCGCCCCCGAGCCTGGCCTGCACGGAGCAGTGCAGCCAAGGACATGGCAGCCAGCAGCAGGAACAAGACTCCACCACGCAGTTAATGCTGTGGGGCCCGGGTGGAGGACCTAGCTGCCATAGTGCTGCTGGACCACCTGGGTGATCGGTGGGCCATGGAGGCAGTGAGTGGCCTGGTGGGGGGAAGGGGCAGACGGGAGGCAGTTGGGGGGCAGGGGCGGGGCCGGTTTTTGGGCACTCAGTCTGTAAAGTTTCGCCATCACTGGCCTAAAGTATGAACTGTAGACCAGCTGCAGTCAGAAGGAAACAATGAGGTAGGGGATTATGGACACAGTAGCATGGCACATTAGGTGTCAACGCTGCAAATACTGTATATTCTTGCTTTGACAATATGCAAAACTGTCTGGTATTTTTTGGGGTTAATACAGAGCTTAGAGAGTGGGGGTAAAGCCCGGGAAAGAAAGAGGAAGAAAACCTTTGACCTTCACACTAATTGGATAATGTGATATATGACAGCTAGTTTAGGGAGAGAACAACTGCTCAGAGGAAGAGAACTTAGATCTTAGCAACTTAGATCTTAGCATAAACTTTGTTATGCCTGTGCCGACATTTTGAAACAATAAAAGACTTTTAGGGAAATCATGCCTGGAAGTTCTTTGAAGTGTTTCATTAGCCGGAACCATATCATTAGGAAAATCAGGTGAGGGTTCACTCCTCGTCTGATACCGATATTCAGGAGGCTGCAGTGAAGGAAGCCAGGAGTTCAGTCTTCGGCCTTACAAACAAGGAGACTCAATTCTCAGCAGTCCATAGAAAAAACATTGATGCCTTAAGACAGGTAATCCTCAACTTACAACAGTTCATTTAGTGACCATTCAGAGTTACAAGGGCACTGAAAAAGTGACACGTTTCACACTTATTGACCATTGCAGCATCCCCATGGTTACATGTTCAACGGTCAAAGGCTTGGCAACTGACTCATATTTATGATGTTTGTAGTGTCCCTGGGTCATGTGATCCCGTTTTGTGAACCTTCTGACAAGCAAAGTCAATGGGGAAGCCAGGTTACTGATTTATCAACTGTCATGATTCACTTAACAACTGTGTCAAGAACGGTCGTAAAATGGGATGAAGCTCACTTAACAAATGTCTCACTTAGCAATAGAAACATTGGGCTCAATTGTGATCTTAAGTTGAAGACAACCTGTACTGTAAACCTAAGGACCAATTAGTTCTAAATAGAGCTAATATTACTGGACTCTTATAGCCCCACCCCATTCATAAATCTCGCTAAAGACTACCCTGTGGCCAAAATTGCTCTGTTTTAGGCCTCTGTCAAAGAGCCGGTAGCACTGTCAGGAAAGGCTGGCCCAGAATAAACATTTATAGGGTTTGAAAATAAATGTCTTAAATTCTTGATTATAGCTTTCTTGGATTATTTCAGTTATTTGGGAAGAAATCTTTTTTTCATTTGGGGTATTAGCATTCTGCACACGTAATCTGTCTCTGATCTGGCTCACATAACACATAAGCTACATCTTCTTTAAGAATTGTTTACTGGATAAGCCCACAAGGGCTGGGGTTTTTTTTAGATGAAATGGGGATTGTCTGTTGAGGTTCTGCTAGGACACCAGGGGTTGCCTCCCCAGCTTTGTAGAACCACCACATGCAAAACTGGGAAATGCTTCCTTCGCCCATTTTTATAACCAAGGGTTAGGATTAAGATTAGGGTTAGGGCAGTGGTGGCGAACCTATGGCACGGGTACCAGAGGTGGCAATCGGAGCCCTCTCTGTGAGCACACATTTATTTATTTATTTGTTTGTTTATTTTGGACTTATATGCCGCTCCTCTCCGAAGACTCGGAGCGGCTTACAACATATATATAAAACAACAATTTCAATCTAAGTCAAAGCAAAAAATATTTAAAAATAAAACCCCACACATATTCATCAGTCACACAACAATCCACAATCATCCCGAGGCCTGCCGGCAAAGATAGGTTTTAAGATTCTTTCGGAAGGCCGGGAGGGTGGGAGAAATGCGGACTTCAGGGGGCAGTTGGTTCGAGAGGGCGGGTGCCACAACAGAGAAAGCCCTCCCCCTAGGGCCCGCCAGACAACATTGTTTCGCTGACGGGACCCGGAGGAGGCCGACCCTGTGCGCTCTCACCGGTCGTAGGGAAGTATGTGGCAGAAGACATGCCGTTGCCCCAACCTTGTCTCCCCCCGCAACCTCCTCCTCTCCAGCAGCCCCCCTGGAAGAGAGTCACCCCCGAGCATGGCCCACACGGAGCAGCACAGCCAAGGACATGGCAGCCAGGCAGCATAGACAAGACTCTGCCCTCACACCCCATCATGCAGTTGATGCTGCAGGGCACGGGCAGAGGGCGTGGCCACCATAGCGCTGCTGGGCTGCCTGTGCGATCTGCGGCGGGCCCTGGAGGCAGTGAGTGGTCCTGTGGGCAGGCGGGACGGGATGGGGGGCAGAGCAGGAGCAGGGCAGGAGGGTGGAGCGTGGGTAGGGCCAGTTTTTGGGCATTCGGTCTCTAAAAGGTTCGCTATCACTGGGTTAGGGTATAAACCAAGGGATTATTCCATTGCAGGTGTAGAGGTAGTTCTTGACTCACGACGGTAAGGGAACCTGTCCATTACAACTGTAACTTGCGACGGTCGTAAAGCAGATCGTCACATGACCCATCCAATTTTACAACTTTTTTTGGTGGTGGCTGTTAAATGGAATGACCGTGGCTGTTAAGTGAATCCATGGTCATTAACTGAGTTCTTTGTTTGTCATGGGGTGTTTTTGTCAAAAACAAAAACAAAAAAACACCCAGAAATAAACACTGGTTTTCGGCAAAAACATTGTAAATGGTGGTCACAGGACTGCAAATAGCCACTGATGAGTGCCCAAAATGTGATCACGTGACTGTGGGGGGGAAAGGCAGCTATTGGAATCTCAGAATTAACTCTTTTGGGTGGGGGGATGACTTTTTGAGCAGTTGCTAAGCAATTGATCATAATCAAAGACTACCTGTATAACCATTTCAGGTGCAGGGAGAATGGATCAGTCTGATAGCTCTGGTGTCTTCTTTCCAAGCTGCATGGGTTTTGGTTTTTTTTGAGCAAATGCTACTTCTTGGTATACGCAAAGGACCACAAGCACGCTACCAAATAAATAAAACTTGCAATCAGATTCTAGTCTTTTAGGCTTGATCACCAGTCCCATTTTAAGTTGGCTGTTCATTTACTCGGCTGCATCAAAAGAAGAATCCATTTATCTGGTCTCAAAACAGAATTTTACCAAGATATTAAAGAAAAAGAAATGTTTATGAAACTTCTACCTCAGGATCTCCGGTTAGGGACTATAAAAGATTGCACTATTATGGGGACGAAGTTAATTCAGAAACGCAAGTGAATAATAGGTGATAGACCAGATACAGTAGATAGACCATAAATAAGAGTAACACCAACCAAACAAAATGTATCTGGCGCAGATTTGAGGATTGACGTGAGGAGGGAAGAATGTATATCAAACCAGACGTTTACAAAGACTAATACCTAATGTTGTATGCTATGTTCTAGGATGATTGCTTCTCAATATGATTCTATGTTTAATGTTGATCACTTTAATATTGAAAAAGCGGATTGAATATCTACCTCAGGTTATTGAATTTCTACCTCAGGATCGTTGGTTAGGGACCAAAAAGATTGTACTAATACTGAAATGAATAATAGGTGATAGACTAGAGACAGTGGATAGACTATAGATGAGAGAAACACCAATCAAATAAAGTGTAACAGGCGTATAGTTGAGGCTTGACGTGAGGAGTGAAAAATGTTTACCAAATCAGACGACTACAAAGACTAATACTTAGTGTTGTATACCAGGTGCTATGATGATTGCTGCACAATATGATTTTATGTTTAATGTTGATTGTTTTAATAAAAGTTTTTACAAAAAAAAAAAAAAGGAAATGCAGAAGAAAAAAAAAGAAAAAGAAATGTAAGATTTTCCTTCTTTGGAGTCATAGCCATAGGTGTCGTGCTAATTGCCTCCGAGTGCTGATCTTCTCTGTTTTCATGCTTCGTGCCATTTAATAACATTTGTTACAAGTAGTCCCTGACTTATGATCACAAATGGAACTGGAATTTCCATCATAAATCATGGCGATCTGAAGTCAAGTCAGACCCGATTTGACCACAATTTTTATGGTAGTCATTAAACAAGTCATCATGGCCGTTAAGTGAATCCAGTTCTCCCATGCATGTTTTTTGCTGGACATTGGCAAAAAAAAAGGGGGGGCCACAAATTGTGTTCACGAGAACACAGAATGCTACAGTAAGTCATAAATGCGAAAAAGTGGCCCAGCACCCAAATTGTGATCATGTGATCCATGAAGTAAGTGCTCCATTGGTTGTACGTGTGCGTACAGGTCCTAAGTCATTTTTTTCCTAGACCAGTGGTGGCGAACCTATGGCATGAGTGCCAGAGACGGCACTCGGCGCTCTCTCTGTGGGTACGCACACCGTTGTCCCAGCCCCGCCTCCCCTCGCAGTCCAGTCCTCACCAGCAGCCCCCCCAGAGGAGAGTCACCCCTGGGTGTGGCCCACAGAGAGCAGCGCAGCCAAACACATGGCAGCTGGGCAGCACATGATGCTGTGGGGCATGGGTGGAGGGTGTAGCCACCATGGCACTGCAGGGCTTCCTGGGCGATCCGCGGCAGGCCGTGGATGGCCCTGAGGGCAGGCGGTGGGAGGGCAGAGCAGGGTGGGGGCAGACGGGTGGGGCGGGGACGGGGCAGTTTTGGGGCACTTGGTCTCTAAAAGGTTCGCCATCGCTGTCCTAGACCATCGTAACCTTCAACCATTGTTAAATGGTTGCATCTGTTGTAATTTGAGGACTACCTGAAGTTGGAAAAAGTCCTGTCAGACTCCTAAGTGTTTGCTGCCATAGTTTAAGGCAGCTCTCCTTCTACAAAGTCCTAATATGGAGGTAATTTACAATTTTAATAAACAAGAGTGCCCACTCGGAAGGCAATGTTAATCTGTTTAAGGTTTTGGCATATAACATATTCAAGAGTGAACACACAAGGAATAAAATGTTACAAAACCAGACCATTTTTTCCCCTATGAACCCAGTCTTCAAAGACATCTTGACAAGGTGACCTGAAGTAGGCACCAAGGCCAGATTTATCTGAAATAAAAAGATTTATAGGCAGTTTTTTTGTCTCCAAAAAGGGGTCACAAAGTAGTTTACTACCATTATAGAAAAGAAATAACAATCTTCAAAGCAGTTACTTAGAAACCAGCATAAAAAGACTTGGGGTAGAAAAACAGGACTGTGAAAAGCTTCATACAATAAATCTCTCGGCTCGCTCACCAAAATTTCCTGAGAGCGCCCAGAAAACTTCCAGAGCTGATCGAATCCCTGAAAAAGAATCTTGCCGGTATAAAATATTTAATCATCTGGCTCTCAGTGGTAGCTCAAAAGAAAATACATTTTTGCATCTGTCTGATATTGAATCTGGTGTAGAAGAAAGCACAGATCCGTGCACAAAAGGCTGCAGTCAAAAAAGTGAGCAGGATCAGAATGAAAACTAAATTCCATTTACTTTATATTATCTGTACACTTATTATTTGTCCTGCAACTGTGTAATTTTTCCTTTTCTCACAATGTTGGAAACTCTCTAAGGGCCATCTGAAACCTGGGCAGATGACCCAGGTTGTCTTTTTGTGACATCGGTTTGAAAGATTCTGGCTTCATCAGTTAATTAGGGAGCAGCTTTAAAATGTCCATTATTTGGCTATAGGTAGTCCTCGGGTTAAGACCATAATGAAGACTGCCCATCACGGTCATGACTTGTGATGACCATAAATCAGGTCATCCATGCAACTGATCTGATTTTAGAACATTGTGCAGCAGTTGTTAAACAAATATTATGGGGATGGGAATGGAATTAATGAATGGAATGGAACGGAACAGAACAGAATAGAAAATATGGAATGGAGTAGAGTAGAATAGAGTAGAATAGAATAGAATAGAATAGAATAGAATAGAATAGAATAGAATAGAATAGAATAGAATAGAATAGAATAGAATAGAATAGAATAGAATAGAAAATATGGAATAGAATAGAATAGAATAGAATAGAATAGAATAGAATAGAATAGAATAGAATAGAATAGAATAGAATAGAATAGAAAATATGGAATAGAATAGAATAGACTAGAACAGAACAGAACACAATAGAATTCTTTATTGGCCAAGTGTGATTGGAGACACAAGGAATTTATCTACAGTGCATAAGCTCTCAGTGTATATGCAAACAACAAAGTGATAGGTCATACAACATAGATCCTAGATACAGTCAGTAAACATAAGTTACAACAACAAGGGATAAATCACAGATACCAATAGGAGAAGGTATTAGGGAAGATGGAGAAAATGAGAAGATGAGAAAGATCATGTCAATATCTGCATGGGTAAAATATCTTCAGGCCTAAGATGATGTTGTGGGAACCAATGTGCACCTATGGTTCTCTGTGGCGCCGCGATTAGGTCAAAAATGAAGTGAAACTTTAGGATGGAGGCAGTCTACAGCTTCTGACCACAGTTGGGACCGGAGTTTCCATCACTAAACAATGCAGTAGTTAAATGAGTCATGTAACTCTGCCCAATTTTATGACCTTTTTGCCGTAGTCACTAAGTGAATTCGGCTTCCTTCCTTTGCCTGCTGGAAGCAGGCTGGGGAGGTCCCAAATGGTGATCACGTGACCCTGGGACAATGCAGCCGTCATAAATGTGAGCCAGTTACCCCTCTGCTGCAACCGTCTCACAAGTCATTTTTTTCCCCAGCAATGTCATAACTTCCGACGGTCTCTAAATGAATGGTTGCAAGTCGAAGACTGCCTGCAGTTGGTAAATAACATACTTTGGTTTAAGGGGAACGAATTGCATGAAAATCTGGAGCTAGATAAGCTACTTATACTCTGGAGCCTTGTACGGGAGGTTGAATTTTTGCTGGTAAATTCCATTTTTGCACAGTATTTAATCCCACACTTGACCGTGAAACCTTAATAATCCCTTCCTGCCCCCCTACACAGTATTTCTCTTTATTTATCTGACCGTCTGTGAAACTCTGCTTTGCAAGAGGATTTTTTTTTTATTTTCTCACCTTCACAAACAAATGTCCTCTGAAATCCCTAAAGCAAATGTTATTTGACTTTATTTTGTTGCCTGCCTTAATTAATGTGAGTCTGCCCAGATGCTGGGCTTTGGAGAGGGAGAGAAAGGCCAAACCAGAGCTTAAACAATTTGGCCTCTTTCCTTCTCCAGGGCTTCACACTGTGGGGCAGCTTTTCTGTGGCAGGCCCGACAATTACTGAATTCAACTCCCAGAATTCCCTGCGAACATCAACTGAGGATTCTGGGTATTCTAAAATTTAAGGTCAGTACATCTAGAGGGCACCAAGTAGGGGAAGAAAATACAGGTAGACTATATAATTGAGCCCATTGCTAAGCCAGACAATTGTTAAATGGATGTTGCCCCCATTTTGCAACCTTCCTCAACACAGTTAAGTGTACCACTGCAGATGTTAAGTTAGTAACACAGTTGTTAAGTGAATCTGGCGACCTCATTAACTTGGCTTGTCAGAAAGTCGCAAAAGGAAATCACATGACCCCAGAACACTACAACCATCACTTTGCTGATGACACTAAATTGTTCCGGGTTGTGAAAAGTGAAACTGATTGTCGGGAGCTCCAGAAGGATCTCTCGAAATTGTGTGAGTGGGCAACAAAGTGGCAAATGCATTTAACCTAAACAAGTGCAAAGTTATGCACATCGGGGCAAAGAACCCCAATTATACTTACCAACTGATGGGGACCAAACTTTCTGAGACAACCCAAGAAAGGGATCTTGGGGTTTTGGTGGACAGCTCGATGAAGATGTCAACCCAATGCGCAGCAGCAGTAAAAAAAGCAAATTCCATGCTTGGCATGATTAGGAAGGGAATCGAAAATAAGTCAGCAAGTGTTGTATTGCCTCTGTACAAATCGATGGTGAGACCACACTTGGAGTACTGTGTACAGTTCTGGTCACCGCACCTCAAGAAGGATATAATGGAACTGGAAAAGGTGCAAAAAAGGGCAACAAGAATGATCAAGGAAATGGAGCGCCTCCCTTATGAAACCAGATTGCAACGCCTTGGTCTCTTCAGCCTTGAAAGACGGCGTTTAAGGGGTGACTTGATCGAAGTGTATAAAATCATGCATGGGATAGAAAAGGTGGATAGAGAAAAATTCTTTTCTCTATCAAACAATACCAGGACAAGGGGGCACTCCCTAAAGCTCATAGGTAAGAAAGTGAGGACAAATAAAGGGAAATATTTCTTCACCCAGAGGGCCGTTGATTTGTGGAATTCACTTCCAGAAGGGGTCGTGACAGCTGTCAGCCTTGACAGCTTCAAGGCAGGGCTAGATAGATTCATGGATGCCAAGTGTATCGGTGGTTATTAAAATGGATGTCCATGTGCCGCCTCTATGTTGGTTGAGGCAGGCAGGATTCCCTTGAGTACCATTTGTTGGGGGTCAAGGGAAAGGGAGGGTTTTGCCTTCTCTTTCTGCTCAAGATCCCCATGTACAATTGGTGGACCACTGTGTGACACAGAATGCTGGACTCGATGGGCTTTGGCCTGATTCAGCAGGGCTCTTCTTATGTTCTTATGTTCTTATATAAATACTGGCCAGTTGCGAAGCGTCCGAATTTTGATCCTGTGACCACAGGGATGTTGCAATGGTTATTGTTAAGTACTTCGTTCGCGTGCGAATGATGAAGACACATGGCGATGTTAAACAGCTCTTTATTCTCCTTCTAACAACACCCGAACCAAAACAGGCCCCTTTATATGGCCAGAAACCCGTACAATGACAAGCAACAGTAATAGAGCGTTTTCGCGCCTGGCACATGCGCACAAGGCCGGCACCGCTCTGTCTGGTCCCGGGCAGCTTTGGAATGCCCGGAACCAATGCAACGTCCTGAGCCTGCTTTTGCAGGCTCAGGACACAACACTTATCAATGTCAAAGACGATCATAAGTCACTTTTTTCAGTGCCGTTGTTACTTTAAACCAGGGGTAGGCAACCTTGGCTCTTTTATGACTTGTGGACTTCAACTCCCAGAATTCCTGAGCCAGCCTGGCTCAGCTTGGAAATGCTCCCTTTCCCCTCAGCATGGATGGCTCAGGAATTCTGGGAGTTGAAATCCATGAGTCATAAAAGAGCCAAGGTTGCCTACCCCTGCTTTAAACGGTCACTAAAGGAATGGTTGTAAGCTGAGGACTACCTGTATATCAGTGTGTGAAAGAGCACATTCATAAGATTGCTTCCAACGACTTAATAACCCATCAATACCATCTTAATCTGAATGAGAGAAGTGAGGTTGCAGATGACAGGAAAAGGAAATGCTTAATCCCGGCTCTGCTCCCTGCTTTTTTTGGTGGTGGTGGGGGAAATCAGCCATTTTTTTCTTGAATTACCTATAAATAAATTAACTGTAGTAGAAGAAAAACATCTGGGCAAAGCTTCAAGCTTAGCTATTGTAAATCAGTGGTAAGACGAGTTCAGGAAGTCCTGCCTTTGCCCCAGGACAGACGTCAGTGTGCATATAAATTTGATAAACACTATAAACATCTACTTTAGTAAGACCCAAGTAGATTTGTAGCTTTATCTGTGAGTGGTGCATAATTGACTCTGCTCTCTGCCTCAGCTTTTTTATATCTGACATTGATGGATTGACTTTCTGGTAAAGGAAATAAAACACCAAAGGAAACTTTGGAGATGGAATGAAGCTTCAGCCCTCTCTTTTGCAGTAAGGCCACACTTGGAATACTGCATCCAGTTTTGGTGGCCACAGTGTAGAAAAGATGTTGAAACTCTAGAAGGAGTGCAGAGAAGAGCAACAAAGAAGATTAGGGGACTAGAGGCTAAATATATAAAGAACGATTGCTGGAATTGGGTATGTCTAGCTTAATGAAAACAAGGACTAGGGGGGACATGACAGCAGTGTTCCAATATTTGAGAAGCTGCCACAAAGAAGAGGGAGTCAAGCTATTCTCCAAAGCGCCTGAAGGTAGGACAGGAAGCAACGGATGGAAACTAATCAAGGAGAGAAGCAACCTAGAACTAAGGAGAAATTTCCTGACAGTGAGAACAATTCATCAGTGGAATGGTTTGTCTTCAGAAGTTATGGGTGCTCTAACACTGGAGATTGGACAGCCATTTGTCTGAAACTGGACAGCCATTTGTCTGAAATAGTATAGGGTCTCCTGTTTGAACAGAGGGCTGGACTAGAAGACCTCCAAGGTCCCTTCCAACTCTGTTATTTTGCTATTGTTTTATTTTTCTTCACTGCCCTTGTAAATTGGAATGGTTGTAAGTCTTAGGTTTGATCAAATTCCCAAAAATTGAGTTACGTAGGAGTCTGGTCCCTGCTAGCAAAATGCTTCTTATTGTGACTATTGATGGAGTCTTGCTGGGTGGAAAAGGCAGAAGCTTCTTCCAGACATCCTAATCTCTTTCTCCCTAACCTTACTCTGCCCTTCAGGGGTCTGGATATGGTTGATCTCAGCAGCTAAGAAAGGTCAACTTGGGTCAATACTTGGGTGTCAAAGCACCTGGAAAGTTGAAAAAAAAAACCACTCTGGAAGAAAGCTAAAGCCAAACTGTTTATATAACGCTGTCCAGAAAACTGCATGCATGCAATCGCCAAGAATCAAGTCCTATTTAAGAACATCTTTAACCTTGTGTGGCCTTTTGGACTGAGCTACTTAAAGGGGTGGTATGCTGTTAAAAATGCAGGGGGGGACTTCCGGTTCCGGATTGCGGCCCCTTTAGCCGCACCGGGAGACTTGTCTCCTCGTTCGGCTAGTTTCCCTCCGCTGGTAGACCCCTGCAGGGGTCAAAAGTCGCGCCTGGAGGGCGCGACTACCGTCGACGAGGCTGCGCTCAGCTGCAGAAGAGCGGCGGCTCCTCTAGCTGTCCGAGCTGACTCTGAGGGCCGAAAGAGAAGAAGATCGGCCATAAAATGGCCGATCACCTAGCCGCACCAACGGCAAGTCACAAGAACAACTAAGCATGAAGAACCACCGTGGTGAATCCGGGTGAGACCTTTCCTTCCCTCGCTATCCTGAC
Source organism: Bothrops alternatus (assembly GCA_034064705.1). NCBI lineage: Eukaryota > Metazoa > Chordata > Lepidosauria > Squamata > Viperidae > Bothrops > Bothrops alternatus. The sequence continues at coordinate 579,116 of JARGCV010000132.1, forward strand.
TTTTCCTGTAAACAGTTTTTATTTTCCCTTATTAAGAAAGCGGCGGCTGCCTATATGTGGAAAGAAAAGCTAAAAAGAAAAGGATTAATTTTTATGTGTGTGGTTGTTTTTTTTTACTATTTGACTGCTGTGGGGTGAATTTCAGGGGAAAAGAAGGAAAAAAGGAAGGATACCTGAAATCACAATTATATACTTACTAAAATGCAGTTGGAGTATGACAACTGCAATTAGTACAGCCTAAAAACAGGATATAGATTATAATCACATGTGCTTGATGACTTTTGTAATTGTATAAAATTTAATAAGCAATACCATATTCAATTTGAGCTATATTTATATGACTTTGTCTTTGAATGATTGGACATCCTGATCACCATGTTGTGTCCTAAGCTTTTGGGGAAAGATGGCAAAAATCAGTAAAAAAAAATATTTATTTTTTTTTAAAAAAGAAATATTTACCAAGAAGATTAAAATAGAAATATTAATGTATAATACAGATAGGAAAATTTGGAGAGAGGAGTTGCTCGGACATTACCCCTGAGCTGCATCTGAAGAGGGATGAGAGGGAAGAAAGGAGAGGAGAGAGGAAAGAGTGAAGGAGGGGAGAAGGAAGTAGGAAGGTTGGAGGAGAAGAGGAGAAGTGGAGAGAAAGGGAAGGAGAGGGGTGGGGAAAGAGGGAAGTAGGGAAGAGAACAAAGGGAGAAAGAAGGTAGAGAAGAAAGAGTGTGGATGCGGTGAAAGGGGAAATGGGCGAGCAACACCAAAAGTTATGTGTAGGTATTTATCTCATTTCATTAAAAGTATTGTATATATGAATGTAAAAGAATGTATGGTAACATCTCATAAATATCATGGTAGATGTATCGGGGAGAGTTTGGAATGAAATTGACAAAATCTTAAAATAGGTTTTACAGAAATCTATGACAGAAGTGGAATATATTAAGTTTTTATGTTTTTGTTTTTTGTTTTGTGTGGGTGAGGGAAACAGAAAGATGAAAGTGAATGTATTAAGTTGAGCTGTTTATGTATGTTTTTATTTTGGAATTTTTGTTTACCCAATCACCACGGTGTGTTTTAAGCACCTATTGTTAAAATCATAAAACCAATAAAATATTTTTCAAAAAAAATGCAGGGGGGGAGGAGACACGCGTACACTACATTGAGCCCCTTGTAGCAAAATTACTTTTTTTTTTAAATATAAAAGCAGTAAATAAATGCAGTCGAGGTTGAGAAGTGATGAGAACCCAAAGAAGCAGGGCGTTAAGGAGAAACTTGACTTCCTCTGAATCACAGGGAAACTTAGCTCGGCGGGTAATTTCCACACATTTGGAGGAGACCAGGGAGAGAAGAAGTACCTTTCTTCCACATTTTTTTCAACCAGATCAGCAGAAACTTGATTTATTTATCTATTGACTTACTGACCCCTTCCTTGGAAGAAGTGGACTGAGACTGGAATCTCAAGCTTTTGAGAACAAGGGAAGCCTTCGGATTGCAACTTTTTATTAAAAAATGGTGTGGAAGGAAAGCTTGGCCACTGGCCCTCCTCTGTCCTCATAAGGATGGGTATTTGTCCTTTCCCCTTCCCCTGCCAGCTGGGCCCAGGCCTGTGAAGGGAAGTCAGAAACATTCTCTTTGTGTCAATGACTTCTAAGTAACAGTGTCTTTCCAGGAAAGCCAGTTTGCTGATTACTTGGAAATATTTTTCCCACCCACAGTTATTGGAGGACTGCTTGTGTTAGAAAACAGAATGGATCTTTTTAAAGTTTATATGCATGCATGCATACATACCTCTCTGTCACTAAAGACTTGTGGGACCGTCTTCTGCCTCATGAATCCCAGCGACCGGTTAGGGCGCATAGGGTTGGCCTCCTACGGGTCCCGTCTGTTAGACAGTGTCGTCTGGCGGGGCCTAGGGCAAGGGCCTTCTCCGTTGCTGCCCCAGCCCTCTGGAACCAGCTTCCCTCGGAGGTTCGTACTGCTTCCTCCCTCCTGGCCTTCCGGAAAGCGCTAAAGACACATCTATGCCGACAGGCTTGGGGCATATGAGCTGTGCTCTGCCCCTCGGCCCTAAGAGTGTCCCACCATCAATGATTGTGAGTTGAATGTGTTTGTATGTTGTGTGGATGATATTAATTTTTAAATTTTTAAATTAATTGTGTTTTTTAATTGTGTTGTTGTTGTGAGCCTCCCCGAGTCTTGTGAGAGGGGCGGCATATAAATTAAATTAAAATAAAATAAAATGAATAAATAAATAAATAAAAGGGTCTATTTCTCTTCCTTTAGAAAGCACATGCTAGTTTTTGCAGAAATTCGCAGCAGCCTGATATTAACCAGGTCAGAATCCTTATGCATAGGAGACAATTGGTTATCTTGATTTGCGAGAACACTTTTACTTCACATTTAAAGCAACAGAGGATGGATTTTAGAATAGAGCTGGAAGGGATCTTAAAGGTTTTCTAGTCCAGAGGTCCCAGCCTTTTGGGAACCATGGAGAGAGGTTTTTCCGCAGACTGGAGGGGGCATGGTTTTGTGTGCTGCCTACATCCTGAAGATGGGACTGTGCGTGTTTGTGCGGACCTGTTGCTGGCATGACGTGGCCTGGTATTGGTCCACGGCCCGGGGGGTTGTGGACCTCTGTTCTAGTCTACCCCTTAGCTCAAGCAGGAGACCCTATACATTCTCAGGCAAGTTGCTGTCCAGTCTCTTCTTAAAATTCTCCAGTAATGGAGCCCCCACGATTTCTGAAGGCCAGCTGTTCCACTGGTTACTTGTCCTCCCTGTCAGGAAGTTTCTCCTTAATTCAAGGTTGCTTCTCTCCTTGATTAGTTTCCAACCATTGTTTCTTGTCCTGCCCTCTGGTAGATCTTAGATATTTTTAATTTTATTTTGTTGAATGTTTTCAATCTACAGAGAAGTCCTAAACCAAATGCAGACATTCAGTAGGAAAATACCCTCAATGGATAAGCTTCTGGCTTGGGGAAGCATTTTACTTTTGTAGCCTACAATATACAGCTAGCTACTTAATGTACGGAGAGCAAAAGAGATTTCTTATGCCCACTTATTAAATGCCAATTTGTGAATTTAAATTCATTTCTAGACAAATTGCATCCAGAATTCAATAGCAAGGGAGAATCATTGGTGTGTGTGTGCTTTTGTGCGAGTATATTTGGATGCCTTCTGCCTCTTTGCACATCAATTACCTCTGTTTTTTAACACAGTGATGCCCAGATGCTGTCTGAAACAACCAGGTACACAGCTAACTGCCAGTTGCCTCTTTCTTTTGCAGATGATGAAGTTTGCTTGGGATAACTACAAGCAATATGCCTTGGGGAAAAATGAACTGAGACCTCTCACTAGAAATGGACATATCGGGAACATGTTTGGTGAGTTGAACTTTAATGTTGCTGAAATGAACACGATGGCTGGTCTCTTTCCTAAATGCATAGCAACAGGCAATCAGACTAGAATACATATTTTGAGGAGTGACTAAGTGGATAGTAGACTCACACACCCCTCCTTCAGAACAGATATATAAATAAAAGACAATTGGTAGAGCAGTTAGTTCTACCAAATTACAATACAACTTAGTTCTACCAACCATCAATTGGCTGGCCCTTAGAATAGCTTTGAAACCGCTTTGATACTGCCACCGTCAGCCTAGTGTAGATTAATAATAATAATAATAATAATAATAATGTTGGAAGGGACCTTGGAGGTCATCGAGTCCAACCCCCTGCTCAGGCAGGCAGGAAACCCTACATCAGGGGTTCTCAACCTTGGCAACTTTAAGACTTGTGGACTTCAATTCCCAGAATTCCTCAGCCAGCTTTGCTGGCTGAGGAATCTAGGAGTTGAAGTCCACAAGTCTTAAAGTTGCCAAGGTTGAGAACCCCTGCCCTACACCATTTCAGACAGATAGCTGTCCAGTCTCTTCTTGAATGGTACCATCAAAATCTCAGTCATGGCAGAAGAAAGCATAGGTTCTCAAAACCAACCTAGGTCATTGGAAAGGACATAAACTATATACGACAGGAGGAGAATAAGAATACAGTGGTACTTGCAACTGCTTTGAAACTCATCAAATTTGATACTCAAAATTTTGTCCTGGTATTCATTGTTTGGAATTCAACGCACAAGCTAGAACATGTCAGTGTTGGCTGCCTTGTGACTAGCTTCATTATTCCTTATGGGAAAAAATTGTTTAGTACTCGTCATTTTTGGTACTCATCATGCCTCCTGGAACCAATTAATGACGAGTACTGTAGAGGAAAACTGTAGCAGAAAGATGAGAAATGTGTTCATGAAGATTCTCGATCATCAGGTAGAGTTTTCTGGAAGTTGAGTCGTGGCAACTGGACTTCTTTTCATGTTGATGTGAAACATTTTGCTGCTTATCCAAGTATCTTCTTCAGTCTGAGCAAGTTGGTTAGGGGGACCCGATATATGTCCTCCAGGGAGGTTAGGTGAGATATGAAACCTAGTTACCGTGATTCAACTTCCAGACAAAGAGAGGAAACCTTCCTTATATTCTTTTGTACAGTTGCAAGAGTTTGCCACTGAAATTAGTGATGATGATGGCCGTAAAAGAAATCCTCATTTGAAATCTAATATTAACTGATTGTTCTACTTCTTACTGGCACTTCTAGTCTGGAAGACGCACACACACACACACACACACACACACACAGAGAGAGAGAGAGAGAGAGAGAGAGAGAGAGAGAGAGAGAGAGAGAGGGAGAGGGAGAGGGAGAGGAGAGGGAGAGAGAGAGATCCTATCAATATAATTTCATAAAGCCCTTGGCCTAACTTCACTACCCTTCAACCTAGGATGAAATAGATCTGTGGGAAGTTGTTTTCCTGCAGCTGCTGCTTAGAAAAGAGATAACAGGAGGGAGGGGGGGGAGAAAGAAAGAGAGAGAGAGAGAAAGAGGGAGGGAGGGGAGGGAGGGAGGGAGAGAGAGAGAGAGAGAGAGAGAGAGAGAGAGAGAGAGAGAGAGAGAGAGAGAGAGAGAGAGAGAGAGAGAGAGAGAGAGAGAGAGAGAGAGAGAGACCAGCAAATGTTTTTCACGCTTGACAACTTCAGGATTTGCAGACTTTGACTCTCAGAGCTGAAGTCTACATATCTTAAAGTTGCCAAGTTTGAAAAACACGGGTCCAACCTGTAGATGGAGGAACGGGGACCAAGGTTCCCATGTTCTATAATGTTCTATAAGGGCTGCATAACATGGGTGCCTGTGCTATACCACGCTGAGAAATTCCCACTGGAATCCCGACTTCCTCTTCTGCCATTTCAAGTAGTTTGAGCACCTGACGGTAGGTAGCAAAGAGATCACATCTCAGTCATTTCATTCATACCTTGATAGGCCGCTGCTCATCCCATCTCTTGGAGTGGCTGGCTATAAAACTAAATTTCAGAGCAACAGATCATAAAAATCGCATCAAATGAGAGGCAGCGAGATCATAAAAATCAAATGGCACTGCCGTGCTTGACTCTAAACAGTTTTGAATGAAACTGATTAAGTGCAGCTCTTACACTCAGGTTTCTAGCCAGTCTGCAACAGCTTCTGCTCAGAAGAACTAGAATAGATGAGTTTCAGAGATTGGAGTCAGTGGGTGGCTTTACTCCCCCCCCCACACTACTAAGCCCCCAGCCATATTACATAAAGCTTTCAAAGTCCTCTCAATTCAGATGCAATTTGCTTGATTTAAAAGAGACTACTGGTGGAGAAACTTAAGCCCAAAGCTGTAATTTGTCCAGAACTAGCTGCTGTTATGGAAGAGGGGAGGTTACTTTTGCAAAATACTGACTATGTGGATCAATATTCAAGGCTTTGCTCTTTGTGCTGGTTGGTTTGCGTAATTTCCCCTAGCAGGCTGCAGGGTTTTGGGTAACTCAAATTCTTAACCCTGCTTAGAGCTAGCAAGCTTCCTCCCTCAATAAGCCTTGTTTGTCAGCATAGCTCCTTGCCAGTTTTTAATTTAAACATTCAGTATTATGCTTGATCTAAATAGGCAAGACCGAAAACATCACAGTTGTTCCAATCTGGACACAGTTATTTAAGCAGGGTTTTGGACCATTGCCATATGGCAAACCTGATGATTGCTAACAGCGTTGCTGGGCCACCATATGTAGCTGGATGCCTGCCTGTTATGTCTAATTAAAGCTGGATAGACAATCTTGTAAGTTTATCAGCTGATATGACAATTAGTTCCCTTGAAGCTTAGTTGTTCTTATTAAACCTGTAGCATCCTTTCTGAATAAACCCACCAGAAAATTATTGGGCCAGCTGCAGGCCTGTTGTGACTCCTTTGTGACAGGTAGGAGACAACAAAGCAAACTGTGTTTGTGTGTGTGTGATGACGATGCATCTTTTCTTACCTAAATCGCCATGATCAGTGTCTGGAGTAGCATTGTCTGCAACTCATTTTGTTAAGAGCTGTTGAGTAGCTTTTGATATATATGATCTTAATGAGTTGTTTGGAAGACTTGGCTGGTCTTTTTTTTTTTCTTTTTTCTTTTATTAAGATGATCTTACAGTCTGTTACCAGGAAAATCTCTTTTGACCTCTAGGATATGCAATATGATGGATCTTTTTATATAAAACCCATTGGAAAAAAAACCAATGCAGATAATTGTGGACGGTTCTAAGTTTGTATGCAAAAGACATTCATTTCTGCATGGCTTAGTAAATAGAGCCAGGAGCATTACAATCCCTTTGCAAATATTGGTTAGATGAGAGGGCTCAGAATCCAGACAGATTGTGGTTTTTTTTGGAACCAATCTTATGCAAATATTTTGCAAGACGTTTTTCAGAATGCCATTTTTAATCCTGAAATCTCTGATAGCTACATCTTGCCACATTCTGATACTGTTTTGAGCTGCACATTCCCTGCCATGAGTCCATCTACCTGCTGAGCTGATTGTTTAAACCAGGGGTCTTGAAACGTGGCCCTTTTATGACTTGTAGACTTCAGTATGCCTGGCTGAGGAATTCTGGGAGTTGAAGTCCACAAGTCATAAAAGGGCCAAGTTTCAACACCCCTGGTTTAAATTCTCTTTTGCTGTTCCCTTCTGATTCTGACATTAGATAAGGTGGGAAGAGAACAAGATGGGTGGTGCCTAAATTTGACAAATAAATAAACAGAACTTTGTGGTCATGGAATAACTCACACTCCCATCTGATATCCATACTCATGCACTGTTGGCGGTTTTCGTTATTTGTTTTGGCAATATTTCCATTTTGCATTATGTTTTTTATTGGACCCTTTTCCATTCTACACTTCCTTTGAAGATTGGAAAGTTCAGATTTGAACAATAATGCCAAGCAAGGCTACCCAAGCAGATTGTGTTGAATTCAGAGAAGAGAAACTAAGGTGATCAAAGGCCTGGAGACTAAAACTTGGACTTGGGTTTGGCTAGTAGTCTAAAGAAAAGAAGAAGCAGGGGAGACATGATAGCAGTATTCCAGTATTTGAGGGGCTGCCACAAAGAAGAGGGGGGTCACGTTATTCACCAAGGCACCAGAGGGCAGGATGAGAAACAATGGTTGGAAACTGATCAAAGAGAGACGCAACCTGGAATTAAGGAGAAACGTCCTGATAGTGACGACAATTAACCAGTGGAACAGCTTGCCTACAGAAATTGTGGGCACTCCATCACTGGAGATTTTTAAAAAGACAGTCGCTTGTCTGAGATGATATAGGTTCTTCTGCTTGAGCAGGGGGGCTGGACTAGAAGACCTCCAAGGTCCCTTCCTATTCTATTCTATCCTATTCTATTCCTATTCCTATTCTATTCTATTCCTATTCCTATTCCTATTCCTATTTTATTCTATTCTATTTTATTCTATTCTATTCCTATTCTATTCTATTCCTATTCTATTCCTATTCTATTCTATTCTATTCTGTTCTATTCTATTCTATTCTATTCTATTCTATTCTATTCTATTCTATTCTATTCTCTCTTGTTTTTTGGGTTATAAGGGAACAAACTCAGAAATATGACAACTGAATTCTCACCAAAACTACATCTCGTGTCCTAAATCAGTGTTTTTCAGTTTGACATCTTTAAGACATGTAGACTTCAACATGCTGATGAGGGAATTCTGGGAGTTGAGATCCACACATTTTAAAGTTGTCAAGTGTGAAAAATACTGCACTAAATTGTTCAGCACAGAACCTCTTGCTTTGTGCTTGTCTTCCTTAATATCATATCTGTCACCATTGATTCCCAGATCTTGCAGAGGTTATGTTATGTACTGGTTATTCAACATTTTGATGCCTGGATCCTTGCATGAGAGAGAGGAAGGGAGGAATGATAAATGGAGAGAGCGAAAGAGAGATGCATACATACATGATAGATGGCTAGATAGACAGAGAGATGATGGAAGGATAGATAGGCGGTCAGATGGATGTATAGACATAGGTAGATGAATGAATAGATAGACAGATGATGGATGGAGGATCAGACAGATCTTCTTGTGCCATATCTGTTATCGGACGTTGGCAATCATGTTGGCAATCCTGCTTTTATCAGCAGCCACACGAAAAGTGCTGCTGAGTTTTGTCCAAACCAGTCCCTTCGATTTTGAAGCCACGATGTTCTTCTTCTGCCTGGACGTTGTTTGCTTTCAATCTTTCCCTGGAGGATTAAATGGAGTATGCCGTATTTTTCTGGGTGTCGCATCACCTATCCGAAATATTCTAATTTTCGTTTTTTAATTGTTTTGATGATTTCCCTTGGCTTTCCCAGGCTGCTTATCACCTCCTCATTTCTGATCTTGCCAACCCAGCTTCTACGTAACAGCCTGCCTGTAAATCCACATTTCAAATGCTTCTAGTCTCTTCAGGTGGCCTTCGGTCAGAGACCGACTCTCTACGCCAGTGTTTCTCAACCTTGACCATTTTAAGGCATGTGGACTTCAACTCCCAGAATTCCACAGCCAGCATTGCTGGCTGTGGAATTCTGGGAGCTGAAGTCCACATGCCTTAAAATGGTCAAGGTTGAGAAACACTGCTCTGCGCCATAGAGCAGGATAGGAAAAATATAGCCTGATTTTCAGTCTTGGGCTTATGTCGTGACTGCACACAGATAAGGTATCTTCTTTCAGTTACTTCCTTTTGAATAGGTTTTCTGAGCACATGTTGTCTTCTTCACTGTTGATATGAACTATAGCTTTTGGACAACTTAGGGCTCATGCTGCAGATGCCCAGCCAAATGTTCCTTGGCAAACAACCCCTTGTATTTTTTTCAGATTGCTTTTTCTTGGCACCCAAATTCAGCCTTCAGCAGTAGCTCATTAATAGAGCAGAAAGAAGTAATAGTCCCACATCCCATTGTTGGCAGTTAATTCCTTTCCTTTTTTCCCCCCATCAACAGAAAACAACTTTCCCTAGAGCATCTTGGAGCACATACAAATTTAGGCACTTGTCTCTTTGAGGGATCATATTAAAGGCATCTGTTTCCTTTCTTCCCCCAGGGCCTTGATCTTCCCACGGTAGCCCATCGACTGCTTTACCCCAGTGGGAAGCAACCATAGAGATTAAGGAACAAGCAGCAAACGGTGGAACCAGTTAGACGTTCTTCTCCACCAATAAGTCACCCAGTTGCTTAAAAGCATGGTGAGGGAGAAGCTTCTGAAGATTTTGCAAGCTTCTCAAAATATCTTTGTTGAAATCATTATAGACCCTATAATCATTTGAAGTTGGCTGTTTTAATCTGCAGAGCCAGTTTGGTGTAGTGCAGGGGTAGGCAACCTTATTATTTTATTATTATTATTATTTAAGACTTTTATACCGCCCCTCTCCCGTAGGACTCGGGGCGGTTTACAGCCAAATTTAAAAACGTAACAATAATAAATATTTAAAACAGAATTAAATAACTAGGCTGTACTAAAACCAAATTAAAATCCCACACTAAAACCCAAACTACTTAATTTAAAATTACATTTAAAAAAAAAAGAACCTTGGCTCTTTTATGACTCGTGGACTTCAACTCCCAGAATTCCTGAGCCAGCCATGCTGAGGGGAAAGGGAGAGGTTTCCATGCTGGCTCAGGAATTCTGGGAGTTGAAGTCCATGAGTCATAAAAGAGCCAAGGTTGCCTACCCCTGTAGTGGCTAAGGTATCAGCCTAGAAACCAGGAGATTGTGAGTTCTAGTCCTACCTTAGGCCCAAAGCCAGCTGGGTGACCTTGAGCCAGTCTCTCTCTCTCTCTCTCACACACACACATATCCCTAGGAAGAGGGAAGCAATGGCAAGCAACTTCTGAGAAACATGGCCAAGGAAACTGCAGTCACCAAAAGTCAAAACTAACTCCAAGGCGCATGCATACAACACAATATCTGGAAGATGTTGGTTTGCTATTTTCACCCTTGGAGGTGAGGCTGCTTCTGATGGCCATCCTTTCTTGATTGGCCACATCCGTCTTTTGAGTCTTGCAACTGTTGCCCATGCTTCTCTTGAGCTATTTGAGAAGATAGTTTACAGGTAGTCCTCGACTTACAACAGTGACAGTTCAAAGTTACAACGACACTGGAAAAAAAGTGACTTATGACTGTTTTTCCCACTTATGGTTGGTGCAGCATCCCCAGGGTCACGTGATCAAAATTCAGACGCTTGGCAACTGACTCATATTTATGACGGTTGCAGTGTCCCAGGGTCAAGGGATCGCCTTTTGCGACCTTCTGACGAACAAAGCCAGGTGGGAAGCCAGATTCACTTAACAACCGTGTTACTAACTTAACAGCTGCAGTGACCCACTTAACAAATGTGGCAAGATCAGTCATACAATGGGGCAAAACTCACTTACCAAATGTCTCACTTAGCAACAGAAATGTTGGGCTCAGTGGTGGTTGTAAGTCCAGGACTTACCTGTATTATATTTGAGATGTTACTGGAAGGATGCTGTGGTGTGATTTAGAAGGCCTTGAGAAAACATCCTGGAAGGGAAAGACTCACACCCTTCTGGAGTGAAAAAATTTCTCCATGATTTCTTGCCAGCTAGCACCTTTTCTTAACCTTTCACCCCAGTCCTTGAGTGGTCCATAGATTCCCATTAATAATAATAATAATAATAATAATAATAATAATAATAGTAGTAGTAGTAGTAGTAATATAATAATAATAATAATAATAATAGTTGGAAGGGACCATAGATATCATCTAGTCCAACCCCCTGCTCAGGCAGGAAACCCTACACCATTTCGGACAAATGGCTGTCCAGTCTCTGCTTAAAAACTTCCAGTGTTGGAGCATTCACCGCTTCTGGAGGCAGGTTGTTCCACTGGTTAATTGTTTTAACTGTCAGGAAGTTTGTCCTTAGTTCTAGGTTGCTTCTCTCCTTGATTAGTTTCCATCTGTTGCTTCTTGTCCTGCCTTCAGGCGCTTTGGAGAATAGCTTGACTCCCTCTTCTTTGTGGTAGCCCCTGAGATATTGGAACACGGCTATCATGTCTCCCCTTGTCCTTCTCTTCATTAAACTAGACATACCCAATTCCAGAAACCGTTCCTTATATGTTTTAGCCTCCAGTCCCCTAATCATCTTTGTTGCTCTTCTCTGTACTGTTTCTAGAGTCTCAGCATCTTTTTTACATCGTGGTGACCAAAACTGGATGCAGTATTCCAAGTGTGGCCTTACCAAGGCCTTGTAATGTGGTATTAACACTTCATGTGATCTTGATTCTTTCCCTCTGTTAATGCAGCCTGGCACTGTGTTGGCCTTTTTGGCAGCTGCAGCACACTGCTGGCTCCTATTTAAGTGATTGTCCACCGGGACTCCGAGATCCCTCTCACAGTTACTACTATTGAGCAAGGTGCCCCCTATACTATACCTGTATGTTTGGTTTTTCTTGCCTAAATGTAGAACCTTCCTTTTTTTCACCATTGAACTTCATTTTATTAGATAGCGCCCACTGTTCAAGTCTGTCCAGATCCTCCTTTTCTTAACCTTTCACCCCAGTCCTTGAGTGGTCAATAGATTCCCGTTTGTCAGTCATTTTTCTCCCATTATGCTAAATGCCCGTTCTTCCCCATCCCCCTTACACAATAGTTCTAAAACAAGGTGTGCGGGTGGGTGGTGTAAACAGCCCTGGTACTTTCCTTTCAGGAGGAACTGAAGCTGAGCAAAGGAGCTTCCTTGCAGCTGCTTCTGTGTAGGAAGGAAGGTTACTATTTTTCAAATCGGTTTGCGTGACTGCAAAACCTTCAGAAGTGCATGGTGTGATTTTGGTCAGGTGCAGGAAACCAGGAGCCAGGATTGAGTTCAAAAGCTCTGCAGGTTTATTCCATGCTACCTATAGACAAGAATCCGATCTGCTAATGGTCGGGGGAAACTGGCACCAGATAAGAGTCAACAGACTTTCTTTCTTTCTTTCTTTCTTTCTTTCTTTCTTTCTTTCTTTCTTTCTTTCTTTCTTTCTTTCTTTCTTTGTTTATTTATCTGCTAATGGTCGGGGGAAACTGGCACCAGATAAGAGTCAACAGACTTTCTTTCTTTCTTTCTTTCTTTCTTTCTTTCTTTCTTTCTTTCTTTCTTTCTTTCTTTCTTTCTTTCTTTCTTTCTTTCTTTCTTTCTTTCTCTCTCTCTCTCTCTCTCTCTCTCTCTCTCTCTCTCTCTCTCTCTCTCTCTCTCTCTCTCTCTCTCTCTCTCTCTCTCTCTCTCTCTCTCTCTCTTTCTTTCTTTCTTTCTTTCTTTCTTTCTTTCTTTATTGGATTTCTATGCCACCCTATTCCAGGAACTCAGGGCGGCTCACAACATAGATAGAAATCTAACATTAAAATACTTTATAAGAAAAACCCCTTAATTAAAAAAAAATCAATCATCCAAACAAACATGCACACAACCATACACTGGCTAGGGGCAAGATGTTAACCGCCCCAGGCCTGTCGGCAAAGATGTGCCTTTAGCAATTTGCAAAAGGCGGAGAGGGTGGGGGCGACACGGATCTCCGGGGGGAGTTAGTTCCAGAGGGCCGGGGCCGCAACAGAGAAGGCTCTTCCCCTAGGCCCCCGCCAGGCGACACTGTCTGGCTGACGGGACCTGGAGAAGGCCGACTCTGTGGGCCCTAACCGGTCGCTGGGATTCATGGGGCAGCAGACGGTCCCGTAAGTAACCTGGTCCGATGCCATGTAGGGCTTTATAGGTCATAACCAACACTTTGAATTGCGTTCGGAGACCAATTGGCAGCCAATGCAGCTCGCGGAGTGATGCCGAAATGTGGGCATTTCTAGGCAGGCCCAACACTGCTCGCGCGGCTGCATTCTGCATTACCATTCTACAGACTTTGGGGGGAGGGGGCCTGGGTGAAGGTATCTCTTGGGGTGTAAAGACCTCAGGTTGATGATGCATTTGTTTCCGCCCACAGGCTCCCACCGGTTTGTCTCCTACAGCAGGGGTCTCCAACCTTGGCAACTTTAAGACTGGTGGACTTCAAGGCGAAGTCCGCAAGTCTTAAAGTTGCCAAGGTTGAGGACCCCTGTCCTACAGTTCTTCAGTTGTGCATTTGATGCTCCCATCCAGCTGGTGCACCCTGAACAATGGAAGACAAAGCCATTCTTTTTACTGAATCTATTGTTTATTTCATTGCATTTCCCTCAAGTCATAATAGATAAATTTAACAACACAGGCAATCTTTGGCTTAATGACCACAACTGAGCCCAAAATGTCTGTTGCCAAGGGAGACATTTGTGAAGAGAATTTTGCCCCCTTTTACGGCCTCTCTTGCCCCAGTTGTTAAGTGAGTCACTGCCGTCGTTAAGTTAGTAACTTTTTTTTACTTTACTTTACTTTATTTTGACTTATATGCCGCCCTTCTCCTCAGACTCAGGGCGGCTCACAGCAAATAATACAAGTACAAAATATAAATTAGTTAAAATAGTAATATACAATATAAAAAACTATAAAACTATACTCACTCATACAACATACAGTCCCAATCACAGGCCCAGGGGCAGAGCGCAGCTCACAAGCCCCAAGCCTGTTGGCATAGATGTGTTTTTAAAAGTTTTCGGAAAGCTAGGAGGGAGGGAGCAGTACGAACCTCTGAGGGAAGTTGATTCCAGAGGGCTGGGGCAGCAACAGAGAAGGCCCTAACCCTAGGTCCCACCAAACGACATTGTGTAACAGACGGGACCCGTAGGAGGCCAACCCTATGTGCCCTAACCAGTCGCTGGGATTCATGAGGCAGGAGACGGTCCCGCAAGTATCCTGGCCCATTGCCATATAGGGCTTTATAGGTCATAACCAACACTTTGAATTGTGTTCGGAGACCAATTGGCAGCCAATGCAGCTCACGGAGGGTTGGAGTGACATGAGCATGTCTTGGGAGACCCAAGACGGCTCGCGCGGCCGCATTCTGAACCACCTGCAGTCTCCGGACATTCTTCAAAGGTTGCCCCATGTAGAGAGCATTACAGTAGTCGAGTCTCGAGGTGACAAGGGTATGGGTGACTGTGAGGAGTGACTCCCGATCCAAATAAGGCCGCAACTGACGCACCAGGCAAACCTGGGCGAATGCCCCCCTCGCCACAGCCGAAAGATGGTATTTTAAACTTAGCTGTGGATCGAGGAGGACACCCAAGTTGCGAGCCCTCTCCGACGCGGTTGTTAAAGTGAATCTGGCTTCCCCATTGACTTTGCTCGTCAGAAGGTCGCAAAAGCTGATCACGTGATCCTGGGACACGGCAACCATCACCAATACGAGTCAGTTGCCAAGCATCTGAATGTTGGTCAGATGACTATGGGAAGGCTACAATGGTCATAAGTGTGAAAAACGGCCATAAGTCACTTTTGTCAGTGCTGTCATAACTTTGAACAGTCACTAAACAAACTGTTGTAAGTCAAGGACTACCTGTACTTTGCAGTTCACTTTCCTGGGAAGTCTGCCCCTGTACTGGACACTTACCTTCTTTCGGTTTTATATCATCACATAATATTGTGGTACAGAGGGTGTCCCCTCCTTTAAAGCAATGTTGCGCTAATGTGCTCTATTTCCGGGGAGGAGAGCCATATACGGTAGATAAATGGGAGGCTTCTCCGTCTGGCGTGTTGAGCTTCAGTGCGATAGTAAGAATATTTGGCCACCAGCTCTTGGGGGACTCTGAAAATACAATTGGAGAGAGAACATAAACAGCAATGAGTCCGTGTGGAACCATCAGGGTAAGAGAAAGCTACTAGACCAGCAAAGAAGCCTCTTGAAAGTACTTGGGTGGATGTTATTGAATGTTTGGAGAAATACAGTAGATTATTTGCACTTCTGACAATAGAGAGGGAGTTTTTATGATGGATCCCTTTTGCTTCATCAAGGGCTGATTTAAAACATTCTGTCAGACTCCAAAAACCAAGAAAGACATCCTGAAGTCCTTTCAAACAACTCCTTTTATTGCTTCTCACCTCTGGAAAGAAATCTTGCAAAACTAAAGCAACTACCTGCATCATTAAAGGTACAGGATCCAGTCTGAGTGGGTCACTGGGACCAAAGGTTTATTTTTCCGAGCTTTTGGGCTTGTGCTGGAGCCCATCCTCAGGGAATTTCTCTCTCTCCAGGGTATGTGCACTGGGCTGTTCTACATGTTGTATTTATATGATTCTTGGCTGTGTGTAGCTTTAAGTTGCCAGGTAGGGTGTTGATGGCTATTAAGTTTTAATTGTTTCCTTGTGCTGCCATACCCTCTGCTCCTAAGTACCCAATAGGCAGGTGGTAAATCAGCACTCCTATTGACTGACAGGGGGCCTGTTTCCCAGGCTTCAATCATGTCTCTGGCTATTTTTGTCCCTGCTCCTCCAACAATCATAGTTGCTATGAAATTGAATGCATGTCCTTATTAAAGATATACTCTGAGAATTGCTAGGAAGGAGCCTTCTTAAGTCACTGCCTCCCAACCAAACTCTCTAAACTTTGCTGTCTCTTGGTCCTCTGGAATGCAGCCCTGCCTTCCTGGGAATCCAGATGACATTCCACCACACATCCACCCTTGCTTCGCTCCCAGGATTGTGCCATTCTGACATGACAGATGAGACCATGGAGATTTGGGAAGGGGCGCAGTTTTCTCTAGCTAACCTTAAGGGTCTGTTTTATTGGTTACATGCCAGTTCTTCCTGTCCCTGTGCCAGCTCAAACACTTCCCTTTGCCCAGGTAAGTTTAGCTTTTCTCTTTTCGTGGCTCCTTTCCAACAGCTCTCCAAGGGATTGTGCGAGCCTGAACATATTAACAGCGGAAAGCATTCTCTGATCCTTCCTCCCCCTCCACCACATTGCGAGGGAGAAACACATTTATTATCTAGCCAAGCTTTTCAAGCACACCTGTCATCACAATGCCTGCCATTATACAACAGACTTATTATTCTGCCTGTTCCTTGTGCCTGTCATATCTACTTATTATTCTGACAAAGCATTTTAAATCCCTTTAGCTTGGCAGCATTTTATACAGCTCTGGAAAAAAGAGCTGAATTCAGTTCTAAAGCAGTATCAGCAACATTTATCACTTAAGGTCTGGGATATCATGGTTGGTCTTCTCTGCGGTTCTTAGGTGTTAACCATTTTTCCTTTCGCTTTCTTTCTGAGTAGACTGTGATGGTAAACACAAGAGTCCATTTTGTCTCTGTGTGGCTTGCATCTCAGTTTAGATAGCATACAAACACAGATCCATGCAACATTAGTGCTGGCCCTATCATTAGACAGAGTGGGGCATTGGTAGGCTATCAAGTAATACCAGATTAGTCTTTGAATTCCTGTTACATGGCTTTTCTGCAGGAAAAGAGATTCCTACAGTTTTTTCTCTCCTTGGTTTGCTTTAGAGCAGGGGTAGGCAACCTTGGCTCTTTTATGACTCATGGACTTCAACTCCCAGAATTCCTGAGCCAGCCCACGAGTCATAAAAGAGTCAAAGTTGCCTACCCCTGCTTTAGACTATGAGCAGCTTGGCACGAGAATAGCAGAGACATCATTTGCTTTACTATAGGTAGTTCTCGGCTTACAACCATTCATTTAATGGCTGTTCAGAGTTACATTGGCATTGAAAAAAATGACTTACACCCGGTCCTTGCACTTACAACCATCACAGCATCCCCACCATCACGTGACCTTTGTGTGTGTGTGATTGATTGATTTTGATTAACGACATTTGCAGACATTTGCCTGCTAACTTCTATAGGCTATTGCCATGTTTCTCTAAACCAGGGGTTCTCAACCTTGGCAACTTTAAGACTTGTGGACTTCAACTCCCAGAATTCCTCAGCCAGCTTTGCTGGCTGAGGAATTCTGGAAGTTGAAGTCCACAAGTCTTAAAGTTGCCAAGGTTGAGAACCCCTGCTCTAAACTCTAAATTCCCCAGAAAGCAATTGGTAGTCAGGATGACAACAGGCAGCAGAAAATCTCCTTGTCAATTTCTCATGCAGTTCATTGACACTTCAGTGTATGGTAACAAATGCATCAACTTTTCAAAACAAGTCAGTTCATACATTAAAAGCCACATTTGTATGACAGCATGAATTTGTTTTAGAAATTGTGCCACCTAAATAATACTGACAAGATAAAGTCTCCCAGCAATCATGAGATACGTGAGCAGTAAAAATTAACCATAAAATAGTGGCAACAATACTTACCTTTCATACCACAACAGAATCATTCTAGTAGCTTATCCTCTCCAGACAGTTAAATTATGTTGGGGGCTCTGCTAACATATTTTGCAATCCCGATATAAACTTTGGAATCCAAGTTTAGCAAGGCTGCAGAATTTCTTCTCAAAGGACTCTCCTTTCCTATGGATCCATTGAATGGTTGATACAGTTAAAATGGTGGGCTGGTTCTGGCTTTTTCCCAGGCAAATAGGATTAATTAATGGTAATTGTGGGACTGGAGTGCGATGGAAGGTTTTTTTGGCTGTGTTATAGCCTTTTCTTCTTTTTTTAATCTGGCTTTATGCTTTGATCCACTGTCAGGCTAAAAAACCAAGAATGACATGTGGCGATTTGTCCAAGCTGAGTTCTTTGTTGCTTCCACACAAAGACAGACTCTTACCAGACTAAGCAGCCTACCGTCTGCATCTCCCAAATACTCTGGGAACTATTAAGGAGGGGCCATCTTCACCCTCCTTTTCTCCCACAAAATATCTGGACTGAGTTTTCTCTCATTCCTCTGGAATGAAGCTCCTCCCTCCTGGAGATCCAGCCTATTATAGTCTACACCAGAGGTCCTCAACCTTGGTAACTTGAAGTCCGCAAGTCTTCAAGTTGCCAGGGTTGAGGACCCCTGATCTACACTTAGCACTTAGACTTATATACCACTTCATAGTGCTTTGTAGCACTCTCTAAGCAGTTTAGAGAGTCAGCATATTGCCTCCCAACAATCTGGGTCCTCATTTTACCAACCTCAGATGGATGGAAGGTGGTCAGGACCGAACTCCTAGCAGTGAGCTGAATAAGCCGGCAATACTGCTTCTAACCACTGTGAAAACCTTTGTGAAAATGAATATAAAAGTGGGATTTGAAGTGAATTCTAACTCAGAAGATCTGCTAGAACTGAACTGGTGGAATTTGCAAAACATTTACAAGACGATTTTTAGGACTTTGAATCTCTGAAGAAGAACGTTGCGTGACTAGCAACTCTCGTAGCTATGATAGCATTTCTCTGTCCACAACTGCATTCTGGTACTGGCACAAAAATATTTTAGTGGGACCTGGGGCTATAATCTATTGTCAGGATTTCAGCATCCAAAGATTTCCTTGGAAATGACACTTATGGACCCTTCAGGTTGAAAAAAGTGGCGTGTTTAGCTGTTACGACCTCATTAGTAACCTTGAGAGCACTTCTCCACCCCTTTGCAGGGAATGCTTAGTAGGAACAAGGTCGTGGACGCAAAATTATGTCTGCATTTGTTTCATTTTCATAATTTATATCTCGGAATTCAATTTTACTTGGCGTGTATCAATTGGTTATTCTGTAATATTAAATTAGCATAGCACTTTTATAACTGCATTATTAGAAATTAATATGCACCTCCCTGCATTCAGTTATATATTCTTGGCTAATTTGATTCTCTCTCCCAGTGTTCGAGGGATATCACCTATCTGCCTGTTCAAGGATGCTGAGAAAGGCTGACTTGGAGCAGGTGTCGTGTTTGAATTATGTGAGGAAAGCTGCACTTTATTCCAGACATGTCAAACACAAGGCCCGGGGGCCAGATGCGGCCCACGAAGTGGTTTCATGTGGCCCGCAAAGCCATCCTGGAAACAGTGAGGGAATGGCCCCCACTGCCTTGGCCCTGGCCCAGGCCGGCCAGGAGCCAATGTACAATTTTGTGGTGGCCATCTATGCTGAAATGCATTCAGTCTTAGCTCCACGAGGCCGTCTGGAAACAGTGAGGAACCAGAAGAAGTGGGGCTGGGCTTGATGCCACGGGTGCTCAAAGGCCAGGCTGGGCATTTGACCTCCTGCCCAGGGCTCCAGGCAGCCCGCACCACCAAACCCCTCCCCCCCGCATGGCCTGAGAGGAGCAGTGAGGCTCCTCCAGTGGACCATGCCTTGGCACCTGCCCTGGTCCCACCCCCTTCTGCCAGAGACCCTCAGATCTGTCCCATTCCTGTCCAGGCCCCCACAGGCACCCTTGACGCGAATGATATAGAGCTGGTCATACCCACCCAATAGACCACACCCACTCCATCCATGCCCACCCAGTAGGCCGCACCCACCCTGGCCACACACACCCAGCCCCCCGAGGGCAACCGCAATGCTGATGCGGCCCTCAATGAAATTGAGTTTGACACCCCTGCTTTATTCAGATGTTCTTGCCTCTGCACCTTTCTTTTGTACTTTAGGTCTGTGCTGTTCTGATCTGTTCCTGCCCCTTAAGAATTGACGTTAACAGTGCCTGGTTAAAAAAAAAGTGAATTTGATTGGGGAATAATTGCCCATTGTCAAGGGATCCAGATTAGGTTATTGGGGAAAAAAACTTTCAGGAACAGTAGAACTGTTTTGTCACTTAAGAAGTAATGGATTATGTTGGCTAACTACTTTAACCCAGTGTTGGCTGATTTTATTCATTTGCTAGTTTTGAGGTGGAAATATCTAAAGAACAGATGGTAGACCACTGTCCGTTTGGAGCAGGATGATTCAGTTCTCAAGTCTCAAGGAACACATTAGGCTTGAAGGAATATCAGCCTCCAGATGTGGGTGGGGTAGTAGCCATTTGGCATAAGCTCCTCCAATATTTGCAAATGTCTGAAAAATACTAGAGAATCCCAAAATTGTTGGTCTCACCTCTTTTGGGGAGATACAAAAGGGTTCCTGGTGGAAATAAGATGTGGCTTCTTGGCAATCTCTCTTCCACTCTGTCTTTGAACCTAATGCAATATCACAATTCACAGTTGCACATTTTTAGCAGCATCCATAATAACAGGTCTAAATGGCTACATCGGGGACTGGCTGAGGAATTCTGGGAGTTGAAGTTCACAAGTCTTAAAGTTGCTAAGTTTGAAGAGCCCTGGGCTACAGTAATCTCTGAGGCTGTCAAAATGATAGCATCCAAATTCAAACAAAGAAGGAATAGTAGATGTACTGCCACCATAACACCGTAAAACAGATCCAAAACCCAGTTCTGATTTTAGTGGAATATATTCAGTATAGCTACAGTGGATGGCTAGAAAGCACAAGACATGAATTGTGTAGTAGTTTCCTTCTCCAGATGCATAGGAACTGGGCAGTAATTTATCTAGCCATCTTTTAACTACTGTAATTACAGCAACTGCTAATTCAGTGCATGTTGTTGTTGTTAGTTGCGAAGTCGTGTCCGACCCATCATGACCCCAGGGACAACGTTCCTCCAGGCCTTCATGTCCTCTACCATCTTCTGGAGTCCATTTAAGTTCACGGCTGCTGCTTCAGTGACTCCATCCAGCCACCTCATTCTCTGTCGTCCCCTTCTTCTATTGTCCTCCATCTTTCCCAGCATCAGGCTCTTCTCCAGTGAGTCCTTCCTTCTCATTAGGTGGCCAAAGTACTTGAGTTTCAACTTCAGGATCTGGCCTTCTAAAGAGCAGTCAGGGTTGATCTCCTCTAGGACTGACCAGTTTGAATGCCTTGCAGTCCAGGAGACTCGCAGGAGTTTTCTCCAGCACCAGAGTTCAAAGGCCTCCATTCTTTTGCATTCGGCCTATTCAGTTCATAGTTAATGAATAAAATTTCTTGGGCTTGAATTCCAGATCTGAACGTCCTGGTCATTGTTTTCTGAACCTGCTCAAGGTTCTTCATATCCTTTTTGCCAGATAGTTCTCAAATTACAACCGGTCGCTTAGTGACTGTTCAAAATTACAAAGTACCCCAAAAGAGGGACTTGTGGTTTTGAACTTCTGACGTTCACCCCATCCCAATCATGTTACCACATTTTGGATGCTTGGCAGCTGGCCGGCATTTGCATCCGTTTGCCGCATCCCATGGTCATGTGGCTGCAGTTTACAATGTTTTTGCTGGAAATCAGTGTTGACTTCCAGTTTTTGACAAAAAATGCTCAGTAGCGAACAATGGGGTTTGCTAAAGAGCTGTGTCGTTCACTTAATGATTGCTGTGTTCACTTTATGACTGCCACGTTACGTTCACAATGATTTGTGCAAAAGCGGTCTTAAAATCCGGGTCTGATCTCATGGTAATTTGCTTTATGCTCATCACAACTTATCATCAGAATTGTGGTGCTCAATTACAGTCGTAACTTGAGGACTGCCTCAAGTTAGTCTACTACAGTACTTACAGCTGTGGTTCAACCGGTGCAGAATGCACTGAGACCTTGATATGTCAGGCTCTGGATCTTGTGCTTCTGTTCACATTGCCCAAGATTGCATTGGTCTTTCTAAGTAGTTCGTCACACTGAGGTTCTCCCAAACCTCCACTGCATTTTGAAGTCTATTGAAATGTAAAGTTGCCTCTTTTTTTTTTAATTTTTATTAAAACAATCGACATTAAACATAAGGTCATATTAATAAGCAATCATTATAGAACCTGAAATACAACACTAAGTATTAATCTTTGTAAACGTCTGACTTGGTAAACATTCTTCACTCCTCACGTCAAGCCTCAACTATACGCCTGTTACATTTTATTTGATTGGTGTTTCTCTTATCTATAATCTATCCACTGTTTCCAGTCTATCACATATTGTTCATAAGACTTTCCCAGGCTCAGGAACTTCACCTTTTGATCAATCAAGCCAAAAGCTGTCAGGAAGAATTTGAACTGTGGTGGATGTTCTTTCAGTGTTATCAATTCCACTTTGATGCTCGTTGGCGGCTGGCTTCTTTTCTGATCTTCATTGTCATTTTTCAGCATCTCAAAAACAATCTTTCCTTGGGCTGGGTTGCGAGGAATGAAATATGATTTCCTTGCTCTGAACCTTGTCAAAAGGCTGAGGGTTATGAATCAAAATGATTCTGTATTGCCGGATTCTAATAATTGTCCAAGCAAAATTCTGCCTGCCTTTGAAGAGACAAAACACCACAGTGACCTAAATAGTGTGTCTCATTAGCAGTTTCTGGAGTCATCCAGGCTTTTTCCTAAACCTTCCCCTCTGTATCTTTTTTGGTCTGGTGTTTTTGCACATAGCTGTTTAATGTTGATGGGGAAACAAGCTTGAGCAAATTGGAAGCAACAGGGGCCCAATGCTCTTGTGCTTAATGCTGGAAACCATTATGGGAGAAGACGATTAGCAGGCACAGTTGCCGGTGGAATAGGTTATGAAACTTCTACCTCAGGATCTTTGGTTAGGGACTATAAAAGATTGCACTATTACTGAGACGAAGTTAATTCAGAAGCGCGAATGAACAATATGTGATAGACTAGATATAGTAAATAGACCATATATAAGATTCACCTCAGGTTATTAAACTTTTACCTCAGGATTTTTGGTTAGGGATCATAAAAGATTGTACTAATACTGAGATGAATAATATGTGATAGACTAGAAACTGTGGATAGACTATAGAAAAGAGAAACACCAATCAAATAAAGTGTAACAGGCGTATAGTTGAGGCTTGATGTGAGGAGTGAAAAATGTTTACCAAACCAGACGTTTACAAAGATTAATACTTAGTGTTGTATATCAGGTGCTATGACGATTGATGCATACTAAGATTTTATGTTTAATGCTGATTGTTTTAATAAAAGAATTTTTATATATATATAAAAAAAACCTGCTTGAGCAGAAAAGGGGAAAAGATGGAAGCAGAATCTGTGGTTCTTAGGCTCATACTGTATTTTTTTTTAAAAAAAATCCTCAGAAGGGTCCTTTCAAGTAACCAATTTGAGCATCCTTCTCCATTTGTATTCCAAATCCATTCTGCTTTATGTAGAATCGCTTTGTTCGGTTTTGCAGGAGGAAATGGATGAGGGGCCCTTTCTGCAGTTATTAAACAGTTGGTGTTTCATCTTTTTCCTGGGATTCTGTCATCTCCTCTTCTCCTTCCTCCTACTCAAGGTTTCAGCTGCCTGGCTGAAAATTGGCCTTAGCCACCACACCTCCTGTTTTGTTCATCTGGGCTACAGGAAACCTGTTATCCTGGTTCCATTAACTGGCCATTTCCTCCCGTGAGTCGTCTGCTCCGAGTGACATTTATCCTTAATTGTTCCCTTGTCCTCTCCACTTTCCTCACCAAGAACAACTAACGTGTCATTAATAGGCTGGTAAATACTTGTGGGCATCACTTTCTTGCTCCAGAGGAGATACAAATGGAAGTTTCTCCTTTATTTTCTTGAATCTGATTATAGGCAGAGATAACTGCTTCTGCTAAGAGCATCCATATTCTTCTAAATCAAAGAATGGAACGCCATTACAG
Source organism: Bothrops alternatus (assembly GCA_034064705.1). NCBI lineage: Eukaryota > Metazoa > Chordata > Lepidosauria > Squamata > Viperidae > Bothrops > Bothrops alternatus. The sequence continues at coordinate 602,931 of JARGCV010000132.1, forward strand.
AGAGTGAACGTAGTTCTTTCGTGTTATTATACAATCAAGCCGCCTCCAACGAGGACCATTATAATGATAAATCTTGGCACATCGCTCTTTTTGCAAATCTCTTGTTTCCCTCTGGCATCGAGATTAGATATTCCAGTTTGCAAAAGAATGCCAATCTTCCTGGCAGCCTTCTCCCCTTTGTAATAATTTGGCATGCATTATTACTCCTTGCTTCAAGATAAAATCCAACGTATCTGGTGTGAACCAGGTTGGTGACAAGAAGCGGTAAGTAGATAATTTCCAGAAGGGAGAGTTACGGTAGTATATTCGAGCAACAAAAACAGGTGTTCTAAATTTTTCCTGGATTGATTTCTTTAATTTTATTTATTTATATCCTGTCTTACCTCCAGAAGCAAAGGTGCCAGCATTTCTTCCTTCTGATTTTTCCCCATAACAACATCCCTCTAAGACTGATTGGATTGACGGAGAATCAAACGGCACCTTAACTACTATTGTCACATTGGCTCTGTTTTGCAATTAAGGAAAGTGTGTTCGTTAGATTTATTGTCCACCTTTTGTGCAGGAGCATAAAGAATAGAATTCTTTATTGGCCAAGTGTGGTTGGACACACAAGGAATTTGTTTTCGGTGCATAAGCTCTCAGTGTACATGCAAGTAATAGTGATAATCATGATCATATACAATATGAAAATACATTCATCATAAATTGTGAAATATAACACTTCATCATAATCATAAGATGCAACACTTAGTGATTGTAAGGTCTAAGCTAAGCAAACAACATAAATCATACTAGGATACAAAAAACAATATAAATTGTAAGATACAAGCAGCAAAGTTATAGTCATAAGAAGATAAGGATATGTAATAGGAAAGATGAGTATCATACCGGTAGTAATACAGCTTTACTAAGTATTTTGACAGCGTTTTAGGAATTAGTTGTTCAGCAGAGTGACGGCATGGGGAAAAAACTTCCTTATGTCTAGTCGTTCTAGTGTGCAATGCCCCATAGCCGTGGTGGCAAACCTATGACACGGGTGCCAGAGGTGGCACTCAGAGCCCTCTTGGTGGGCACGCGCGCTGTCGCCCCAGTCCTAGGCCTTCGGCTGGGTTTTATAAAACCTTTTCGCTTTAGGCCTCTGCTGCCGTGTGCAAAAAAAAAAAAAGGTTCAATCAATCAATCAATTTCAACTTCTCACAGGAAAAAAAAAAGATCTCGCAAAGTTGGAATTCATTGATTGAACATTTTAGTCCCACCCAGTCTGCCGTTACCACCAAAGCCATGCCCACCCAATGGGCCACACCCACTCAATGGGCCATGCTCACCCGGCACCCAACGATACATAAGTGGGTTTTGGGTTGAAGTATGGGCACGCAGTATCTAAAAGGTTCGCCATCACTGCCCTATAGCGTTGCCTTGAGGGAAGAAGTTGAAATAGTTTATGTCCAGGACATGAAGAGTCTGTAGATATTTTCACAGCCCTCTTTCTTGCTCATGCAGTATACAGCTCCTCAATGGAAGGCAGACTGGTAGCAATTATTTTTCCTGCAGTTCTAATTATCCGTTGGAGTCTGTGTCTGCCTTGTTTGGTTGAAGTTCTAAGCCAGACAATTATGGAGGTGCAAATGGCAGACTCAATAATTTCTTTGTGGAACTGTATCAGCAGCTCCCTGAGCAGTCTGAGCTTTCTGAGTTGGCACAGGAAGAACATTCTTTGTTGTGCTTTTTTGATTACATTTTTGATGTTAGGCTGCCCTGACAGCCCTGAAGAAGCGCCGATCAGCTGGAAAGCGGCACTGATCCTGGTGCTTCCGCTGAGCCCCAACAGCCCTGCAGCTCCAGCCGTCTCTCACTCAGGTTTGTGCGGTGCTGCCACTGGTTCAGCTCATTCCCTTCCCCCGCTACCACTTTTCTAGGATGGTCGCGTACCCCCTGCCAGGTGCCAATGTACCGCAGGTGGTACCCGTACCACTGGTTGAAAAGCCCTGATCTAGTCAGCTAGAGTTCGTAATGCATTGTTTACACAAACTTGTGGTGAAATGTACACAGCAAATTAGTAGGAATGAGGAAAATTCTTGTGGAAAATAAAATGGTTTGCAATTGATAATTTGATTAATAATTAAAGCAGCAAGCATGATCCTTCCCTCCCTCCCTCCCTTCCTCCCTTCCTTCCTTCCTTCCTTCCTTCCTACCTTCCCCCTCTCAGACCTCAGGAACTAGGCTAAAGTCACCCCAGGAAATTCCATGGTTGAGAGTCGATTTATGCCTGATTCTCCCTGTCCAGTCCAACCCCCTAACCACTATATTGCACCACATTTGAAAAAAAAATTATTAAATGGTGCTAAGCCCAGGTTTATGCTAGAATTTACTGCCTAAAGCATGGTGATTTAGTCTAAGCCTGAGATATTAAAAAGAAAATTGGGCAAGCACATAGAGCCCTGGAGTTCCTGAATTAATGGCTGTTTCAGAACATTTTAGTTTCTACACTGCCTTTGTGATGACTCAATGGGTCTCAGAAATACTGTTTTTAACGCAAACTCCACTGTAAACCGAATAGTGCATTCTAGATGTTTGTTGCATGCCAGACAAGGATGCACCGATTTTAATAAACAGTTTTAATTCAAGAAACTATGGTAAGAATCCCCAGCCATATTTTAAAAGTGGGTTTCTCGAAGTGTCTGTGAATATTTTGAATAATTTCTTCCCGGTATGTTTCTGCAATCCAGACTGAGCTGCTGTTTGTGAGGTATGTTACAGGTAGTCCTCGACGTACGACCACAGTTGAGCCTCAAATTTCCATTGCTACGCAAGACAGTTGTTAAGCCCGATTTTATGACCTTCTTGCCACGTTTTTTAAGCGAATCACTGCAGCTGTTAAGTGAATCCAATTCCCCCACTGACTTTGCTTGTTGGAAGCAAATGGCGATCGTGTGATCTCGGGACACTGCAACCGTCATAAATACACGCCAGTTGCCAAGTGCCCAGATTTTGATCGTGTGGCCATAGGGATGCTGCTGTTGGAAGAAAAGTCTTCATCATTGTTCATCCAAGCTGGGAATAAATGGGGGGGCTGACTTCCCACACTGCAATGGTCATAAGTGTGAGAAGATCAGTCACTCTTTTCAGTGCCATTGTAACTTCGGACGGTCACTAAACCTATGGTTGTAAGTCAAGGACTGTCTGTATTACCAGCTCTTCTCCTGCTCTTTTGGCTGTTGACATCTAGAGCTCCTCCTGTTTTTCTCAGCTTTCTCAAAGTTCCCCACACTGTGGATGGGAACAAATGCTTTGGGAAGAAGGTTGTAGTTTATTGAAGAGGGGAGCCAGAGAGAAAGATGGCACTGGCAGAAAAAAGAAGTGGAAAAAGGAAGTAGCACATTTAGGGAGTGGACTTTTATACCCTCTGGAGCAGCGGTTCTCAACCTGTGGGTCGCGACCCCATTTGGGGTCGAACGACCATTTCACGGGGGTCACCAAACACCGCAGTCTGCCATTTTTTTTTGGTCGGCCATTTTTCCCCCTTTGCAATGCGGGCCGTCGCGCCACGCATGCGCGATGCGGGCCCGCCATTTTTGGGGGGGATCGGCCATTTTTTTTGGTCGGCCATTTTTTTCCCCATTGCAATGCGGGCTGTCGCGCCGCGCATGCACGATGCGGGCCCATTTTTTTTTTGGGTCGGCCATTTTTTTGGGGGCAGCCATTTTTTTCCCCTTTGCGATGCGCCCGTCGCGCCGCGCATGCGTGATGCGCCCATCGTGCTGCGCATGCACGATGCGCCCATCGCATCACACATGCGTGATGCACCCGCTGCGCGGTGCACCTGTCGAGCCGCGCATGCGCGATGCGGGCTGGGGTCCAGCCCCGGAAAAGGTTGAGAACCGCTGCTCTGGAGACTATTTCCTGTGTCATGTATTCTGACCTGAGTTTGGGTGTGCCCTTTGGCCTTTGTGAGTTAATCCTACCATGTCCTGTCTCAGGTGGGATATGCAGATTTTAGGTCTTTGTCTTCCTCATCTCCTAGCTCCAACTTTCCTGATGGTTTACATCTGCATTTGTACAGAGCTGGTTTCTGCCTGGGAGAGAGAGACTTGGGGCTATTAAGAAAAACTGGACATGCTTTTCTGTCTCTTTAAAATACTTTGAGAAAATATATTTTTCTGCCCTTTTAATATTTCCTTCTCGGGAGGGGGGGATGACTTCCCACGCTGCAATGGTCATAAGTGTGAGAAGATCAGTCACTCTTTTCAGTGCCATTGTAACTTCGAATGGTCACTAAACCTATGGTTGTAAGTCAAGGACTGTCTGTATTACCAGCTCTTCTCCTGCTCTTTTGGCTGTTGACATCTAGAGCTCCTGTTTTTCTCAGCTTTCTCAAAGTTTCCCACGCTGTGGATGGGAACAAATGTGTCACTGGTTCATAGAAGTTGCCTTTTCAGCCCATTAGCCAGAGAGTAAATGTTGGTGTCAGCAGGGATTGCTTCAAAGCACATGCCAGGGTCAACAACCTCTCCCCCCCCCCGTCCCCATGCTGAACAACAAAACAATTTATATCACAACAGATGTCCTGGGACAGAATGGGACAGCCGTGGACAATTTGCCACGATCAACTCATCACGGCCAACTTTCTGCAGATTAATTCAACATAATAATAATAATAATAATAGAAGAGGAGGAGGAGAATAATGAGAAACGGTTGCAGGAATTGGATATGTCTAGTTTAAGGAAGAGAAGGATGAGGGGGGACATGATAGCTGTGTTCCAATATCTCAAGGGTTGCCACAAAGAAGAGGGAGTCAAGCTATTTTCCAAAGCACCTGAAGGCAGGACAAGAAGCAACGGATGGAAACTCATCAAGGAGAGAAGCAACCTAGAACTAAGGAGAAACTTCCTGACAGAACAATTAACCAATGGAACAACCTGCCTCCAGAAGCGCTGAATGCTCCAACGCTGGAAGTTTTTAAGAAAAGACTGGACAGCCATTTGTCCGAAATGGTATAGGGCAGTGATGGCGAACCTTTTAGAGACCGAGTGCCCAAACTGCAACCAAAATCCCACTTATGTATCACCGGGTGCCGATTGGGCATGGCCCATTGGGTGGGCATGGCCCATATGGTGGGCGTGGCTGCTGTCAATCAATCAATCTGTTTATTACAGCCATAAGGCCAGACATAATCAAAATATAACAACAGTGACAATTTTATTCCCATGTTTACAGAATATAAAACCATCAAACAATCAATGTAATATAATCCAAAATTCTCAAAATAAAACATATTAAAATTTTTCAAACCTTGATAATGGTGGCACAAAATTGGGCAACCTGAACTGATATTTTCGGATCCTTATCCGAAAGTAGCAACCTTAGATAAAATTCATGTCCCCTACCTGGAAACGTCTTCAATATCGAATATATAAGAATCTGTCTAGAGTCTTTATATAAAGAACAATGAAGCAGCATGTGGCTTAGGGTTTCTATAGAGCCATTACCACATGGACACAACCGAAGGTGCATAGAAATTGTTGGAATATTCATGAGCAAGAAGAGTCATGTGGTAACTCAGTCAGCCAATGTGAAGAAAGTGCTACTGAGTCTGTGCAAAAAGGTATTGAGTTAGAAGCTGAATTTTCAGTCTCAGGTTTGTCTCTGTATCTCTCTGTAAGAAGTCTTCATTGAGCTATGTTGCTGTAAAGAAGAATGTGTGGTATTGTAAATATTTTGATATGAATATAAAGAAATTTATTTGAATGAGCTAAATGCAGTCAACTGTGAGAGCTTCTGATTTATTTTTTCACCAACAGAGAAATTAAAATTCTCTAACAGAAATGCCGTTAAACTGTCCAAAAAGGACTGCTGAGGGCGAGTGGCTGCCGTGGTAACGGCAGACTGGGTGGGACTAAAAAGTTCAATCAATCAATTCCAACTTTGCGAGATCTTTTTTTCCCCGCGAGAAGTTAAAATTGATTGATTGAACCTTTTTTTTTTTTGCACATGGCGGTGGAGGCCTAAAGCGAAAAGGTTTTATAAAACCCAGCTGAAGGTCTAGGACTGGGGCGATGGCGTGCGTGCCCACAGAGAAGGCTCTGCTTGCCACCTGTGGCACGAGTGCCATAGGTTCGCCACCACGGGTATAGGGTTTCCTGCCTGAGCAGGGATTGGACTAGATGACCTCCAAGGTCCCTTCCAACTTTTATTATTAGTATTATTAATATTATTACTATTACTATTACTATTAATTCAAATTAATTATTTAAAATAATTTAAGAGTTATTTTATTTTTTTGTCATTCACATTTCATTTACGCATCCTTTCTTTAATGATTCTATTCCACTGTTTCTTCGATATTAGGGTAACTCTTGTCCCGCAGCAAGTTCTTGAAATAGGGCGGCATAGAAATCTAAGTAATAAATAAATAAGTTGTCCCATGGCAAGTTAGCTGTGACGAGTTGTGATAGACCCGTCCTGGCATCCATGAACTAACGAGTTCTGAAGATCTCTGAGCCCTACTCTGGAGCTGGAAGATTGTAGCTCTAGAGCAGAAAGCATTCCTTTTTTTATATAAAATGATTTTATTAGAGATTACAGTTATACAGATAAAAAGTAATACAATCCCCAAGAGGAAGAAAAAATAGAAAATGCAGAAAAAGGAAAAAAGAATATAGTAAAGGGGAAAAAAAGAAAGATATAAAGAAGTAACTTTCTCTTTCATCACAAGTATAAACAATCTTAGCGACTTATCACCTTCTTTTAAAATACAACAAATGATCTATTCATCCTATTTCACATCTCTTATTTCTATAAACAGTTACTTAAAACCTCCCCATTCAATTCTAATTAGCAAAGTTCCATTAAGACTTACCAGAAATAGCAGTATATCTATTTTAAATTTAACCAAATAAACCCACTTTGTATTCCTTCTTTTTTCTTTTTGTATTTCTTATCTATCAAGAAATCCTTAAAACCTTTGTCATTCAGTCCTGGTCAATAAAAAAGTCCATTAAATGTTGCCAGAAATAACAACGTATCTTTTTTAAACTGGATTCAATAAACTCACTTTATACGACTTCCTTTTAACTTTTAATAACCTTGATCTTTAATCTCTTCAAATATTGACCCAGGGCTTTTCATTCTTTCCTGCCTCCTCTCACAAAGTGCTTCAGAATGTTTAACAGGACTCTTTTATATTTCGAATATAAGAAAGGTATCCAAGTCACTCTTCTGGTTTATTATTTGTATGCCCCTTTCTGTTATTAAAACATTAGCTGGTTTTTCATTGATATAGCCAGTATTTCACATTTTTTCATTTCATTCTTGTAGCCCGTCATTTTTAAATCTACATTTAAATCAATTTTAGTCTTGTCCAATAGAATTTGTTCCTCTTCCACAACGTCATTTACAAAGTCTTTCAATAATGGCAGACATTTTTTTAAAATTAACTTCTGAGACCATTGTTCACAGGTATGCTTCAATATATCCTCCATTTTCCTCCATTCTGGGTTAGCAAATCAAATCTAGGTGTTCTTCTCTTTTAATTATTATCTTTAGTTCTTTTCAGTTCCCCCTAGTGCCCAAGCTTCAAAGTCTCCCATCCCATCATATCCAGTGCTTTTTTTCTTTAAAAAAAAAAAAAAAGGTGCCGGAACTCACACACGTCATACAACCCGCCTTGCCTACCCTACAAGGTTCCATCCAAAAAAGGTGCCGGAACTCCATTCTGGGCGTTCTGTGAGAAAAAAAGCCCTGATCATATCTATCTATCTATCTATCTATCTATCTATCTATCTATCTATCTATCTATCTATCTATCTATCTATTTATCTATCTAATCTGTCTATCTATCTATCTATTCTATCTATCTATTTATCTATCTAATCCGTCTATCTGTCTATCTATCTATCTATTCTATCTTATTTCTATCTAATCTGTCTATCTGTCTATCTATCTATCTGTCTATCTATCTATTCTATCTATCTATTCTATCTATCTATTTATCTATCTAATCTGTCTATCTGTCTATCTATCTATCTATCTATCCTATCTATCTATTTATCTATCTAATCTGTCTGTCTGTCTATCTATCTATCTATCTATCTATCTATCTATCTATCTATCTATCTATCTACCTACCTACCTATCTACCTACCTACCTATCTACCTATCTATCTACCTATCTACCTATCTCTATCTCTATCTCTTACATTACAAAGCATCAGCAATTTTCCATAGGAAGGATTGTTATAACATATTTCATAATCATCATATTTCAAATCCATCTGGACTCTTAGTTTGTTTATAATTTTCCAAAATCAACACTTCAATCACTTTTTGCTACTTAATCCATTGGGGGGGGGGAAATCTTAAGTTCTTAACTTGAATTTAAAACTTCCTTTCACTAAGGTGTGAAGAACATTCACACAAGTGAATGCCAATAAGACTTGCCGTTTTAAGGTTCTCAATATTTAAGTGTCAGTAAAACAATATCAACAAAAGTGATTAAGAAATGAGGCTTTGTCGAAGTTTACTTTCATAGAGGCTGCATTAGGTGAAATCTCTCAACTCCCAGCTACTTGACTGAAGCCTTGCCCTCCGCAGGCAGCTTCAATTTTGATTGGAGGCACCTCATTGCGCCCCAATCAATGGCGGGTCCTTCACGATAGCCGAATTAATGAGACACATGCAGACAGGCACATTTCTCGGGGCGAAGCGACAACTGACAACAGGCTGCCTTCCCCTTTTATTCCCTGTTACAGTGGGCGGTTACGCAATGCATCACATGGTTACAAACAGCCAATGACAATGTTATTTCTTCAGCCAATGACAAGGCTACACCCTGTGGCCAATGGATTCAAATCTTGGTACAACGTCCATCCACCTATTAGCCCCCCTTATTTCCTGTCCCAAGGACGCATGGCCTTTGTCCTTTGTTCCAAAACCACATGGCCTGTTCCTCTGCTGTGGCCAATGGACTCCACCTCTTGGCCCCGCCTCCATTTCCTGTTGCTCCAAAACAGCATGGTAAAGTCACATGGCCTGTTCCTTTGTTCCAAGCATCATGCATTACAACATATTACAACACTTGACTCACAAGTGCTGACTTCAAAAAGCTTAGTTTCTGCCATTGCATGAGGAGCAGCTGTCCAAAGTACATATGAATGATCTCATAATCTCTCCTTTCTCTGAAGAGATTTTACCAACCAGGTTCCTGTATTTGGCGGTTGATTTCAGCTGTAATGCTGTCCCTCCTCTTTCAGGGATGTCAGATTGCCATGTTCTCACCGGAAGTCTCGCAGCAGAAATCATTCTGCTGACTAGAAGAGAAGCTTCTAGTCTTTATGTCATGGCAGTCAAAATACAGCCGTGACATTATCTGTTTAAGATGTAAACAATTCAAGGTTTTTAGACCTTTTGGCACCCAAAGTAAACTTTTGAGTCCTAGGTATGGAATCCATGATAGTTCATAGGTTAGACCAGTGATGGCGAACCTTTTAGAGACCGAGTGCCCAAACTGCAGCCCAAAACCCACTTATGCATCATCGGGTGCCAGGTGGTCTCTGAACACAATTCAAAGTGTTGGTTATGACCTATAAAGCCCTTTATGGCAATGGATCAGGTTACTTGCGGGACCGTCTTCTGCCTCATGAATCCCAGCGACCGGTTAGGGCACACAGGGTTGGCCTCCTACGAGTCCCGTCTATTAGGCAATGTCATCTGGCGGGGCCTAGGGCAAGGGCCTTGTCCGTCGCTGCCCCAGCCCTCTGGAACCAGCTTCCCACAGAGGTTCGCACTGCTTCCTCCCTCCTAGTTTTCCAGAAATTATTGAAGACTCATTTGTGCCGACAGGCTTGGGGCGTATGAACTGCACTCTGACCCTGGGCCTACGAACGTGCCTCCATCAGTGACTGTGTGTTGATTGTGATTGTATGCTGTATGAATGTGTTTCGGATTGAATGAATGTGTTTTGGATTGGATGGTTGATTGTCATTGTAAATTAATTTTATTGTATTATTGTTGTAAGCCGCCCTGGGTCTCAGGAGAAGGGCGGCATAGAAATTTAAATAAAGTAAAGTAAAGTAAGTAAAGGTGGCTGGGGCCCATTGGGTGGGCATGGCTGCAGTGATAACGGCAGACTGGGTGGGACTAAAAAGTTCAGTCAATCAATTCCAACTTGGCAAGATCTTTTTTTCCCCGTGAGAAGTTGAAATTGACTGATTGATTGATTCTTTTTCTTTTGCACACGGCAGAGGCCTAAAGCGAAAAGGTTTTATAAAACCCAGGACAATGCGCGTGCCCACAGAGAGGGCTCTGAGTGCCGCCTCTGGCGCCCGTGCCATAGGTTCACCACCACTGGGTTAGACCTCAAGTTTGGATGCTGAGGTTCCTGTATTGAACCTCAGAAAACAACACAAGAAAATGCTGACTGGGGTTACCCATCATGTTGAGCCATAAGTGTAATTTGTTTGGCTTGATTTAATGTCATGTGATGATAACCGTTAATTATGGGCAACTTGTGGATCCAATTGCTTTGAGCAAAAGTGGATGTCTCTCAGAAATACAATGACTTAACTGTTTTGTTGTTGTTAGTTGCGAAGTCGTGTTAGCTTTACATTAAAAGAAGCGTGCTGTGATCTGTTCATGTAGTCAGCCAGATTTCCCTCCATTTTAATTTGAACTACCATGGAAATTGATGCTTGGACAATGGAAATAGTTTCTCTGGGCCATTTTTTTATTGCCGAATAGTCAGGTTCAATAACTCTGGAAAGATAAAGATAGGGCCCCAGTTAGTAGACCATGCCCCCAATTAGTAATCTAGCAACACTGGATTTGACTTAGGAATGTGTTGCTTACAGATATGGGTTGCATATGTGATTACAGTGAACTATGGTCCTTTATTGAAACTGTGTATAAAGCTATATATAACATACCTACCTGCAAGAGAAGCCCTCATAAATATAATTTGTTATTCTCCTGCTTTCTTTTTTTCTTTTTCTTTTTTTTCTTTTCTATTGATTTTTTCCCCCTTTCTGTTTGGTTTATGAAAGGCAAAGCAAGAAAACTGACTTCATAATACTTCATAATACAAAATGCAAAACAGCCTGCCACACTTCTATAATAAGTTCCTTCAAAGAGATCTTACAGAAGTATCCATTTCCCAATGTTTAAAATTATCTGAATACTATGTTTTGGTCCTGTTTGGAAATATTTCTTATTATAAGAAACTGTCATCTACCATACGAATGTAATTTTCTGAGTTTCTAAATCTTCTTATCTACTAGATACAAATGCCCATGGAAAACGATGAATAAAGTCTACTTATTTGGAGTGATAAAACTTGCTCTGCCTAAGGCATTTTGGTGTGCCTAGTTTTGTCCTCCTTTTAAATTCTAAATTCACTGTAGAAATTTTTTTTTCTGCTCAGAAGAGATTGCGAGACGTAAGTCATTGTAATCAGTAATGCGTATCTGGGGAATTAACTTTAAGGAACAATAGATTTCTTGAAATGTAATTTATATATATCTTGCCGTTCTCTCAGACTTTTAATTCTCTGCTGTACATCTTAGATTAGAAAGCCTGAGATTTAATCACATTACATTACATTTCTGAGAATGTAGCTTTTAATCATCTTTGTGTGCCAAATGGTGATGGTTCCCCTCCGGCCTCATTCTTTGCTCTCTAACTGACCTGAGCTGAACCCAGAACGTATGATGGGTTGAATTTGGTTAGTGTTTGCATGGGAGACTGTTGGGAAATCTCAGAGCTATAAAGTAGATTGGAAAGTTTTTTTAAAAAGAAATTGAAGATGATAATGGTAAACCCCTCTTCCTTGCTCTTGCTGAGAAAAAGAGATGGACATGTCCGTCAATCAACAAAGTTTTATCTCGACATGAAGGAGGTTCTACCTCAAAGAGTAACAAGAACGCCATGAATGTTTTGATTTTATAGTAGCCTCTCTTGAACCTCTCTTTAATGTTAAGTTACATTAAAATAAAATTTAAAAATTACATTAATTAAAATTTAAAAAGATGTTGAGACTCTGGAAAGCATGCAGAGAAGAGCAACAAAAATGATTAGGGGGCTGGAGGCTAAAACGTATGAAGAACGGTTACTGGAATTGGGTATGTCTAGTTTAAGGAAGAGAAGGACGAGGGGGGACATGACAGAAGATTTCTAATATTTGAGGGGTTCCTACAAAGAAGTGGGGGTCAAACTATCTTCCAAGCACCAGAAGGGAAGACAGGGAACAGTGGATGGAAACTAACCAAGGAGAGAAGCAACCTAGAACTAAAGAGAATTTCCTGACAATTAGAACAATTAATCAGTGGGATGGCTTACCTCCAGAAGTTGTGGGTGCTTCATCACTGGAGCCTTTCAAAAAGAGAATGGACAGCCATTTGTCTGAAATGGTATAAGGTCTCCTGCTTGAGCAGAGGGGTGGACTAGAACAGGGCTTTTCAACCAGTGGTACCGGTACCACCTGTGGTACAATGGCACCTGGCAGGTGGTACATGACCAACCTAGAAAAGTCGTAGCGGGGGAGGGGAATGAGCTGAACCAGTGGCAGCACCACACAAGCCTGAGCGAGAGATGGCTGCAGCTGCAGGGCTGTCAGGGCTCAGCGGAAGCGCCAGGATCAGTGCCACTTTCCAGATGATCGGCGCTTCTTTGGGGCTATCAGGGCTCAGCGGAAGCGCCAGGATCAGCACCAGGCTCCAGCTGGAGTTCGGCGCTGATCCTGGTGCTTCTGCTGAGCCCAGAAGAAGCACCGATCAGCTGGAATGTTGCAGCATCTCCAGGGTCTTGTGATTTATATTCAGATGCTTGGCAACTGATTCATATTTATGACAATCACAATGTCCCAGGGTCATGTGAAGTGACCAAAACCTGCTACAACCAGCCAGCAGACGGGGGGAATAAAAACCAAACACCCCCCACCCCACCCCCGCTGCCAATCCTCAACAGAAATGCTCACAACAATGAAAACCTCGGACAGGAGGAAGAGCGTCGCCGGGTGGGCAGGCAGGTGTCTTGCTCGGCTGTAACTTGGGGGGCACTTTTTTCAGTGCCATTGTAACTTCGAAGAGTCACTAAGCGAACTGTTGTAAGTCGAGGACTACTTGTACTTTATCACTTTTCCTTTTGGGGGGAATCATCAAGTTTTTGACCCCTTGCAAGGCGACTGGTGGTACTCGGATGTTGCCATATCCTAAAAGTGGTACAATGGGTGAAAGGTTGAAAAGCCCTGGACTAGATGACCTCAAAGATCCCTTCCAACTCTATTAGTCTATGTTCTATGTTTTACATGTTTGGAAGCAGTTCCAAACATGGGCACGTGTATCCCAGGTTCTGCTTTCCATGTGCTCTTCTTCTCCAACATACTCTTAAGCTTTGATCCTTGTTTGGTTGTCAAATTCAAAGGCAACTTTATGTATTGTGAATGTATAAGTCCTTCCTTTTTCCCTCCTCCCTTCCCTGAGGCACTGTCTTCTGATTTAGGAAATTCTGCCAGGGTAACTTCAAATGCAGCCAGGTTCCATTCAGCCATTATCAGCTGCTCAAAAAAATGAATGAAACAGAGAGAAAAACCCTGTGTTGAAAGTCCTGCAATAATTTATTCTCCCCGTTGGTCCCATTTATAACTCTATGTTAATCCCACTGAGGTGAAAATAGACTGGAAAATTAAGAGGCTGTCAGTGCAAATGGTGGTGCTGGGGTTCAGCTTCTTCCCACTGGTATAAATCAAAAAATGAGCCCTATCCCTCCAATCCCTTGCATGGATATCTTTTGGGTTTTTTTTGGTTTGTTTCACAAGATATCAAACCTATTGATACATTTTCATTTTCCAAAAAGTGTCTGGATCTGGCTGTGCTCCATAAGAATTTTATGAATCCAAAGAATGCAATCTTTTACAGAAAATTTATTTCAGGGAATATCTTCACGGAAGGTGGCTGTCCTGCCCTACCCAACTGAGTAGAATCAAGGAAGGAAGACCTTACCCAGTTTTCTGAAAAGCATCATCAGTGCTTGCCTGGATCAAATGCAAAGTCTTGAGAATTGTAGATGGCAATTCCTATAGGACAGTGCTGAGGAACCTATGGCACACGTCCCAGAGGCGGCACTCAGAGCCCTCTCTGTGGGCACGTGCACCATGCCCCAGCGATGGCAACTGTCTTTCTTCTACCAGCCGCCTGCTAACTTGCCGAGATCCCACGTGGCCGGATGCATCCCGGCACAGCTGGTTTCCCTCCCCCCCAGTCCCGTCCCTCCTGGCCTTGCATGCTCTCCTTTTCCTGGGCATGACCCACTGCATCACCTCCTCAGCTGTTGGCCGGCCGTCCAGCTCAGAGGCGGCTTCTCTGAACTGCTGGCGGCGGGCTGCCGAATCCCAGAGTGTGCCGGTTGAGGGGCTGGAAGGCTGTGTCTGCTGATGGGCACTGTCGGCCCCCATGCGCTCGCTGACCTCTATGTGCAGGGGCCGATGGTGTCAGGCTGCAGCCGCCCCGACCCCTGCCTCACCTTGCCCTGAGACAATGGCATCCCCACCCTACCTTGTCTTGCCTTGCCTCACCCCGCAGAACAAGCCTCCTGCCAGAAACCCCCTGGATTTTCCCCCAACCCTGCCCCGTCCCCGCAGGCATCCCTCCTCATGAGCAACATTGAGGTGACCACATCCACCTTGGCCACACCCACCCAGTCTGCCATAACCACAGCCACGCCCACCCAGAGGGCCATGTCCACCTGGCACCCGGCGATAAATAAGTGGGTTTGGGGTTGCAGTTTGGGCACTTGGTCTCTAAAAGGTTTGCCATCACTGCTATAGGATTTGTGACAAGTTAATGCTTTGAAACATTTCTTCCCAGATTTCTGTTCAGGTGGGCTAACTGATTGCTTACACATTAAGCTGTTAGATGATTCACCTGCAGCTCTGTCTTGATTGTTTATGGGACTCTGGCTTCATTCATCCCTTTCCCAACCTCTCCTCAGTTTTTCAAAATGGCTATATTGTGTTTTAATTGAGCCAGGTAACTAAATAGACATGGTTGAGAAAGGTAGTTGAAAGGTAGTTGAGGCCACACCTGTAAGTGTCCTAAGATGGACAAAAGAGACAACGGATGAAATTCACACCACCCCATTGTGATATGGCTGTGGAGATTCCTTCAGAATATTTTTTTTTTCAGTGGGAAAGGACACAGTCTGGAGCTGCAAGCTGGTTAATTTGTCTTTTCACAAGACACCTACTGCTCTCTTAGGAGCTTGTGTTCATAGCTGAAGGATGCATCTTGTGCTTTTTGATGCTAATAGCACAAAGTCTTGGCTTTGTTCATTGTCTCACTAGCTCCAAGAGAAATTATTAGCCTTTCCTTATTAGCAAATAGCTCAGATACGAAATTCCACAGGTAGCTGTTTCAGAAGGAGAGGCATGTTAGGCCAGGGTAGATCCGATGAACTGAGCTTCAGCTCACAAAATCTTCTGCTCTTTAATGAGATTTGTTTGTTGGAAAAGCTGCTCCCGGACTCCTCCTGCTTTTTATTTCAAAAGCTGTGTGTGTGTGTGTGTGTGCGTGCGTGCATTTAACTGGATAGGCTTGTGGAATTAGGAATTAAGTGTAAGGGAAGCAAATTATATTATCAACCAGCAATTAATTTCAAGACAAATGGAATCCGTTTGGAGACCATGTGGACAGTGACACCTCAATTGATACCTTCAGTTGTGACTTAATTCCCTGTACTTCTTTGACGCTTATATAATACTTGCAAAGGACTTACCTACAGATAGTCCTCGTTTTATGACCATGATTGGGACAGGAACTTGTATTGGTAACTGATGCGGTTAAGAGAGTCACGTGAGGAACCCAGAAAGGAACGAGTTGGAAGCATCCAGCATGGCAGGACAGGCATTTAAAAAATTCCTTCCTCTTTTTGACTGAGTACTGGTCGAAAGATGTGCGTCTGAGACAGTAAGTAAAGGAGGAATCATGATTCCAGAAAAATCTCAAGGAAAGGTGCTACAAGCCACTGTTGTGGCAGTTGGATCAGGTTCAAAGAACAAGGATGGAAACACTCACCCGGTTAGTGTAAAAGTTGGTGAGAAGGTTCTACTACCTGAATACGGGGGTACAAAGGTTATACTGGATGATAAGGACTATTTCATATTTAGAGATGGTGATATTCTTGGAAAGTATCTTGATTGAGCAGTTCATACTCTGGCATTATCATGAAGTTGTCATTCCGCAAAAAGTGCTCAAATGCTTTTGTTCCATCATGTAAATAATTATTTTCTTAATAAATGCAACATTTCTCAAATGATATTAGGACCTTGAAATAAAACTTATCTGTACAGTGGGGAAAAAAAAGAGAGTCACGTCCAAGTTTATGACATTTTTGCTGCAATTGTTAAGCAAATCACTATGATGGTTAAGCGAATCCGGCTTCCTTCATTGACTTTGCTTGTTGTGGAAGTCTCCTGTACGTGACCCCGTACTCTGTAACCATGCTGGTTGCCAGGCAACCAAATTCTGTTGACATGACCAAGGAGACACTGGGATACTACGCGTGAGGAGCAGTAGTTGTGGGAAGTTGAGGACTACCTGTATTACAAAAGTTATTTTACTGTAGAAGCTGGATGTATTCATGGCTACAGCCCTGCAGAAAGAGGGGACTTTGAAAGCCATGATTGCATTTTCTGCACAGGTACAAAATGGTATTTTATTGCTTGTTGGATTCTAATGAAGAGAAGGACGAGGGGGGACATGATAGCAGTGTTCCAATATCTCAGAGGCTGCCCCAAAGAAGAGGGAGTCAAGCTATTCTCCAAAGCATCTGAAGGCAGGACAAGAAGCAACAGGTGGAAACTAATCAAGGAGAGAAGCAACCTGGAACTAAGGAGAAACTTCCTGACAGTTAGAACAATTAACCAGTGGAAGAACCTGCCTCCAGAAGCGGTGAATGCTGCAACACTGGAAGTTTTTAAGAAGAGGCTGGACAGCCATTTGTCCGAAATGGTATAGGGTTTCCTGCCTGAGCAGTAGGTTGGACTAGATGACCTCCAAGGTCCCTTCCAACTTTATTATTATTGTTGTTGTTGTTACTATTATTATTATAATCATACTGTCCGGACCATCACAGAGTTGGTTTTCAAACATTCCCTGTGCTTGGCAATGAAACATTGTTCTGCGGTTGAATTAGGACTCATGGATACTTATTTTCTGATTTAGTTTAAGCAGGATCAAGTTAACGATACCTGCTCAGACATACAGAAGTCCTTAGCCCATTAACTCCGAATTGTCTACATTGACTCCTCATAGCTTACCCTGATGTCAAGATAGGTTTTGCAGCTTTAGCTGAAGATACCAGTAAGAAGACCCCTGCGAGTCCCCTGGACTGCAAGGCGATCAAACCGGTCAGTCCTAGAGGAGATCAGCCCCGACTGCTCTTTAGAAGGCCAAATCCTGAAGTTGAAACTCAAGTACTTTGGCCACCTAATGAGAAGGAAGGACTCACTGGAGAAGAGCCTGATGCTGGGAAAGATGGAGGGCAAGAGAAGAAGGGAATGAGAATGAGGTAGCTGGATGGAGTCACTGAAGCAGCAGGTGTGAGCTGAAATGGACTCCAGAAGATGGTAGAGGACAGGAAGGCCTAGAGAAACGTGGTCCATGGGGTTGTGATGGGTCGGATACGATTTCGCAACTAACAACCACAACATCAGTAATTAAAGTTTTGGTTTGCAAAGTATGTGTCTTCTTCCTTATTGATGGGATCCTTCCCTGTTCTTAATTTCTCTTCTCCCACCTTCTATAAGGAGACAGGATGGAAGAGAGAAAAGGGTGACCTGTTTTCCTTTACGTAGTTAAGACTTGTTTGCAGAAGAGCTTTCTGTCAGCTACAAGTTTCTCCTTTATTGACAAGATTAATCTCATACAATGCTGTTCTGTTCAGCCATCAGACAGGAGCTCTGATTTCTTTGCCTTGGGTCATTCAGAGTCAAAATAAGAGATGAGATATGGGAAAAAGAGATCATTTATTGCATTTTAAGAGAAGATAATCAGTTACTAAAACTGTTTACTGTTGTGATTCTTTATATTTCTTTTTCTTTATTATATTCTTATTTTTCTTCACTATTTCTCTATTTTTTCTCTTTTCTCTTATTCACCCTTTACATTTTATTTTTGTTTTTTAGTTTGCATTAGTTTTTATTGTTGTAATTGTAATATTTAATAAAAGTACTATTTAAAAAAAAAGCAGGAACTGAATCCAACTTGGCTCTGGTGGCTGGGGAATTCTAGGAGTTGACATCTACAAGTCTTAAAGTTGCCAAGGTTGGGCACCCCTGATTAAGTGAAAACATCCCACAAGATATGGACTGTGTAAACATAGAAAATTGCACACACATACCAGTCAGGTGAAAATTTTATGAACTCTTATTCACAGACACAAGGCGTAATGTAACATTAATCTGAGATCTTAAGAGAAGGTAGACTATTTATAGCATTCTGATGGACACATGGCAGGAGATTTTAAGAGATGATGAGATGAATGAAGTTTGATGAAATAGAAAGATTCTGAATGTCTGTTTCTGTATTTGCATAACCCTTTTCTAGCCTGCCAATTAAAGAAATATCCAGTGTTTGGCTTAAGGATGTGTCAGTCTCCAGTTTATGGATCCTGGACATGTCCAAAGAATTCAAAATCTGTCATAGCGTAGGACTATCACAGTAGGGTGTTTCAACTGGAACATGTAGGTAGAACTGTGATTAATTAGTTTTGCATATAAATTCCAAAGGATGAGCTGCTGAGAAGGCAAAACAGATGGAGATGTTTTAGCTCTGATTTGCTTGGTTTTTTTTTTTTATCCTTCTATGTGAAATATGAAATAGAATATCTTCATTGGATTTTTTTTCTATGAAAAATAAAATGATAAATCTGGGATTTTTAAAAATGCTGCTTTGGGGATACCCAAACAGGGAAGGTAATATAAAAGCTGTTTGTAAAAGCAACACTGAATTAGAATTGTTAATTCAACACTGTTTTGCAAAAACAGAAAAGGGCCTTTTTCTTCCTCTCCCCAATTTTGTGTCATCAACCTCTGAAATAAATATCTAGGTATTAAAAAAAAATAATATTCAGAACGATTATTTTCAAGTTAGTTTTGCTTATTTTGCCCTTGAGCACGTCTAGATATTAGAATTTATAGCAGTTCCCTTGAGGATACAGCTCAAGATAAAAAAAAACATTTTGCTTATAAATTCTAATCCCGCCTTAGGCATGAAAATCAGCTGGGTGACTTTGGGCAACTCACTTTCTCTGAGCCCAACCTACCTCACAAAGTTGTTGTTTTTTAAAATAAAATTTTATTGATTTTTATAATTATAAATAACAAAAGAGAAAAAAAATCACATTAAAACAACTCAACTGAATAAAAACGTTTACAACTTTTTCAATCACAAAAACAAAACATAAAAACTTAACTAAAATAGTTAACTACGGGTATTGCTCTGCGGCACCCCCCCCACCACATCCCCCTCCTCCTTTCTCCCTACCTCTACCTCTATCCACCCACCATCTCTACCCCCCACTCTCTCCTCCCCCTCATACCACCTCCCTACTTCCCTCAACCTTCACTCCTCAGTCTCATCCCCTCCAGATGTGGTGCAAGGTTCCGCAGAGCAACCCATCCTTTATCAAATATCATGTTACAGTTGAGAAGATTATAGAAACCCCTCCACCCACCACCCACCCCCGACTTCCCAAAGTGAATACAGGAAAAAAAAACACAAGAAAACCCACTAAACTACACCAAAATATTATATAAATCCTATTAAAAATTTAACTACATTTTTCAATCCAACATATAAATATTTAACTACGTACTAAATACAATTTCTTAAATTGATATTTCCTTTATATATAATCTATCCAGCTGGGTGACTTTGGGCAACTCACTTTCTCTGAGCCCAACCTACCTCACAAAGTTGTTGTTGTGGGGAAAAGAAGAGGAGGCAGGAGTATTATTTATTATTTATTTATTTATTTGTTGGGCTTATATGCCGCTCCTCTCCAAAGACTCGGAGCGGCTTACAACATATATAAAACAACAACAATCTAAGTCCAAGCAAAAAATATTTAAAAATAAAACCCCTCACATATTCATCATTCACACAACAATCCACAATCATCCCCCAGATAGGTTTTAAGATTTTTTCGGAAGGCCGGGAGAGTGGGAGAAACGCAGACTTCAGGAGGTAGTTGGTTCCAGAGGGTGGGCGCCACAACAGAGAAGGCCCTCCCCCTAGGGCCCGCCAGACAACATTGTTTCGCTGACGGGACCCGGAGGAGGCCGACCCTGTGCACTCTCACCGGTCGTAGGGAAGTATGTGGCAGAAGACGGTCCCGTAAGTATCCTGGCCCAATGCCATAAAGGGCTTTATAGGTAATGACCAACACTTTGAATTGCGCTCGGAGACCGATAGGCAACCAATGCAGCATGTGGAGAGTTGACGAAATGTGCGCACAACGTGGAAGGCCCACAATTGCTCGCGCAGCTGCATTTTGCACTAATTGTAGTCTCCAAACACTCTTCAAGGGTAGCCCCATGTAGAGAGCGTTGCAGTAGTAAGGTATGTTCACCCTCTTGGGCTATTTATAATAAGAAAGGTGGGATTAAAATTCTGATAAATAACAATAAAAAAGTAAAATATCCTAGTTGGAATGAATAAGAAATACCTGTTGCCTAGATATAAGGAGTCTGAGGAGAAGGGCGGCATATAAGTCAAAATAATAGATAAATAAATAATAAATACAGTCCCATATACATCTACTTATAAACTATCTCTGCTGAATTTGATCAGTTTTACAACTTCCCAGGTTGCGAAAGTCTGGCATGAAATATGAGGATGTCCATCTTCTCAACTTTGTCTTTGTTTGCTTGTTTTATTCAATTTATATGGTCGCTCATCCTGAGCAGTCAACAACCCATTAAAAACACTAAAAACAACTCAAAACTAAAACCTGCGTAGAGCAGTACTCATATTTCCATCTAAACGTAAAGTTGATGTAGATGTTACCTTGTGTCATGTTCCTGCCCATGAGTTTTTATGTGGCTTATGCTATGTAGAAACTATTCCTCTTTTTTACAATATATATGCTGTAGTATGTTTTTACTTCTATTGACCACCATGATGCACTCCATGAGCAGTTTTGCCCTACATTGGAGCTTGTCAGATATATGTAGCCAGCTCTTTGTCATGGATTCATAACCTTCTACCAGGAACTGAAATACTTCTTGATCCAGTGCTTATGGGAGAAGCCATATTTCTAAAACTTATTGTAGTATTTTTCAACTTTAGCTATTTTAAGTTGTTGGCTGGCTCTGGGGGTTGAAGTCCACACATCTTTAAATGGCTAACGTTGAGGAACACATTTTTATGGAAAGTCATCAAGTTTTGGAGCCATTCAAACCACAGAGTTATGCTACTCCACAGGGCAGTCTCAGCAACAGAACGTTTCCTAGATCCCCTAGGTCAGCGGTTCTCAACTTTTTTCAGGCCGAGACCCCAACCTGCGCTGCACATGCGTGGCGCGACCCCGACCTGCACTGCGCATGTGCGGTGCGATGGCCCGCACCACGCATGCGTGGCGTGACGGCCCAAATCGCGCATGCACGGCGTGACGGCCCAAATCGCGCATGCGCGGCGCGACGGCCCAAATCACGCATGCACGGCGCGATGGCCCAAATCGCGCATGCACGGCGCGACGGCCCAAATCGCGCATGCGCGACGGCCCAAATCGCGCATGCGTGGCACGACGGCTCGAATCGCGCATGCGCGGCGCGATGGCCCGCATCGTGCAGGCGGGGCGGGGTAGCCCGTATCGCGCATGCGCGGCACGACGGGCCCGCATCACGCATGCGCGGTGCTACCCCGCGCATGCGCGGTGCTGCCCCCTGCACCGGCCGAGGAAATGGGGGGAAAAATGGCGGACTGCGGTGTTTGGCGACCCCCGTGAAATGGTCGTTCGACCCCAAATGGGGTCGCGACCCACAGGTTGAGAACCGTTGCCCTAGGTCAGGGGTAGGCGACCTTGGCTCTTTTATGGCTCGTGGACTTCAACTCCCAGAATTTCTGAGCCTGCAGGGAGCCAAGGTTGCCTACCCCTGACCTAGGTGGTGTTGCTTAATGAAGGCGACCCAGAGCAAGCCCACTCCATCAGATCTCTGGAGACCAGCACTCGTATAGGTAAACTGGCCCTGTCCAATGAAATCGGACTACACTCCTAGCATCCTCGGTCAGCATGGCTAGTGGATAAGCCTGGTGGAAGTCATAACCCCAAACATTCAGAGGCCAAAAGTTGAGAACCAACACATACCCTTAAGTAGAACTTATTTTTTCCTGAATCAAAACAAAGTAAATACCATTTTATCCAAATGTGTTAAGTCTGTCATTGAAAAAGCCAACATCTTACAGTAGGATTCAATATTAATATAACTAGAGAATTGCAGTGAGTCACGGTAGGCAGCAGAGTACAATTCTGAGTCAGAGGCATCATTTACCTCTACCCAGATAGCAAACATTCACAATTGTGTCTTCAAGATGTAATCCTCAAAGTCAAACAAAGAAGTCATCCACATAGACTCATGCCATATTTGCCTAGTACAGCGGTTCTTAACCTGTGGGTCACGACCCTTTTGGGGGTCGAACGACCCTTTCACAGGGGTCGTCTAAGACCATCGGAAAACACATATTTCCGATGGTCTTAGGAACCGTGACACTGCTCCGCATCCGTCTCCGCATGGTCTCCTCCACTATTTGCAGAGAGAGAGAGAGAGAGAGAGAGAGAGAGAGAGAGAGAGAGAGAGAGAGAGAGAGAGAGAGAGAGAGAGAGAGGCACTTTCGGTTCCCTTCTCTCTCTCAGGCAGACTTACCTCCTGCAGGGCTCCTGATTGGCCCTGCGCCCGGGTGCCCCACCCCCAGGGAAAAGCACAGCCAGGGCCTCATGGCCTTGGAGCTGCCCGGGGAAGCCCCAGGATCCCTGTTGGGAGCAGCCCACTGGAGGCTCCGCTGAGCGGGCCAGCCCTCCCGCAAGCCACGGCCCAAGGGAGACCAGCCACTGCAATCCCTAGCCAGCCCAGCCCAACTATTGGACCCGCTAGCCAGGAAGGTGCGCCGGAGTCCAGGCTGCCAGGAAGGAAGAAGGAGATTCAGCAAAGGTAGGAGAGGAGAGCCGCCTCCTGGGTACCAGCGCTGGTGGCAGCTTCCTTGCCATCCTCTTCCTCCTCCCCTTCTTCCTCCTACTGCCCCCACGGCAGCTCGGGCAGGTGCCAGGACAAGAGGGGTGCCTGGGGAGGAGCAGCCGGGCTGGTGGACGGGCTGGCAGGCCGCGTGGCACAAGCCCCCACCGCGGTTTCATCGGATGGGCAGAGGGTGAGGCCGGGCAGCGCGGGGGCGGCTCGGGCGGCGGCAGCAGTTTTCTCGCCTTTCTCCTCTTCTTCCTCCTGCTGCCTCCAAAGCATCTTGGGCAGGTGCCGGGAGGAAGAGGGGTGCCTGGGGGGCAGCAGCCGGGCTGGTGGAGGGACTGGCGGGCTGCGTGGCACCAGCCCCCACCGCGGCTCCATCGATGGACGGAGGATGAGGCCTCCCGTCCTTCTCCCCCTCCCTGCCCGTTCAGCTGAGGATGTGGCGGAGGCCAGGCCAGGGGCGGCGGGGACCCCCGACGATGCTGACGTAAGAGAGAGAGAGAGAGGAAAGAGAGAGAAACAGAGGAAAAGAGAGGAAAGAGAGAGAAAGAGGGGAAAGAGAGAAAGAGAAAGGGAGGAAACAGAGAAAGAGAGAGAGGAAAGAGAAAGAAAGAGAGGAAAGAAAAAGAGAGACAGAGAGAAATGGGTAGAGGAAAGAAAAAAGAGGAAAGAGAGGAAAGGGAGAGAGAAAAGAGAAAGAGAGGAAAGAGAAAGAGAGAGGAAAGAGAAACAGGAAAAGAGAGAAAAGAGAAAGAAAGGGAGGAAAGAGAGAAAGAGAAAGAGGGAGGAAAGAGAGAGGAAAGAGAGAAAGAGAAAGAGAGAGAGGAAAGAGAAACAGGAAAAGAGAGAAGGAGAAAGGGAGGAAAGAGAGAGAGAAAGAGGAAAGAGAGAGAGGAAAGAGAAAGAGAGGAAAGGAATGGCGCTTCTCCAACCAGGTTGGGCGGAGCCGGCGGAGCAAACTTCCTGCCCCCCCTCCCCAGCCAGCTGGTTGGGGGGTCACCACAACATGAGGAACTGTATTAAAGGGTCGCGGCATTAGGAAGGTTGAGAACTACTGGCCTAGTAGTATCTGCTCCAAAGACATCAAATGCAGCTTATAGTGAAACATGTCTATTATAAAATATTGAGTGTTGATCTCCAAATATCAAACTTTAAAAAAAAAACAACCTGTAAAGGAGGCAGCCAGAAGAGTTGGCACCATTTTCTGCCCACTTTCCAAAGCTGCTGTATATAAAAAGGTCTCAATTTGCTGCCAGAAAGTCATCAGGAAATAAACAAACACCATCATGGATTGGTGTTCACCATACCAACGGGAGGGGGGGGAAATGATTAAATCATTCTGTAGCTCCTTTGTTTTTCTTCTTAATCACTTTGTTTCAGCTTCAGCACCTAAAGGGGAACAATGTAATTGAAGAATGTTCTTCTCTTAATAATTATTCTGCTATTCTCTTGGATTTGAGTAAGGAGAGAGAAATTAGTGGGGGGAGAGGAAACGGGATATGGAACAAAGATTTTATTATTATTATTATTATTATTATTATTATTATTATTATTATTATTATTATTATTATTATTATTATTATTATTATTATTACCGGTATTATTATTATTATTATTATTATTATTATTATTATTATTATTATTACTATTTTGCTCTTAGAGCCAGATTTACCTTCTCAATCCTAAGGCCTGGAACTCTCACCAACTTCTAAAATTCTTCCCATTAATGGGTTTCGTTGCTAACGTTGCAAAACCGAAAGAGGATAACTCTAGACCAGGGGTAGGCAACCTTGGCTCTTTTATGACTGGTGGACTTCAACTCCCAGAATTCCTGAGCCAGCATGAGGGAAACGTTGGCCCCTTCATGACTGGTGGACTTCAGCTCCCAAAATTCCTCAGCCAGCATGGGGAAACTATGGCCCCCTCATGACTTGTGGACTTCAACTCCCAGAATTCCTGAGCCAGCATAGCTCAGCTTGGAAATCTCTCCCTTTTCCCTCAGCATGGCTGGCTCAGGAATTCTGGGAGTTGAAGTCCACCAGTCATAAAAGAGCCAAGGTTGCCTACCCCTGGCCTAGAAGATTGTATCTTGCTTCCTAGCATCAGAATGCTGCTGTTTCAGAGATGGAATGGAGAGTTGTACTGACGGTTCACGAAGACTTTGCGTTGTTGTTTACACTCGGAGTTATTTCTCTGCCATTAGGGGACAGATCTTTTTGGGTGTCTCTGGTATTTGAGGATGCTTGAATTAAAAACAGTAACTCCGGATTATAATTTCTATTTCAGAAGGTAGAAGGAAGAGGTACAGTATTATTGTGATTGCTAGAGTTGTCAGACGTTTGGAAGAGATTTCACACACCTTCACTTATTTTTTACTGGCTTTGTTCCCAAGTCCCTCAGGATGATCCTATATGGACTTTGATCATCATTGTAACAAAAAAAATTGTCCACAAATAGTTTGATGTTTCATCTGAATCTGTTCTTTGAAACAGTGGTTATATATAACTTTTACTTTATGTGTGAATGTGGCCAGAATCTGAAAACAACAACATGGCAGAGTAACCTGAGTAAAATGGTTCAGCTGAGATCAGCATACGTGGGACTGATTGGGGTAGATAAGGGTGATACCGAAATATAATTTTATTTTACTTATCCATCTATTAAGGGTTCTTGAGTTCTTGAAATAGGGCGGCATAGAAAATCTAAGTAATAAATAAATAAAATAGATAATTAAATTATTGCATTTTACTCCAATTTCATTTTAAATTATTTTTATAGGAGTTTATTAATAATTTGTGTTTGGAACTCGAAGTCTTTTGATAAGGCCTATGGGCTAATCAATAAACTACACTAACTATGAATGTGCTCAAAAACTATCCTTTTTCCCATTTCTGGTGACAGAATACCCGTTGGACAGAGAGACACTTCACATTCCCCCTAACAAAAGCAGCGTTACTGTGCTAATTTTTGTGTCTTTTTTTTCTAATCATAAGCATTTTTTTTTTTAGACTTGAGTCAGTCTTAACTCCTAGCAACAGCCACACACAGGTTGCTGTAGGGTTTTTTTTGGCAAGATTACAGAAATGGTTTGCCATTCCTTCTTCCTAAGGCTGAGAAAGGGACTGGCCAAGGTCACCCAGCTGGCTTTGTGCCTAAGGCGAGACTAAAACTCTTGCTCTCTCAGTTTCTAGCCTGGTGTCTTAACTGGAGATAATGAAGAAATGAAATGAAATGAAACTGTTCTAATCAAATATTACATACAAACATCCTAGTAAGTCATAAAGCCATATTGTAAAGCTATAGTAACAAAATTTTGCAAGTCTAAATAACAACAACAACAATAATAATAACAATAATAATAATAATAACAATAATAATAATAATAAAGTTGGAAGGGACCTTGGAGGTCATCTAGTCCAGGCCTTTTCAACCTTTTCACCCATTGTACCACTTTTAGGATATGGCAACATCCGAGTACCACCAGCCGCCTAGCAAGGTGTCAAAAACTTGATGACCCCCCCCCCAAAAACAGAAAAAGTGATACAGGTAGTCCTCGACTTACAACCGTTCGCTTAGTGACTGTTCGAAGTTACAATGCCACTGAAAAAAGTGCCCCCCAAGCCACAGCCGAGCAAGACACCTACCTGCCCACCCGGCGGCACTCTTCCTCCTGTATGAGGTTTTCATTGTTGTGAGCATTTCTGTTGAGGATTGGCAGCGGGGGTGGGGTGGGGTGGAGGGTGTTTGGTTTTTATTCCCCCCCCGTCTGCTGGGTGGTTGCAGCAGGTTTTGGTCCCTTCACATGACCCTGGGACACTGTGACCGTCATAAATAGGAATCAGCTGCCAAGCATCTGAATGTAAATCACAAGACCCTGGAGATGCTGCAACATCCCAGCTGATCGGCGCTTCTTCTGGGCTCAGCAGAAGCACCAGGATCAGTGCTGCTTTCCAGCTGATTGGTGCTTCTTCAGGGCTCAGCAGAAGCACCAGGATCAGCGCCGAGCTCCAGCTGGAGCCTGGCACTGATCCTGGCACTTCCGCTGAGCCCTGACAGCCCTGCAGGTCCAGCCGTCTCTTGCTCAGGCTTGTGCGGTGCTGCCACCAGTTCAGCTCATTCCCCTCCCCTGCTACCACTTTTCTAGGATGGTCACGTACCACCTGCCAGGTGCCAATGTACCACAGGTGGTACCTGTACCAGTGGTTGAAAAGCCGTGATCTAGTCCAACCCCTTGCTCAGGCAGGAAACCCTATACCATTTTGGACAAATGGCTGTCCAGTCTCTTCTTAAAAACTTCCAGTGTTGGAGCATTCACCGCTTCTGGAGGTAGGTTGTTCCACTGGTTACTTGTTCTAACCGTCAGGAAGTTTCTCTCCTTGATTAGTTTCCATCCATTGCTTCCTGTCCTGCCTTCAGGTTCTTTGAAAAATAGCTTGACTCCCTCTTCTTTGGGGCAGCCCCTGAGATATTGGAACACTGCTATCATATCCCCCTTCGTTTCCCCTTCCCTCCCTTTGTCTTCATGCATACTAAGGAGGGTTGTCTCTGAGATGGTTTTTCTCATTACTTTCTTGGTCTGGGCTCAGGCCCCTCTTATCTGACTATTGCCTCTTCTTTTTTCTTTTTCTTTTCTTTTTCTTTTTTTTCTTATCCATATCACCATTTACTGTGTTTATGCTGTCTTTTGAGAAAGCATCTTAGCTTTTTCTTGAGGATCACATTCAATCAAACAAATCTTTACAAATTACAAAATGTAACAGACAAACACACATCACTTGCAGTCATAAAATTGTAGAAACAAGCCACTTAATCTAAGCTTTGTCTTCTGTTCAAGCCATAGCTAATTCCAAACAATCTATTATGTGAATCTATAGTTTAAATTTAATTTCATAACTTTTTTTTAGAAGCAATTAAAATGTCTACTTTGGATATATAGCAAAATCCTCAACTGAATGCAAACAGCCCCTTCCTTCCTTCCTTCCTTCTTTCCTTCCTTCCTTCCTTCCTTCCTTCCTTCCTTCCTTCCTTCCTTCCTTCCTCTTCTGTCCTTCAAGGCTATTTCCTCTGTCGTGTGCAGCTGAATTTGCAAATTTCTTGTGGCAGCCACATGTTTGACATGATGGATTTCGAAGTGTGTGTTTTTTTGTTTGTTTGTTTGTTTTCTTGGAAAGGGAACACCACAGTTGTAAAATGTAAGGGGACAATTACAGAATTTATATCCTAACAATTTTATTACTCGAGATGAGCTTGGTGGGTATTAATTCTATAAAGTTTGCTTAGCTTTGGGGAGTGGCCACATCCTGTCTAATTTTTTTTCTTTTCCACAATTCTGCATGACCTTTTCTCCCTCCTTTCTCCTCCTAAACGTAGCACAATTTCAGTGTTTATTAATTTCTTTAAAGATCCAAGCATGTGAATTTTATGTTTTAAAAAAGCAGGCCATTTTTTTTAAAGTTTCTGTTGTAACATTAAAAAAAAAACATCAAGACTAATGCCTTATCTGCCTTTCCACTGTGTAGGATTTGCCATCTTGCAGATAAGTCCATGCAAGCTAACAATCCACTATGTAGTAGTGTATCAACAGTAAAGTATCCAAGAAAATCATTAGCGTTGTTGTTAGTTGTGAAGTCGTGTCCGACCCATTGCGATTCCATGGACAATGTTCCTCCAGGCCTTCCTGCCCTCTACCATCTTCTGGAGTCCATTTCAGCTCACGCCTGCTGCTTCAGTGACTCCATCCAGCCACCTCATTCTCTGCCGTCCCCTTCTTCTCTTGCCCTCAATCTTTCCTAGGATTAGGCTCTTCTCCAGGTAGTCCTTCCTTCTCATTCAGTGGCCAAAGTACTTGAGTTTCAGCTTCAGGATCTGGCCTTCAAAAGAGCAGTCGGGGTTGATCTCCTCTAGGACTGACCGGTTTGATCGCCTTGCAGTCTAGGGGACTCGCAGGGGTCTTCTCCAGCACCATAGTTCAAAGGCCTCAATTCTTTGGCGCTCAGCCTTTCTTATGGTCCAACTTTCACAGCCATACATTGCAACTGGGAAAACCATGGCCTTGACTATACAGACTTTTGTTGGCAGGGTGATGTCTCTGCTTTTTAGTATGCTGTCTAGATTTGACATAGCTTTCCTCCCCAGGAGCAAGCGTCTTTTAATTTCTTGGCTGCAGTCCCCATCTATGGTGATCTTGGAGCCCAGGAAGATAAAATATGTCACTGCCTCCATTTCTTCCCCATCTATTTGCCAGGAATTGAGAGGGCCGGATGCCATGATCTTGGTTTTCTTAATGTTGAGTTTGGCCAAATTTTCAGTTTGGCCAAATTTTCCAAAGCCGCTTCCCTAGCCTGCTATACCACTAAATATTCTAGACTACAACATCCATCAGAGCTATGTTGGAAATAGGGGAGTTGTAGTCCAGTATATCTGGAAATACAGATAGTCCTCGAGTTACGACCACAATTGAGCCCCACATTTATGTTACTAAGTGAAACATTTGTTAAATGAGCTTGCCCCATTTGATGACTTTTCTTGCCATAGTTGTTAAGTGAATCACTACAGTTGTTAAATTAGTGGCACGATTGCTTTTTTTTTTAAACAAGTTTTATTGTTTTTTCATTTTACAGACAAGTGCTTACGAAACAACGTGGTGGCAGGGCAATCAATTATCCACACAACAAAGTCATACTCATAAAATTCAGATTAAATCGTTAAAAAAACCCCTCTCTTTTCCCTCTAATAACATATTATATTCAAATTGATATATTTCAATACAACTAGATCAATCCTGTCAATCCCCAATAACCTTTCATCTAAATAGATCCACAAATCCAGATCCTGTATGAAGTTTACTTATTTCAGTTACTATATTCCATATTTCTAATCTAAGTACATAGTTAACACTTTGGAAGTCTCCACATTACCTTTTTCCTTAACATATTCAATAAACATTTATTAATATCATTTCTTATTTTTCCCTATTCTTCTTCCATTACAGAGTGACTATCAGTTCTAATGTACATAAAAAAAAGTATATTAGTTCATATCAGAAAAGAAAAAGAACAAAGAAAAAAAACAGAACAAAACAGAAAAAAGTGAAAAAAATACTTTTCTATTTCTTTTATACTTTATAATCTAACAATCAATCCCTCAATATCAATATCACATTTCTTTAACCTCCTCAAAGTTACTATATCCAAAACATATTAATACATAGACAAACACCTTATTATTAAGTTCAGACCTTTAATTAATTTTTATTCAATCTAACATCTTGTTTGTCATAAGCCATAAATCAATCCATATCTAATAAGCCTTTTAAAATCATTACATAAAACCTTCAATCACATTCTTAAATCTTATTCTAGCTTTCCTTTTATGCCAAACAGGTTTCCATAACAACACCACTTCCGGTTCCGGATCGCGGTGCTCGCAGCTGTGCAAGGAGATGGCTTTCCTTGCCAGCTGATTCTCCACTGCCGGTAGACCCTTAATTGGGTCGAAAAGCCGCCTTGGAGGGGCGGCTACCGGAGAGGAGGTCCTCGTCGTCCTTGGGAGAACGGCAGCTTCTTCCAGGGACCGACATTGCTCCTTTGGGCCGACAGTGGAAAGAACGGCCAGTAAAATGGCCGTTCATCTAGCCGCTGCAACCAGAAGTCAGAAGAACATCTAAGCACAGGAACCACCGTGGTTGAGCCGGATGAGACTTTTTTTCTCCCTCTCTTGGGTTTCTTTTTTTTTTGTGCCTGTAAAGAGCACTTTTGAAATGATTTCCCTACTCTAAGAAGGCAGCATTTGTGAGTGGGATTCTGGCTTGTTTAATTCCCGTGAATGGAACCCGTCATCAATGAGCAAAACCACAAAGCTGAAGGTCAGAGAAAAAGCAGCCTCAGTACATCATCACGGTGAGCCTGTTGAAATAATACTGCATTGCTGGAAGGAGCAGAGATGGGCTCAACAAATCTTTCACCTGGAGGCAGTTCCAAATTCTGGCAAGGCACCATTACTGTCATGTATCAGAGAGCTGAATGAAATAAGGACCAGCCTTGCCATTATTACTATTATTCTGGAGTGGGTGGGAACTGCAGAGAAGGCTTTGTTTTATTCTAGCTCAGCAGAGGGAAGCCATCACCTTGGACCAAAAGTTTGCCACCAACTCTGCTGCTGTTAAAGTCATAAAATTGGGCGCCTGTGATACCGGAGTTATGAAAGCCGGGTGTGTGACTTTGGGTCCATCGCCAGGAGACAGTGAGTTCTAGTCCCGCCTTAGGCATGAAAGCCAGCTGGGTGACTGAGCCAATCACCAGGAGACTGTGAGTTCTAGTTCCCCCTTAAGCATGAAAGCCAGCTGGATGACTTGGGCCAGTCACCAGGAGATGGTGAGTTCTAGTCCCACTTTGGGCATGAAAGCCGGGTGGGTGACTTTGGGTCCATTGCCAGGAGACAATGAGTTCTAGTGCCGCCTTAGGCATGAAAGCCAGCTGGATGACTTGGGCCAGTCACCAGGAG
Source organism: Bothrops alternatus (assembly GCA_034064705.1). NCBI lineage: Eukaryota > Metazoa > Chordata > Lepidosauria > Squamata > Viperidae > Bothrops > Bothrops alternatus. Next base: position 634,655 of record JARGCV010000132.1, read on the forward strand.
ATGGTGAGTTCTAGTCCCACTTTGGGCATGAAAGCCGGGTGGGTGACTTTGGGTCCATCACCAGGAGACAATGAGTTCTAGTCCCGCCTTAGGCATGAAAGCCAGCTGGGTGACTTTGAGCCAATCACCAGGAGATGGTGAGTTCTAGTCCCACTTTGTGCATGAAAGCCTTCCGGTGGCTCCGCCGGCGTCGCTAGAGTCTCCTCTGTGAGGCTCCGTTCCCTGGGTATGTAAAGCCGCAAAAAATAGCGAACATCAGCTGTTTTTTGCGGTGAAAAATCCCCTCTTCGGGCGAAGAAGAGGTGCAGAGCATCGGGAGTAGGGTTGAGCTCCTCTAATATCCCTGAAAAAAGCTTTCAGGGATTAAGAGTGCGAGCTCCCCATAACTCCTGAAGACGCTCCTGCTCAGAGACGCTTCTGTCATCAGACAGAAAAAGACGCCGCGACCGCCTCTGCTTTTTAAAAATAGAACACAAGAGAGACTGTTTGCAGACTGAGTGAATACAGGAGTTTTTATTGGATTGCAAGTATTTCTTATTGTTTTTCTGGCTATGCATTTCTAACTGTTACATTTAACATAATGCATTCAAGATGGCGTATAGCTTTCACTACTTTCACTGCTAAAGGAAAGTGCTTGAAAGTGAAAGTGAATTCTCCATTTTTTTTCTTCTTTGTTCTCGTAAGCGAAGCTAGAGACACGGTTGTAGAAATTGGATTAAAGCCATAGCGATTGTTTTAAAATTTAAAATGGAGTGGAATTTACGTTTTAATGTCAAACCTATTTTGGACCGCATTGATGAATTTAAAGAAGAAAGGATTGCAATCTTGAGGGAGACTAGTGCAGAAATATTGAAATTAATTAGATCCTTTTTTCCAAATGAAACTGATTTGCAACCGACTATTGAATATTCTACACAACAATCCAAACAAGAAGAAGACAGTATTGAGAATAAAGAGAATAATGGGAAATGGATCTTGCTTGATAAACAGTTCATTTATGGAGTGGAGGAAGAGGATTTGTTTCAAGACAGGAGGGGGTGGCTATTCCTCTCAGACAAGCAGCAAGAAGAAGATTTAATTGAGAAAAAAGAGAAATTGATCCAGTTTAAGAAGCAATTTATCTATGCTGCTGAGGACCAGGAAAAGCAAAGACAGAGATTTGAAATGTTACTTCAACGAAAGTTTATGGTTAAGAGACAAATGATATTGCAAGTAAAAAAGAGAGACTTATTATTTGGAAGGGAGGCCTCGTTATGGAGATTTACCTGGCAGAAGAAAAAACCAAGAGTACGATTGAAGAAGTGAAATTTAAAATTGTATGCAAGGAATTATGGGTAATTCAAAATTATGGATTGACTTAAGGACTATGAGTAAGACGTAAAAGAAGATGATTAATGGAAGATATAATTAAATTGAAGAAGAATGTACCTGCTTTGAAATGATTTAGGTTTGACATTAGATTGATTGATTGATGGATAGATAAGCATTATGTGATTTGATAAGGTTGAAGGAATCTAAGTTAGAAATGGATTAAATAGATTGTATTTGTTATTTAGGTTTATTTGACATATGAGAAAGCCCAGAAGTCGATTGAAGAAGTGAAATTTAAAATTAAGTGTAAGGAATTAAGGCTAATCTAAGATTATGGGCTGAATTAAGGATTAAGTTTATGAGTAAGATGTAAGAGAGGTTGTTTAATGGAAGATACACTAAATTGATTAAGAATATAATTTTTTTTTAATTGAGGGGCTTATTGATACTATTTGTTTAAAAGAAACTGATTATTGGAAGATATATACTAAATTTGATTGTTTGGGTGACTTTACATAACCTCTCAATGAATTGAAGTGATGGATTGATTGTTAGATTGATGGTTTAGATATGTAAATGAAAATTAATATTCTTAACAAGACGATGTGTCGGTCTGGCTTAGTGTAGTTTAAAATTCTTGTTAGAATTATATAATAACTTTGTTTGAAGTAGTGGGTTTTCTTTTGTTTTACCCTGTACTCACTCTGGGAAGTCAGGGGGGGGTAGGGAGGATTTATAATTTTATATACTATGCTTTCTCAACTGTAATTGGGGTTGATGCAAGAATATGTAATTATTGTTATTAAGGGGTTGCTCGGGGGGCCTCTGGGCACCACATCCGATGGAAAGAGGAAGGAGGAGTGAAGGCTGATGTAAGTAGAAAGTTGATAAGAAGGGGGAAGAGTAGGGATAGTTGGGTGGAGTAGAAGGAGGGAGAAAGAGAAGGAGGGAGGAGAGTAGGTAGATAGTTGGTAAGTGAGGGGGGAAGGTTAGGGTTAGGGGGATGTGGTGGTGGGGGTACTGGGCAGTAATGTTAATTGTTTGGTAAATGTGGTCTATGATTATTTTCAGTTGAGTTATTATTATTAAATGTATTGAAATATGTACTAATGTTTTGTTAATGGATGATTTTGAAATATGTATTTATGTTGTGATTATGTTTATTGTTTATTTTAACATTATGATTTGATTTGAGCATTTTTCTTTTTCTGTTAAAAATTAAAAAACCAATAAAAATATATTTAAAAAAAATGAAATGATTTCCCTACTCTAAGAAGGCAGCATTTGTGAGTGGGATTCTGGCTTGTTTAATTCCCGTGAATGGAACCCGTCATCAATGAGCAAAACCACAAAGCTGAAGGTCAGAGAAAAAGCAGCCTCAGTACATCATCACGGTGAGCCTGTTGAAATAATACTGCATTGCTGGAAGGAGCAGAGATGGGCTCAACAAATCTTTCACCTGGAGGCAGTTCCAAATTCTGGCAAGGCACCATTACTGTCATGTATCAGAGAGCTGAATGAAATAAGGACCAGCCTTGCCATTATTACTATTATTCTGGAGTGGGTGGGAACTGCAGAGAAGGCTTTGTTTTATTCTAGCTCAGCAGAGGGAAGCCATCACCTTGGATCAAAAGTTTGCCACCAACTCTGCTGCTGTTAAAGTCATAAAATTGGGCGCCTGCGATACCGGAGTTATGAAAGCCGGGTGTGTGACTTTGGGTCCATCGCCAGGAGACAGTGAGTTCTAGTCCCGCCTTAGGCATGAAAGCCAGCTGGGTGACTGAGCCAATCACCAGGAGACTGTGAGTTCTAGTTCCCCCTTAAGTATGAAAGCCAGCTGGATGACTTGGGCCAGTCACCAGGAGATGGTGAGTTCTAGTCCCACTTTGGGCATGAAAGCCGGGTGGGTGACTTTGGGTCCATTGCCAGGAGACAATGAGTTCTAGTGCCGCCTTAGGCATGAAAGCCAGCTGGATGACTTGGGCCAGTCACCAGGAGATGGTGAGTTCTAGTCCCACTTTGGGCATGAAAGCCGGGTGGGTGACTTTGGGTCCATCACCAGGAGACAATGAGTTCTAGTCCCGCCTTAGGCATGAAAGCCAGCTGGGTGACTTTGAGCCAATCACCAGGAGATGGTGAGTTCTAGTCCCACTTTGTGCATGAAAGCCAGGTGGGTGACTTTGAGCCAATCACCAGGAGGCTGTGAGTTCTAGTTCCCCCATAAGCATGAAAACCAGCTGGGTGACTTGGGTCAGTCACCAGGAGACTGTGAGTTCTAATCCACCTTAGGCATGAAAGCCAGCTGGATGACTTTGGGCCAGTCCTTCTCTTTCAGCCTAGCCCACTTCACAGGGTTATTGTTGTTGTGGGAGAAATAGGAGAAGGAAGGAATATTAGATATGTTTACCACCTTGAGTTATTTATAAAATAATAAAGGCAGAATAAAAAGCTAATAAATAACTATAGATTAGTAATATATAAACAAATGATTATTGTAAGCAGCTGAGAGTCACTTGATGGTGAGATGGGTGGCATATAAATTTAATAGATATTTTTTGTTAATAAAGCAGCAAAACAGACCCAAGCTTTGGGACCCTACCCAGGCAGCGTTACCAGACAGATGGAATCTTTTCATGACTAAGCAAATTGCAAAGCTCATTTTATTTGATATTTACCGTACTTAAACATTTAAAGTTTTGGATTTTATGGCCACCTGATTGTATAACAATTTTGTTTGGCAGGTCCTGTAGAAACAGCGTCCTAATATTTTTTTTTTTATTGTTGGCCAGATTTCAGCCCCATATTTTCCTTTTGACAAATAACAATTTCATGTAAAAACTACCAGAGCTTTTCACCTTTGGGCTCAGATTTACATTGTTTTCATATATTTTTTTTTTGTTTCCTTGCTTTTCTGTTAGAAGCACTATTATTGAAGTCTGCCAAAAAAGAAAAAAAAAAGCAAGCTATTTGCCAACTCTGCCTAGTAACATTTAAGCGCACTGTTACACACAAGATTAAGTATGATAGCTTTTTAATGACTTGTGCTGCTCACTTTTGAACATAGAATAGATTACTATACATTTTGGTAAAAGCAACTGTCTATATATTTTGGTAAAAGCAACTGGTGTAACACAGGGGTCTGCAACCTTGATAACTTTAAGACTTGTGGACCTCAGTCCCAGAATTCCTCAGCCAGCATAGCTGGCTGAAGAATTCTGGGACTGAAGTCCACAAGTCTTAAAGTTGTCAAGGTTGCCAACCCTTGGTGTAACACAAAATCATATGTTTGGCACGCAGAAAAGGTTACCATTTGGTGGCAATAGTTGTTTAGCAGGTTGAGGTATTGGATGAATAGCTAAGGGAACTAGCTATGTTAACCTAGCAGGCTTGGTAGCTGTCTTCCAATCCTTGAAGGACTGCCACAAGGAAGAGGAGATGGACTTATTCTCCATAGAACCTGAGGGCAGGATAAGAAGCAACGGGTGGAAGCTTGTTAAGAAGAGTGTTATGGTTCCGGCTAATGAAACACTTCCAAGAACTTCCAGGCCTTTATTTTCCTAAAAGTCTTTTATTGTTACAAAATGTCGGCACAGGCATAACGGAGGTTCATGCTAAGATCTAAGTTCTCTTCCTCTGAGCAGTTTAATTATCAGCATGTTCCCTCCCTAAATTAGCCGTCATATCTCACGTTATCCAATTAGTGTGAAGGTCAAAGGTTTCCTTCCTCTTTCTTTCCCCACGCTTTGCTCCCACCCCCATCTGCTCTGTATTAACCCCAAAAATACCAGACAGTTCTGCATATTGTCAAAGCAAGAATATACAATATTTGCAGCGTTGACATTGAGATCCAATCTGGAAATACGGAGGACTTTCCTGACAATGAGAATGACTGACCAATGGAACAGCTTGCCTCCTGGAGTTGTGAGTGCTCCATCACTGAAATTGTTCAAGCAAATATTGGACAACCATTTGTCCAAGATGGAATAAGGACTCCTGCCATGGGCAGCAGGCTGGACTAAAAGACCTCCAAGGTCCTTTCCAGCTCTACGATTCCATGATTCTATGAAGAGATGGATTCTGTCCACAAACCCAGGTCTCTTGCACACTGTTACACCATGTTTTTTGCCTCCAGAGCTGTTCCTTCAGGACCTTTTGTGGGCCTGGAGAGACATGCTGGCTCAGGAATTCTGGGAGCTGAAGTCCACAAGTCATAAAAGGGCCATAGTGCCCCACCTCTGCACTAGAGAAATCAGATGAAATGGTTGATAAGGCTTCAAGTGGGCTGGAAGCGAAACAAAACAGCCTTGTTGCACTCCTCACACCCACTTCTTCTTCTTTGTGGCACATTGACTCAAGGAACATGGGACAACATTGGAACCGCCCAATACTAGCGGTTCTAAATAGGAGATGGGAGCAAAAACAGTTTTGTTTTCTGCTGTTATCTGAACTTACTCCGTAGTAGTGCATCTTTAAGAACATAAGAACATAAGAACATAAGAAGAGCCATGCTGAATCAGGCCAAAGCCCATCGAGTCCAGCATTCTGTGTCACACAGTGGCCCACCAATTGTACATGGGGATCTTGAGCAGAAAGAGAAGGCAAAACCCTCCCTTTCCCTTGACCCCCAACAAATGGGACTCAAGGGAATCCTGCCTGCCTCAACCAACATAGAGGCGGCACATGGACATCCGTTTTAATAACCCCCGATACACTTGGCATCCATGAATCTGTCTGACCCTGCCTTGAAGCTGTCAAGGCTGACAGCTGTCACGACCCCTTCTGGAAGTGAATTCCATAAATCAACGGCCCTCTGGGTGAAGAAATATTTCCCTTTATTTGTCCTCACTTTCTTAGCTATGAGCTTTAGAGAGTGCCCCCTTGTCCTGGTATTGTGAGATAGAGAAAATAATTTTTCTCTATCCACCTTTTCTTTCTTTCTTCCATCCACCCCCACCCTGCAAACAATTGAACAAAAAACTTAGTGCCCTTGGCACCGTTCTGTTGCTGGGTTGAGATTTTAATAATTTCTTTTCCACTTAAATTGCCAGTTTAAGGTTAGCCTGCCTTAAGAATGTCATTTTCCTTGGCATTTAGGTTTGACCATTTCTTCCTTCCAGGACAAAACAGTACCTCTTTCTCTAGAAAGAAAAGGTTGATTTGTCCTTTCACCAAATGATGGGGGTGCATGGAGAGTATCTCCAAACCCACCATTCCACCAGCTTTTTTTCCCCTCTGCCCTTTCTTTGACGGCACAACATCTCCTGGGTTCTTCAAAACAGCCCCCTAACTTTTTTTTTTTAAAAAAAAATCTGTTTCTATAATAAAGTCACAAAATGATTGTTTGGAAATAAAATAAAAGGTAATATTTATAACACTATTAAGGTCGATTCAATATAGGAGCATCATGTGTCTTTTTTGACTTGACTTGATTTGATTTGATTTTTATAGCCACCCATCTCAGCAACTGCTCTTATTTGCAACTAAAGTGGAGTCAGTCCTGCTGACTTTCTGAGCTGGTGGGCACATTTGGATTTGAGTCCATGTTGTGGAGAACCCTTAGCACAGACATGTCAAACACAAGGCCCGGGGGCCGGATGCGGCCCGCGAAGTGGTTTCATGTGGCCCGTGAAGCCATCCTGGAAACAATGAGGGAACGGCCCCTGCTGCCTTGGCCCTGGCACAGGCTGGCCGGGAGCCAGTGTACAATTTTGTGGTGGCCATCTATGCTGAAACGCATTCAGTCTTAGCTCCATAAGGCCGACTGGAAACAGCGAGGAACCAGCCCCTGCTGTGTCGCCCCCGCCCCCTGGGTGCATGCTGGGGAGGGGTCACCCTTTGTAAGGAATGAAGAAATGCACCATGCCTTGGCGCTTGCCCCAGTCCCACCCCCTTCTGCCAGAGACCCTCAGATCTGCCCCACTCCTGACCTTGATGGGAATGATGTAGAGATGGCCACGCCCACCCAGTAGTCCACACCCACTCCATCCATGCCCACCCAGTAGGCCACACCCGCCCCCCCCGAGGGCAACCGCAATGCTGATGCGGCCCTCAATGAAATTGATTTGACACCCCTGCCTTAGCAAGTAGTTTATTTGTTTTATTTATTCCTCACATTTATATAGTCGCCCATCCCATGAACGTGTGTCTCTGGGAAGCATGTTATAGAACCAAAAGATAAAAAGCAAACCTTAAAAAAAAAAAAGCATTATAATGGAATCAACATTATTAAAAAGAATGTACAAAATAACATCTTGGATGTTTCAAGCAAGGCAGCCGTCTCTACAAATTTCCTTTGTGGGAAATGATTCTCTTACGCCATGAAAGAGGACTTTCCTGTTCACAGAATGCTGCCGTGATAAGTTGCACCCATTTCCCAGAAGGCAAATAAGGGGGAAATGCTCCTTCTTCCCCCATGTAACTTCCTAGCATGCTTCCTGCTTTCTAACGAGGTGGATGACATCTGGAGGTAGAAACCAAGACAATGTTAAGAAGCTGTTGTTTTATTTTTGAGCATGTTGTTTTATTTCTGAGCAAGATAGGCAAGGTAAAGAGTTTGTCAAGAAGCGAGGGAGTATCTGCCCACCCACTGGTGCCTACAGTCATCATGTATGGAGATGCCAGGATTGAGCGTGAGCTCCAGAATGCTTTGCAGAAAGAGGGTTGTGTTGCCATAAAGACAGAAGTACTGGTGTTTGGAAAAGCAGATCAAAATATACAAGGTAGAGAGGAAAACATGCCCATCTTTTTGAAGGAAAATGTATTTCTCCTGGCCTCTTGAAGTTTTGGGGGGCTTTGATAACTGATAGATAATTGGTCTTTTCCTTTTGAGTGACAGAAGTGATGGTGCTATCTAATCTAAAGGACCTGGTCAATCCTCTCTCCCCCTTCAAACCTGTTAGAATTTGGAGTGACAATTCTAATCCCTAAAAGCATTCACGAGATACCTCCTGAGTTAATTAAATGAGAATAAAACAACTCCACGGTGCCATTCTAGCTTGGCCATCCATCTCATAATCACTTTCCATCTTTTACAGCTCCCTGGCATTTTCAGCGCGCTGTGCTTTTGACCAAAGCTTTTAAAGATTCTCTTCTGAGCTGCCTCATTGCTTCTACCTGACTGAATTTGTGCATTTGGTCTTTTTCCAGAGCAGCCCTGTTTCATTAGGGATCTCGCTCCAGCAGCAGGCTGTCCAAAGGAAAGCATTGTTACGGCTCTCTCGGCTTGCACGTATATGAAATGGCCCAATATCTTGGATAAATTCAACCTCTTTCAACTTAGCCAAGTGAGGAAAGATTTCGGAGTCTGCAGGGCTACTTGCTTCAAAGCAGGCAGATCTCTTGCTGCAACTGGCCTGTGCTTGCAACTGTTTGTAGTTCTCTTTCAGTTCTGAGTTGCTTATAAAATAAGCTGCGTGTAGTTTTTTAAAGAGGTCTCTTATGCACCAAATGTATCCTGAGGTTGAAGGCTGGGCTATGCAAAGTTGAGGCTAGAACTAGACAGTGCAGTCTTTCTGCCTGAGGCAGTGTTCCTTAAGGTCAGCAACTTAAAGATTTATTTATTTATTTTATCAAATTTCTATGCCGCCCCTCTCCTAAGACTCGGGGCGGCTCACAACAACAATACAGCTACATATAAAAAAATTAATAATAATGATAACATCCAATCCAAAGATCCATACATACAAGCACAGCATATGGTGGCTGGGGAATTCTGGGAGTTGAGGTCCACACATCTTCAAGCCCCCAAACTTGAGAAACAGTGATTTAGGAAATAAAAAAAAATATTTAATTTGGGAAGTCAAGAAAATGTAAGGCATTGTTCTCAAAAGTGCATACAGAATTCCAGGTAGTGTTTACCTGAAGACATTTGCCTAAATGAGGGTGGGGTGAGGGGGTTTCCTAGATTCAAAATGTGCTGGCTGGGGAATTCTGGGAGTTGAAGTCCAAAAGTCCTAAAGTGGCCAAGGTTGGGGACCCCTGCTTTAGTTCATTTCACACATTTAAAGACACGGGATCTGTAAAAGGCTTCTGTGAGGGTGGAAAGTTCATTCTCCATGCTTGTGGGTTAGTTTTAACCAGGGTAGGCAACATCTTCAGCAGAGTTTAGGGGAATGTCAGTGTCGCTGTTCTTCTGTTTATAAGGGCTTCAGGTGTGGGTGTGTCCAGTGAGGGTCTTGTGATAGGTTTGGTCTGTGGGGAGGTTACATCAGGTCAGGTCAGTGGGACGTGAACTGCTGGTGGTGGGGAGGGGGCTTATGTGCGTTGGTTGAGGGTCGGTGCTGTCTCTGGTTGGCTGTGCGGTTGATTTGGATTCTGAGGGGTTCATAGCCCATTGTGGGTCAATGTGTCTGTTGATGGAACTGCTTGTGGAGAGCCAGGCTTCAATGAACTCACGTGCATGGCGGAAACAAAATGTTCAGAAACCAACCCACAAACTCAGAGAATGAGCCTTCACCTCATCTTACACCTGAGCTACAGGTGTTGTTGTTAGTTGCGAAGTCGTGTCTGACCCATCGCAACCCCATGGACAAAGTTCCTCCAGGCCTTCCTGTCCTCCTCTGGAGTCTATTTAAGCTCACACCTCCTGCTTCAGTGACTCCATCCATCCACCTCCTTCTCTGTCGTCCCCTTCTTCTGTTGCCCTCCATCTTTCCCAGCATTAGGCTCTTCTCCAGTGAGTCCTTCCTTCTCACTAGGTGGCCAAAGTACTTGAGTTTCAATTCAGGATCTGGCCTTCTAAAGAGCAGTCAGGGTTGATCTCCTCTAGGACTGACCAGTTTGGTCACCTTGCAGTCCAGGGGACTCGCAGGAGTCTTCTCCAGCACCATAGTTTAAAGGCCTCATTTCTTTGGTGCTCAGACTTTCTTATGGTCCAATTTTCACAGCCATACATTGCAACCATGGCCTTGACTACAGTATTCACCACTATTGCAAAGGCTTCTGTGTAAAGCAAAATTATTTCTCTCTCCCCTCCCCATTTCAATTAAACAAACAGAGAAAAAACTTTTATTATTATCCCTTGCTGGTGGGGAGGGGAGCTGAGAAGCTGTCATTCTTATCTCTCTGTCCTTGATGAAGGGGTAGGCTGAAGTATCACATTAAAACAGCCCTATTAGTCTGTTACTTTTGCAATATCAGGATAATTGCTTGTGCCCCAGGGCCTTGCTCCTGTGTGCCTTGGTGTGTGCTTTGTCAGTATTTGTCAGCATGTTTGCCAGGAATCCACAGGGCTCGGAGCTGATGCATTACTTCGCCTAATAGGCAGGGGCATAAGAAGCAGAACCATTAATATTTCAGAGTTGTTAGAGCTGATAAAAGGGAAGACAAGCATAGTCTGAAAGGATGTGGTTTTTCATCACCCAGCCCTTTTGTAAACATGCTACAGAAGGAACTTACTTAGGGGACCGAAGCTTGGAGAAGAGGTTTAATCTAGCAATCACGAGTTTATCTCAAGTCATGCCAGCAATTATTCTTCAAAACTCTTGGTTTGTCGTCTCATAGACATTCAAGCAGATCCAGCAGAATTTTCTTTATCTTTTTGATTGCCCTGGTGAATAAGGACCCATCTTAAGTTGCAAGGCTGGTGATAAAGTCAGCCATTCCAGAATAGTTGCAGTGGCAGAAGATCAGAGAAAGTTAGAAAATCATGTATTTCCCAATACTTTTGGCTGGCCTTTGCCTCGGGCTTTAAGATTCATTATTTAATCTATTTTATACTGCTTCCAAGCAAAATACAGGTAGTCCTGACTGAACAATGGCGGTTGGGACAGGATGCGTTTGTCAAGCATGATGTCACAGGACACATCACTTAACAGTGGCAGTTCTGGCAGCCCCATTGCTGTCATTAAGGTTGTTAAGCAAAGACCTCCTCAGAACTTCCTGCCGGCTTCCAACAAACTAGTCAATGGGGAAGCCGGCAGGAAGTCGCAAATCCCAGATGGTTCATAAGCAGGCCAGTGGGCAGGTAAGTGGCTGCTATGGCATGGTGCAAATGTGCAGGGCAGGGGGGCGGGGTGGGTGCTGTGAGTGAGGGAAGGTGTGCAGATAACTGCCACAGGCAGGTGTGCTGCGAGTACAAGATACCCAAGATCTTGTACTCCGTAGCCCAGGGTGGGCAGTTAATTTTCCCAAGGGCCACCTACAAAACTGGGACTCTTGTAGATAGCTAAATATGTCAGGGCCAGACAGGGACAGCCAAATGGCTGGATGTGGCCCATGGGCCGTAGAATGCCCAGGTCTGCTGTAGCCAGTTACCTCAGGAGAAAAAGTGGTGGGAATGGGGGCAACTTACAGGAGCTACTTGTGAGTTTCTCTGCCAGCTGCCACATTGAATTTGTTTGTGGGAAGCTGGCAGAGAATGCCCCAAATGGCAATCACATGACTGTGAGGACGCTGTATCTGTGAGCAGTTGGCAAGCTCCTGGATCTCAATCACATGACCACAGGGACATGGTTTTCTGCCACAACTTCGAGGACCAGTAGTAAGTACCATTCTTCCAGTGCTGTCATAACTTCAAATGCTCACTGAATGAGTGGTTGTTAACCAAGACTACCTGTATACAATCTTATGAAGGGTACACTAGAAAACACCAAAACAGAAAAGTAGGGGAAAAAATAAAAAAAAAAATCCAGGGGAAAAATCCCGGTTGTTTCCACTGGGACCAAGTTGATTGAAGTAGGCTCCTGGGTGAGAATTTATTGTTCATTGTTCTTTTTTACTGCATGGTTTTCTGGCAGTTTTATGCATCCATCCATCCATTCTTTCATTCATTCATGGAATCTATATGGTCACCCACCCAACTCAAATAATTGCAACTGTGGGAGGCCAATTAAATTCTGTGAATGAATGAATAACTGATGTGCCAATTGGCATTTCCTGAATTTCAGGGAGAGCTTTTCTGCAGTAGGCACAGCCAGACTCGGAATGGCTCTTACAGAATCAGCTCTTGGGAGTGGGGTTTTGTTTTGTTTTTTGGTCAGAAGTGAGTCTGGAGGCATTAATGTATGTCCTGCGCAGAGCTGTATGCAAGAAAAGTAGAAAACAAATACGTTTGAATTGGGGACTTTTAACTGTTTCGGGCCCTGAAACTTGTTGAGACTCTCAAAGAAGAACAGCTGCAGGATTTGGGTTTGGCAGATCTAAACAAAAGAAGAAATAGGGGAGACATGACAGCAGTGTTTCAGTATTTGAGGAGGTCACGTTATTCTCCAAAGCACCAGAGGGCAGGACAAGAAACAATGGTTGGAAACTGATCAAAGAGAGAAGCAACCTGGAATTAAGAAGAAACTTCCTGACAGTGAGGACAATTAACCAGTAGAACATGCCTCCAGAAATCATGGGTGCTCCATCACTGGAGATTTTTAAGAAGCGGCTAGCCCAGGGGTAGACAACCTTCGCTCTTTTATGACTGGTGGACTTCAACTCCCAGAATTCCCGAGCCAGCTGGCTCAGGAATTCTGGGAGTTGGGAGTCATAAAAGAGCCAAGGTTGCCTACCCCTAGTCTAGGCTGCCGCTCTTCCTCCTGTCTTCCAAGGTCCTTCCCAGATACCATTACACCAAGGGTCTCCAAATTTGGCAACTTTATAAGACTTGTGGACTTCAACTTCCAGAATTCCTCAGCCAATATTGGCAGCTAGGGAATTCTGGGAGTTGAAGTCCACAAGTCTTACAAAGTTGCCAAGTTTACAGATCTCTGCATTACACTAACGGTGTTAAACGAAAACATAAAAATAAAAGCATTTTTAAAAAATGAGAGAGGGGGGGGGAGGGAGAGAGAGAGAGGGAGGGAGAGAGGGAGGGAGAGAGAGAGGGAGGAGGGAGGGAGAGAGAGAGGGAGGGAGGAGAGAGAGAGAGAGAGAGAGAGAGAGAGAGAGAGAGAGAGAGAGAGAGAGAGAGAGAGAGAGAGAGAGAGAGAGAGAGAGAGAGAATCTTTTGGACATCCAATAAAACAAATTTCCTATATGTACACAGTGACATAGTCTGCATTTTCCCTAAATTTTGTTGCCTCGTGTGTGTGTGTGTGTGTGTGTGTGTGTGTGTGTGTGTGTGTGTAAATATAAACAGATGTTTGATGCTATGCAGTAAAGTTCAAACTGTCAAAATTTCTTAATCTTATAATAAAAGAAACCATCAGGAAGTCATTAGAAAAGGAAGAGGACTAATGAGAAAGCTTGGGGGGAATGGGAATGTTCTACACAGGAATGCAGTTGTCCTCAGTGACTTTAATTTGCATGAGGCACTTTGCCTACATTTTGTTTAGAAAGCTTAGGGCCAATACCGCCCATCAGGAACACTCTGCAAATGTGCCAATCATCCTTTGTTTTACTACTGTTTACAACAGGGGTTCTCAACCTTGGCAACTTTAAGACTTGTGGACTTCAACTCCCAGAATTCCTCAGCCAGCTTTGCTGGCTGAGGAATTCTGGGAGTTGAAGTCCACAAGTCTTGAAGTTGCCAAGGTTGAGAACCCCTGCAAGGGAAGAGCTTTGCTGGCTGAGGAATTCTGGGAGTTGAAGTCCACAAGTCTTGAAGTTGCCAAGGTTGAGAACCCCTGCAAGGGAAGAGCTTTGCTGGCTGAGGAATTCTGGGAGTTGAAGTCCACAAGTCTTGAAGTTGCCAAGGTTGAGAACCCCTGCAAGGGAAGAGCTTTGCTGGCTGAGGAATTCTGGGAGTTGAAGTCCACAAGTCTTAAAGTTGCCAAGGTTGAGAACCCCTGGTTTACAACATTGGACACTGAGCGTTGGGCCTTGGTATTTTTGAAAAGAGATGTGCTCCTACCGTATCATATTGAGAGAAAGATCTAAGATTCTAGACTGTTCCCTGCTTTCTTGGTATTGATAATGCTTTTCAGGTATGGATTTAGAGGGCAAATGAACAAAATGTCTTATGCCTTTGAATCAATGTTTCTCAACCGTGGAAACGTTAAAAAAATGTTTACTTCAACTCCCAGAATTCCCTGGTCAGCATGCTGGCTGGAGAATTCTGGGAGCTGAAGTCCACATATCTTAAAAGTCACCACGCTTTGAGAAACCTCTCTATAAATGGTTTCCTTTGAATGTATCAAGACAAAAAGGCAAAATTTGGCTTAGAATCCTCCATGTTCTTAATACAACGCTACTGATGTTGTGTAAGTCCACAAGAACTTCATAGAGAGTACGTTAAAATGTGCTAAGGTTTAGGTGCCTTCTGGAATTTGGGCACTTCTTATAGATATCTTGTTGACCTAAAAAGAGATGTTTGATTGCTCAGGAAATCCTATAATGCGATTATTTAAAGCCTAATATTTTCCTGCCAGGAATGGCCCAATGTGCTGTCAGCAAAGGAAACCAATCACTTGCTTTCTAATTTAAGTGAATAAATTTCTCACAACACAGGGTGGATGTAGTGATATGTGGGGAAGACCTTGGGAGACTGAGCCAAAGGATGAGGAAAGATCAAATAAGAAATAGCTTAGAGCGGACATGTCAAACTCGCGACATCACGTACACAACGTATCGGACCGGTTTTGCCATTGCCGGCAATGGGGTGGCCATGGCTTCCAGATGACGCGTCCGGCCCGCAGGCCAGCAGTTTGACACCCCTGGCTTAGAGATAATGGATGGGGTAAGAGGCTCAGATGGGACCTTCCTTCGTTCCTCAGTTCGTAAAAGAGATGGGAGAGAATTGTGCTTTCAGACTTGCAAGACTGATGTCAGCCTCATGCGATTGATCAGATAGGAATTAAAACCAGCTGAGCTTATTCTACTCCGTTGTAAAGCTACATTGACAGAATTTTGCAAGTCTGAGAGTACAATTCCACCCCTCTCCCAACTAGGGAGGGTACCTTCTGAGCTTCTCACCTCACCTTCTCTCTCTCTGGGGGCTATGCTGCCTCTTATCTGGCTCATTCTGTTAGCACCTTCTTTGTGCCCGCTCTCCCAAGGTCTTTCCCTCACACCATTACGGTAAGGCAGGGGTTCTCAACCTTGGCAACTTTAAGACTTGTGGACTTCAACTCCCAGAATTCTTCAGCCAGCAAAGCTGGCTGAAGAATTCTGGGAGTTCAAGTCCACAAGTCTTAAAGTTGCCAAGGTTGAGAACCCCTGCGGTAAGGCATATTGATCCAGTTGGCCTTCCAGATCTTGGACAGGTGGCCTATGTGCAATGAAGGCTCAGTCCTAGTCCATCATTACAAATGCCTCCCTAGAAAAACCATAATAATGCAGTTTTGGCAGAATTGTCCTTATTCCATGTTGAACAACCCAGACCTTCTGCAAAGATATAGCTTCAATCAATGTGCAGAGTACACATGTATTTCCCATTTCAATTCTAGAATGTCATTAATGGGCTCTAAGGTAGCACTGGGTACAACAACAGGTCCTCATAATATAAGGCCTTCAAGGTGCCTTGAAACCAGATGCCTCATCAGCATCTCAACCCATCAAGCCCAACCTGATTCTCTAACACACAATCCGCTCCCAAAGGTGTTCCGGGAAACCCTCTTTTGTCTGACGTTCCATTAAAGCATGAAAACAAGGTTGATGGATAGCGTACTGTTTAGTGGACTATATATCTCACAGCTGGGGCAGATCACAAGAGGTGCAATGAATCATGCTTAGCCTTCATAAACATGGTTTCTTCCTGCTAAGAAAGACAGTTATCACCGCCAGATCCGAGAGAGAACTTTACCCAAGCCAACCATCTCATTTGTTGACACCAGCTGTTTTGGACACCTAACATGTTCCTGAATGGTGATATGCTTTTAGCATTGCTAGAAAACTATGAATCACTCTTCATAGGAAAAAGCTGAATTACTGGGAACTGGAAAATTGTTAGGACAGCCAGTTTATCTTAAATGTCACATTTCTTGCCGAGAGAACGGTCCCCTGATCTAGGTAGGCCTCCGCAGAGGAATATTTTAGTATTTATATTTATTTTACTATTATTTTTCACCTATTTTTGTAAAATAATATATTCTGGGGTTTTGTTTTTTTTAGTTGCCTTGAGCACTCACCCAACCAGAAAGATGGGATATAAATCAAATAACCATAGCTGTGTTTTCTGTTACCCGGTCTTTTTCTAGCTCAGTGACTGTGCAGGCCACAGATTATATGAAAGATGAAGGGTAATAAATTGGAACAGCTTAGATCCTCCAATTCAAAAAATTCCTTCCCCGTGAACTTGTTTCGAGGGTAGGATCAGTGGTGGGATTCAAATATGTGAACAACTGGTTCTCTGTGGAGATGCCGCTTCTGGAAGTCCATTCTGGACCTGGGCAACACAAAATTAGCTACCGGTTCTGCTGAAGTGGTGCGAACTGGCTGAATCCCACCACTGGGTAGGATGTATAATTTGCAATTGCAATTTAATGAATTCCGGGAATGGCATGCAATTTCACCCTGATTTCTACACACTTTACATGCATCTTCGCTGCTTTCAGACGTTTTCGTCTGGATGATAATGTAGCTTAATGCCTCTGAGATGAAAAGTAAATGCTGTAAATGCCTGAATGGTGTACAATTGGTTTTCTTCCTAATGTAACTAGTGCGCAACCTTGGCAATTTTAAGTTGCATGGATGTCAGCTCCCAGAATTCCCCAGCTGGCCATTGACGGCTGAAGGATTCTGGAAGTTAGAAGTCTAACACCCTCTTTCAAGGGGCCCTCATGGACAAATGAGCAGTTTTTAGACAAAGCAACAATTTGGCAGGGCCTGATCTGTAAGGCACAATCTCTGAAGCATGATACCAGCACAAACCTGTTACGCAGCCCGTGTTTTCCAATGAAATTCCTGCCAAGTTAGCGCCCCACATTATCTAACTAGGGGTAGTGTTTGCTGTGTCACCTTCTCCTCTCTCTCAACTTTGTATTCAGTATTTCTTACCACCTGCATCTTAATTTGTGGCATTTTGCTCCTCAGTCCCAGTGATTTGGGAAAATGGGACTCCTTTCTTCAGTTTTGCATGGCCTGTGAACCATTGCCCGAAGTGGGCTTTGCAATAAATTAAATGACATTTTAAAACTCCTGGAAAATCTCTCCCTCTCTCTCTCTCCCTCTCTCCCTTCCTCTCCCTCTCTCTGTCTTTCCCTCCCTCTCCCTCTCCTGTCTCTCCTCTGCCTCTCTGTTTCGTTCGGTCTTCCTCTCTCTTTCTCTCTCTCCCTCTCTCCCTGTTTCCCTCCCTCTCTCCCTCTCCCTCTGTCTCTCCCTTCCTCTCCCCCTCTCTGTCTTTCCCTCCCTCTCCCTCTCCTTCTGTCTCTCTCTCTCTGCCTCTCCATTTCTTTATATTCCTCTCCCTCTCTCTCCCTCTCTGTCTCCCTCTCTCTCTCTCTCCCTCCCTCTCTTCCTCTCTCCCTGTCTCTCTCCCCCTCTCTCCCCCTTCTCTGTCTCTCTCTCCCTGTCTCCTTCCCTCTCTTCCTCTCTCCCTCTCCCTCTGTCTCTTCCTCTCCCCCTCCCCCCCCTCTCTCTCTCCCTGTCTCCCTCTCCCTCTCTCTCACTCTCTCACTCTCTCTCTCCCTGTCTCCCTCTCCCATACTCATCCAGTTCCAACTTGAATAGGGGGTATCTTCTAAGCAGGAATCCCTTGAATTCTCATGCTTCTAATAACCAACTCTTCATTTCAGAATGTCTTCATTTCTCTGATCTGAATTGGAGAAAACTGCCTGATTCACTTTTTTTTTTTTAACCCACCAGTCCTTTGCTATTGAGATTGCTCAGAAGCCCATGGCTTGCTTTTATCAGGTGTTCACACATTGGCTTCCCATTTTTCTGCTGAGGAGTGCTGCAAGATATCAGGAGGGTTTTGAACCAATTAAGAGGTTTTTACATTTCAAGTCTCCTGACAGTGTCACTTCCCCCAAATCATCCGGAGATGTAAAAATTCAATATTGTAGGATCTTAATATACTGTTCGGAGGTTCTAGTGCACAAACAACCTGCAGTGCAGAGTCTCTTTCCTGCATATAGAGAAGGGATCATAGTTCACGTGGCTCAGGATAATAGGCATTGCAATCCCTTATGTCTGGGTGATGTTGGGTATGATTCATGTAGACCAGGGGTTCCAACCTTGGCATCTCTAAGATGGGTGGACTTCAATTCCCAAGCCAGGCTGGGGAATTCTGGGAGCTGAAGTCCACCGGTCTTAAAGTTCTCAAGGATGGGCACCTCTAGGAACAATGAGAAAGGCCAACTCTATGTTAGGAAATGAGAGCAGAGCAGCAGTTGCTTCCATCTGTGAGAGGAATGATCAGTACTTGGTATCTTCTAAAGCAGGGGTCTTCAAACTTGGCCCTTTTAAAGTCCACAAGTCATAAAAGGGCCAAGTTTGAAGACCCCTGTTCTAAAGTCTATTTTCTCCAGGGAGGCAACTGGTAGATTGATAGTGATGCTTTGTGTTGAAGAATTGGCCCATTATTTCATTTCTGAATTGGCTAAAACTCCCATGTTTTAACGTCATCAAAGTTGACCCAACAGGATGGATTATTGTGGAAATTACAAAGAAGACATATATGTCCCGTAAAAAAGGTTTTTAGACCCCAGTTTTCTGGGTAACCTCCAGCATTTTTTTCTAAGCTGTGGATTCAGGACACCCATTTATCTGACCATTTCTGCCTTTCACACAAGGTTCTTTTCTGGTATCTCCCTGTGCAGCTGATTCCACGCACCATTGCCCTCTGAGTATGCTAGCGCATTGATCTGCTCTCTGTCATTTTGGAAACTGTACAAATTCCTATAATGCAGATATCCGCAAATGCAAATGCGATCACATGGCCCCAGGACACTGCAGCCGTCACAAATACATGGCTAGTCCCAAGCACCTGAATTTCCATCAGGTGACTGCTGTGCTGCTTCGATAGTCATAAGTGCGAGGACCAAGTCCTCAGTTGCATTTTTAGTGCTGTTGTAACTAAACAAATGGCTGTAAGGCAAGGACCCCCTGTGCTCTGTATGCATTAAGAAAGCAGTCTCAGACTGCTGGTGGGACAATACTGGAAGAAGCCAGAAATACCACCTATTGAAGATTGGACTTTGAAAGTAATACATTTGGCAGAAATGGCGAAAATTTTGGCATATTTGAAGGATCGCTCAAATGAACAATATACGATAGACTGGAAACAGTGGATAGACTACATACAAGAGAAACACCAAACAAATAAAATGTATCTGGCGTATAGTTGAGGCTTGACGTGAGGAGTGAGGAATGTTTACCAAATCAGACGTTTACAAAGACTAATACTTAATGTTGTATTTTATGTTTTATGATGGTTGCTTCTTAATATGATCTTATGTTTAATGTTGATTGTTTTAATAAAAAAATTTTAAAAAAGAAAAAAAAAAGCAGTCTCGGAATGAAATCCCAAGAGCCGTTTTTGCAGCCACACACTTTACCTGTGCATCCCTCCGTGGAAAGTCAGCTAAAGTTCCATTCAAACGGTGTGGGTTTCTGTCTCTGCAGGAGGCCTCCGGGGTGCCACTGTGGTGGACGCTTTGGACACCCTGTACGTCATGGAGCTGCAGGAGGAATTCCAGGAAGCCAAAGATTGGGTGGAGAAGAGCTTTGACTTAAATGTGGTGAGTCACTCTTTGAATAGGTTTCTCTGTTTTGCAGAAACCCCCTGGTGTATTTTGAATCCGGATGTTTTGACTGGTCCTCCGCCCCTCACTTGGCACACTGTAAAAACAAGCCGAGAATAGGACAACGTATAGTTGAGTTGGGAGGTAATAGGGCAGTGATGGTGAACCTTTTAGAGACCGAGTGCCCAAAAACTGCCCCCGCTCCACTCCCCTGCCCCACCTCTGCTCTGCCCCCAACCCCCACCCCGCCTGCCCGCAGGACCACTCACCACCTCCAGGGCCCGCTGCAGATCGCCCAGGCAGCCCAGCAGCGCTATGGCGGCCACACCCTCTGCCCGCGCCCTGCAGCATCAACTGCATGATGGGGCGTGAGGGCAGAGTCTTGTCTACGCTGCCTGGCTGCCATGTCCTTGCCTGCGCTGCTCCATGTGGACCATGCTCAGGGGCGACTATACTTCAGGGGGGCTGCTGGAGAGGAGGGGGTCGCGGGGGGAGGCAAGGCTGGGGCAACGGCACATGTGCCCACAGAGAAGGCTCCGAGTGCCGTCTCTGGCACCCGTGCCATAGGTTCACCACCACTGTAGTAAGGTAAAGAGAATAAAGCAAAAATGCCTTGATTGCCAGATCAGCTAATAATCCAACCAGCACCTCTATCAGTATTTTTCAACATTGGCAGCTTTAAGATGGGTGGACTTCCACTCCCAGGATTCCCCAGCCAGCATGGGGAATTGTAGATCACCTCTTCCCTCTTTCCATTTTCTCTGTCTGGAATTCCTCCGGTCAAAAAACTGGATTATTTGAGAACTACGGTAAGCAGCTGTTTTGTAGAGGGGCAGCATCTTCGTCACTCCACTATCTTGGCTCTTGAGCCAAAAGAGACTGACAAGCCCAAGGCTTCCCTGGTTGAGGTTTTTCTTGCTGGGTCTTCTTGCACCCAAAATGTCCATGCTGTTGTCTTTGACTGCTTTCTGGTGCAAAGGAGAAGTGGCAAACCCTTTATAGGTGACCTTGCAGGTAAGCCTCCCATTTCTTTTAAATTTGGGGGGCCAGTACACCAACAACTATAGGCAGCATGGCTAGTTAATGAAAGTTAATGAGAATTATACCCACAAACACCTGGAAGGAATTCAGTTTGGAGCAGAGTAGAATTGTTAAAGATGTTTAGAAGTTCCACAAACGGGACAGAGGTAGACATAAGTTGTGGTACTGACCCACCGGAGTTTAGGAACATGTTGTCACTATACTTGAAGAGAGTGTGTTTTTATTTGTTTATTTATATACTGCCCTTATTGCTTTTACAAATAACTCAAGGGAGTGAACCTATCCTACACAGCTTCCTCTTCCTATTTTTCCCACAACAATAATCCTGTGAGGTGGGTTGGGCTGAGAGGAAGTGACTGGCCCAAGGTCACTCATCTGGTTTTCACGGCTCTGGTGGGACTTGAACTCGTAGTCTCTTGCTTGCTAGCCTGGTGCCTTAGCCACTAGACCAGTGTTTCTCAACCTTGACAATTTTAAGGCACGTGGACTTCAACTCCCAGATTGCTGGCTGTGGAATTCTGGGAGTTGAAGTCCACGTGCCTTAAAATTGTCAAGGTTGAGAAACACTGCACTAGACATTATGTTTATTGCTTTACTCTCCGTGAATTTGCTTGTGTCCAGGTTGGTTCTCCTACAGTCTTTATAATGCTTGAAATAGCCCATAAATACTTGGTTCCCTGAATCCCATCCCATGCCTTAGTTTACCCTGTTTGCTCCATCACTTTGTTTAGCCTCTCTACCATCCCTATATTATTTGAGAGTTTTGTGTTGCTGCACAAAGTGAGGTTCTCCAGGACTTGCAACCTTGCTTATACTCGAACAGGGCTACATTTCTCATTCCAGACTGCATCTCTGTTTTTGCTGCAAGGCTGCAAGAAAAAGCAAAGGAAATTGCCTCCCCCTTGAAAAGCTTTGTTTTGAAATAGATGACCAACATGGGGTTGCAAATGGGCAGTCAGACCTCGTAAATTTGGCTCAATGCTCTGTGTTTGAAATCGGATCGATAGGCCAACAGACAAACTAGAGAAAGGTTATTGATCTGTATTTTCACAAAAGCTCTCCCTTCTGGCCCACAAATCAATCAGCAAGAAGCCTTGTGAAGAACCATGTCAGAGGTTTCACTGCAGAAGAGACAAGATGTGAACTGAAAGTTTCTTTTAATCCAGATGAAACAGGACAACTCAAGTTAGACGTGAAGCACTTAGAACAGAATTTCTCAACCTTGGCAACTTTCAGATGTATGGACTTCCACTTCCCAAATTCCCCAATTAGCAAACTCATTATTGTTATCATGGAGCAAGACATTTATCTTAAGGCCCTAACAGCTAACATTTCCTGATTACAGATTCTGAACGCTCCTTGTCTCTAAATGTAAATACCTACATTTGTCAAGAACCTAGAAAAGGGAGCTTTGAAAATATTTCTAAACCTTGGAAGTTTGAAGATGGGTGGATTTTAACTCCCAGAATTTACTGCCCAATAAGCTGACTGGAAGTCTTCACATCTGAAAGCTGCCAAGGTTAAGAAACAGTGATTTAGGATATTAAAAATGTTAAATTAGGATTTTTTAAAAAAAAAATACTATGTATGGTGCTCTCTGGTTGTTTTCTTGTAGACCAGCAGTTCTCAACCTATGGGTCGCGACCCCATTTGGGGTCGAACGACCGTTTCGAGGGGCTCACCGGACACCGTGGTCCGCCATTTTGTGGTTTTTTTGTCGCGCGTGTGCCGCACATGCGCGGTTCGGGCCGTCGCGCGCGCCGCGCATGTGCGGATCGGCTCGTCATGGTCTGCCATTTTGTTTTGGGTTTTTTTCGTCGCGCGCACCGCGCATGCGCAGACTGGGCCGGCGCGCTCGCGCTGCACATGCGCGGATCGGCCCGTCGCGGTGTGCCATTTTTTTTGTCGCACGCGCGCATCGGGGTCGCGCCGCGCATGGGTGGTGCAAGTGGGGTCTCAACCTGAAAAAGGTTGAGAACCACTGTTGTAGACGCTTCATTACTAAATGAGGTAACATCACCAGTGCACAGCAAGTTCATGTTTTCAAAAGTGAATATCGAATTCCAGGTGATGTGAATCTGAAGACATTGGATTAAATGGGGTGTGTGTCCTAGATTCAGAATGTGCTCAGGCTCACAACTAGCCAGCCTCTGTCCATATGGCTGCAGCATCCATTCATTAGTTGAGTATAAATCCAGGCTGCATATCTTCCCAGAATGACCCAATGTGAGTTGCATGGAATATAAAAGACACACGCTGGATCAGAAAGAACGCAAGCCCCACTTTCCTGCTAGCTTTTTTTAATGGGCCTTTTTACGTAGCCTAGAAATGCCTCTTCTGCCTGGGGGGTGAGGAGGATGTTTGTACATCCACACCTTTGGTAAAAAAAAAAATTGGTATTTATTCAGAGTACAAACCTGAATTGGCAGGAGGAGATTTTTTGAAAGGGATGGTTTGACCACAATTGCTTTGACATTTCACTGCTCCGAGATTTTTAAGAATAAAGGGCTAGTTGGAAAATTCAGTCCATTGCATCAGTGTTATGTAAAAAAAAAAAGGAAGGCAGGGGGCTGCACAAGCTTGTTCCCATTATCATCTCCTTTCCATCCAGACTCGTGAACTGCTCTGGGGTCTAATTATTATGTCTTTTCCCCTCCTTTACATGCATGGATTTGTGAATTCCTCAACATGCTAAAACCAGGGCTTTTCAACCAGTGGCATGGGTACCACCTGTGGTACATTGGCACCTGGCAGGTGGTACGCAACCATCCTAGAAAAGTAGCAGAGGAGGGGAATGAGCTGAACTGGTGGCAACACCGCACAAGCCTGAGTGAGAGATGGCTGGAGCTGCAGGGCTGTCAGGGCTCAGCAGAAGCGCCAGGATTGGTACTTCTTTGGGACTGTCAGGGCTCAGCGGAAGCGCCAGGATCAGTGCCAGGCTCCAGTTGGAGCTCGGCGCTGATCCTGGTGCTTCTGCTGAGCCCAGAAGAAGCGCCGATCAGCTGTAATGTTGCAGCATCTCCAGGATCTTGTGATTTACATTCAGATGCTTGGCAACTGATTCATATTTATGACGGTCACAGTGTCCCAGGGTCATGTGAAGGGACCAAAACCTGCTGCAACCACCCAGCAGATGGGGGGGGATAAAAACCAAACACCCACCCACCCCACCCCCGCTGCCAATCCTCAACAGAAATGCTCACAACAATGAAAACCTCGGACAGGAGGAAGAGCGCCGCCAGGTGGGCAGGCAGGTGTCTTGCTCGGCTGTGGCTTGGGGGCATTTTTTTCAGTGCCGTTGTAACTTTGAACAGTCACTAAGCGAACTGTTATAAGTCGAGGACTACCTGTACTTCATCATTTTTTCCTTTTTGGGGGGGGGTCATCAAGTTTTTGACACCTTGCTAGGCGACTGGTGGTACTCGGATGTTGCCATATCCTAAAAGTGGTACAGTGGGTGAAAAAGTTGAAAAGCCCTGCTAAAACCACAGAGAAAAGAATGTGAGGGCAACAAATCGTTGCTCTTACTCTCTTATATCACTGTTAGAAAAGATGAGCATCTGTGTTACTATTTCTGGTAGGTCTTAATAAACTTTTGCTGCTTGGGATTGAATGATGCATTTTATGTAATGTGACTCTTGATAAGGGATAAGATACGGAAAGAGTTGTTTTTTTTTAATTGAAATACTGGAGAACACCAGCCCGCAGTGCCAAAGACATTCCAGATATTGTCCCCAAAGCATGCAGAAGCTGACTACAAGAGATATAGGTCAGGGTGCCTGGCTGAGGAATTCTGGAGGTTGAAGTCCACAAGTCATAAAAGGGCCAAGTTTGAAGACCCCTGATATAGGTAGAGCAAAATGTTCATTTTGGGGGTTACAATACAAATTATATTTTTCCTTCTGGAGAAGGAGGTGGCAGACTGGGGAAGGGAGCAGGCTGGCTGGCTGAGGAATTCTGGAAGTTGAAGTCCACTGCTCTTAAAGTTATAGCCTTATTTCCACCCATGCCTTGCAAGTGTCTCTGCTAAGGATTGTACAATAACCAGTACTAAAAATGCGTTTTTATAGCCGCTGCTTCAGTTGCACTTTCTTATCTTAGCATTCGCATATCTGCCAATGAACAATCTGAGATCCTCCTATTTAATTTTTTTCCAGCAGAATGGGGAAGCTTCTTTATTCGAGGTGAACATCCGCTACGTTGGAGGACTTCTGTCCGCATATTACCTGACGGGCGAAGAGGTTGGTACTGACCCAATTGCATGTCTGATTTGCAAAATAGATTTCTGCACGGAGAATCTCAAACCCTACCTGTTTGCTTGCCTAAAGCAGCTAAAAATGGTGCCTCTTGATAAATATCAGAGCACTGATGACAGCTGTTAATTAAGTTGGGCATAATTACTTGGCTTGACTCATCCAGTAGGATTTTCCTCCTGTGGATAATTTCTATGGGACAGTTCACTGCTTTGGTACATTGGTCTCTGCAGAAATGCCGCTGGCCACGGTTTTGTGTTCTGGATTTATTAATGACTTGATGCTAGAGAGGAGAACCTCACAAGGGTCACATTAAACACTGCTGTGAACTGTTATTATTTTTTTTAAGGGACAACCACTTTTAACTCTACCATCAAACCCCAAAAATCTTCCTTGGCATTAAAGTCACGTGTGATGAGCGCCTAAATTTCACGGACTCCTTCCAAGGCATTCTTCGTTATGTCAACAAGGGAGAATGCATCAGTGAAGGCATTAATTGCCGTAACCTTCTGGCATTAATTCTTGGAACTGGACTACCTAGGCAAGTGTTTCCATAAAACATAGCTACATAGCAGGAATCCCTTTAGTGAGAGCTTTTATGAAATTTAGGGTAGGCGTTAGTCTTAAAAAGGGGCTGTTATGCTTTTATACTATACTTTGGCTGCTGATCTACTTCTGTGTGCAATTCAAGATCTGGTTGTCCTCTTTAAAGACCTTTATGGCAAGGGTCCAGGATATCTGCAGAACCATCTTCCCCCTATAGTAGTGGTGGCGAACTTATGGCACACGTGCCAGAGGTGGCACTCAGAGCCCGCTCTGTGGGCACGCACACCGTGCCCCAGAGATGGCAACCGTCCCTCTTCAACCAGCTGCCCGCTAACTTGCCGAGGTCCCACGTGGCTGGATGCATCCCGGCACGGCTGGTTTCTCTCCCCCATCCCATCCCTCGTGGCCTCGCATGCTCTCCTTTTCCTGGGCACGACCCATTGCATCACCTCCTCAGCTGTCGGCCGGCCGTCCAACTCAGAGGCAGCTTCTCTGAACTGCTGGTGGCAGCTGTGGAGTCGCAGAGTGCACCGGTTGAGGGGCCAGCAGGCTGTGGCTGCTGACAGACACCATCAGCCCCCATGCATTCGCTGGCCTCTGTGTGCGGGGGCCGATGGTGTCAGGCAGGAGCCACCCCAGCCCCTACCTCGCCTTGCCCCGCGGACATGGCACCCCTGCCCTTCCTTGCCTCGTCTCGCAGGACAAGCCCACCTTGGCCACACCCACTCAGTCTGCCAAGACCACCACAGCCACGCCCACCCAGTGGGCCACGCCCACCCAGTGGGCCACGCCCACTGGCACCCGGTGATAAATAAGTGGGTTTTGGGTTGCAATTTGGGCAATCGGTCTCTAAAAGGTTCGCCATCACTGCCCTAGAGGATTGGCCCATCCCACTTGTGCTGACAGAAGGTACCTACAGTGGATTCCATCAGCCAAGGAATTTTGGCCGGTGGGATCCAGGAGGGCCATGGCTTTCTGCCGGGGCTCCCACCTTTTGGAATATCTTGCCTTCAGAGGTAAGATCCGCCCTTCTCTTTTAGCCTTCAGGAAAAGCCTTGAAACCAGGCAATGTCACCCTAGTATATGGGGTTCTGAAGGGTCGAAAGCCATCCTGACACATCCTTCAGAGAACATTCTTTCCTTGGAATAAATGGTCTCAAAGGGTGACCTTGCTTCCTGGGCCAATGACTTGTACCAAAGTGACCTTTGCAGCATGATGTAATGCCGCACCAGTACAGTTCCTGCTTATTTTTCCATTGTTCCGTGGTACACGCTGAGACTGATTGCACTATACATTTTTGATGGCATAGAAAGGTTGCACAAAAATTTCTAGGACAGAAACTGGAGCAAAGCAGTAGTTTGGCCTCCTGCTGTGGCTTTGAATATATAGAACAAGGGAGCTGCATGGTTCCAATGACAGATTGTAAGACCCTTGCTGTGCAAAAGTGTTATATGGTCAGCTTTTTGTCTTTTGAAAGGAACAGCAGAGCACAGCAAGTTGTGAAGCTCTTTTTCCCCAAAACTGTTCCCCCCCCCCCACTTAATTCTTACAAGTTACGTAGCTTTGCCACTGTGGGCTTGGCAATGCTGCTTTCCTCATTTAGACAAAAGCTTTGGATCCTGCAAGATGTCTCTGTAAATCACTTAATGCTCTTCCCTTTATAACAAGTAAACTTTTGATTAATATATCTGCAGAACGATGCAGCTTTTCTCCTTTTTCAGCAAGTTCAGTTCCTGTGGTGATTGGAGTAAATAGGGAATAGGCAGAAGATGTCCCTGTTTGCAAATTTTTCAAAAAGACTGAGAAACTGACTAGAACAGGGAATTGCTCAAAAGCTTTACACGTAGTCAAAGGAGAGAAGCAACCTAGAACTAAGGAGAAACTTCCTGACAGTTAGAACAATTAACTAGTGGAACCATCTACCTCCAGAAGTTGTGAATGCTCCAACACTGGAAGTTTTTAAGAAGAGACTGGACAGCCATTTGTCTGAAATGGTGTAGAGTTTCCTGCCTGAACAGGGGGTTGGACTAGATGACCTCCAAGGTCCCTTCCAACATCATCATCATCATCATCATTATTATTATTATTATTATTATTGATCAGAGAATTTGCTATGGATATCCCTGGCCTGTGTTTGAGTGAAGTTTATTGTTTTCCCCTTAATTTCTAATGGTACCCCATCAAGTTCTTGCAGCTCCCTTAGGATTGCACAGAAAAGTTTGAAAAAACCCAAACCATCCTTTTCACTGGGAGTTCCAAGGACTGGATCCAATATTTTCTATGTGCAACATCTGCACTGCATCTTGACTATTGGGGGCCTTCTATTTTTTTCCTTAAGTTCAAAAGGCTGGATTTTTCTTATCTGAATTCATTTTCAGTCCGGATTTTTATCTTTAATATGGGTGTTTGTGTAACTGCTGAATTGGTTCATACAATTGCTTGAATAGTTCACAATAGGCGTCTACTGAATACCAGTCCTTGCAAAACAAAATGAAAGAAGATTCATTTCCTTACTTATCACACCTTTAGTTTCCGTTTGTAAGGGGAAATCATGTTGGAATAATAAAATTGTAAAATGGATAGAATCTCGTTAATTGAAACAACACTGTTGTAATGGAACAGGGACAGCAAACAGTACTAACTGATAAAACCAAGATTTTAAAGATCATTTAGAAGTTTCCAATGCCTATTAAAGATCAAACCCACTTGCACACCCTACTCCTGTGGTGGCGAACCTATGGCGTGCGTGCCACAGGTGGCACGCAGAGCCCTCTCTGTGGGCACGTATGCCATCACCCCAGTCCTAGGCCTTCACCTGGGCTTTATAAAACCTTTTTGCTTTAGGTCTTCATTGTGTGCAAAAAAAAAAAAAGGTTCAATCAATCAATAAGTTTCAACATCTTGCGGGGGGGAAAAAGATCTCGCAAAGTTGGAATTGCTTAGTTGAACTTTTTAGTCCCACCCAGTCTGCCGTTACCACCACAGCCATGCCCACCCAATGGGCCACGCCCACCCAGCACCTGATGATACATAAGTGGGTTTGCAGTTTGGGCACTTGGTTTCTAAAAGGTTCGCCATCACTGCCCTATTCCATGATGGGAGGATCCAGAACAGCGGTTCTCAACATTTTTCAGGCCGCGACCCCGACCTGTCAAGCACTGCGCATGCATGGTGCTACCCCCTGCGCCGTGTATGCGTGGTGCTACCCCCTGCTCCGCGCATGCGTGGTGCTGCCCCCTGCGCCGGCCGAGGCGTAGGCCGCCGCCCATTCGGGGTGGCGGCAGGCAGGCCCAGGTGCTCCTGGGCAGCCGCGACGGCACAGGGCGACCACGGGCTGGGCCACCAGCTGGCCCAGCCCAAGGGAGGTTAAAAACCCGCCAGGCCCCACATGCACCAAAAACCCTCCCTGTGCCCGCCGCTGCCCCGCTAGCCTTACCTTCGCTGCCGCCCGTTTGGGGCGGCGGCAGGCAGGCCCAGGTGCTCCTGGGCGGCCGCAGCAGCGACGGCGCAGGGCGACCACGGGCTGGGCCACCAGCTGACCCAGCCCAAGGGAGGTAAAAAACCCGCCAGGCCCCACGCACGCCAAAAACCCTCCCTGCGCCCGCCGGCCTCCCACCCCTGGCCCTCTTTTACTTACAGTTTTAGTAGTTGCTCAGCAGGGAGGGGTAGAAACTTCCGGAGAACTCGCCTTCGCTGCAGACAACTTGCAGCACCGTTTGCAGACGGGGACTTTTGGCGGGCTCAGCAGGGCGGAGACAGCCTGGACAATTCCTATTGGCTTTTGAAAGCCAATAGAATTAGACTCTATTCAAGAGAGTCTATTCTATTGGCTTTCAAAAGCCAATAGAATAAGGAGTAGCACAGCTAAGGAAAAGGGGGAAAAATGGCGGACTGCGTTGTTTGGCGACCCCCGTGAAATGGTCGTTCGACCCCAAATGGGGTCGCGACCCACAGGTTGAGAACCGCTGATCCAGAAGCCACCATCCAAAGCCATTACCATGCCTCAGACCTAGAGTAATGGCAAAGAAATATGTGTGGTTTCCACACTGGAACTCTGGTTTCTCATCTATTTTTCTGTCTCCTCTATTTTCATGATTTTATTTTATTTTATTTTATTTATTTTGGCCACTTGCACTCTAGTTGTCAACAGGAGCTAAAGTACATTTACACTGAGAAAAGATGCTCCCAGCCATTGCCCGTTCAGTCTGGGCAGAAGAACAGTAGTCTACGAGGAAGGTTCTCTAAACCTATTTCTCTTGAAGTAGCAATAGTACTAGTACTTAGCAATAGCATTTAGAGTTACAGCACTCTCTGAGCCAGGGGTCTTCAAACTCGGCCTTTTTATGACTCATGGACTTCAACTCCCAGAATTCTTCAGCCAGTGTGCCCCCAACTATCTGGGTCCTCATTTTACCGACCTCTGAAGGATGGAAGGCAGAGCCCCATCAAGATAGAACTTCAGGCTGTGGGCAGAGTTTTCTGCAATACTGCATTCTAATCACTGCACCACCAGGGCTCCTGGTGTCCCAGGAAGTACCTCCAAGTGGCTGAACATATGGAGATTTATGTTTAGCAATCCAGCACCCAATTATTAACTGCTTCCTGACTCCTTCCTCTCTTTCTTCCAACAGGTCTTCAAGAGCAAAGCTCTAGAACTTGGAGAGAAACTTCTCCCAGCTTTTAACACACCAACGGGAATCCCACGTGGGGTCATCAACCTGGGCAGGTAAGGAACAGTAACATGTTGTTGCTAACGAATAGAGAATAAGAGGAGAAACCTGCCTGGACTGAAGTAAGCATTACAAGTAGTCCTTGGCTTACGACCATAATTGAGCCCAAACTTTCTGTTGCTAAGCAAGTTGTTTTAAATTTTGCCCATGTTATCATTTTTCCTGCCACAGTTGTTAAGTGAATCACTGGAGCTCTTAAGCTTAAGGTTGTTAAGCTTCCCCATTCACTTTGCTTGTCAAAAATTCGCAAAAGGGGATCACATGACCCCCAGGGCACTGCAGCCATCATAAATATGAGTCAGTTGTCAGGTGTCTCAATTTTGATCACATGACCATGGGCACGGGTCGGCAACCCACGGGTCGGAGCCGCATGCAGCTCTTTTTGCCTTCTCCTGCGGCTCCCAGCCTCCTCTGCCATTTGCACAGAAACAGAGAGAGGCACTTGCACTTCCCCCCCCCTCTCTCTCTCTGTGTGAGTGAGTGAGTGTGTGTGTGTGTGTGTGTGTGTGTGTGTGTGTGTGTGTGTGTGTGTGTGTGTAAAAAAGAGAGTGGCCTCACACTGTTCTCTGACGAGCTGACAATCTTATTGGATGGGGCTTCTGCCTTGGCTGCGGGGAAGCAGGAAGGGCAGGAGAGAGCCAGCCCAATAAGAATGTGTGTCAGCTTGGAGAACAGCTTGAGGCCAGCTTGCCAGGTGAGCAGAAGATCGGAGAGAGAGGGGGAGGGAGAGAGGGAGGGAGACAGAAAGAGAGAGGGAGAGAGAGAGAAAAACAGAGAGAGGAAAGAGAGAGAGAAAGAGGGAGAGAGGGAGGAGAAAGAGAGGGGGAAAGGGGGGAGAGGAAAGAGAAAAAGAGGGAGAGAGAGAGGGAGAGGAGAGAAAGAGAGGAGAGTAAAGAGAGAGAGAAAGAAAGAGAAAGGGAGAGGAAAGAGAGAGAGAACTCATGCACAGCAGCCTCTATTTTTTTTTAAATTCAACTCTTCAATCAAGCTTTCCCCCTTGCGCGTGCGCATGCAGGCGCACGTTTTGCAGCTCCCAGTGTTTTATTTTTTCTGGGAAATGGGTCCAAGTGGCTCTTTGAGTGTTTAAGGTTGCAGACCCCTGATCATGGGGTACTGCAATGGTCGTAAGTTTGAAAAACAGTCATAAGTCACTTTTTTCACTGTAACTTCTAATTATCACTAAATGAACTGTTATAAGTCGAGGACTATCTGTATTGTTTTCAAAAGGTGTCAAGCCAATGCTGTCAAAAAGCAAATGTGGATGGCTTTCAGTTTCTCCCAAACTTCCCCCAACCTAGCACTTTCTATCTGTGTTAGAGCAGGGGTAGGCAACCTTGGCTCTTTTCTGACTCGTGGACTTCAACTCCCAGAATTCCTGAGCCAGCCACGCTGAGGGGAAAGGGAGAGGTTTCCAAGCTGAGCCATGCTGGCTCAGGAATTCTGGGAGTTGAAGTCCACGAGTCATAAAAGAGCCAAGCTTGCCTACCCCTGTGTAGAGAGGCTGAGATTTCTGGGTGTTTTAGGCTCCCAGTGATTTATTAACCCAGCCTAAATTGGAAAGTTTTCCTGTAATTGTTGCAGTGGGATTCCCATTGCCTTAAATCAATGTTTCTCTTGGTGTCTGTCAGAGAGGTGGACTTCAACTCCCAGAATACTCCAGACAGCCATGATGGCTGGGGAATTCTGGGAATTGAAGTCCACATATCCAAGTCTCCAAGGTTGAGAAACATTACCAGTTGAACTCCCCAAACAAAGCTTTTTTTCTGTTCACAGGGCAGAGTTTCCTGCCAATCTAATAGTGTTCCCAGGTGTTACAGAAATCAGAATGACTCAGGCCAACCTTTTTCCACTGGTTACTTGAACTGACACTTTTCGGATCTAGCTCCTGTCATCCCAAATTGACTACAGCTATTCTGGCTGATAATTGGAACTTGAAACCAATATAGCAGAAACTGGCAGGCTGGAGAAGATTGGCCTGAACTGAAACCAAAGTTGGCATAGTTGACTAATTTCTGCATTTCCCTTGGAGGGGAATTGAAAAGCATTTTCTGCTTCAACTTGCTTGCTCTCTGCAGTCATAACCCTTCTCTCTGCACCCTTGTTTTCGTAATCACCAGTTCCCAGCTGTTCCCTTGGTTTCAGCTTACTCACGGCATCTCTGTGTTGTGAGGGTGGTAGGAATTAGAAAGATCTCCGCCTGAGAGTTTGGGGTGCCCTCAGCTGAGAGAAAGAGGTGAATTAAAACGAGCCAGTGATTTAGCCTTGTGAATCCCAGTCCTGTATTTTTTTGCCCTCCTTTTCATCTCGCCACATTTCTGTAACCTCTCGGGTCTGACTTTACCATTTTTACAATGTGTAGTTCAGCGTGTTCCTCTAAACAAGACCTAATTTTGAAGACCTCTTTGAATTGTCAGCCTAAATCGTGCAGTAATTAATCTTTGCCTTGAATGTCATTCTTGGTGAGAGTTCTTAGGACAGTTAGAATATCACCCCAGACCAGTTTTTTTCAGCAACTGGCTAGGGCAGTGGTGGCAAACCTACGGCACGCGTGCCAGAGGCGGCACTCGGAGCCCTCTCTGTGGGCACACATGCCGTCGCCCCAGCCCCGCCTCCCCTCACGGCCCACTCCACACCAGCAGCCCCCCGGAGGAGAGTCACCCCCAGGCATGGCCCGCCTGGAGCAGCACAGCCAAGGACATGGCAGCCGGGCAGTGGGGACAAGACTCCACCCTTGCGCCCTGTTGCAAACAGATGATGCCGCGGGACACAGGTGGAGGGCGTGGCCACCATGACGCTGCTGGGCTTCCTGGGCGAACTGTGGTGGGCCGTGGAGGTGGTGGGTGGTCCTGCGGGTGGGTGGGGGCAGGCCAGGGGTGGAACGGGGGGGGGCAGTGTGGGGGTGGGGCAGTTTTTGGGCACTCGGTGTGTAAAAGGTTCGCCATCACTGGGCTAGGGAATACCGGAAATTGAAGTCCACATATTTTAAAGCTGATGAAGTTAAGATTCATTGCTGTAGACCAGTGTTTCTCAACCTTGACAATTTTAAGGCATGTGGACTTCAACTCCCAGAATTCCACAGCCAGCATTGCTGGCTGTGGAATTCTGGGAGTTGAAGTCCACATGCCTTAAAATTGTCAAGGTTGAGAAACACTGCTGTAGACTACCCAAGTTATTCAATAATTTGGCAGAACATGGTCCTCCCTCCCTCTCTCCCATTTCTTTTCCTTCCTTCCTTCCTTCCTTCCTTCCTTCCTTCCTTCCTTCCTTCCTTCCTTCCTTCCTTCCTTCCTTCCTTCCTCCCTCGCTCCCTCCTTCTCTCCCTCTCTCCCCCTGAGCAAGGAACTGCAGGTTGCTCCTTTCTGAACCATAATTCCTAAATTTCTCACTAGGGAACATGGCTAGCACTGAGATACTTGGAGGCCTCCAGAAGAAAAATGGGCCTTGATTAGAAAGTGCAGAAGCTATGTGAATGCTAAAGGATCATGCGGGGGGGGTCCTAATCCAGAGGGCAAAAGGGGGGGCATTCAGCAACATGTGGGGATTTTGATGATCAAAAGTCTGGCTGGGAAAGGAATGGGCACAGGTTCTCCAGCTGTTAACCTAATAGATATAAGCAGGCCAGAAGAATCTCTTTTTCTCCCTTTTTCAGTTTTCTATCATTTAGAAGAATAACTTGGATCTCTTCCTGGAGGCAAACCAAACAAGATTTATGACACAACAAATTTCTCATGATTTGAGACTATTGATCTTGTTTTGCTGAGTAGTGCTGAAAATGTATTGCTAAGCAACCACCATTTTAAGTAACTAAAATGACATAAATTTTTAAGAAATGATACCGTGATGTTAAGCTTAGCATTTATAGGTGTAACTTAAGTTCACTTTTTAAGGATAAAGAATAATTCTCCATGAAGCCAAGTCCAGGACTTGTGTTAGCCCTCCTAACTACAGCCGAGTTTAGAACCATGAAGGGAGGCCATTAGAGAGAAGAAAGGGGCAATAATCAGATTGAGAACGCCAGAAGGAAGAAAAGCAATTTTCAATTTAGTTCTCAATCTTCATTCATTTGAAAATAAACATTCTGGTTTGCTCTGAGAATGAGAATAACTCCCTTAAAGTTAATCTGCGAGAAATCCCTGTTGGTATCATCGCTCTAAGTGGTGAACCTAGAAACACCACTGGAGATAAAAGATGGATTGTCAGTATCCTTTAGGACAGACATGTCAAACTCGCGACGTCATGTGACGTCGCGCAATGTATCGGAACAGTTTTGCCATTGCCGGCAATGGGGTGGGCGCGGCTTCCGCATGATGCATCCAGCCTGCAGGCCAGCAGTTTGACACCCCTGCTTTAGGACAAGGGTCTCCAAACTTGACAACCTGAGGACTTGTGGACTTCAACTCTCAGAATTCCCCGCCCATTTGAAGTCCACAAATCTTAAAGTTGCCAAGTTTGGAGATACCTGTGGCTTTTTAGGTTACCCACTGGAGTTTGATGTAGTGGGGAAGGGATTGGTCTAGGTCAGGGCTAAGCAACCTTGGCTCTTTTATGACGAGTGGGCTTCAACTCCCAGAATTCCTGAGCCAGCCATGCTGAGGAGAAAGGGAGAGGTTTCCAAGCTGAGCCATGCTGGCTCAGGAATTCTGGGAGTTGAAGTCCACCAGTCATAAAAGAGCCAAGGTTGCCTACCTCTGGCCTAGGCCACTTTATGACTCGTGGACTTCAACTCCCAGAATTCCTGAGCCAGCATGGAAACCTCTCCCTTTCCCCTCAGCATGGCTGGCTCAGGAATTCTGGGAGTTGAAGTCCACGAGTCATAAAAGAGCCAAGGTTGCCTACCTCTTGCCTAGGCCTAAGCCACTTTATGGCTCGTGGACTTCAACTCCCAGAATTCCTGAGCCAGCATGGCTCAGCTTGGAAACATCTCCCTTTTCCCTCAGCGTGGCTGGCTCAGGAATTCTGGGAGTCCACGAGTCATAAAAGAGCCAAGGTTGCCTACCCCTGGCCTAGGTAGAGCAAGGAGACCCAGTTTCTAGTTCCCCCTGAGCCACAGAAGCAGCCTAGGTGACACTGGGCCTGCCACTCTTTCTCAGTGTGATAGAATGTAGTGGATCGGATTCCCAAAAGGGAGGGGCTGCATTCTAGAGGAGCAAGAGACAACTCAGTCCAGATAGTTTGTGTGAGAAAAAGAGGGTGAGGAGAGCCCCTCCCTAATAGTTCTCAGAGTTCCCATTAGTGATTGTGATTTGATTGTGTTTGTATGAATGCAACTAATTTTTAAATTTTTATTGTATTTTTATTGTATTTGTTGTAAGCCGCCCTGGGTCCTAGGAGAAGGGCGGCATATATATATATATATATATATATATATATATATATATATATATATATATATATATATATATATATATATATATATATATATATATATACATACATGCATACATGCATACACACACACACACACACACACACACACACACACACAGAGAGAGAGAATCTTGCCAATCAGGCTGTTATCTGGAACTATCATATACTCTGAGAACTATCAGTTCACTTAACTGCCACAAGCAAGATTGTAAAATCGGGTTGGTCACCTGACAGTTTTATTACTGTCACATCTTACAACTGTAATGGGCAGGCTCCATAACGGTTGTAACCTGAGGACTACTTGTATAAACATAATCATCACTCTCCTTGTTCAGTCCAAAGTCTAGCATTTGATTTCCAGCCAGGTTCTTCGGACAACATTGATGGAGGGGTGAAGGCAGCAAGCTATTTGTCCCCCCAATCGCTGATCTTCCGGTTGCCTCAACAACATCCTCATAGCTGTTGGCAGATCCTCTCAATGATTTTGTTTTTATCTTCGCTCCAAACCACTTGTACTTAATTTTAGTTCCCCAAGACGGCTAGGTTTAAGGAAGATTTGAGGTGGATTTACCTCACAATCCCCTGTGGCGATAGATGTGATTCAGCTAAAAGTATTAAACTGCACCCCAAAACCCACCTTATTTCCCCGAGTCCTAGTCAAAGAAAGAACTTGGCTTTTCAACACATAAGTTTTTATTTTTTTTAAAGGTTGAAAAGTGGTGGTCCTCTGGAGTCTATTGCACAAGCCTCCTTGCTCCACCTGCTCTCTCCCCATAATTCCTCCCTTCCGATAATCATAGCAGTGATAATTGTCTTTCCCAAAAAGAAGCCTTAACCGCAATCTGCCTCCTATGCTAATCAAGAGATGTTAGGATCAGGTCTTCCTATTTTTGAAATGGCAGTCATTGAACTTCTCTCAAGCTGACAATTATGGAGGCTGTTTTCAATCCTAAAAATATAGGCTGCTCTGCAGAGGCTGAGATGATCTTAATAGACTGTAATCAAGACGGATGTGTTGGCTGATTGAAGCAAAGTCTGGAAAGATTCCTACGATTGCCATGTTTTTTTCTTAACTCTCTGTAAAATTCCTGCAATCCGTGCCATTTGGCAAAACCAGAATGTTCATTGTATTTCTTGGGACCTTGGATCTAAAGCTCTAGATCAGGGGTCTTCAAACTTAGCCCTTTTATGACTTGTGGACTTCAACTCCCAGAATTCCTCAGCCAGGCATGCTGGCTGAGGAATTTTGGGAGTTGAAGTCCACAAGTCATAAAAGGGCCAAGTTTGAAGACCCCTGCTCTAGATGTTTGCTTTTGATCACAAATAGGCTAAGCTAACTTCCCCAATGTTTACATCTTTTAAAAGCACAGTCATGCATGTCAAAATGCACACTGTATTCGGAGCTGCTCTTCACCTGACTTACCAGACTTCATATTTCATGGGTATTTATGTATTTATATACATCCTATTTCTATTGCCAACAAATGCAGAGAAACAATGGCAGTGTTAAAAAGAGAAAGACTTTATGTCTGCTAAGTACTGCAGATCCATGTGTGAGCTGCTTATGCTATCTGTTTTCTATGTAGTCATACCAAATGCTTTTTCTGCACATGTGACATCATCTCAAACAAAAATTATACAACATTGTGCTCAGCTACGTTGCTGGAAATAAGGAGAAGGTTGTGAATAGCATTTGGAGAGATTTGGGCTTCAAACATCTTAGATTCAAGGAGTCTTCCAGCACAGAAGTCCATGATCAGATTTGGGGCCAATTTAGCTCAGTGTTTTTCAGGAAGATGGAGAGGAAAGCTGGGGTTAATAGTAACAATGAATGAATAAATCACTTCAAGATAATGTGGACTTCAATTCCCAGAATTTCATTCATGCCTCCTGGGAAGCTGAATGACGTCCACACATCTTAATATTTCCATGGTTGGGAACTGCTAAAATAAAAACTGGTAGAATGAATACACAATGTTGTACAGTCTGAGCCTTGCAAAGAATAGATCACCTAGATCTTAGGTTTAATGTTGATCACATTAATATTGAAACAGATAGGAGAAACACCAATCAAAATAAAATGAAACAGGAGTATAGTTGAGGCTAGACGCGAGGAGGGGGGGAAAAGGCTTACTAACTCAGACGTTTTCAAAGACTAACACTTAGTATTGTATACCAGGTGTCATGATGATTGCTGCATAATATGTTTTTATGTCCAATGTTGATTGTTTTAATAAAAGAATTTTTATATTAAAAAAAAAAAGAAAAAAAAAGCAGCCCAGGATTCTCGCTCCTTGTAAGCTTAGCTTTTTTTGTCTTTTTCTGTTTCCCCCAGTGGCGTGAGCTGGAGCTGGGGATGGGCATCAGCGGGAAGCAGCATTTTAGCTGAATTTGGGAGCCTCCACTTAGAGTTTATGCACCTTTCAGAACTGTCTGGAAATTCCATATATGCTGAAAAAGTAAGTGTCCCCTCCCTTCCCCTTTTCTCTCTCTCTCTCTTATCAATTGGTGTGAAGTGATTCCTCCCCTTCTTTCCACCATTTCTCCCCTCACAAATGTGCCTCACCTAAGCACCTAAAGCAGCCTAATGAAATTCACTTTGGGTCTGTAACCAAGGTCCAAATTTGAGGAGTAGGAATCTCATACCTCCACGTTAATCCCAGCCATAATCATTTGGGCAGTGCTGAATCAAGTGTGTCACTTCTGCTTTTATGGCTGTGGCAGAGAACCTGTAAGATGTTAGGGAGCAATTACAACTCCTTCACGCCAAGCATTTTGGCTAACTCCGTCCAGTTGTACTGAGGCAACATCTGTCTGCCAGCAAAATTGCAGCTATCCAATATGAGAAAGACACTGCAGATCGGTGAAATCTTTAGCGCCATGTTTCTCAACCTTAGCAGCTAGCACGGATGGATTTCAAAGCCCACAACTAACTCCCCAGTCCGGCTGGATAGGGAATTCTGGGAGTTGAAATCCAACCATCTTAAAGTTGCCAAGATTGGGAAGCATTGCTTTAGAACAGCGGTTCTCCACCTATGGGTCGCGACCCCATTTGGGGTCGAACGACCATTTCACGGGGGTCGCCAAACACCGCAGTCCGCCATTTTTTTTCCCATTTCCCCTCGGCCGGCGCAGGGAGCAGCACCGCGCATGCGCAGGGTAGTACCGTGCATGCGCGATGTGGGCCGTCGCGCACACGCCGCGCATGCGCAATGCAGACCGTCGCACCGTGCATGCGCGATGCGGGCCGTCGCGCCGCGCATGCATGGCGCAGGTCGGGGTCGCAGCCTGCAAAAGGTTGAGAACCGCTGCTTTAGAATATCTCCCATTTCCTCTGATAGCGTCTTCTGTTTCTTCTCTAATTGCACAGTTAATGGGATTTTTCCCAAAATGGGTAGAGGCCTGAATCCTGCTCCTGCTGTGAACATCTTAGAGATTCAGAAGAAACCCTTGAAAAGTGTGGGATGATTATTGCTGAGAGTTGATAGTACCATGGCTGCACTTTGCATCTGGTGATTACTTCCTGTCCTTCCTCAGTAGATTCTTGGAATTCTTTTGGGATCACATTTTGTCAGCAATTATATAGGCTTGATCTTTTTCCCCCTTATATTCCTATAATTGTCTAGCTACTGTAACGTAGCTACCACCCACTAAGAATATCCCAGAGTCTGAAGAAAACTGAGAGAAACTATTGTTTTGGTCCCCACGATATGAAAAAGATGTTAAGACTCTGGAAAGAGCGCAGAGAAGAGCAA
The DNA here is from genome assembly GCA_034064705.1 of Bothrops alternatus. Lineage (NCBI taxonomy): Eukaryota > Metazoa > Chordata > Lepidosauria > Squamata > Viperidae > Bothrops > Bothrops alternatus. Next base: position 674,207 of record JARGCV010000132.1, read on the forward strand.
CAAAGATGATTAGGGGGCTGGAGGCTAAAACATATGAGGAATGGTTGCAGGAATTGGGCATGTCTAGTGAAAAGAAAGTTTAGAGGAGACACGATAGCTGTGCTCAAACATTTGAGGGACTGCCACAAAGAAGAAGGGGTCAAACTATTTTTCCAAAGTACCTGAAGGCAAGACAAGAAACAAGGGATGGAAAGTAATCAAGGAGAGAAGCAACCTAGAACTAAGGAGAAACTTCCTAACAGTGGGAACGATTAACGGCTTGCCCTCAGAAGTTGTGGGTGCTTCAGCACTGGAGGCTTTTAAGAAGAGATTGGACACAATTTGTCTAAATGGTATAGGTCTAGGTATAGGTATAGGTCTCCTACCGAAGCAGGGGGTTGGGCTAGAAGACCTCCAAAGTCCCTTCCAACTTTGTTACTCTATTCTTTTCTAAGCCTTCCTGTTAGGATTAGCATTGGCATCCTGTACAACCAAGAGGTTGTCCCTGAGACCCCAAGACTCCAGCAGTTCTGCACTTCTGCACTGTTCTTAGATGTGACTGGAGAACAGCTCACACCCAACTTTAAAAAGGCATCCATCTGCCTGTTTGCTAAGTGTGAAAGGGGTGGCTAGGATGCAAAAGGAAATTTGGGGGCCGGGGGAGGATAAGCAGAGAAAGAGGGAGGAAAAAATACGGGGGAAGCAGGAAACCAAATAGAGAAATAAGATATTAATGAAGGATAGAATGAGAGAAAGGGCTAGCCCAGAAGACATGCTGGAGAACAAAGGAAATAGATGGGAGCTTAGATGGAGAAGATGAGAGGGGTAAAGGATAACAGCTGGAAAGGCAGAATTGAAGTTGAAAACAAGGAAGAGAAGCACCAGAGGGATGGAGATTATGAATATGCAACCTTAATGGAAAGCCTTTTGTTGAAGTTAGGATTAATGCAAAATGCCTCATCCTAACGTATCCCTTAATGTAGGAGAGAGGATGATTCTTTTTTTTTAATATTATTATTATTATTATTTAAAGATATATATTTGTACATGTAAACCAGGAAAAAATTCAAGTTAACTGCTATCCAACTTAATACACTCGATTTAGATTTGTAAACATTCTTCCCTCCGTATGACAAGATTTAACTATAAGCCAGATACATTTTCTTTGATTGGTGTTTCTCTTGTATGTAGTCTATCCAATGTTTCCAGTCTAACATATATTGTTCATTTGAGCGGTCCTTCAAATATGCCGATATTTTAGCCATTTCTGCCAAATGTATGACTTTCAACGTCCATTCTTCTTGTTCAGTGATTTTCCAAGAGGTCAGCTGAGCAGCCCACTCGCCTAAATCCTGTCCTTCCATCAATGCACTGGCTTGTTAATGGATTCGCCCACCCAGAGCATGCTGTCAATTAAAGCTAAAGCTGTATGAGAGCACACACAAGGGGTGCTGATTGCAAACAGCCATCTGGAGGGAAATGGACTTGGTCAAAAGCTTATCAGTTCATTAGCTCCCAGCTAGAGATTGATGGGCTTTTTTCTTAAAAATAAATAAATAAATAGGACATTGCTAATCTACATGTGTGTTCAGACTTGCTCTTGAAATACCAGGGTCTTCAGCAGAGAGAGCTGCACCCCTAATGTGCAGCGGAAACCAACGTGACAATTGACAAAAGAATGGAACAAACAATACTTGATCTTTGTGAGCTTAAAGCCGGGGTCTTCAAACTTGGCCCTTTTAGGACTTGTGGACTTCAACTCCCAGAATTCCTCAGCCAGCATGCCTGGCTGAGGAATTCTGAGAGTTGAAGTCCACAAGTCCTAAAAGGGCCAAGTTTGAAGACCCCTGGCTTAAAGTCAAGTTTGCAATTTTGAGCCTGAGGCTAGATTGCCTTCACTAGATTGCCGAACGAAGCCACAAGATTTACACAGGATACAACCCAAGCTGTGGTTCTAAGCAATGGATTCCAGACCTTAGTTTGTACCCAGCACTTAAATCACAGTTGGTGTTAACATAGTACAGTATGATAAAGAAAAGCCGAGTCATACTGAAAACATCAAGTTTGCATCAAGCCTAATTAGCTGGATGTCATAACAAATACGTGATGTAGCTTGATTAGAAACACTGCCTGTAAAATGAAGGTTTCTTGAAATGGGTGAGATTGAACACAAATGTACTTTGTGATTTTATCTTCTTTTAGCATGTATCCTTTTAGCTGTTAACGGTATCCTTATAGAGCCGGTTTCATCTACCGGTAGCAGTTAAGGCACCAGGCTAGAAAGTAGAAGACTGTGAGTTCAAGTCCCACCTTGCCATGAAAACCATCTGGGTGACTGAGCCAGTCACTCTCTCTTAGCCCACCTCACAAGGTTGCTGTGAGGAAAATAGGAGGAGGAAGATGTATTGGATAGGTTCACAACCTTCAGTTATTTGTAAAAATAATAAAGGCGGGAGATAAACAAAAATAAATGTCCCGAAAGTTTGGCATGGGAAACTGCTCTGGTGCCATTGCCTTACTTGCACCTTCTGAGGTCAAAGGTTCTTCATCCACTAGAACAGTGGTGGCGAACTTATGGCATGGGTGCTAGAGGTGGCACTCAGAGCCCTCTCTGTGGGCACACGTGCCGTTGCCCCAGCCTTGCCTCCGCCCACGACCCCCTCCTCACCAGCAGCCCCCCTGGAGGAGAGTCGCCCCCGAGCGTGGCCCACGCGGAGCAGCGCAGCCAAGGACATGGCAGCCAGGCAGCGTAGACAAGACTCTGCCCTCACGCCCCAATACGCACAGTTGATTCTGCGGGGTGCGGGCAGAGGGCGTGGCTGCCATAGCGCTGCTGGGCTGCCTGGGCGATCTGTGGCGGGCCCTGGAGGCGGTGAGTGGCCCTGCGGGCAGGCAGGGTGGAGCGGAGTGAGGGCGGGGCAGGGGGTGGGGCAGGGTGGGGCAGGGGGTGGGGCCAGTTTTTGAGCACTCGGTCTCTAAAAGGTTTGCCATCACTGCACTAGAAGGTCCACAGCCAAGGGGAAACTGGCAAAAATGTGTAGGTGTTGGATGTGATTTGTTTATTTATTTATGTATTTATTTTAATTAAATTTTTATGCCGCTCCTCTCCAAAGGACTCGGAGCGGCTAACAACATAAACAAAAGAACATCACAGAGTTTAAAATCAAAAAGCAATCTACAAAACGTTTAAAAAACCCCCCGAACACATTCATAATTCACACACAATCACAGTCATCCCCAGGCCTGCCGGCATAGATAAGTTTTTAGATTCTTCCGGAAGGCCGGGAGAGTGGGGGAAACGCGGACTTCAAGGGGCAGTTGGTTCCAGAGGGCGGGCGCCACAACAGAGAAGGCCCTCCCCCTAGGACCCGCCAGACGGCATTGTTTCGCTGACGGGACCCGGAGGAGGCCGACCCTGTGCACTCTCACCGGTCGAAGGGAAGTATGTGGCAGAAGACGGTCCCATAAGTATCCTGGTCCCATGCCATGAAGGGCTTTATAGGTGATAACCAACACTTTGAATTGCGCTCGGAGACCAATAGGCAGCCAGTGCAGCATGCGGAGAGTTGACGAAATGTGGGCCCGACGAGGCAGGCCCACAACCGCTCACGCAGCTTCATTTTGCACTAATTGTAGTCTCCGAACACTCTTCAAGGGTAGCCCCATGTAGAGAGCATTGGCAACAGAGGACGTTTCAGAGTCTGCCCCTCGTCCCGGTTTCTTGCGGTTCTCTCTGGCTTCAGAATCCTGTGGTGTTTTGGGCTGAATTGGAAGAGTTGTTTGGGGATCTGCTGCCACAGATGGCATTCATGAGTACCTCCCATGGAGGGTGGGCCCATCAGCAGTAATAGCGAAATGAAACCTTTGCACTCCAGGACATTATATACCACTGAATAAGAGGCACTGGACGGAAACAAATAAAAGTGACCTCTGCCATCACGTTCCAGCTGTGTGGAAAGCAGTGCAGTTGGCCAATTGACAATGATTTTTGTCCAGCCTCCTTTAAAGCTGGTTAAAACAGAGGTTATCACCATGTCTGATGGCACCGAGTTTCACAAATGAATGCACGGGGAGTCGTCAACTTTTCATTCAGTGACCATTCAAAGTTACAACGGCTCTAAAAAAAGTGACTGATGACCGTTTTTCACACTTACGGCCATTGCAGCATCCCCATGGGTCACGTGATAAAAAATTCAGATGCTTGGCAACTGGTTTATATTTATGACGGTCGCCATGTCCCAGGGTCGTGTGATCCCCTTTTGCGATCTTCGGACAAGCAAAGTCAATGAGGAAGCCAGATTCACTTAATTGTGTTACTAACTTGACAGCTTCGATGATTCACTTAGCAACTATGGCAAGAAAAGTTGTAAAATGGGACAAAACTCACTTAACAAATGTCTTGCTTAGCAAGAGAAATTTGATTCTTTTGTGATCATTTGTGGTCATAAGTTGAGGACTATCTGTGTTGCATAAAGAATCCTTTGCTTTTATCAGCCTGAAATCTCTCCCTATTTAATTCCAGACACATAACTTAATATGGTAGTCCTTGACTTGCAACCATTCATTTAGTGACTGTTCAAAGTTACAGCAACACTGAAAAAAGTGATTTACAACTGGTCCTCCTACTTATGCCCGTCGCAGTATCCCCACAGTCACACGATCGCCATTTGCGATCTTCCCAGCCAACTTCCAATAAGCAAGATCAATGGGAGAAGCTGGATTCAGTTAAGGGCCACATGATTCATTAAACACCTGCAGTGATTTGCTTAACAACAACAAAAAGTTGTAAAATCGGGTGTGACTTACTTAATGACTGCCTTGCTTAGCAACCGAAATTCTGGTCCAAATTGTGGTTGCAAGTCAAAGTCTACCTCCAGTTACCATTAATATTTGGTGGGTAATTTCATTATTTTAAAAAAAATCGGTTTATTAAAAATAGCAAAGAGTTCATAATAGCTTGTGTGTTGTTGTTGTTTTTTAAAATCTCTTTGTAGGTGATGAACATCCGCAAAGTCCTGAATAGAATTGAGAAACCTCACGGGCTTTATCCAAACTTTCTCAGCCCAGTCACAGGAAACTGGGTACAGCGTGAGTATTTAGACTCTCTTGGCTGAACCAAAGTGATGTTTATCAATGCATGCCAGACGTCTAGTGTGACTGCTGAATAAGGGAAAGATTAGTACCAAATTCTATGCTTTATTAATGCTGTGTCATGGTTCCGAAAGATGAAACCCTTCAAAGAACTTTGAGGCATTGTTTTCCTTAAAGAATCTTTAATCGAGCAACATAGCTTGGGTAGGTACATAGTTGAAGCCAACATCTCCCTCCCTTCAGCACATAGATCAGCGGTTCTCAACCTGTGGGTCGCGACCCCATTTGGGGTCAAACGACCATTTCACGGAGGTCGCCAAACACCGCAGTCCGCCTTTTTTTTTTTTGGTCAGCCATTTTTTCCCCCTTTGCGATGCGGGCTGTCGCGCCACGCATGCGCGATGCGAGCCCGCAATTTTTTTTTTGGTTGGCCATTTTTTTGGGGGGTCAGCCATTTTTTCCCCCTTTGTGAAGCGGGCCGTCGCGCCGCGCATGCGCGATGCGGGCCCGCCATTTTTTTTTATTTTATTTTGGTCGGCCATTTTTTTCCCCTTTGCGATGTGGGCCGTCACACATGCGCGATGCGCCCCGTCGCGCATGCGCGATGAGCCCCGCCGCACCACGCATGTGCGATGCGGGCCGGGGTTGAACCCCGGAAAAGGTTGAGAACCGCTGACATAGATCAAAGCACAATTCCCTCCTACAATTAGCAGTCATAAATCACATTCTCCACTTAGTTTCCCGCCATTCTTTATCAGCTCTTGTTACTACGGTATTGTTGTGAGTGTCCCTGGACCAGCTTGGGAAGTATCAGAGGATGAGGATCAGCAGCCAGGTTCCTCTGAATGTGTTTCCCTCCCGGCAGCCGAGGATCAGCAGCCAGGCCCCTCTGGGTGGTTTCCCCTCCCGGCAGCTGAGAGAGATAATGAAGAGCTTTGTATGCATTCTGAATCAGATTCTCAAAATGATGAGTCAGATTTAGAACAAGAAGATAAATGGATTAATCCGAGGTTCCGAAGGTTTGATAAGCGAAGGTGTCAGTTAACTGGAAAAAGGAAGTAATTGGGGAAGTGACGTATCGGACACTATATTAGAAGGGGAAAGAATGACTACGCCTTTGTCACGAGCAACGTTGATCAAAGAGTGGGCTGAAAACTTTGGCAGTGCTTTGGAACTCAGTATTCTGGTGTTTTGAAAACCTACCGAAGGATAATGAGCTCTTGGACAATGTGATAAAGAAGAAAAGTAAGTTAATTGGGATGTAGGAGGAGAAGAGCATGTTTATCTAAATGTAAATAGATTTTATTTGGCCGTTCAGGCCAACATAGTGCCAGCAGCTTGCTTTGAAACGAATTCTTTTGAAATGTATTAAATAAACCTCTTAAAGACATATTTACGTGGATATTAATGAGTTATGAGAGGCCAGACATAACAGGTATATTGTATGTCTAACTAATTCCCATCCGGCATTCCTCCCTCTCCCCCCCTCCCCAGCATCATCTAACTCTAAGAGTAAAACAACCGAAAGAAAAAGGCTGCATCTCCATCGTTGTCAAAGCAAGAACATCCAATGTTAGCAGCGTTGACATGCTGATTGAGACACTCCTTATGCAAGCTGTCTCAAACCAAGTCCTTTGAACAGGTGTGAGACAGCCATCTCTGCTGTCTTTTTTTGCAAAGTATCTCTGAATACACAGGATGACAAAAAACCAACCAGGGGGATAGGCAAATGTCAACACATCTACAATATCCATCTTCCCATTAGGGGAGAGGGATTTTTTTCCCCCTTTTTTGTTTGGGGAATTCGGAACTGCAGTTGCAAGCATGGATTAGAAATCCTATAGAGTGGGCAGAAGGAACCTAGAAGGATAAACAGCTGGGACTCCCAATCATGCAGTATCCAAACTGGTGGAGGTGGAAAAGGGAGATTTCCTATAGGAGCACTTTCCTGTAAGTCAGTGTTTCTCAACCTTGACAATTTTAAGGCATGTGGACTTCAACTCCCAGAATTCCACAGCCAGCATTGCTGGCTGTGGAATTCTGGGAGTTGAAGTCCACATGCCTTAAAATTGTCAAGGTTGAGAAACACTGCTGTAAGTGAAGCAGAATGTAATTTTGAAAAAGGAAAGAACAGCTGGAGCTTGAGACCTAGCACAGATTTACACTTGAAACCACCAAAGGAAAACAGTAGAGCAGTGTTTCTCATCCTTGGGCAGCTTGAAGATGGCTGGACTTCAACTCCCAGAATTCCCCAGCCAGCACAGCTTGGCATAAGGAGATGCACAGGCCTTTAAGCAGGAGGTTCAGCTTGTTTGGCATCCAACAAGACTTCTGGAACGTCTGCGAGATTAAAGATTGAAAAATGTGCTTCCTCCAATACTGGAAATAATCCAGGGCTGGTGAATAGCCTTTGCATTAGAGTTTTCAGTCAAGTTCTCAGAGAATTCCAGCTTATCAGAATTCAGAGGAGGACAACAAAGGGTAGAGGAATGAATCCACAAGGATGGATCCTAGGGCAGACTCGCGACGTCGCGAGACGTATTGGAACTTTTTCCCTATTGCCAGCAATGGGGTGGGTGCGGTTTCCTCGTGACGCGTCTGGCCTGCGGGCCGGCAGTTTTGCCCCCCCCCCCGGTCCTATGAGGACAGACTGAAAGAACTTTGGCAGTTTCAGTCTGGAGGAAAGAAGATTTAGGAGAGACAGGACTTTTGTTATTTATTTCGTCTTCTTCTTCTTCTTGTGCCATATCCATTATCGGACGTTGGCGGTCATGTTGGCGATCCCATTTTTATCAGCCGCCCCGTGAAAAAGTGCTGCTGAGTTTTGTTAACATTTATTTTATTACAAATTGTTAAAAAAATACACTGAAGTGCACAAAAAAGGAGCTACAAAAATACAGAAGCAAGCTGTAAACAAACAAAAAGGAAAAACAAAAGGCCATAATGAGCAAAACCCCCAAAATTATGAACCATCTAGGCATGCCGGTTGTATACCGAGAATTAAACAATGTAAGGAAATGTCAAATTCAGAGGGGAAAAAACCCTCTTTTCTCGCAAAACATCATCAACCTGTGCCAAAGAGAAACATATGGCATCATTTTTGATAATTAGTGGGGGGGGGGAAAGTATTTGCAAAAGTGAATAAATTACACCTGCTTTGAATCCAGCCATTAATGTCCAGGATAAGAGTGCTTTTCCAGTTGCATCAAATAGCTTAGTACAGGTAGTCCTCAACTTCTGACCCCAACTGAGCCCAACATTTATGTTGCTCAGTGAGAAATTTGTTAAGTGAGTTTTGCCCCATTTTACGTCTGTTCTCGCCACAGTTCTTAGGCGAATTACTGCGGTTGTTAAATTAGTAACATGGTTGTTAAGTGAATCGGTCAGAAGGTTGCAAAAGATGATCACAAGATCCCGGGATACTGCAACCGTCATAAATGTGAGTTAGATGTCAAGCATCCGAATGTAAATCTCGTGACCATGGGGATGCTGCAACGGTCATATGTGAAAAATGGTCATAAATCACTGTTTTCAGTACGGTTGTAACCTCAAAACAGTCACTAAGTGAACCACTGTAAGTTGAGGACTACCTGTAATATCCAAGATAACCAAATTACGAGTAGACAGCTGTACTAAAATGAATTAAGAGAAGCTACAGGGAAAATGGGTGGGGATTTTTGAGATATCCTTGGTTATAGGATTGGGCATATCCAGGTTCACCTTAAGCTTTCCGTCAACCCATATACTATATATACTATACCAGTGTTTCTCAACCTTGACAATTTTAAGGCATGTGGACTTCAATTCCCAGAATTCCACAGCCAGCAACGCTGGCTGTGGAATTCTGGGAGTTGAAGTCCACATGCCTTAAAATTGTCAAGGTTGAGAAACACTGTACTATACAGTGGTTCCTTGGTACTCATCATTAATTGATTCCAGGAGGCACAAGGAGTACCCCCTTTTTTTCCCCATGAGGAATCATGTAATGAGCCACAAGGCAGCTGACACTGACAAGTTCTAGCTTGTGCACTGAGTACCAAGCAAACAATGAGTACTGGGGGAAAATGTTCGTGTCAAAATGCATGGAGGACCAAATTTGATGTGTTTCAAAACAGTTGAGAACCAAGGTACCACTATATTGCAATATGCAATCCAGTCAAGCTTTGTCGGCCCTCCTATATCATTATACAAGGTTTCCTAACTTTGGTGACTTTAATACCTGTGGACATCAACGCCCAGAATTCCCCAGCTAGCATGGCTGGCTGGGGAATTCTGGGCGTTGAAGTCCACACGTTTGAAAGTTGCCAAGATTGACAAACCCTGCATTATACAGGCTTACACAAATCAGTCACAAAGATACCAGCTAATCTGAAAACATGCTACCGGTACAAACATGCTAACCTCTGTTTCAGCTGGAAACCCCACAGGGTAACAGTAGATGAGGGGGTATACATTGGCATCCTGGGTTAGATGACATAGAAAATATCTCTCTCTTGCTCTCTCATCACTTTTTTTTTCCCTGGGAAGGGGGAAGATGACTTGGATGTCCTTGGATGCCCTGGAGCATTGATGCTGAGATGTAAACATAAAATCCCCTCCTTCCCCCAGCATGCTATTCCCATTACAAATCTGTCCAGTTTATTTTTCCCCCAGGCAGATTTTCCCTAAGCAAGCAGCTTCTGCAGCAAGGCAGTCTGAAGCCATGGAAAAGCCCTCCCGTATTCTGGAGACATTTTCACACCTGGCACGATGTCTTCTCTTCCTCCCCTCCTTCAAGCTGCTCTTTCAAATGTCTCTAATATTCATTCCAGGCGTGGAATCCCAGCTACAAAATGTAGATGAACTCTCCAGATGCTGCAAGTTCAATCTACACGGCGTGGCTGAGATTCTTGGCTTGCAAATTTCTGAACTTGCAACACAATCGTGTCCCTTAGTATTTGATGCTGTTTTGGCACTTGACTCTCAGGTTCTCTTCCCTTATCCCTGCACAAGGGAGACGTGGCTGACAGAGAAAGACAATAATTGATAAGGCTGTATATTTATTTCCATTCAAAGGAAGTGCAAAATGGACTGGGAACAAAAACCCAGCTTCCTGAACAATTTTGTTTCTTTCTTTGTTCATTTATAAACCAAGTTTCTAGCCCTCAAGGTGATTTTAAGAACCCAAAGGGATCGCGGAATTCTCAAACTGCAGGAAAAAAAGTGTATTGTAGCACTTTATATTTAGCACTCCCACAGTGACAGTACCTTGGACCTCATAGTAGGAGATCTGGGCCCAGGTCTTAATTGGTCATTTGCTTTTTTACTCAATTCAAGTGAAGTTGCTAGACAAAGATAGAGCAAAATTATTCAATCTTGACTCCTTTAAGAAGACACTAGGGGGAGGCAGTTCTGTCTGATGGGTTTTTTAAATTATTATTTTGCTGTCCCTCTCTTTCCTTGACCCCTTTGAAGCAATTTGGGCATTAGAAAATACAAAGAAGCAGGCTAACTTTCAAATTGTTTATGCTCCTGTGCACATTTCTTACTACAGAGGCCGTTCTCCAGTTGGTTAAAACCAATGCTTTTTTTCTTTAAAAAAAAAAAAAAGGTGCCGGAACTCACACATGTCATACAACCTGCCTTGCCTACCCTACAAGGTTCCATCCAAAAAAGGTGCCAGAACTCCGTTCTGGGCGTTCTGTGAGAAAAAAAACCCTGGTTAAAACAACATGTATAAAAACAGTGTTTGATTCTTCTACTCACAAGTTGTTGTCTTCTTCTTCTTCTTCTTCTTCCCATCACTGTAGATCATGTCTCTGTTGGTGGCCTTGGGGACAGTTTTTATGAGTATCTGATCAAATCTTGGCTCATGTCTGATAAGCAAGATAGCGAAGCGAAAAACATGTATGATAAAGCCCTCGAGGTAAGGCAGAGAATGAAGTATAATTCCTTTTGTGCTTGATTAGCAGCAAGTACTTTATGAGAAACCACACAGGGGATTGAGATGGATGGCCAAGATTCAGATCTTAACCTTAGCACAGAATCACAGGCCACCCAATCATCCTTCTAACATTAGTTGTGTTTGGGCACCGTGATTCAGAAACAGGGTTTCTTCCAAATGGGATTCTCATTCCAGATTTTCCATCTCTACAGACCCATCAGAAGAAAATTAAAAGCTTGTGGTTCCAGTTTCCAGCTCATTATTGAGTCCAAATCCTAAACAGTAGTTAGTTTTAACTGTGGTTTATTTATTTATTCAATTACTGTAGCCACCCATCTCAATCAATGACTCTGAGCTGCTTATAATTCCAAAAGTATAAAAACAATTAAAACAAAATAAATATATGCGGCAGCCAAGATACGTAGCCAGTTATTATATTTATTTATTTGTTGATACAAGCAGACTGCACAACACGTGAAATTTTAAAGAGTTTGTGTCATAATTAAGGTTAAGAATGGTTTGTTGGCTTCATGAAACACGGCAAATTGCAGAATCAAAACCATTTCAAACCGCTTCTTCAGCTCTGGAGCTCTTTTGCTTCTCTTGTGAAGCACCCTGTTTCAAGGGCAAAGTCTGTGAAACATTTCAAGCATGTTTGTAAAAGGCTTTTGTTTGGAAAAGAAAAACATAAGAGATCTTTTGAGTTCCAACTTCTGCTAGGATGCTCGACTCAGGGTGTTTTGAATTCAGATAGAGAAATTGTATACACGGCTAAACAAAACTAGGTTTAAACAATGTGTGTCCAGTTTGTGGCCCACAGGCTGCACGTAGCCCTGGACAGCTAATAATGTGGCCCCACAAGATCATAAACGTTTTAACACTATTATGTGATTTGTATACATTAACTATATTATATATTTTATATGCATCCCAAGACAATTCCTGTTCACTCAGTGTGGCCAAGGCAAGCCAGAAGATTAGCCAACCAAGGCTTAAAAGATTCAGACTCTTCTTTATGAGCATGCTAGATAGGAAAATATCCCGTATTCCTTCTTCATTGCCATAAAAGATGATTTAATGTGTTCTCCAAACCAGCTTTAACAGCAGTGAGAATGGTGCTAGTGTACTGTAGTTCTACAATTTCTGAACAGTTTATTTTGAACTGGAGAAAAGCCCAAGTGATCTGGATTTGGGGCTAGAGCAGTGGTTCTCAACCTGTGGGTCACGACCCCATTTGGGGTCGAACGACCATTTCACGGGGGTCGCCAAACAACGCAGTCCGCCATTTTTCCCCCTTTTCTCCTCGGCCGGCGCAGGGGGCAGCACCGTGCATGCACGGGGTAGCACCACGCATGCGCGATGCGGGCCGCCACGCATGTGCGATGCGGGCCGCCACGCATGCGTGATGCGGGCCGTCGCACCGCGCATGCGCGGTGCAGGTCGGGGTCGCGGCCTGAAAAAGGTTGAGAACCGCTGGGCTAGAGTATATAATATGGCCATCACAGAAGCACCTGTCACTGAAGGAGTTCTTCATTTCTATTGTGTTTTTTGTTGTTGTTCAGTTTTGGTTGAATCATGGACCTTTGCAGGATGAGAGGGAAGGGCAAGGGATGTCTCAGTGCATGATTATCTCATCACACAAATGAGGCAATTATGTAAGCTGCGTCATCTCTTGTTCACGGACACCTTAAAGCAGGGGTGTCAAACTCAATTTCACAGAGGGCCGCATCAACATTGCGGTTGCCCTCAGAGGGCTGGGTGGGCGTGGCCTACTGGGTGGGTGTGGATGGAGTGGGTGTGGCCTACTGGGTGGGTATGGCCAGCTCTACATCGTTCGTGTCAAGGGTGCCTGTGGGGGTCTGGGCAGGAATGGGACAGATCTGAGGGTCTCTGGCAGAAGGAGGTGGGATCAGGGCAAGCACCAAGGCATGGTCCACTGGAGGAGCCTCAAGGTTCCTCTCAGGCCATGCGGGGGGGGGCTTATGGAGCTAAGACTGAGTGCGTTTCAGCATAAATGGCCACCACAAAATTGTACATTGGCTCCCGGCCAGCCTGGGCCAGGGCCAAGGCAGTGGGGGCCGTTCCCTCACTGTTTCCAGGATGGTTTCACGGGCCACATGAAACCACTTCACGGGCCGCATCCGGCCCCCGGGCCTTGTGTTTGACATGTCTGCCTTAAAGGTTGAGTCATCCCATAAAATTAAAGATGAATAGCTCAACAAGTAAACATGTTCACTTCAATAAAAAAAGGCAGCGAGGATAAATGCAGTTCCTCCTAACTTTGGCCTGTTGAGTTGAACATCTGCACCGCAAATTATGGAGCTGGACTCCAGCTATGACACACACAAAAAAGCCTGCAGCGCTTGAAAATCCTGGAAGCAGTACCTTTAGCGAGAGAAGTTAAAAGATCATTGTACTTTCCACCGCTGTGAAAAATATCGGAAGCTACTTCTTTGTAGCTTTTTTCTTCTTTTTCTGTTTTCCCCTCAGGTTTTCTTTCCTTGCACTTTTTGTTTTCTCTTGCTTTCTTTTTCTTTTTCTCTTAATTTTATATTAGTGTATTTTAGTGTTTATGTTTTACTGACAGTCTCCATCCTCTTTTTTTTAAAGGGAATTCCTATGATTTTCCATATTGGAGCAATGAAAGATAAGGGAATGTAGAGAATCATAGAATGGAAAGGTTGGAAATTGATGGTCTAGTCCAGGGGTCTGCGACTTTGACAACTTTAAGACTTGTGGACTTCAGCTCCCAGAATTCCTCAGCCAGCATAGCTGAAGTCCACAAGTCTTAAAGTTGTCAAGGTTGCAGACCCCTGGTCTAGTCCCATCTCCTTCCCAGGGTAAGAACCCAACTGAGACAGCATCTCTGAGCAATGGCCATCCAGCAAGGGACAGTCCATTCCTCCCAAGGCAGCCAGTTCCATCGTTGAAAAATTCTTGCTATTAAATTCTTTGTTCCTGGAACAACTCTGAACAAGGTTGCTTTGTCTTCTACATAAAAAATCCATAATGTACAACTACTATGTTTCCTCCGTCTTCTATACCAGGGCTTTTCAATCTTTTCACCCATTGTACCACTTTTAGGATATGGCAATATCCGAGCACCACCAGTCGCCTAGCAAGGTGTCAAAAACTTGATGACACAAAAAAAAAGGAAAAAAGTGATAAAGTACAGGTAGTCCTCGACTTACAACAGTTCGCTCAGTGACTGTTCGAAGTTACAATGGCACTGAAAAAAATGCCTCCCAAGCCACAGCCGAGCAAGACACCTGCCTGCCCGCCCAGTGTTCTTCCTCCTGTCCGAAGTTTTCATTGTTGTGAGCATTTCTGTTGCAACATTCCAGCTGATTGGCGCTTCTTCTGGACTCAGCAGAAGCACCAGGATCAGTGCTGCTTTCCAACTGATTGGTGCTTCTTCAGGGCTCAGCAGAAGCACCAGGATCAGCGCCAAGCTCCAGCCGGAGCCTGGCGCTGATCCTGGCGCTTCCACTGAGCCCTGACAGCCCTGAAGAAGCACCGGTCAGCTGGAAAGCAACACTGATCCTGGCGCTTCCGCTGAGCCCTGACAGCCCTGCAGCTCCAGCCGTCTCTCGCTCAGGCTTGTGCGGTGCTGCCACCGGTTCAGCTCATTCCCCTCCCCCGCTACCACTTTTCTAGGATGGTCGCGTATCACCTGCCAGGTGCCAATGTACCACAGGTGGTACCCGTACCAGTGGTTGAAAAGCCATGTGATATGATATCACACATACCAAGAGTTTTCAGTCACAATTGTACTTAAAAAACAGCAACTAGTCCAGTATAAGGCCACCTGTGTATTCATTGGTTCTTGCTACTGGAACCATATAAAGCTGATCCTTCAAGCCCTATCTTGGTTGCTGATTGGTTTTTAGATTAAATTTATGGTGCTGGTGTTGAGGTTCAAAGCTCTTTGATGCAGAGAGTAGATGGCCACCAAAATGGCCGTCTCCTTTCATATATGGGGTGAATCATTGGACCATTTGCATACATAGTTTTTGACACTGCTACCAGTGTATTCTTTATTATATTTATAAATCTGCCTCATCTTTCTTCATTCCACACAAATAACTCACTTTCTCTCTTTTTCCAAATGCTGTGAAATTTAGGCAATAGAAAAGCACCTGGTCAAAAAATCGCCTGGTGGGCTGACCTATATTGCCGAATGGCGAGGAGGCATCTTGGATCATAAAATGGGGCACTTGGCTTGCTTTTCTGGTGGCATGATAGGCCTTGGAGCAGAACACACCACAGAAGAACAGAAACAGCACTATCTGGATCTAGCTGGGGAAATAACGCACACTTGTCACGAATCTTACATTCGCTCAGGTAAAAATCAAAAATCCAAGCCCATCTCCGAAAAAGATTTTGTGCACTCTTGTTCACCGATTAATATCGTACACGGGTAACATCCATTAGTGAAGCCACACTTCCCAGCCCTCACTTCATCCTCAACTGTTGCTATTAGCAATCTACTTCCAGTTGCCCAGCTGAAGTCACAAATGTATTATAACCCATTATTCGTTAGTCTCCATGTTCTGCCAGAGCTGGAAAGAACCTCCAGCTGAAAAGACTGCATTTGATCTAGTGTTGGGCATAAACAATCAAGGCCACTCATGAATCATCTCAAGCAGAAGCTTTATTGTTAGTCACCCATCTTACAAGAATCTCACCTGACTGTGTTCCTTTGGGAATGGTCAGATAAAGCTTCATGGGTTGTGGAGGCAGCCAGTCCCATGCCACTTTCTGCTGGACTATAGCCCAGGCTTCTTCTTAACACTTTCTGGAGCTTCTATCACATCTAGATTCATTATATTTTCCCTCTTCTAATGTCTAAACCAGTGGTTCTCAACCTTGGGGTCGCGACCCCATTTGGGGTCGCGCGACCATTTCGCGGGGGTCGCCGGGCACTGCCGGCCGCCATTTTGTTTTGTTTTTGTTTTTAATTTTTTTACTTTTTTATTTTTTTTGGCGCACACGCACCGCGCACGCGCAGATCCGCCCGTCGCACCAAAAATTTTTTTAAAAATAAATAAATAAAAAACCCAAAATGGCGGACCGCGACGGGCGGATGCGCACATGCGCGGCGTGTGCGACGGGCCGATCCGCGCATGCGCAGATCCGCACGTCGCGGCTGCCATTTTGTTTTTTTTTTTTTTATTTTTTTTTTATTTTTTAAAAACAAAATAAAAAACAAAATGGCGGCCTGCGACGGGCGGATGCGTGCATGCACGGCACGTGCGTTGGGCCGATCTGCGCATGCGCGGATCCACCCGTTGCGGCCGCCATTTTGTTTTTTTGTTTTTAATTTTTTTTAATTTTTTTTTATTTTTTTCCCGGCGCGCACGTGCGCACGCACACGCACCCGGGTCGGGGTCGCGGCGTGCATGGGCAGGGCAAGTGGGGTCTCGACCTGAGAAAGGTTGAGAACCACTGATCTAAACTGTCTACTTCTTTCAGTTTAGCTTGATAAGGACGGTATTTGCTTCTCCAAGTCAGGCCCTCATAATGGAAAGTTAGCAGGCACCGAAGGCTTAGAATCAATTCACTTTTTCACTGGCAAGAGATCTGAAAAATGTTTCTACTTCACAGTGAAAGTATTCGTAATATACTGCTTGTTTAGTGAATTCACACATTCACCCCAAATTTTAACTAATCCTGCAGCTATCAAGGCATCTTCTGACCATTCTCTCTTTTTTGTGGCTAGATACCAACCTAGGCCCTGAAGCATTTCGTTTTGATTTTGGAGCGGAAGCAATGGCGACACGACTCAGTGATCGTTATTACATCCTGCGCCCTGAGGTTGTTGAGAGCTACTTCTACTTGTGGAGGTTGACCCATGACCCCAAGTACAGGGAGTGGGGTTGGGAAGCTGTCCAAGTAAGTCTCTTTGACTAATGTCTAAATCGGGTTCTCAACCTTGGCAACTTTAAGACTTGTGGACTTCAACTCCCAGAATTCCTCAGCCAGCAAAGCTGGCTGAGGAATTCTGGGAGTTGAAGTCCACAAGTCTTAAAGTTGCCACGGTTGAGAACCCCTGGTCTAAATGTTGCTTTGAAAGAATTGTCAGAGATCACATTTGATTCCATCTCAAGTTCCGCTGGGGCTCTGGTGTTAGACTGTGCTGAGTGCGTTAATTGGCCTTCATCTGATCCCGACATCCACGTTTTAGTAATTTACTTTGTCCTTATGACAATCTGTTTGGGATGCCCAAAAAAGGTGAAGAGTCATTTGGAGTTGGGCAGTCCCCAAATCAAATCAATAAATAAACTTCTACGGCTGGCTCAGAGCATCCTGTCTTTTATGCTGCAGTCCTGAATGGCGCCCTTCAGTTTGTGGCACATGGCAGCCACAACATCTTTATGGAGCCTAAGAGAACCCCTGCTGGATTTAACTAAAAGCTTCCCTAGGACAGGGCCTTGGTTCCAGTAGCACCCTAGTAGATGACCTTTCATGGACTTCAACCTAAAATAAAATGAGGATTTGAGGACCCATAATGGCAGAAAATTTTCAGAAAGAGGTTCTTCTCTCAGATCCCCAGCAAAACACAAGGAAGGAATCAAAACAAAGTTTCCTGTAGCCATCAAAGTGCCTAGGATGACTTTGGGCTAGTTTCAATCTCAGCCTATCCTATTCCAAAATACGTCTTGTGGGGAAAATTATGGCAGGAAGGCTCTCCTCTCTCTTTCTGAAACAAATTACTTTGGAAGTAAAGCTAGGGTGGGACAGCAAGCCAGGATACCCAGTTCCAATCCACAGGCAACTCACGTAGCAGTCATGGAAAAATGCAAAGAGGAGGAAGACTATGCAGGCCACCTGGACCAGTGCAGGATGGGCAGGAAAGGGTAGCTGGAAGCCCAGCTATCTGAGGGCTCATGAGGCTGAAGCAGAACCGCTGCTGGTTCCTGATGCTGAAGGTGCCCCCACTTCAGTCGGCCGCTATCTAGTAGGGCAGTGATGGCAAACCTTTTAGAAACCGAGTGCCCAAACTGCAACCCAAAACCCACTTATGTATCGTCAGGTGCCGGGTGGGCATGGTCCATTGGGTAGGTGTGGCCAACGGGGTGGGTGTGGGCCATTGAGTGGGCGTGGCCCATTGAATGGCCGTGGCTGCGGTGGTAACGGCAGACTGAGTGGACTAAAAAGTTCAATCAATCAATTCCAACTTTGCGAGACCTTTTTTTTCCCTGCGAGAAGTTGAAATTGATTAATTGATTGAACCTTTTTTTATTTTTTTATTTTTTTGCACACGGCAGCGGAGGCCTAAAGTGAAAAGGTTTTATAAAACCCAGCTGAAGGCCTAGGACTGGGGTGACAGCGCGCATGCCACCAGGGAGGGCGTGCCATAGGTTTGCCACCATGGTCGTAGGGTCACCATCATCACCTCCCTCCAGCCATGATGATGAACAAGCACTGCTTTGCCATTCCTAGAACTAAGTTGACTTTCTTCTCTTCCTTGCTTTCCAAATCAGGCGCTGGAGAAATTTTGCCGAGTGGAAGCAGGATTCTCTGGGATCCGCGATGTGTATACGACCACCCCAAGCCATGACAACATGCAGCAGAGTTTTTTTCTGGCAGAGACGTTAAAGTAAGTCCCAAGCATTTTCAATATTTGGCCATTGAAAAACTTTTAGAAAGGAAGATGTTTTTCACGAAGCAAGCAGTGGGGGAAATCACCGTCGGTGAAAGAGATCTTTAGGAGAAAACATACTTATTTATTGTGGTGTTGCATTCCCATGACAAAGTTCTGACAAATGGCCAAAATACCACTGGTCTTGCTGAAACACAGCTGAAAAAGTTCTCCTGACTTGAGAATTCTCTCTCTTTTATATACAGCAATATATAGTAATAAAATTTACACTTGTCACAATAAAAGACTAATATAAACTTAAAAAAGAAAAAAAAAGAAAGCAGAAGGCGCAGAAAAGAAGAAAAGAGGAAAAAAAGAATATAGAAAAGAAATATATAAAGGAAATTACTTCCCCTCCCTTCACCACGAGTATAAACCATTTTAGTAACTTATCACTCCATCTTTTAAAATATAGGTAGTCCTCCACTTACGACCAAAACGGGGACTGGATTTTTCCTTGTTAAGGAAAAAAGTGCTTGTTAAGTGGCTCATGGCCAATTTTACAGGGTTTTTTTTTTGCCATGGTTGTTAAGTGAATCGTGTTGATAAGCAAATCCAGCTTCCCCCATGTGATTTTGTTTGTTGGAAGCCAGCTGAGAAGGTCACAATTGATAACCATGCAACTCCAGGATGCTGGAACCATCATAAATACACCCTAGTTGCTAAGCCCTTGAGTTTTAATCATGGGCCTGCTGGGACACTGTGATGGTTGCCCGTGCGAGGACCACTCATAAGTCAACTTTTTTTCAGTGGCCTCGTAACGTTGAACAGTTGTTACAGTTGTTAATGGCCGTTAAGTTGAGGACTACCTGTACAACGAATGATGTCTTCTTCCCATACCCCATCTCTTTATCTACAACCAAATCCTTAAAGCCTTTGTCATTTCACTTCTGGTGTCAGCACAGGAGAGTTTTGAGTGCCAGAGGGTGGTTCTCCATTTGAAGTGGGCTGTTTCGAGCATTCTGAAAGCATTCAGAGGTTGAAACACAGACAGTATGAAACGGGCCTGTTTCGGCCGTTCGAACACTGAACAGTTCCCCTTGAAGATTTGGCACACCGCTGGTCCAGACTCTGTTGTCTGTCTAAGCCAGGGGGTGAGGAACCGTGGCCCTTTTATGGCTTTCGGACTCCAACTCCCAGAATTCCTGAGCCAGGCATGCTGGAATTCTGGGAGTTGAAGTCCACAAGTCATAAAAGGGTCATTATGCAACCAACCAAGATAGCAAGTGCAGTCTAATGCAACCAACCAAGATAGCAAGCTCAGCGTAGGCCGTAAGCAAATGATATCCGACAGTCTGAACCAGCAAGCTTCCTTTGCTCTTCTCCTGGCTCCAGGTATCTCTATCTTCTGTTCTCTGAAGATGATGTGCTCTCCCTTCAAGACTGGGTGTTCAACACTGAAGCTCACCCATTGCCTGTGAATCACACAGACTTTGTCCTGAAGACCAGCATGCAGTAGGAGCACCTCGGCCCTTCTGGGTTCTGCGAAGGGATCCCGAGGGGCTGCTTGCATTTTTCCTTCTCCTTTCCAGTAAAGGAATGCACATATTCCCGGAAAGGTATTTTGGGGGCATTCGTCCAAATTCCGGACAGTGTTATATCGGGGAGTATAAAAACTGTGAAACAAGCACCTTCATGGGTTTTGTTTTGTTTTTTTCCTCTGTGAGGAAATTTATAACCTAATAATTGGATGTTGATTATGGGCCATAAGACAGGAAAAAAAAATCATGGACGTTTCTATGGAATCCACGGACTTTTCTATTGCGTGGCCAAAGGATCAGGAGTCTGCCATAAAATAGATGTCGGTTTTGTGCCACACTTTCCCCTCCAAACTTGCTCTCTCCTTTTTCATATACCGTTGATTTTTTTTTCACCTTTCTGATCTATCCTTTAAAAAAAAAAAAAGCAGTACACCTCTTAAGTGGTCCTGATTAAAAAGTGTTTCTAAATCCCACCCGTTTCTTTCCTTACCCTTTTCCTCACCCATTTTTCCGTTCTCTTCATCTATTTGCCAACTGTTTTTTTTTTTTTGCCAACTGTCTTTTTTTTCCTTTGGTTTTTCCTGGGTTTTGCTTGATCACTTTCCTTTGGTTTTGGTTTCCCTTTTTCATCTGCAGCAAAACCTTATGAGGCATTTGTAATGATTTCATTTCTGTAATGCTCAGATGTGAAAAATAAAATAAAAATTCATGTCTGCTAAAAAATGACGTGTGGCTGGGTGACGCGGAAAGTTAGAAGAGAGGCAGCCAAGAGGCCACCGGGGCCTTGGCAGATCCCCTGGTTTTTGGCTGCTGCTGCAGCAGATGGAAGCAGAAGGCTCCTACACTGCCTTAGAACAGCATAGGCTTCAATACCCAAAGGGAGAAGACAGGATGGTGGACAGAAGCTGGAGAGGCTAAAGGACGGAGTGGACAAACTGCATCTGCCTCTTGGAAATTGAGAATTTAATGGCCAACGGGTGGGTGCCAAAGCAGACAGCTGTGCAAGTGGGTGAAGGTGTGCCTGCCAAACAGGTTCTGCCTATCTGTCTCACAAGAACTGTACTCAAGCTGCTTGTGCTTTGTGATCTCTGGGCAGTCGACACAACACTTTGTGCCTGTGGTCCTGATGCCTGGAAGTTAAATCTCTCCCAACACTGTACCCTCCTCCTTATGTTTCTGAGTACAGGTAGTCCTCGACTGACATCCACAATTGGGCCCAAAATTTCTGTTGCTAAGCGAGGCCATTGTTAAGTGAGTTGCCAAGCATCCAAATGTTGATCACACAACCGTGGGAATACTGCAATGCTTGTAAGTGTGAAAAAATGGTCATCGGTCACTTTCTTCCGTGCCGTGGTAACTTTGAATGGTCAGTAAGCAAATGGTTGTTAAGTCGAGGACTATCTGTACACTACCAATCATGTATTTGTTTAATAAATTTATATGTTACCCCATCTCACTATTCGAAGTGACTCTGGGCAGCTTATAGTACAATTAAAAAAATATAAAAAAACAATTTATCAATATGAAAACAATTTAAGGTTACGAGAGTTAGAGACTAAAACCCAGGAACTTGAGTGGTGTGGTGTCTTCTCTTACTCACCTTGAACAAGGTCCCCTACTAACATGGATACCAGTCAATGATGGTGGTTAAAGTCAAAATCTCTAGCAAGCATCAGGATGGGGAGAGTATGTTAGAAGTTGGTTGTGGGTATTCATTGCACCTTCTTAAGCTTTTCTTTTTTCACAGATTTAACTGCACTTTGGGGGACTGGAGACTAAAACATACAAGGAACAGTTGTTGGAATTGGGTAGGTCTAGTTTAATGAAGAGAAGGACGAGGGGGACATGATAGCAGTCTTCCAGTATCTCAGGGGCTGCCCCAAAGAAGAGGGAGTCAAGCTATTCTCCAAAGCGCCTGAAGGCAGGACAAGAAGCCATGGATGGAAACTAACGAAGGAGAGAAGCAACCTAGAATTAAGGAGAAACTTCCTGACAGTTAGAACAATTAACCAGTGGAACAACCTGCCTCCAGAAGAGGTGAATGCTCCAACACTGGAAGTTTTTAAGAAGAGACTGGACAGCCATTTGTCTGAAATGGTATAGAGTAGGGGTAGGCAACCTTGGCTCTTTTATGACTCGTGGACTTCAACTCCCAGAATTCCTGAGCCAGCATGGCTCAGCATGGAAACCTCTCCCTTTCCCCTCAGCATGGCTGGCTCAGGAATTCTGGGAATTGAAGTCCATGTGTCATAAAAGAGCCAAGGTTGCCTACCCCTCGTATAGGGTTTCCTGCCTGAGCAGGGGGTTGGACTAGATGACCTCCAAGGTCCCTTCAAACTTTATTATTATTATTATTATGCAAAATCTTTTTCCTCTCTTTGTCGCTGCCATAGATGATCGTCAAGGTACTCCAATCAACTGATGCATTTTTCTTTCTCCTAAGATTTTGATGGCTTTCTTTTTAGATTTAAAGAAGGAAGAAAAGCACTTAGAGCAAGATGCAAAACAGATTTTTCGTGTTGAATTTGAACCTCTGGAAGCCAAGGGGGGTGGGGGAAAAGTCATACTGTCTAGTGAAGGGCTTTTCAACCAGTGGTACAGGTACCACCTGTGGTACATTGGCACCTGGCAGGTGGTACGCGACCATCCTAGAAAAGTGGTAGTGGGGGAATGAGCTGAACCGGTGGCAGCACCGCACAAGCCTGAGCAAGAGACGGCTGGAGCTGCAGGGCTGTCGGGGCTCAGTGGAAGCACCAGGATCAGCGCCAGGCTCCAGCTGGAGCTCGGCGCTGATCCTGGTGCTTCTGCTGAGCCCTGAAGAAGCACCAATCAGCTGGAAAGCAGCACTGATCCTGGTGCTTCTGCTGAGCCCAGAAGAAGCGCCGATCAGCTGGAATGTTGCAGCATCTCCAGGGTCTTGTGATTTACATTCAGATGCTTGGCAACTGATTCATATTTATGACGGTCACAGTGTCCCAGGGTCATGTGAAGGGACCAAAACCTACTGCAACCACCCAGCAGACGGGGGGTGGGGAATAAAAACCAAACACCCCCCCTCACCCCACCCCCGCTGCCAATCCTCAACAGAAATGCTCACAACAATGAAAACCTCGGACAGGAGGAAGAGCGCCGCCAGGTGGGCAGGCAGGTGTCTTGCTCGGCTGTGGCTTGGGGGGCACTTTTTTCAGTGCCATTGTAACTTCAAACAGTCACTAAGTGAACTGTTGTAAGTTGAGGACTACCTGTACTTCATCACTTTTTTCCTTTTTTGCTTTTTTTTTTTTTTTGGTCATCAAGTTTTTGACACCTTGCTAGGCGACTGGTGGTACTCGGATACTGCCATAACCTAAGAGTGGTACAATGGATGAAAAGGTTGAAAAGCCCTGGTCTACTGGACCACTTGGAGATTTCATCTTTGGGATGAGAAGACTGGTGATTTCTGCCTAGGGGCATACTTGCTCCTAAATAACTGCCTTGGGAACCTCTCATCAGATTGCAAGGTATCCCTAGCAGGAAAATAAGCATTTGCCAAAATATTTTTTTAAATAGACCACTTACAGAATCAAAGACCCTTTTGACATGAATCAAAGGGTATCGTTCCAGCTCCTTTTAAAATTTCCATTGAATTTTGAAATACAGTGAAGCAGCATTATTTGTTACCTGTCCTACATTCAAATTGCACAGAATGCATCTAAAAGACCTTGCCTCTCCTTACTGCTTACATTTGGAGTACAGTATTCAAAGTTGTTCTTAAAGATGGAGGAAGTAATTTTTTTCTGTTGAAAGATGTATGTCTTCCCTATCTGTGTGTAATAATTTGCTCCTAAGTGTTATCTGACCCCAGCAGGGGTTAAACTAGGGCCAAACATGATTCAGGGCATACGGGTAATCCTCACCACAATCGAGACCAGAACTTACAATGCCAGTCATGCAGTCATTAAGTGAGTCATGCCCAAGTTGATGACTCTTTTGCCACATTAAGCAAATCCAGATTTTCCCATTGAGTTTGATTGTCGGAAGCCCCCTGGGAAAGTCGCAAATGGTGGCCACATAACCCCAGGACACCGGAACTATTGTAAATACATGCAGGTTACCAAGTGCCCAAATTCTGATGATGTGACCACAGGGATGCTGTGATGGTTATAAGTGTGAGGACCGGTCATAGGTCACTTTTTTCGGCACCACTATAACTTCAAACAATCTTTAAACAAATGGCCATAACTTGACCATTTAACTGTTATCATTTTCTCTTCTCCCTGCTCTATCCAAAGCAAGTATCTCCCAAGGAAGGACATCAAAAATATAATACTCTTTTTCAGAATTCAAACTAAGATGCATTAACGGAAATCGGAATGAACAGTACAGTTCAACAGATAGCAACTTTGAACTTGACAATGAACTTGAAAATCGCCAGAGGTAAATTTTTTTACTTCATTTAATCTAAGAAAGACAGAATCAAAGTTGAGCCATTATTACATTTGACAGCTAGAAATTGCAGACAATTTCCAAGGACCTTAGCTATTCTTGAAAAAGCTAAACAGGGTTAGAGATTACTTGGCTAGGAAAGCTCCAGAAAATCCGAGGGCATTGGGTTAGGCTAGTAAATCAATAGTAATCATCGTCACCATCTTGGAAGAAAACTCTGGCAAATCACTTGAAGATATTGCCAAGAAAACTACATGGTATTACTTATGTAATCATCAGGAGCCCTATAGAACTTGGAGAAGATTTGAACTTTTATTTTGAAATAGTTTTGCTTTATTCTTTCTGAACCAAGAAGATGATCATAAAATTCAGTGAAGTGAAATCTGAGAGGTAAAGTGCATTCCCTCCTATACATACATACATACACTACGTCTCTGGCTTATGCAGATCAGGTCAGTTTGCTTGGACCTGCTTCGAAATCCAAAGAAATCTTTACATGCACTCCTTCCCTACCTTCTGCTGAATGTTGTAGCCAGAATCTTCATTACAGTAAAAGGGAGAGAAAAAAAAATGAGAAAAGATGGATGGGAAGAAATGAAAGAAATAGCAACTGACTTATGTTCTACCGTATTATGAGAGTTGAAAGTATATGATGATTCTCTGGTTTTTAATACGGCAAATTTGTGAGTGGTGAAATTTTGTGACTAAAAAGTATGAAGAATGGTTGCAGGGTTTGGGGATGGCCAGTCTAGAGGAAAGAAGGACTAAGGGGGACAGGATAGCAGTATTCCAGTATCTGAGGGGCTGCCACAAAGATAAGGGAGTCAAGCTCTTCTCCAAAGCACCAGAAGGCAAGACAAGAAACAATGGATGGAAACTAATCAAGGAGAGAAACAACCTGGAATTAAGGAGAAACTTCCTAACAGGGAGGACAATTAACCAGTGGAACAGCTTGCCTTTTAAGAAGAGACTGGACAGTCACTTATCTGAAATGGTATAGGATCTCCTGCTTGAGCAAGGGGCTGGACTAGAAGACCTCCAAGGTCCCTTCCAGCTTGATTCTGATTCTGAATAAGATACCATCTATCTCCAGTTTACAACTCAGCCCTTGCAGCAGTTCCAAGACGATTCCTCAACCAATTGCACCCTAATTCAGATGACCTGAGGGCACAGATAAACCCCCATGTGGCCTCAACAGCTCTCAGGAAGTGCTAACAACCAGATGCCTACATAGAAATACAATTCTTCTCTATTCTTCCCCCACCATCCTATCAGAACCTATCCTTCCATCCTCCCGCATCAGAACTGATGAAGCTTCTTGAATGAGAAACAAAACATTTGCTTCTTCCTCAAGGAAAAAAACAGTCCAGTTGCCTTTTGGGGGGGGGGAAACCACCTTTGAGATTTCAGCTGATTCTTACCCCTTGATGTTTTGAAATGCAATTGCCAATTCAGTTGGAACAGCAGAACATACGAAGTGTAGTTATTTCAAACGTATGTGACCCCCCCACACACAAAAGTCTGTGGTCTAACCAATATTCTAGAGGTGTGACACACAACACAACAAATTATGCTGCTGTGCTTCAGTGAAGAGAAAGTATGTCAAACCGATGTACTACAAGTACATCACAATGTATTGTATAACCTCTTACAAAAAGAAAATAATGATAAAATAGCATAACTGTTTGGCATGCAAATTGACACACTTGTTCTAACAACTGTTCCTGAGAAAAAGACAAAAGTAGCATTAATAGCTTTTTTTTTTTTTTTAAGAGAATTCTATGAAATGGTAAGCAGAGGTCTGGGAAGCCCTTGGCAGGAATCTGGCTGGCAAAGTGGAGTAGATTGCAAGAGAGAAAAATGGAAGCACCATAAACAGAAGTAACTGACTGGATATTTATCTGATTTCAGAAGAAGGAGAATAGAAGGAAACCCACCGTTTGAATGAGTCTGCTTGAATTTTTTTAAAGGTGCACCACAGATTGCCCCAACTGAAAGAAAATGTTCTGAAATGCATTGAGCATCAGACCTTAGCTCAAAAACCGTTTATGGTGTCCGGTGACATTTGGTTTCCTGTGCTGGGATTTCTTTTCCTTCCCCACCCTCCCTGCTAACCTTTGGGCCCCAGCAACACAAATTGAGATAACTAAGCAATTTAGTGTGTATTCTAGGAAGGATAGAAGACCCAAGGTGGAAATGGGAAAACTCAGCCACTTGCTCGACTGTTATTAAACGTGGGAGGGAATCTGGGTGAGAAATGTAAAATTTACACAAGCGCAACATTTAAGGGAGAACTTTTATAAAATGTTCTATAGGTGGCACCTAGATCCGAAAAAATTATCGCATATCTATCCAGACATCCAACCTAAATGTTGGAGGTGTGATAGTATGGAGGCTACATATTTTCATGTATGGTGAAAAATTAAAGCCTTCTGGAGAAAAATATGGTGGACGCTCCAAACCATTTTGAAAAAGCGTATTGAATTTCTACCTCAGGTGTTTTTGTTAGGGATCATAAAAGACTGTATCACCACAGAGACGAACTTAATTCTGAACTTGATCACAGCAGCGAGACTGTTGGTGGGACAATACTGGAAGAAGCCAGAAATACCACCTATAGAAGAATGGACTTTGAAAGTAATAAATTTGGCAGAAATGGCTAAAATATCGGCACATTTGAAGGATCGCTCAAATGAACAATATATGATAGACTGGAAACAGTGGATAGACTACATACAAGAGAAACACCAATCAAAGAAAATGTATCTGGCTTATAGTTAAATCTTGACATAAGGAGTGAAGAATGTTTACAAATTTAAATCAATTGTATTAAGTTGGATAGCAGTTAGCTTGAATTTTCCCCTGGTTTACATATACAAATATATATCTACTGATTATTGGAAGATATATATCAAATAGACTAAGAATGTACTTGTTGAAGGGATGGGTGTATCGACATGGAAATTATTAACTTGAATAAGATGACTTGTTTGTTTGATGTCCAATGGATTGATCTGAAAAGAAGTGAAAGTTAAAATGTTTAAAATGTAGTTGGTTTATAGTTAAACTTGGATATATGGAGTGAAGAAGGTCTACAAATTTAAAATGATTGTATAGAGCTGAATGGCTTTAACTTGAAATTATTTTTTTTCCTTCTTTGTTTACATGTACAAATGGATATCAAATAATAAAAAATGTTAATAATAATTAAAAAAAAAAAGAAATCCACAGCCCAAATGATATGGTTGTTAAAAAAAATGTTACAAAGGGAAAAGCTTAAAACAAGTCTTCTCCTTAGACCAGTGATGGCGAACCTTTTAGAGACCGAGTGCCCAAACCACAACCCAAAATCCACTTATTTATCGCAAAGTGCCAGGGCCGCATCAGCATTGTGCCCACAGGAGGCAGCGGGGGGGCATGAGTGGTGGGCAGGAGGCTCTTCCTACAGGGTGAGGCAGGGGGTAGGGCAGGGGTGCCATTGCTGCAGGGCAAGGCGAGGCAGGGGCAACTGCTGCCTGACACCATCGGCCCCCGCACACAGAGGCCAGCGAGTGCATGGGGGAGTGCTCTACCACCTCTACTCGAGCTTCCAAGCTGGCTGCTTTGCCTCTTTTGTGCTGCGCGGGACTGTTGCTCTGGGCAGCTGGCGGCAGCCTAATGGACCTGTGCAAGATGCTGGTGGCGGCAGGCGTGCCCACAGAGAGGGCTCTGAGTGCCACCTCTGGCACGCGTGCCATAGGTTCACCATCACTGCCTCCGACCCTGGCCATATTTGAAAAATAACAAGCAGGAATGCTCTTTCCATCAGAATCGAAGCTGTTTAGCCTCTGTCAGAAACGGGATGCTCACAAGATCCTTCTTATATTTTCTTTGTGGGTGGGGTGTTTAATTGGTGGTATACCTCTTGTTTCAATAGAAAAGTGAAGTGTCACTGATACACTTCTTCAAGCACAGAACTCCTGTTTTAAATACTGTGTGTTTCTGTCCCTATGACTGAACGCATATCCGTCATTTAATGGCTGCACACATTAAGCTACATTTATCAAGGTGGACGTCAGCTTCAGTGCCACATGTAAGCTCTACGGTAGGGGTCCCCGGTCCATGGACGGGTACCGGCCCGCAGCATGCCAACAACCGGTCCACAGAAACAAGCAAAGCTCTATCCGTGGGATGCAGGCAGCACACAAAACCACGCCCTCTCGGATCCGTGAAAAAACCTTTCTCCATGGAACCAGTCCCTGGTGCCCAAAAGGTTGAGGACTTCTGCTCTGTTAGCACCACAGTGACACTAAAAATAATAAGGGAAGGTAGCAATTTTGGTGTTTTCGTTATTTTAATCTTTTTCACACATCCAGGTCTGGACAATAAAAAGATTCATAAAAGAGGAAGAGGAAAAAATAGTAATCTGAACTAAAAAATGAAACATATCCCAATGTGTCTTAATTCCACCATCCATCATCGGAAAAATATAGCTATTCTTCTTTTATCAATATGGGAATTTCATAAGTGCTGTAGGACTGCGGGCTTAGTAAGGATCTGGTAGACAGTGATTTATGGAAGAAGATTAAAATAACGTAATATTTATCCCTTGGCCAAACAACAGCTAGCTAAAGAGGGATGGGGCTTTCATGCAAAAGGTTCTAAGACCTGCATTCATCAAAGATAGGATATAAAAATAATGTAATGGCAAAAAGTAATAGAATGGCTTGATATGAGTGAGTCCTTTGTTCAAGAGCACAAGTGAAGGAGAAGAGCTAGACAAAAATGGTAAAGATTGCACACTGTGCTGTAATCTTATCTGATTTACAACCTGCTTTTTGTTCAGGAGCAGGAGGCAGTATATGCAATGCTCCTCACTCCTATTTTCCTAGTCCTTGTCCTTAACTATGAGACTATGCTGTCTTTGTGTAGGAACCATCCTTGTGATTATTAAACTATGGTGATGGTTTAGCATGTTGGTTGGATTGGGGACTTCTTTGACAAATGGCATAAACAAATAATTGTTTTAATGTTTTGTTCAAACCAGCCCCATAAATCAAATGGAGCCTTGCAGAATTTCGACATATGGTTGAATGTAGCACATTCAGCTTAGAGAGACCTGTATTCATTGTGCCTCCCACGTGGCTGCTGAAAGTAGGTCATAGAGTAGAACAGCCAATATCCAACAAACTATAAGCAAAATAGGAAACATTTTAGAGCCTATTTTGTGCATAAAATTAGATCAGGCTAATAACAGGGAAATACAGAGCAGAAAACGTATTACTGGCGGAAACAGTGGAGGTAAACAAGAAAGTAATCACATACAGATAGTCTTTGCTTGGTGACTGCTTCGTTTAGCAACAATGATGAAAAAGGAATTTTGCGACCAGTCCTCAGACTTATGACATTCACAGATCTGCAAAGCTGAAATGAGATAATATCGGTTTCACTTAGTGACCACTTTGCTTTATGACTGAGTTGCTGGTCCAAATTGTGGTTGCTAAATGAGTACTATCTGTATTATGCTATATGGACTTGTTGTATTTCTATCCCATTTTTTCAGAGAAAAATAATATTCTAATTTTTATTCTTGCAATTACTTTGAAGAAGACAGGGAAAGATGGTGATCTGGGTTTAATGTCATATGAAGTTACAATTTGTTTTAATTGATTCACTGAATTACTTGGTTGGATTTATTAAGCACCTGGTGAGATACAGCATGCCAGCAGTGCCTCTGTTCCCAGATACGTAAATCTTTCTCCTTGGTAGTCTCATCCCTGTGCATCAACAGAGCTAGCTGTCTTGTAAAAGCCATTGTTCCAGCTGTTGCAATGGATGCTTCATTCTTCCTAGAATGAAGAAGGAAACAAATTATTACGGCACGACAGAACTTGCTTTCTTTTACCTCCACCCCATGTAGAACCTTACTTTTTTCACAAAGGAAATTCAAGGCAAGAAAAACCAAATGTACAGGTATAGTATAGGGGGTACCTTGCTCAACAGTAGTAACTGTGAGAGGGATCTCGGAGTCCTAGTAGACAATCACTTAAATATGAGCCAGCAGTGTGCTGCAGCTGCCAAAAAAGCCAACTCAGTGCGGGCTGCATTAACAGAGGGATAGAATCAAGATCACGTGAAGTATTAATACCACTTTACAATGCCTTAGTAAGGCCACACTTGGAATACTGCATCCAGTTTTGGTCACCACGATGTAAAAGAGATGCTGAGACTCTAGAAAGAGTACAGAGAAGAGCAACAAAGATGATGAGGAGACTGGAGGCTAAAGCATATAAGGAAAGGTGCTGGAATTGGATATGTCTAGTTTAATGAAGAGAAGGACAAGGGGGGGACATGATAGCAGTCTTCCAATATCTCAGGGGCTGCCCCAAAGAAGAGGGAGTCAAGCTATTCTCCAAGGCGCCTGAAGGCAGGACAAGAAGGATGGAAACTAACCAAGGAGAGAAGCAACTTAGAACTAAGGAGAAACTTCCTGACAGTTAGAACAATTAACCAGTGGAACAACCTGCCTCCAGAAGCGGTGAATGCTCCAACACTGGAAGTTTTTAAGAAGAGACTGGACAGCCATTTGTCCGAAGTGGTGTAGGGTTTCCTGCCTGAGCAGGGGGTTGGACTCGATGACCCCCAAGGTCCCTTCCAACTTTTTTATTATTATTATTATTATTATTATTATTATTATTATTATTATTATTATTATTATTATTATTATTATTATTATTATCTTGTAGGGATGAAACCAAAAAAGCCACAGATATGGATTGTGCTGTGAGGCCCTGATATTGGTGTGACCATTTTAGGATTTTAATCTCAGCCCCAGAAATGTTACAGGTTCACGATCCAAATAGTTTATACAGAGGATTCCAGCCAAAATAGATTTATATAGAACGTATAACACATCCCTGCAGACGTGAGCTACTTATTAATGGTTTCCTCATTCTGAGGCCTGAATTGGCCTCTTAAATAGTGGGCAACACTTCAGCTTTTTCCCTGGGTCTGACTAACAGAGCTTTAGGAGATGAAACCTACGGTATTCTCTTTTTTTCCAGAAGTTGCACCTGTTGTGTTTTACTCTAACCAGAAGGAGGCAAGGTCGCTTAAAAGGTTTTTCTTGCTTAGAGCTGCCCAATCTTTTCCAGACAGAGAAGAGCTTTGATCTTCATGCTATGGGCTAGTGCTAGAGACTGCAACTAAACCTAAGTATCATTAAATAAAATCAAATACAGTTAACATGATTCCATTTCAGAAACGTCTTTTAGAATTTTTCTTTTGATACTTTATGATTTCTGGGAACCTCACTCAAGTCTTTTGAAGATCTATGCACATCATTAGAAATACCAAACAAAAGAATATGAATTCAAAAATAACAATGGCCACAAAGCCAGCATTAACTTTACATCAACCACAGCACACTCATGCTGCAAAAATCTGTTCTGTCTTGGCTTTTTCTTCTTATAGAACTTGAAGGCTCAGACACATCCCCAGAAATCCTCACAAATCAAAAGTAGTTTCTGCCACTGGCTGACTTCCATGGATTTTAGTAGACAGTTTGATGTGCCACCAGGAACACAGCAAAAAGTGTCACACTTTTTAGGTTACACCCTTTTTGTTGGATGCTGTGCAGAAATATTTGCATTCTTTTCTCCAGCCATTTTAGTTCAGTTGCACAAAACAGAATTTGTTTCTGAAATGTATTTCAAAGGAGAAATTAATTTCTGTGAAATTGTCCTAGATGGGGGAATGCACACATATCTCTTTATTTAGCCATGAGGCAGCTATATTTTAATGAATGTCTTGTCTTTCATGATGCAATAATCTCTCTGGCAGTTTGCAGGCTCTGTGGCGTACCATACTTCCATTAAATTCCAAAGGAAAGGATTTCCAAAAAACTCTGCATGACTTTTGTTTTTAAGTTACAGACTGGGAAGTGCCAGGTAGTTTGGGAGATTTTAAAATAATAAAAACATTCAGAATAGAAAGTAGCAGCAGCTGCAATAGTACATAAAACTGTCAGAGAAACTGCAAGTTCCTGCAGTTTTTCTTCAATAAAATAATTACAAAAAAACATTGGTACCGTCTTAGTGCAGAGATGAGTTCTGGTGGCATCAAAACACAATGCTGCCATGCCTGGAGGTGAGGAGCACAATGCACAATGGCTGTATTGAGCTGATGCATGGGTAGATTCTGGTGCTGATCATGATTTTTTGGTTTAAATTGTTCATGGATGGTTTTTATATGCTTGTATATTGTTTTACATTTGCTTTTTACTTGTAGTGAGCTGCCTGGTTGCTGGGATAAGATGGGCAGCCATACAAATGGTGCAAATAATAATAAATACTACTAACTGTAGTAGTCAGTAGCAGAAAGCTTTAGTATAGGGATCATACCTATCTCTTACCATCTTTTTGGCTGGTTTTGCGTTATTGAGCATGGAGCATAAGGTAAGAAATAACTGTATAGATATAAATGATATAGACAATTAGGAAACTAATTATTGTAGGTAATTAGATAATGAGTAACAAATAAAGGACTGAAATGTCCTAAGCTGGGAGTTAGAATAATGAGATCCTCTGATATTTTTTTCTTTGCTGTTTGATTCTTTAGATTTTCTTTCTGGTTATTTTATTTTCTTATTTCTGAATGTCATTTCCTTTATTTACTTTTAATGTTATCATTACATAATTATACATTGCTTCCCCATTGATACCTGATCTTGATAGATCGTATTGCTTGGTACACTGTACTGTTGCAAAACTGTATAGTTTATATCTTCTTTTTTCATAGACCTCTAAGCCCAGTCATAAAGAATAAAAAGGAAAGACAAAGCCAAATGTTACAGGAACAAGACAACTCTTTGTGGCAGCCCTTTCCATGCCTATTTATCTTCTCTAGAGTTGCCCAGCCAGGGGTTCTCAACCTTGGCAACTTTAAGACTTGTGGACTTCAACTCCCAGAATTCCTCAGCCAGCTTTGCTGGCTGAGGAATTCTGGGAGTTGAAGTCCACAAGTCTTAAAGTTGCCAAGGTTGAGAACCCCTGCTAGTCCCTTTCAGCCACCAAAGCGTCCAAGATGACTTTAGCCTGGTCTCAACTTCGACCCAACCTACCCCACAGGGTTGTTGTTGGGAAATTTAGGGAAACAGATCTGGAGCTAATTAATTATAGGTCGTCCTCAACTCACAACAATTTGTTTAGTGACAATTTGAACTTACAAAGGCACTGAAAGACGTGGCCATGTTCACACGACCACTGCAGCATCCCCATGGTGACATGATCAAAATTCAGCTGCTTGAACAACTGATTCATATTTAGGACGGCTGCAGTGTCCTGGGGTTCCTGTGACCATCTTTTCCCACCTTCTGACAAGCAAAGTCCATGGGAAAGAAAGCCAGATTCGCTTAACAACCACGTAACTAACAACGACAGCGATTCCAGTGAGCAACTGGCAGGGAAGGTCGCAAAACGGGGCAAAACTCGCTTAACAAATGTGTCACTGCACAACAGGAATTTGGGGCTCAGTTGTGGTTGTGGATTGTGTGTACCTAAGGAAAAGGAGCGAGGAGGAGGAGGGGGCAGCGAGCCCCTGGGCAACTGCGAGCCGGCCTAGCCGGCCTCGAGGGGCGGACGTGGGGAGATGCGGAGAGGAGGAGGAGGAGGGAGGAAGACCACGCAGGCCGCCTGGATCAGCGCGGGAGAGGCGGGAGGCGGGAGAGGGCAGCTGGAGGCTCCGCCGCCCGAGGGTCTGCGAGGCCCAAGCGGAGCCGCCTGTCGACTGAGGGGGGCCCGAGACGCCGCCGCCGCCGCCGCCGCAGAGGTCCGCGAGAGAAGCGCGAGGCCGCCGCCGCCGCCTCCTCTCTGCACCCGGAGCGAGGCGGGACCGAGAGCCGCCGGCGCCTCCCCGGCCCGGCCAGCGGCGGCCATGGCCCGCGGCGGCGAAGAGGCGGGCCGCCCGCCCAAACAGGCCGCTTCGCCTCCGGAGGCCTCCCAGGGCGGCGGTTCTGGGCGCCCGCCGCCGCCGCCGCCTCCTCCTGCCCGGGTGCCGCGGCTGGGCCTGGCCCTGGCCTTCCTGGCAGCGCTGCTGGCGGCCAAATACTATCGGGACGCGGAGGCCGCCCGGCGGCAGGTAATGGGGAGCGGGGGAGGGTCGGGGCGGAGGCCGGGGGGGGGGAGGCAAGGGATGGGGGGCAGCTGTGGGGTCTCGGGACTTTGAAGGGGACTTAAGACTGATAATAGTAATCTTCATCATCATCATGATTGAAGTACCATGATATGGTATGTTTCGTATTACATTTCATACTGTATTATATTTCACCTTATATCAGGGGTTCTCAACCTTGGCAACTTTAAGACTTGTGGACTTCAACTCCCAGAATTCCTCAGCCAGCTTTGCTGGCTGAGGAATTCTGGGAGTTGAAGTCCACAAGTCTTAAAGTTGCCAAGGTTGAGAACCCCTGCCTTATATTGAACACAATACGATATTCACTATAATTGTATGTATGTGTGTATGCAATTCTGACATTAACCTGGCTTCAGTAATGACACTCATCTTCAGGCTGGGGTCTTCGGCTTTGTGCTTGTGCGAGCAAAGTGTGATCGGAGCACGAAGCCGGAAGCACCAGCCTGAAGATGACGAATGGGACTTTGTCGAAACGTCGCCAAGACACTTCAAATTCTACGTGGGAGAAAACCCAAAGAACCAAAGACCTACATACAAACACCCGCGAAAACCTCAGAAAACATATATATATATATATACACACACACACAAATATATACACATTCACACTCCCTCCCTTCCCCCCCCTCGCTCTCTCTCACACACACACACAAGGCAGTGAATATACCTCATTTCTGCCTCCTATTTTCCCCACAAGCACAGCTCTGTGTGATGGGTTGGGCTGAACCAGAGAGAATGACCCAAAGTCATCCACCCAGGTTTCATACCTAAAGTGGGATTAGAAC
The DNA here is from genome assembly GCA_034064705.1 of Bothrops alternatus. Taxonomy (NCBI): domain Eukaryota; kingdom Metazoa; phylum Chordata; class Lepidosauria; order Squamata; family Viperidae; genus Bothrops; species Bothrops alternatus. The sequence goes on from JARGCV010000132.1 coordinate 709,706, forward strand.
TCTGTGGTTGTTTGGACTGGACACCCCACTTGATGGCATATATCAATCAATCTCCTGGGGAGTTTGAAAGGTATTTTGGGAAAAAAGCCCCCCCTAAAATTATAAGTGTTTTTATTAGGGTAGTAATAATTGTTCATAGTCATGTGATGTGAATGTTGGTGTTTGGAAGAGTGTTGGTTCTTAGGGTTCTAGAAGTTTTTGAAGGCTCTTTCGTGTTTTTATTACTAGGGTAATGAAAGCTGAGCTGCCCAGGGTTCTGTACATAAGATAGTTAGCCATATAAAGTGATAAATTTTGTTTAGAAATGTTTATTGCAGGCTCAGCAGCATTAATAGAATTGTTTTCATTATGTATCTCTGTTCCTGGTGCCATAAAACTGAAGGGGGCATTTGAGGACAGATAAAAGAACACACTTCTTCATGCATGAAACTGATGAAATTCTTTGCAGCCCTCAATTGTTTAAAGAAGGTTCCTTGAAGAGAGGGGCAGAGGATAAATAACTTTTCAGCACCCCCACTAAACTAATTCCTAAATACAGGTACTCCTCAATTTACGACCACTTTTGGAAGTGGAACTTCCAGTGCTAAGCAAGGCAGTTAAGTGAGTCATGAACAATTTTATGACCATTTTTGCCATCATCATTTTAAAAGAATCCATGGAGTTAAGAGAATCATGTGGACTTTAAGCAAATCTAGCTTCCCTCATTGACTTGCTTGTCAAAAGCCAGCTGGGAAGGTCACAGATGGGAAACACGGGACCCCCCAGGATGCTGCAACCATCGTAAATACATGCTGGTTGTTGCCAAGGGTCTGAATTTTGACCATGTGACAGCAAGGAGGCTGGATAAGTGCCAGGACCAGTTGCGTGTCACTTTATTTATTTATTTATTTTTGTGATTTTTATACCGCCCCTCTCCCAAAGGACTCGGGGCGGTGTACAGCCCAAAGTTAAAAACATCAATATACAAAAAGTAAAAGTAATTAAGAATAGATTAAACATTTAGGCCCTAAATCCATTTAAAATCCAATACGTTACCTTAAAAAGCTCAATCCTCTAAAACAATTATAACCTTGTTGGTACTGGAGCTCCTACCCCAGTGCCATTTTAATTTTGAACGATCGCTAAACAAATGGTTGTAAGTCGAGGATTACCTTTAGATGCAGAGGGATGCAGATTGTTAGGACTGGTTAGAAATAATCTTTTTATTTTGTGTTTTTTTTTTCTAAGTCTGCTTATTGTGCCTGCAGATTCCCGGTTTTGATGCTTGCCAGTTTTCAGGTGGTGAGAATACCCTGGGGGAAAGAAACGTATTTGGGAAATCAACATCCGGACTTGCAGAACATTATTATACTTGTAGGCATTTTAATGGCATTGCTCAGTCAAATGGATAACTGGTTGCACCTCACTGTGTTTCAAATAGCCTTGGGCTAGTAGTGCCACTAAAACAGGGGTTCTCAACCTTGGCAACTTTAAGACTTGTGGACTTCAACTCCCAGAATTCCTCAGCCAGCTTTTCTGGGAGTTGAAGTCCACAAGTCTTAAAGTTGCCAAGGTTGAGAACCCCTGCACTAAAATAATGTCCTTGGCCTTAAGTGCTTAGTGATGTCAGAGTTTTGTAGCTCCTGAGATTTCATCTCTTCTGAGTCCTAGCTTGGGATCCATCCCCAACCTATTTCTACTTTTGAATCAGCCCTTAAGTGCTTTCCTGACCATAATTGACAACTGCAGCTTTCAGGCAGCATTAGCATCCTTTTCGGCTGGCAGATAGCAGATGGGAAGTAAATGCTCTTCAGAGCTGTGGGAACTTTAATGGGGTGGCAAGCAGCGTGGAAGCCCGCAGAGGGAAGAAACCATATTGCGCTAGGGAGGTGGGGGTGATCTGCCTGCACTCCATAACCGATGACGGAGTACACTTTAAACTCGCCCCCTCCGACCTTACTTGAGATCACTAGTTCATAGACCAGTGTTTCTCAACCTTGACAATTTTAAGGCATGGGGACTTCAACTCCCAGAATTCCACAGCCAGCGTTGCTGGCTGTGGAATTCTGGGAGTTGAAGTCCACATGCCTTAAAATTGTCAAGGTTGAGAAACACTGTCATAGACCAATATTTCTCAACCTTATGGGCTTCAACTCCCAGATTTCCCCAGGAGAATTCTGGAATTGAAGTCCATATGTTTGAAAGGGATGGATTCCAACACCCATTACCTTCCACCAAAGTCCCAAAAACACTGTTGAGTTTTTTTTACTTCTAATCTAACAACTTACTCATTCATGTTTCCCATACTCTCTCATATCTCCAAAACGCAGCCTGAATTAAGCAGGTTTTTTTTTTCCGACCTGGCAGCAATGAGCTGAGTTAGAAGGAATGTGAGCTGTGGACTCAATCCATTGGGAACATGTGCCTTAAGTGACTCACAGAAATAAATGGGAACTAGTGGGATAATATGGCTGGGGGTTTTTTTTTCATATAACAGCTGCTACATCTCAGCCGTGAGCCAGAGTATGTTTGGGGGGCCAAACATCTTGCTGTATACTATATAGCTTCCTATACGGTATAGAGCAGGCGTGTCAAACTCACGACGTCACGTGGGTGCGGTTTCAGTATGATGCATCCAGCCCGCAGGCCAACAGTTTGACATGCCTGACATAGAGGTTTTGCAGTTATTTGGGGAGACCAGTTAGAATACAAGGTTTGCATATACGTTGTAGGTTTGATTTCAGCCTCACTAGAACAGGCTGGGAAAATCCAGAGAGAGGTAATCTTTTTCATGCTAGATCTCCAGTCCCTCAAAAGAAATCTATTGGAAGGTATTGTATGGAGATATCTATAGGTAATCCTTGACTTACAACCATTTAGTGACCATCCAGAGTTACAAGGGCACTGGAAAAATGTGCCTCCCAGCATCCCCACAATCAATCTCTCTCTCTCTCTCTCTCTCTCTCTCTCTCTCTCTCTCTCTCTCTCTCTCTCTCTCTCTCTCTCTCTCTCTCTCTCTCTCTCTCTCTCTTTCTTTCTCCCCCCCTCCCTCCTGTTATCTCTTTTCTAAGCAGCAGCTGCAGGAAAACAAACTTCCCACAGATCTATTTCATCCTAGGTTGAAGGGTAGTGAAGTTAGGCCAAGGGCTTTATGAAATTATATTGAAGCCACCATACTGCAGTGAGCCAAGAGTTGCCACTTGTTATAATACAGATTCCTCCTCTCTTGTGTGGTAACCAGTTTATTCTTACTTTGTGGCAAAACAATTCCCCAGAAGTAAAGTGATAGGATAAATACAGGGAGAGTGCCTGGTATCATATCACACAGAACGATAATAGATGCTTGTATAACTTGTATAACGGTTGCTGGAATTGGGTATGTCTACATTAATGAAGAACTAGGGGTGCCAAGATAGCAGTGTTCCAATGTCTAAGGGGCTGCCACAAGGCACTCAAGCTATTCTCCAAAGCACCTGAAGGCAGGACAAGAAGCAACAGATGGAAACTAAACAAGGAGAGAAGCAACCTGGAACTAAGGAGAAATTTCCTGACAGTTAGAACAATTAGCCAGTGGAACAACCTGCCTCCAAAAGCGGTGAATGCTCCAACCCTGGAAGTTTTAAAGAAGAGACTGGACAGCCATTTGTCTGAAATGGTATAGGGTTTCCTGCCTGAGCAAGGGGTTGGACTCGATGACCTCCAAGGTCCCTTCCAACTTTATTATTATTGTTGTTGTTGTTATTATTATTATTAATCATTGCACAGTCAGATGTTCAGACTAGATTTGACATTTTTGTCTACCCATCGAGTCCTTACCAAGGACCCGGGATAGGCAGATGTGGATGTTTGATGGTATTACAGATATCGTCGCAGGATCGAAGCAGTTCCTAGTAAGGCCGCCTTTTGCAATTGACTAATGGCAAATTTGTCAATGCCAGTGGTGTTCAAGTGGTGCTCCAGTTGTTTTGGGATTGCATATTATTGTTATTATTATTATTAATCTTCAACAGTTTATTTGCAATTAATTGCAGAGATTAAAAAATTCAAATTATTTATTTTTATTTATTTGTAAAACAAATAATATTTAAGATAGAAAATCTCAAAACAGATTATGACGGAAAATGTGATAGGATCTCTCTCTCTCTCCCCCTCTCCCTCTCTCTCTCTCTCTCTCTCTCTCTCTCTCTCTCTCTCTCTCTCTCTCTCTCTCTCTCTCTCTCTCTCTCTCTCTCTCTCTCTTCTCTCTCTCTCTCTCTTTCTCTGAATATACAGCATCTGTGCATCTATAAAATATGTATATAGTGCATGCCAAAAATGATGCTGCCAAAAATCAGTGTTTTACTGCTGAATTTTGGCAGCATGATCTTGCATAGTTCACAGAGATGCAGAAATGGTGGAGGGGGGGATCTTTGTGACTTATGGACTGTACGTTGTCTACTAGTAAAACTTTATTGAAGGGGCAATGTTGGGATGAGTTCACTGAGTTTTGTTTCTTTTTACAGTGCATTTTTTAAAATGTTTGCTGCTCTTCTGTTCTTACATCTATGGCTTCAGTTATATTCCACTGCTGGACAGTGATAATCACTTTCCCAGTTGTTAAAATGAGGCAGTTTCAGAGCTCAGAGCCACTGCTGCTTCGGCACTTACAGGAAGAGCATTGCTTTAATTTAGATTACAGGGGTTCTCAACCTTGGCAACTTTAAGACTTGTGGACTTCAACTCCCAGAATTCCTCAGCCAGCTTTGCTGGCTGAGGAATTCTGGGAGTTGAAGTCCACAAGTCTTAAAGTTGCCAAGGTTGAGAATCCCTGATTTAGAAATATCTTCGGCCATATTTTAGAACCCTGTTCATAGTCATTTTTCTGACCATGTACTTGGTTGATTACATAATCCATGGTACCGGAGCATGAATAAATATCCATGGTTCACTAACCATAATCTCAGGACTTGGAGCTACCTAAAAAAACTCAAATTCCTTGTGAACAGCAAACGTTTTGACAAAACAGCGGCTGGGGAAGTTAGTGCCTTCTTCGTTTTTCAGTTCAATTCTGAATGCAGTTATGACACAAAGTTCTCTTCAGTTAAGTGCATTTGCTAGGCAAATTTGATAACAGCCTAAGCTTTTTATGCTTGCATTTCTAGCAAATAGCAGGGAGGTAATTATCTTTTGATTCCATCGTGTAAAGTTGGCTTACCTTCTATAAAACATCAGCCTATTTCTAATTTGCCTTTGCTCAAGACTAAAACAGGTGCCAGGCAATCACAAATCTCCACTTTGGAGAATATGTTCTGAAAAGTTAGCATCAGAAGGCTTTGCCTTAGAAGAGTGAAAATAAAAGAGGAAATTGGGTCTTTTCTTCTTTTCACCTTTTCCTAACATAATTCACTCCTGTGATGTTAGTCTTGCTGGGTGAAATTTTGTTCTCTGTGCCCGAAGGGAAAAGAATCCCTCTGTAAGGGAGATGAGCTGATTCTAAATTTGATAATAATAATAAAGTTGGAAGGGACCTTGGAGGTCATCAAGCCCAACCCCTTGCTCAGGCAGGAAACCCTACACCATTTCAGACAAATGGCTGTCCAGTCTCTTCTTAAAAACTTCCAGTGTTGGAGCATTCACCACTTCTGGAGGCAGGTTGTTCCACTGGTTAATTGTTCTCACTGTCAGGAAGCTTCTCCTTAGTTCCAGATTGCTTCTCTCCTTGGTTAGTTTCCATCCATTGCTTCTTGTCCTGCCTTCAGGCGCTTTGGAGAATAGCTTGACTCCCTCTTCTTTGGGGCAGCCCCTGAGATATTGGAACACTGCTATCACGTCCCCCCTCATCCTTCTCTTTGTTAAACTAGACATACCCAATTCCAACAACCTTTCCTTATATGTTTTAGCCTCCAGTCCCCTAATTTGATAAATACAAAATAAAAGGAAAATGATGCATGCATTTTTCACAAGCATAGCTAATACCTTCCTCAAATTGGTGTTCCTTGGGTGTATCAGACTAACGCGCATAATACTTAAAGATGAAGTCTAACACAACTGGAGGGTTCTTGGTACTGTAGAGGAAGGCTGGCTTGCAAATAAGGGTATTTAAGTAGATGTCAAATTTAGTTGTGTTGCATCAATGCAATTTTCTTGACAGTATTATAGAAGTGGTTTGAAGGATCTTTTTCAGTCTAGTTCAGGGGTCCTCAACCTTGGCAATTTTAAGACTTGTGGACTTCAACTCCCAGAATTCCTCAGCCAGCAAAGGAGTTGAAGTCCACAAGTCTTAAAGTTGCCAAGACCCCTGGTCTAGCTTACAACTACAATATGAAGAAGCATACAGGAAGTCCCCAATTTACAACTGGTCCATTAATGACCATTTGAAGCTCTGATGGACCTGCCTGAGTATTTATGACCTACCGGTAGTTCTGAAGGTTTGACAGTCACCCAACTTGCAGACAATCTGACTGAACTTTGGTGCTCAACAACTGAGCTGCTACGGTAGTATTGTATCCCATCATGTGACCATGATTGATGATGATTTGGGGAATGTCTTCAACATTATAATACCAAACTGGAAAATCTGTTTCCAGCTTTTCTGCATTACATCTATTTTGATGAAATGATCTCTCTGCTCATTTCATTTGTCTGAAAGAAGTGCTTCTTAATCTTCTTATCTGTCCAGGTGCATATCACGTAATTAGCTTGGGTGATGAGACAGATGGTTAATTTGAATTTCTTTATTTCATAAATGTATGTCTTAAAGAATCCCTTTCCTACCACTTAGGAAACAGCCCTGAAATCTCTGGGAAATGAGGGTCTTTTTCTCTTCTCTTCCCTGGATACTGACAATGATTTATACATCAGTCCTGAGGAATTCAAACCCATTGCAGAGAAACTGACTGGTAAGTATTTTAAGAATTTGAGAGCACAAAAAAAATACTAAGTATTGGTACTGTGCAATTACTAAATATTGGTCCTGTGCAAAAATATTTCTACCATTTTCCCCCTCATGGCTTAAATGTGTGTCTTGTATTTCTTTAGTTATGTACTGGCTAAGTGAAGCTTGGCCCTCCGCAGGCAAGCCTTCAATTCTGATCTGGGGCACCCCATAGCACCCCAATCAATGGCGGGTCCTTCACGATCGCCGAATTAAGAGACACATGCTGATCACATTTCTCTGGGTGAAGCAACCTTGTGACCTCTGGGTGAAGCAACATGGTGACAAAAGGCTGCCTCCCCTATTTATTGAATGTTACAGTGGGCGGTTACACAATGCATCACATGGTTACAAACATCCAATGACAATGTTATTCTCAGTAGCCAATGACAAGGCTACACTGCAGGGCCACCCTGTGGCCAATGGATTCAAACCTTGGTACAATGTCCATCCACCTCTTAGCCCCCCTCATTTCCTGTCCCTAGGCCATATGGCAAGTCCTTTGTCCTGAAGCACATGGCTTGTCCCTCTGATGTGGCCAATGGATTCCATCTCTTGGCTCCTCCTCCATTTCCTGTTGCTCCAAACAGCATGTTAAAGTCACATGGTACAGTCTCTTTGTTGCAAGCCCATCCAAGCCTCATGTATCACAACATATTACAACAGCTAAGCAGCTTGTGTATATGTGGAAGTGACTTGTTTTTCATTGTGAAATGATCTTATGTTTTATAATAACTTCCTTGATTTCCTGTGCAGTACTTCCACTAATTCACAAGGAGTGACCCTAGGATGGATTTTCTCCCACAGATTTTGGTGCTATTGTCACGGGTAAGGTGAGAACCTACCCTTAAAAATTCAGATTTCCCTCAAAATGGCTTCCATGAGGGAATTGCCATAATAATCCCCAAATCCACATTAGTCCAGTATGCTTTTTGCTACCTTTTTTCTTTTCATTTCACTTCTTAGCAATTAGCTACACCAAAATGGAAAGATTTTGTTTTATTCTTCCTTGATTACAAGCTTTGGAATGAAGTGTTCTCAGATGTCTGGATGCTGTTTATAGGTATTTAGGTGGTGTTAGCAGCCTAATGCAAGGGATTGATGGCTACGTGAAACCTCCTTTAATAGCTGTGCCCTAACAGTTCTCTTTTCTTCTGCAACAGCCACAACAGTGCAGTTGGATTAGATATCAGGAGCTGCAAGGTGGCCCATAAAAAGTTCATGATTTTTTTTTCCAGGGACTGTACATAAGAACATAAGAAGAGCCATGCTGAATCAGGCCAAAGCCCATCGAGTCCAGCATTCTGTGTCACACAGTGGCCCACCAATTGTACATGGGGATCTTGAGCAGAAAGAGAAGGCAAAACCCTCCCTTTCCCTTGACCCCCAACAAATGGTACCCAAGGGAATCCTGCCTGCCTCAACCAACATAGAGGCGGCACATGGACATCCGTTTTAATAACCACCGATACACTTGGCATCCATGAATCTATCTAACCCTGCCTTGAAGCTGTCAAGGCTGACAGCTGTCACGACCCCTTCAGGAAGTGAATTCCATAAATCAACGACCCTCTGGGTGAAGAAATATTTCCCTTTATTTGTCCTCACTTTCTTAGCTATGAGCTTTAGGGAGTGCCCCCTTGTCCTGGTATTGTGTGATAGAGAAAAGAATTTTTCTCTATCCACCTTTTCTATCCCTATCCCATTCTATCCCATGTAAAAAATGCATCTTAAATTTTGGATATATGAATTGTCTTGCCTTTTGGTAGCTTTGATGGAAAACACCTCTTGTAAATCCATCGTGCATACGTGCCAGTGCTTCTGTAATACCTGTGTATACATTGTGTGTGTGAGAGTGGGTGTGGGTGTGTGAGAGTGGTGCCCACAGCTTTTTCCTCAGCTCCGATTGATTTTCAAAGGGTAAGGGCGATGAGCACTGTCTCTTTGAAAGGCATATGTGTCAGATGTTGTTCTTTTTTTTTTTTAATTTTGTTTTCATGGTCATTTTTTAATAGAACATAAATGCATTTTTTTTCAAAGAAGGTAGGGAAGCTTTTTTACATTTATAAACATGTGTAAAATGTTTCAACACAGGGAGATATTACTGATATCTGTGATAAAACCCAACTGATTCCTTGTAGGTGTTCTGCAGATTAGGTTTCTGTCTCTGTTCTTATTATCTAAGAGTCAGCCTATTCTTTTTTATTTATTTATTTATTTTTATTTTAAAAATTCTTTTATTAAAACAATCAACATTGAACATAAAATCATATTATGCAGCAATCATCATAGCACCTGATATACAACACTAAGTATTAGTCTTTGTAAATGTCTGATTTGGTACACATTTATCACTCCTCACGTCGAGCCTCAACCATATGCCCGTTACACTTTATTTGATTGGTGTTTCTCTTATCTATAGTTTATTCACTGTTTCTAGTCTATCGCATACCATTCATCTCAGTATTAGTACAATCTTTTATGATCCCTAACCAAAGATCCTGTCAGATGTTGTTCTTATTAAGGACAAATTTTTTTTGTAAAGCTGCTGTTCCCATTGTTGAACTTAACAGAGTTGTACGTGCCGGTTTTGGCTAGGGCTTAAAAGAGATTTAAAAGGCAAGAAAGATGGCTCTGCTGTCATGTGGCCAGTGAGCTTTCCCCGGTGAGGTGTCAACGGGCTACTTTGAACTCAAAAATCTCTGCCTGCAGCATCATAATGTCAAGATTGCTATCTACTGGTTGCTTAGGATTGTCTTGACGATATATTTACCTGGAAAATGGATCTGTGTGCTTTTACAGGTATTCCTCAACTTACGACCACAATTGAGAGCAGAATTTCAGTTGCTAAACAAGGCAGTTGTTAAGTGAGTCGCACCCAACTTTACCACCTATTTGCTGGTCAAGTGAATCAATGCAGTTGTTAAGCGAATCACATAGTTGTTAAGCAAGTCCATTGCCTTTACGTATGGGAAACCAGCTCGGGAGAGCACAAATGATCACGTGGCCATTTGCCAAGTGCTTCAATTTTGATCACGTGACCACGGGGATGCTGTGGCAGTTGTATGTAAGCGTGAGGACCAGAATGGTTGTAAGTCGAGGACTACCTGTACAGGAAGGAAGGAAGGATTAATTTGGCCCATGCTTTGCATATCTGTAAGGAGATCAAGCTAACCGGGAAACTAAAAATGTTCTGTCAACTTTTCAGCTATTTTCTTCTTAGAAACTTCGTACTGTTGAACCACGCCAAGGGTAAAAGCCTCAGTGACTGCCCAGGCATAGTGGTTACCAGGTTCTCTGGCTTGAGAGTCAAAACCTTTCCAGTTCTTCCTGGTCATTGAATACCCTCCTTCTCATTTTAGCTGGATTCAGACACCATGCTCGGCGATGACTTGTTTTTAATCATAACTTGTTGATCAAACTACAGTGGCTTGTTTTATATACGTTGTAAGCCATCCATCAGGAATGTATTTATTTATTTTATTTATTTTTCGGATTTGTATGCCACTCCTCTCCGCAGACTCGGAGCGGCTCACAACATACAAATAAACAATTCAATATAAATCCGAAAAAAACCATTAAAAATAAACCCCACACATACTCCTCAGTCACACCACAATCAACAATCATCCCCAGGCCTGCCGGCAGAGGTAGGTACCGTAGGTAGGCAGGAATGCCCTGCCCAAGCCCCTCTCCTTCTTCCAAACCTTCGGGTGTGACCTCCAGAAGTCTCTATAGCAGGGGTTCTCAACCTTGGCAACTTTAAGACTTGTGGACTTCAACTCCCAGAATTCCTCAGCCAGCTTTGCTGGCTGAGGAATTCTGGGAGTTGAAGTCCACAAGTCTTAAAGTTGCCAAGGTTGAGAACCCCTGCTCTATAGAGATTGCCTAAGAATGCTAATTTACTGGCACTTCATTAATCGGTTTCATTTTAATTTTACATTCAGCCACTTCAATTGGAGGGCTAATTTTTGTGCCCCCCGCATTGCCTTCTTTGCATCCTTTGGGGGAGAAGGGTCTCCAGTGAATCACTCAGGAACCAGGTACAGGTCTCTGTCCAAAAATGTGCTGGTGCAACCCTGATTCCTTCCACCACAACTGGGGCATTAAGCCAAACCCAGACAAGTTACTTTACGGTTTCTGAATCCGATCCGTATTATATTTTTTCCCAACCCAAAGTATTTGGCAGCAGGTTGTTATCCTCTCTCATCTCAAAGTAATTACCATCTTCCAGCTTGATGTGTAATAAAGGTGAAGGAGCTGACTTTATCAGGAATCGGAGAAGAGACAGGAGGAAATCCACCCGCCTTTTGCATAAGCTTATTTGTGGGAACAATAATAATAATAATTTTGCAAGTCCTCTTAAGCCCCCGCGTCCATTGTTGATGGTCTGTTGCTGCCACCTGGTGCATGGAGGTAGAATTGTTGAGCTCTTTTGGTACCCAATTCGAGGGTTCGTTGTAGTTGTCAAATGCACAACTTCCCATCTGCACAACTGTAATCCCTGTAGACAATGTGTCTTGCACTGTCTGCTTCTGGTTGGTCTGTCATGGCAGGGTAAATATAGTTGATTTCGATTGCAAATTGAGAAAGAGCAGCCATAGTAATTTGGAGCAAGCTTTTTTTTTGCTGGCGGTCTCCATTCTTTGCAATCCACACCGCAATTCAGATTTTGTGGGCTTTTTTTTTTTTTAAATATTTTTATTGGTTTTTTTTTTAAAATTTTAACAGAAAAAAGAGACTAATCATATCAAATCATAGTATTAAAATAAACAATCATCCATAAACAGAGCATAAATACATTTTCCAATGCATCTAATGATAATAACTCAACTGAAAATAAACATCTCAAACAAATAACAGATTTTGTGGGCTTTTTGAGTACCTGCTTACCTGCTTATTTTCCCTGTTTTTATTTCAATAATTGATGTTAATACCCGTAGCTTTTATTTTAGCTTTATATTTTTATTGCAATCCGTCAAGGGAATTGTGGTAGTGAATAGTAGAACAAGTTAAATAAGTCAGTATGTTCATGAGGACAGTTAGTGCAATTTTTAAATGCTTGGCAACTTAAAAAACGTGGAACAAAGTTTCCCAGCATTGGCACTAGCTACTTGGTAAAGCCCACAAAGAGCAGGTAGAAGGAATTGAATCAGTGATCACATAATCCTTTGCACACAATCCATGCTATCTGATTTTTATATAAATTTCACCCATTCTAATTTGGACAATAACTGCTATTACTGATTTTCTGTGACAGTTGCACTGTAGTGTAGCTACAGTGAGCTATTGTACGTGATACATTTATTTCACTAAAGTAATAACTCAACAGGAGAGGAGGAATGAGAATAAGGGTGCAAATCTTTTAGGACTGCAGTATTTTTGGATGACATTTTAGGAATGGAATTGCTGAAAACTTAAATGATGTGATGGCAAAATTTCAGACATGTTAAAACTACTATGCGGTTTTATTTGGTGGCACTCAATTCCTAAAGAAACAATTATTTTTCTAAATGTTACTTAACCATTTAGGTCAGTGTTGCTGGCTGTGGAATTCTGGGAGTTGAAGTCCACATGCCTTAAAATTGTCCAGGTTGAGAAACACTGATTTAGGTCAAACTACAGCAAATACCACTGGGTCTGTAAAGGATATAATCCATCTTATAGTGAAACATAAATAACATCAATATTATCTTCACTCCTACTGAGGCATGTTTTCCTCTCTGCATCACCTTTCATGCCAGCTTCTTCTGATTGCTAGGCTTTCTTGTGTTCTCAATTTTATATTTTTGCCTGTTAAAATGAGTTTTTGATTACTATCATTCCATTCAGGGATGGTTCCTGTGTCTGGAACTGAGGAGGAGGAAGTGATGGATCCCAGTGGAGAGACTCTCTCCATCCTTGCAAAATTCCAGCCTCTGTTGATGGAAACCATGACAAAGAGCAAAGATGGCTTCCTTAGAGTAAGTAGCACATTTTAAAAGAAAATATATTGCAGCTACAGACATACGTTGGGGAGGGGGGACAGTTTCAGTCAGCAATTCTATGAATCCAGTCATTCAGTCAATTGGTCTTTGTTCTGGTCCAGGGCAGTTATTAAAAATTGCACAGGGATGTAACAGATGTGTAAATTTAAAACTAAAAAGATATAAGCAACATAGAGTCATTCATTTAATGACTGTTCAAAGTTACAAGGGTGTTGAAAAAAGTGACATGACCGCTTCTTGCGTTTACGAAAATCACAGCATCCTCTCAATCACGGGATCAAAATTTAGGCCCTGGAGCCACTGGCATGTATTTACAATGGTTGTTGTTGTTTGTTGTTGTTGTTATTATTATTATTGTTATTGTTATTATTATTATTATTATTTATTAGATTTCTATGCCACCCTATTCCAAGAACTCAGGGCGGCTCACAACATGAATACTAACATAAAGAAATCTAATATTAAAATACATTATAAAACCCATTAATTAAAAACAACCAATCATCCAAAAACAGACATACAAACATACATACACTGGCTGGGGCAAGGTGTTAACTGCCCCAGGCCTGCCAGCAAAGATGGGTCTTCAATAATTTGCGAAAGGCAGAAAGGGTGGGGGCAATACGGATCTCCGGGGGGAGTTGATTCCAGAGGGCCAGGGCCACAACAGAGAAGGCTCTTCCCTTAGGCCCCGCCAGGCGACACTGTCTGGCTGACGGGACCTGGAGAAGGCCGACTCTGTGGCAGTGTCCTAGACCAGTGGTGGCGAACCTATGGCACGTGTGCCAGAGGCGGCACTTAAAGTCTCTCTGTGGGCACACGCGCCATGCCCCGGAGATGGCAACCGTCCCTCTTCAACCAGCCGCCCGCTAACTTGGTGAGGTCCCACGTGGCCAGATGCATCCCAGCACAGCTGGTTTCCTTCCCGCATATCCCATCCCTCCTGGCCTTGCATGCTCTCCTTTTCCCGGGCACGACCTACTGCATCGCCTCCTCAACTGTCGGCCGGCCATCCAGCTCAGAGGCAGCTTCTCTGAACTGCTGGCAGCAGGCTGTGGAGCCCCAGAGTGCGCGGTCGAGGGGCTGGCAGGCTGTGGCTGCTGATGGACACTGTTGGCCCCCATGCGCTCACTGGCCTTTGTGTGCGGGGGCTGATGGTGTCAGCAGCCACCCCGGCCCCTGCCCTGCCTTGCCCTGTGGCAATAGCACCCCTGCCCTGCCTCGCCTTGCCTTGCCTCGCCTCACCCCGCAGGACGAGCCTCCTGCCCACCGCCCCACCTGTCAGAGATTCCCTGGATCTCCCCAACCCTGCCCGACCCCCACAGGTGTCCCTCTCCACAACCAACATCGAGGTGATCACACCCACCCAGTCTGCCATGACCACACCCATCCAGTGGGCTATGCCCACCTGGCACCCAGCGATAAATAAGTGAGTTTTGTGTTGCAGTTTGGGCACTCGGTCTCTAAAAGGTTCGCCATCACTGTCCTAGACTCATGAGATTGCCATTTGCAACTTCCCCAGCTGGCTTCTGGCAAGCAAAGTCATTTCACTTAACAACAGCAAGGATCTGCTTAACAACCGTGGGGGGAAAGGGTTCTAAAACCAGGCACAATTCACGGTTGTGTGGATTAGCAATAAAAATTCCGGTCCCAATTATGGCTGTTCTTGCAATCTCTAAAAACTAGGTTTGCTTATTAATAGGCCTGCTTGTTTCTTCAGATTTCCCATGTGGCCTTTACTGGGCTCCGCAACTGGACAGCTCCTGCTTCACCCCTCAGTATGATGTTTGCTCGAGAATTCAAGGCCTTTCTTCCCCCAAAGAATAAGTTGGAACCTGGTGACCCGTGGTGGATCATTCCCAGCGAACTAAACATCTTTACCGGATATCTTCCCAATAACCGTTTCTACCCTCCGGCTCCCAAGGGCAAGGAAGTGAGTGTGGTGCTTCCTAATGAGGAAGAGAGAATAACCTTTGTGGTTGTTGAGTGGGGCTATCTTGAATTTGATACAGTGGTGAGGTTGTTGGTTCTTATGAAAAGGGGAATTCCACACCTTTAATTTTATTTATTGGGAAGTGGCATTAAATGCCTATAATTTCTGAACTCTGTGTATATATTGGCATTTCTCAGTCTTAGAAACTTCAGGTCCTTTGGATTTCAACTCCCAGAATTCCCCAGCCAGCATGCTGGGGAATAGAAAATAGAAAGAAAGCATGCGGGCTGGCTGGCGGATTCTGGGATTTTGAAGCCCACCGGTCTTAAAGTTGCAGAGATTGAAAAACACTGGGGTATAAGATGATTTATTAAGTCCAGTCCCAGCAAAACAGATTTGAGAGGAAGGCTTTGAGAAGAGGAGGAAGAGGGCAGAGGAAAGCAATGGTATTTTAGTGCAGTACTTTCTGAATCACAGAAAGAAACATTGCGGATCGATAGAGCACAAAGTGGAAATGCAGTGCAAATGGGCAGATCAATTTCCAGTCCTTGGCAGCTGCCCATTGGAATATTGGATCAGGTGTATTAAAGACCAAAACCACTGTGATTGCTATAACAATTATTCAGTAATAACAGGAGCTATAAATTATTGAAAGGAGCAGAGAAACGGGAAGGAGAGCAAGGAGCTAAAGACAGGGGTCTTGGCAACCTTGGCTCTTTTATGACTCGTGGACTTCAACTCCCAGAATTCCTGAGCCAGCCATGCTGAGGGGAAAGGGAGAGGTTTCCAAGCTGAGCCATGCTGGCTGAGGAATTCTGGGAGTTGAAGTCCACAAGTCATGAGGGGGCCATAGTTCCCCCATGCTGGCTGAGGAATTCTGGGAGCTGAAGTCCACAAGTCATGAAGGGGCCAAAGTTTCCCTCATGCTGGCTGAGGAATTCTGGGAGCTGAAGTCCACAAGTCAGAAAGCGGCCTAGGCCTAGGCCAGGGGTAGGCAACCTTGGCTCTTTTATGACTCGTGGACTTCAACTCCCAGAATTCCTGAGCCAGCCATGCTGAGGGGAAAGGGAGAGGTTTCCAAGCTGAGCCATGCTGGCTGAGGAATTCTGGGAGTTGAAGTCCACAAGTCATGAGGGGGCCACAGTTCCCCCATGCTGGCTCAGGAATTCTGGGAGTTGAAGTCCATGAGTCATGAGGGGGCCATAGTTCCCCCATGCTGGCTCAGGAATTCTGGGAGTTGAAGTCCACGAGTCATAAAAGAGCCAAGGTTGACTACCCCAGAGCTAAGACATCTATTGTTGAGCAGTATTTCAGAAAGACACTTTTTTTCCCCTCCGGTGAGGAGAGGCACCTGGGCATGTTTCCTGTCATAGAGAGACAATGTGAAGGGAGATTTAATAGCTCTTTTCAAGAACCTGAAAGGCAACCTACACCAAGGATTTCAAGATGGTTATTTCAGTAGAGGTGCTTTCCAGTCCTGAGATTCTGTAATTCTTCGTTTCTCCTTTCAGGGGCTCTTGTTCATTTTCAGGTCATTCCTCCCTGTATCTTTTCCTTTAGGTCCTCATTCACAAGCTCTTGAGTATGTTCCACCCGCGGCCATTTGTGAAAACCCGTTTTGCTCCTCAGGGAGCAGTGGCCTGCATTCAAGCTGTAGCAGAGTTCTACTACAGAATAGCCTTCAGGTAAAGTAAAGGTAAAGGTAAAGATTTCCCGTGTCTAGTCATGTCCAACTCTAGGGCAGCGATGGCAAACCTTTTAGAGACCGAGTGCCCAAACTGCAACCCAAAACCCACTTATGCATTGTCGGGTGCTGGGTGGACGTGGCCCATTGGGTGGGCGTGGCCCATTGGGTGGGTGTGGCTGCGGTGGTAACGGCAGACTGTGTGGGACTGAAAAGTTCAATCAATCAATTCCAACTTTGCAAGATCTTTTTTTTTCCCCCGGAAGAAGTTGAAATTGACTGATTGATTGAACCCTTTTTGTGTGTACACGGCGGCGGAGGCCTAAAGCGAAAAGGTTTTATAAAACTCAGCTGAAGGCCTAGGACTGGGGCGACGGCACACGTGCCCACAGAGAGGGCTCTGAGTGCCGCCTCTGGCACCCATGCCATAGGTTCGCCACCACTGCTCTAGGGAGTGCTGCTCATCTCCGTTTCTTAGCCGAGGGAGCCAGTGTTGTCCGAAGACACTTCCGTAGTCATGCAGCCAACATGACTACACACCAAGGTGCACAGAACTCTGTTACCTTCCCACCAAAGTGGTACCTATTAACCTACTCGCATTTGCATACTTTCAACGTGCTAGATGGGCAGGAGCTGGAGCAAGTAACAGGAGCTCACCCCATCCCACGGCACTTGGGTCTTGAACCTGAGCTGTCAGCTTTCCAACTGATAAGCTCAGCGTTTTTAACTGTTGAGCCATCGCGCTCACCTTCAGATACAGTCCCCCAAGAGGTTGCATTCAGTGTGGGGCGTGGGAGGATAGGTGTGCGATTATGTATGGGTAGATCTGAGCAAGAAGCATGTTGGGTGCAACCGCAGGTGGGATTATTTCATCTTGTTGCTTAGAAGTATCTGAAGGAAAGACTGGTGTACGTGATTCCATGGCCTTGATTCATGAACTGGCCCCTTTACAAAGTTGTGGCCAAGCTGAATTGTTGGCCATCCACGTTCTCTAGAATGCTTTTCCCGTCAAACTTGAGAATTGATGATCTTGCTGGGATTTAAAAAGGCCTTAAACAATATTGCAATTGTTTTTCATGATATACATATACAATGGGGCAAAAAAGTATTGAGTCAGCCACCAATTGTGCAAGTTCTCCCACTTAAAAACATGAGAGAGGCCTGTAATTGTCATCATAGGTAGACCTCAACTATGAGAGACAAAATGAGAAAACAAATCCAGACAATCACATTGTCTGATTTGGAAAGAATTTATTTGCAAATTATGGTGGAAAATAAGTATGTGGTCAATATCAAAAGTTCATCTCAATACTTCGTTATATATCCTTTGTTGGCAATGACAGAGGTCAAACGTTTTCTGTAAGTCTTCACAAGGTTGGCACACACTGTTGCTGGTATGTTGGCCCATTCCTCCATGCACATCTCCTCTAGAGTAGTGATGTTTTGGGGCTGTCGCTGGGCAACACGGACTTTCAACTCCCTCCAAAGGTTTTCTATGGGGTTGAGATCTGGAGACTGGCTAGGCCACTCCAGGGCCTTGAAATGCTTCTTACGAAGCCACTCCTTCGTTGCCCTGGCGGTGTGTTTCGGATCACTGTCATGCTGAAAGACCCAGCCACGTTTCATCTTCAATGCCCTTGCTGATGGAAGGAGGTTTGCACTCAAAAACTCACGATACATGGCCCCATTCATTCTTTCCTGTACACGGATCAGTCGTCCTGGTCCCTTTGCAGAGAAACAGCCCCAAAGCATGATGTTGCCACCCCCATGCTTCACAGTAGGTATGGTGTTCTTTGGCTGCAACTCAGCATTCTCTCTCCTCCAAACATGACGAGTTGTGTTTCTATTAAACAGTTCTACTTAGGTTTCATCTGACCATATGACATTCTCCCAATCCTCTTCTGGATTGTCCAAATGCTCTCTAGCAAACTTCAGACGGCCCCAGACATGTACTGGCTTAAGCAGGAGGACACGTCTGGCACTTCAGGATCTGAGTCCCTGGCGGCGTAGTATGTTACTGATGGTTGCCTTTGTTACGTTGGTCCCAGCTCTCTGCAGGTCATTCACTAGGTCCCCCCCTTGTGGTCCTGGGATTTTTTCTCACCGTTCTTGTGATCATGTTGACCCCACGGGGTGAGATCCTGCGTGGAGCCCCAGATCGAGGGAGATTATCAGTGGTCTTGTATGTCTTCCATTTTCTAATTATTGCTCCCACAGTTGATTTCTTCACACCAAGCTGCTTGCCTATTACAGATTCAGTCTTCCCAGCCTGGTGCAGGTCTACAATTTTGTTTCTGGTGTCCTTCGACAGCTCTTTGGTCTTCACCATAGTGGAGTTTGGAGTGTGACTGTTTGAGGTTGTGGACAGGTGTGTTTTATACTGATAACAAGTTCAAACAGGTGCCATTAATACAGGTAATGAGTGGAGGACAGAGGAGCCTCTTAAAGAAGAGGTTACAGGTCTGTGAGAGCCAGAAATCTTGCTTGTTTGTAGGTGACCACATACTTATTTTCCACCATAAATTCTTTCCAAATCAGCACAATGTGATTGTCTGGATTTGTTTTCTCATTTTGTTTCTCATAGGTGAGGTCTACCTATGATGACAATTGCAGGCCTCTCTCATCTTTTTAAGTGGGAGAACTTGCACAATTGGTGGCTGACTCAATACTTTTTTGCCCCACTGTATGTTTTTAAAGTTTGTGATCTGATGTTTATGTTTTATTTTATATTACTGTGTAGCTTCAGTATTGAAAGATCTAATTATAAATAATTAACTATAAATAAAGAAGGCCCAGTGGATTAATTTTTAATTCAAAGTTAAATTTAACTTTCTTTGTCCTGGAACAGATTGAATGGTTGGGATGTGATATTCCTCCCCCGGTGCCATTTAAAGACCATGAATTTAAAGGCCTTCTGTTGCTGGGTTGTCAGATTGAGAATAATCGTCCTTGCTCACTGGTCCCTCAAACTCTAAACTCCACGTAGGAATAGTCATGCACCAGCTTTGCTTGATTGGACTGTTGCATTACTTACTGGTGCAGACAAGCAGTTCCCATGTGGTAGGGAAGGAATATTTCATGTGCCGGTGAAATTGATCACCTGATGATTACCTTCCCAGCTGGAGCATCTAGCCAACCGGCTTTGCATGTAAATAGACTCTGATTCATTCCTTGGCATCTCCAAAAGGCCTGTCAAAAATTCCAGCCAGATACTCAGGAGAGTGCCCGTCATTGTACAGCCAACACTACTGAATGAAGCAGCCACTCAGTCTCCCACTTCCTAGAAAATGAGAACCATCATTCCTTCTTTTAGATCTAGTATAGCTAAGCAAGAGGAGCTTGAAATGCATAACTTTTGTCATTTTTGCAAATGTGTGTACGTTATACATTCCTCAGGAAGTTCTGTGATCTCAATGGATTTGCACTTATAAATCTTTTTCCGCAGTGGATCAAGCTAAGTGACTGATGAGAAAAAGAAAGTGCAGTTTATTAACTCAGAATATGCCTAAGTTCTCTGCAAAATAGTTAATACACTGTTAAAAATAGAAGGAAAACTCAAGAGTAACAATTCTATGCTTTATATGAAAATGTTTTCATTCAATTTTGGGTCCCCACAGATGCTAGCAACTTGTGCAAATTAAAATAATAAAACACAATCGTTTTTAAATACACGTAGTGTAGAACAGGAGCTTTAAAAGTACCCACTGATGGGCAAAACCTTGTTTTGTGTTTTGAAGGCGAGAAGAACCATCAATATTGTATGTATAAGAAGCAGAATATTCCACCCTCTCAATTATTCAGTGTTAATGGCAGTGCTGGGAATTTACCATAGAGGCAAACTGGAAGTTTGTGCAGCTGTCTAAGCCCAGATGTAGCAGGGTCCATACAGCATAAACAGCTAGTTTGGGATCACTGGAAACATCTGTCTGATATTCAAGAACATATCTATGTAGAACTCAACCATAGCTCAACCATTCAGGCCAACATAGATACACGTCTTAATAAATGCATCCTGTAAAGAAGTCCCACTGTTCAGCCATTTCATTCTTGCTCATTTACAATAATCCAAAGTTCTTCTGGCCTGCTATCTTGTGTGAATGCAGTCATCTTAATTTGGTGGGGATGAGGGAGGATAGATTTGGTGAAAATTAATTGCTTGGCTTCATTAGCACACAATGGCTGATTGCTCCTTTTGATTCCAGAATCCATGCAGAGTTCCAACTGAATGAGCCTCCAGATTTCCCATTCTGGTTTTCTCCTGCCCAATTCACAGGCTACATTGTCCTCTCAAAGGATTCTTCCCATGTTCGAGAGTTCAAACTGTTTGTCCCTAACAATAGGTAAGCTTCTCCAGTTTCCAGTACTACAAGCAAGCGTGAAATTTGAAGGAGGCTTACTCAATGCATCATTAACAATTTCACATTCTTCTACCTGAAGATAGTTTGCAATAAATATTTGGGTGTGATTCATATTCTGATGGAGAAACAGATCTGCTTTAATTTTAGTTCTTAACAAGCTTAAAGGCAAAACATGAATTCTTTGGATAGAGTTCATTGCCTTGACCAAGACACAGTGACTGAATCTATATTGTGTGCTAAGCCAGAATCAGATAAACCAGATGATAACTTGTGGCATGATTTCAGCTAATCAGTCAGGCAACTAAGTGATCTTATTGGGTTTTAGAGCAGAGTTTCTTGACAATTTTAAGATGTGTGGACTTCAACTCCCAGAATTCCCATGCTGACCAGGGAATTGTGGGAGATAGGTTCATCATAAGTTAAGCTCATCTTAAAATTGCTGAGGTAGAGCATGTGCTTTGGTACTGACATTTTACCAAAAGAAGATGAAGCTTGGAGAGGGATATGATTCTGGAATGTCCACGAGGCCTTTCAAGCAAATTGCAATGATTTATTTAACAATAACTTGTCTTGCTGTCAATGTATTCCATATACTTCTAAATGCTGTGTTTGGTAATTGCCCTCTTCTCTTTCTCATGGGTGCCCTGATTCACATGAATGAAAGTTTCTGGCCTTGTGGACTACAGCTTTCCCATTTCTAATGATGGTGATTTTTTCCCCCGTCAGGTCTCTTAATGTAGACATGGAATGGTTATACGGTGCCTTGGAGAGCAGCAACATGGAGGTGGATATAGGATACTTACCTCAGGTCTGTAGCAAGTGTGGACTAATCTTCTGTGTACATGCATAGAGCAACAAAGATGATTAGGGGACTGGAGGCGAAAGCATATAAGGAATGGCTGCTGGAATTGGGTATGTCTAGTTTAACGAAGAGAAGGACGAGGGGGGACATGATAGCAGTGTTCCAATATCTCAGGGGGTGCCCCAAAGAAGAGGGAGTCAAGCTATTCTCCAAAGCGCCTGAAGGCAGGACAAGAAGCAACAGATGGAAACTAATCAAGGAGAGAAGCAACCTAGAACTAAGGAGAAACTTCTTCACAGTTAGAACAATTAACCAATGGAACAACCTGCCTCCAGAAGCGGTGAATGCTCCAACACTGGAGGTTTTTAAGAAGAGACTGGACAGCCATTTGTCTGAAATGGTGTAGGGTTTCCTGCCTGAGCAG
This sequence comes from Bothrops alternatus, assembly GCA_034064705.1. NCBI lineage: Eukaryota > Metazoa > Chordata > Lepidosauria > Squamata > Viperidae > Bothrops > Bothrops alternatus. Next base: position 731,786 of record JARGCV010000132.1, read on the forward strand.
GGGGCTGGACTAAATAACCTCCAAGGTCCCTTCCAACTTTATTGTTGTTATTTCCTTGTTCTTTTCCAATTAACAGTGAGAACATTCAGTCTTTTCCAATCTAGTCTTGACCATCTTTCCAGAAAATGTTGGCTAATAAGAAATTGGAGAGTCCTTTTCCAGCTATTCCATAGCGATTGCATTTACTGTTATGTTTAGTGAAGCTATTGAAACAACCCCTGTTCTGGGTGTGTGAAATAGATTACATCATAAGGCAATCAAATACCATTTTGGTATCCCAAAAGGGTCTTATGTCTCTGTTGTTTCACAGATGGAGCTGGAGTCTCTGGGACCATCTACTCCTTCATGGATTCATGATGAAAATGGGAATGTGATTGACAGCAGAGAAGGAGAACCAATTCAGTTTATTTTTGAGGAGATTTCGTGGCAGAGAGAAATAAGCTGGGAAGAAGCATCTGGGAAACTGGAAGTGGTCATGTATCCATTTAAGAAAGTATGTAAAGATCCTGACATCCTCTCAAATGTGATTAAATAATTATGCCCATGCTCCAGGGAATTGAATTAGCCAAATCTCAGATACGTGAAATAAATGCACAGTACATTTTTTGGTACATGCTTGGAAGTACTGGTTAAGGTCCCAGTGGGAATCTGGATCTCTTAGTACAACTGGTGCTTTAATGGCTGTATCTTCTCTCCCTTCCCTTATCCCCGAGGCCATTGTGAAAGAGGCAAATGATAGAAATGTTTCTAGGAGCTTCTTATCAGCAGAGAACTCAAAGGCTGTGTGTAACTCAGGAACTTGAAATAAAGAATTTATTTCTACATGGGGCAACCTTTGAAGAATGTCCAGAGACTGCAGGTGGTTCAGAATGCGGCCGCGCAAGCCGTCTTGGGTCTCCCAAGACATGCTCATGTCACTCCAGCCCTCCGTGAGCTGCACTGGCTGCCAATTGGTCTCTGAACACAATTCAAAGTGTTGGTTATGACCTATAAAGCCCTATATGGCAATGGGCCAGGATACTTGCAGGACCGTCTCCTGCCTCATGAATCCCAGCGACCGGTTAGGGCACATAGGGTTGGTCTCCTACAGGTCCCGTCTGCTAGACAGTGCCGTCTGGTGGGACCTAGGGTTAGGGCCTTCTCTGTTGCTGCCCCAGCCCTCTGGAATCAACTTCCCTCAGAGGTTCGTACTGCTCCTTCCCTCCTAGCTTTCCGTAAACTTTTAAAAACACATCTTTGCAGACAGGTTTGGGGCGTGTGAGCTGTGCTCTGCCCCTGGGCCTTTGATTGGGACTGTATGTTGTATGAGTGAGTATAGTTTTTATAGTTTCATAGTTTTATATTGTACCATTTTTTAAGTGACCTATGTATTTTGTACTTATATTTCTGTTGTGAGCCGCCCTGAGTCTGGGGAGAAGGGTGGCATATAAGTCGAAATAAATGAAATGAAATGAACTCAAAGTATGAAAAGTTGCACAGTTCTTGTAACAGAGCTCTCTCTCCATTGAGCTAGGGGGAAAAAATTCCAGGAGAAAATGAAATTAAAACAAAAGCTGGGGGGAACTGGAACAATCGAGTCATTTTAAGACATTTGTGCATGGTTGACTCTTAAGTAACACAAGTACTTTCGGGTCAAGGATTGCATCAGGCTTTGTGCCCTATTGATGGAGCAGTCCAAAAGTGGGTAGGCCAGGACTTGATTTTGGGGTATGGTTGGGATATATAGGGGGTGAAAGGGCACTATAAGTCTCTGAGAGGCTTAGGGACCTTTTTTACCCTTTACCCCATACCCCAACCCTCCCCAAATACACACACAAAAAAGGCTGCCAATATTGGCCTCACCTATTCAAAAGGAGCCTTGAGGTTTGCCAAGAAAATAATAGCCTACAGGGCACGTTTTTTGCATGTTTATCTTAAGAAGACCAGATTTCTTTTAAGAAGGCTTATATAAGAAGGATTAGCCAACTTACAGGCTTGTGCGTAAGGCCGGTTCTCTGGTTAACTTGAAATATGTGACTTCTTGTTGAATGAATGGCGAGAATGTTGCACATGAGCAGTTATGTAAATAGTAGCTTGCCCTGCCTTATCTGCATTAGTTATTTCCTGAACAGGAAACCACCTGAAAATAATCATGGTTGTAAATTAAGATGGGAAGTTGGAAAAGAGCCCAGAAAAGGACATTGAGAAAACCACTTACGCAGGGCTGCTGAGAAAAAAACACTGTGAATATGGCTAGGAGACGAGTGCGATTACCTTTAAGTAACAGAGCAAGTGAAACCTGCACAAGCGGGGGGGGGGGGGCTCTGTCTTGTCTTTGGTTTTGGGAGGGGGCCTCCTCCCTGAAGATGCTGTTTTCATTGTTCAAAGGAAGCTCCCTTTGAAATACAAATGAAGCTTCAAAGAATCAAGCTTTGAAGAAGTAGTTTTTCTCTTGGCCCCGGTGGTGGTGGTGGTGGTGGAGGAGGAGGAGGAGTAGGAAGACTTTTCAAAAACGTTGGGTCTTAAAACACTTGCTCCGAAACTGCTCATATGACTGAGCTGATGTGACTTTTCACCTAATATTTATTTATTTATTTTATTTATTTATTTTTGTGATTTCTATACCGCCCCCCTCCCGAAGGACTCAGGGCGGTGTACAGCCCAATTAAAAACATCAACATACAAAAATTAAAATGATTAAAAATAAATTAAACAATTTGGCCCAGAATCAATTAAAACCCAATAAATTAAAACCCAATAAATTATCTTAAAAACTCAACCCCCTAAAACAGTTATGGCCTTGTTGGTACCGGAGCTATTATCCCAGGCCGGCTAGTCGAAAAAAATATGTTTTTAATTCTCGACGGAAGGAGCGCAATTCCGTCATCGTACGGAGTTCGGGGGGGGAGCTCGTTCCAAAGCATTGGAGCTCCCACAGAGAAGGCCCTCCCCCTGGGGGTCGCCAGCCGACATTGTCTGGCCAACGGCACCCTGAGGAGACCCACTCTGTGGGAGCGTACCGGACGGCGGGAGGTATTTGCTGGCAGAAGGCGGTCCTGTAAATATCCGGGTCCGATGCCATGGAGCGCTTTAAAGATGGTCACTAACACCTTGAAACGCACCCGGAAGGCCACCGGCAACCAGTGTAGCTCGCGCAGGAGCGGTGTTATATTCAGTGGTCTGGGAGCACCGCCTGCATTATGTGAGGAAGCCTCTTTTTCTCCACGGTTGTGCATTTTTGACAGTTGCCGTGTCCTGGAGTCACAGGGTCGCCATTTGCGATTTCCCCCTTTGGCTTCTGACAAGCATACTCAATGGGGAAAGCCAGATTCTCTTGACATCTGCAGGTTTCAGTCAACAACTGCAGCAATTCGCGTAACATCCTAGCCAAAAATGGTTGTCAAATCCGGCATGACCTACTTAACAACCACTTGGCTTAGCAATGGAAATTGCGATCCCAATTATGGTTGTAAGTCAAGGACTACCTGCACAGTATATAGCAGGGGTCTTCAAACTTAGCCCTTTTATGACTTGTGGACTTCAACTCCCAGAATTCCTCAGCCAGCTTTGCTGGCTGAGGAATTCTGGGAGTTGAAGTCCACAAGTCATAAAAGGGCCAAGTTTGAAGACCCCTGGGCCAGACACTATAATCCTCACTAGCTGGATTTGGAGGGAAGGGACGGCCCCACCCCAATCCCCACCAGTCTGTGAGAGAGAGCACTCTGCACCGGCTCAGGAGCCGTCTCTTCTCATTTTGTACCAGGAGAAAGGTTGGGCCTACGAGGCTGATAAAGTAAGACGGGGGGGAGTAAGAAAGTCCCCTTAGTCCCCCCCCACCCGCAAGCCGCCCCTCCCCCTTTCGCAAGTTCCCCTGACACGGTTCTGGGTCCCCACCAGTGCTGCGTCCGTGGAGGCGGTGGTCCCGTCAGGCCGAGGGACCTGTGGCCAATCAGGGACATTTTTATATGTCTCCATTTTGAATATACTATTCCATACTATGCTATTTTAACATTTTAGCCTTCGTAACAATAAATAACGTGAGCCAGACATCCCAAATGAAGGGTACATTCAGCTCATTTTGTTTTTCAGGTTTCCTACTTTCCGTTTACTCAGGCTTTCGAGAAAGCCAAGTCGGAGGGTAAACTTGTGCATTCCATACTCTTGTGGGGAGCCTTAGATGATCAGTCATGCTGAGGTAAGGGCTGAATTTGACATTGGGTTGTTTTTTAAAAGGGGTTTGTCAGGAAGTCTTAAGTTGTTTTTTTCTAAGCAGAAGATAAAAATGCTAGGGTGATCATTGAGAATATCATTAATAGTATTTGAGGTAACCATAATATACTTCTTGTTGTTGTTTTTTTAAAATATATTTTATTGATTTTATAATTTTGACAAAAAATACATAAAATCCCAGAATAAAAACCTATTAAAAAACCTAGATATACAACTCAACATAATACATCCTCTTCCATCTTTCAACATACAAAAGTTTAAATACCTACACTTAACTATAGGTGTTGCCCGGACGGCACCCCCTACACCACATCCACCCTCTTTCTTCCTCCCTATCTTCTCCTACTTCCCCCTTCCTCCATCTCTCTCCTTCCCTTTCTCTCCACTTCACCTCTTCTGCCCCAACCTTCCTACTTCCCTCTCCCCTCTCTTACTCTTCTTTCTCACCCCCCTTCAGATGTAGTCCAGCGGTACCGTCCGAGCAACTCCTCTCTCTCAGTAAGCATTTTTTATTATATATTACAAGTATTACAGCAGAATACAAAACAATCTAACAATCTAACACCCTCCCAAAGTGAGTACAGGGTAAACAAAATTAATATATAAATCCTAATAAAAATTTAAGTATATGCTAAAAACAGTTCCTTGGATTGATATTTCCCTTGGATATAGTCTATCCATTTTTTCCACTCCAACATATATTTTTCATTTGAGTGATCTTTCAAGTAAGCAGATACTTTGGCCATTTCCGCCAAATTTATAACTTTCAAAGTCCATTCTGCAATAGATGGTAATTCTGCCTTCTTAGCCTTGTTGTTTTGATACCCTGATTTTTAACTCAACAGTTCATGAAACCCTAATTTTGCAAGGCCTCTATAAAGGTGCTTCATTAGTTAAGGATCTTGTGCTAGGTTGATTTTACACAAAAATCTCAACAATGGATGAGTACAGGCCAGTTCTTCTCAGCCATGGCAGCTTGATGATTTGTGGACATCAGAATTCTTGGAGTTGAGATCCACACATCTCCAAGCTGCCAAAATTGAGAAATACTGATCTAGGCTTTGAGCAAAAGGAAGCCATGCTCGGAAGAACTTAAAAAGAAAATTGAGAGCAGGCAGGAACGTAAAAGTTGCAAACAGAGGTAGGAAGAGGAAATGCAAAGATAGAAGGGCACACACAGGGATAAAATCAAGATCACGTGAAGTATTAATACCACTTTACAAGGCCTTGGTAAGGCCACACTTGGAATACTGCATCCAGTTTTGGTCACCACAATGTAAAAAAGATGTTGAGACTCTAGAAAGAGTGCAGAGAAGAGCAACAAAGATGATTAGGGGACTGGAGGCTAAAACATATAAGGAACGGTTGCTGGAACAGGGTCTGTCTAGTTTAATGAAGAGAAGGACGAGCGGGGACATGATAGCAGTGTTCCAGTATCTCAGGGGCTGCCCCAAAGAAGAGGGAGTCAAGCTATTCCCCAAAGCGCCTGAAGGCAGAACAAGAAGCAACAGATGGAAACTAATCAAGGAGAGAAGCAACCTAGAACTAAGGAGAAACTTCCTGACAGTGAGAACAATTAACCAGTGGAACAACCTGCCTCCAGAGGCGGTGATTGCTCCAACACTGGAAGTTTTTAAGAAGAGACTAGACAACCATTTGTCTGAAATGGTGTAGGGTTTCCTGCCTGAGCAGGGGGTTGGACTAGATGACCTCCAAGGTCACTTCCAACTTTATTATTATTATTATTACATTCAAGCAATTATAAAACAAATGACAGTACAATACAGTAGGATGTTTTAATTCATTTTGATATATTATCTCTCATTGTTTCTAATGCCTGCTTTCTGCTTCTCCTGGAAGTCACTGGCATAATACTGCATGCCAAGCCCTGCAACAAGACTTTACTCCAAACTGCCCTACTAAGCCAATTCAGAGTGACTTGCATTAAGGCAAGCTGAGCTCCATCTCCCAACTGGGCATATCAAGAACCTTGCCTAGGGGCCCTTCTGAGGGCGCCCACTCACTCCTATATTCTTAGACTCTTCAATGCCCAACTCTGTTTGCAGCAGAACCAACATAACCAACATATTCAAGGAGATGAAAGTGATGAGCAAGATATGAACATTACCACTTTACCTAAAGATTCAGAAATCTGCTCCTAAGTGATGATATGTTTCATCCAAAGATTTCCCTAACCTCTTTTGTTCCTCCTCTTTGAGCAGGTTCAGGGCGAACTCTCCGGGAAACAGTCCTGGAAAGTTCGCCCATCCTTGCATTCCTGAATGAGAATTTCATCAGTACCTGGTCATTGGTGAAGGAACTGGAAGATTTACAGGTAAGCTGCTACTGAAATTCAAGAGGAGGACAAGGTGGAATGGGTAGTTTGAGAAGACAAGGAAGAGATCACATAAGATGAACTTTGTTCTGTTAGTAGTCGTAGTTTATTGATTGGTCTTGCAACCTTGTCAATCCTTGCTCTATTAGATCATGTTTTGTTTATTCCTCTTATTATGGTAGCCAGTTCTTCTTTGGATGGATCTGGGAAGTTTGCAAGCAAGACGTAAAAGCAGAAGTACCATCCTTCTTTGTTTCTCAGCACACTGCCTCTAGTCCTCAAGGATTTCATAACCCTTATGACCAATAAGCTGACCCTCCATTGCAGCAAACCTGGAATGGGATCCCTAAGCCCCAGGATTTTGTCCTCTTGGTTTAGTGAAGTTGTAATTGCTATAATCTATTAAGCTCCTGATGCCTATTGACATGAATATATGTTCAATTAAAGCATCCTTGCTGAATAAAAACAATGAAACATCCATGATAAAGATATAAATTTGTGAATAGTAATTAAATTACTGATTAAAAGTGAAAGATAAAGAACTATAATCAGCAGTCCAGAATCAAACATACATTCCCGTCTCAGTTCATCAAGTGTCCTCCAGAAGGACTCAGCTTTTCATTTCCTAAATGAGATCAGAGAAGAGACAATTATAATACCCATGGGAAGGTTGTTCACAAAAATGATTGCTAATATTGACAAGTGTCTCTGAGCCTCAGCCCCCTCCTCACTTTACAGAAGTGGATTACTACCAATGGTTTCTCTCAAGACAAGTTGGCTGGGTCAGTAAGTGCCAACTCATAAGAGGGTTTTATATGTCAAAACTTGCACCTTGAGTTGCATCCATACTTCTCAGAAGCCAATGGAGGACCCATATAGTGTATTCCTGATGCCATATACCACTGCATTCTGCACTAATTGAAACTTCCAGATGGACTGCACATTATAGTCATCCAGTCAAGTGGTGAAAAGCATGACTTATGTTGGCACAGTTCTCCTCCTTCGGGTATAGCCACAACTAGCACACCAATTAAAGCGAATCACAGCCTCCATTCTCTTCACCAGCAGTAGCCAGAAAGACTTCCATGTTGAGAACCTTCAACATTCTTCTTCCTTGTCAAGAGACACATTGGAGCTGGATTCTTCACTAGCATCTTTTGTAGATATCAATGGGTATTCATTCCCCTAACACCTAACTGAAGAATTTGTCTTATATGATTTATAAATGTCATTTTTAGTATTGGTTATGCCAAGTCTTCTACATGGGCAGGACTCTACAAATGAATTTGTTTTTATCTTTCAAAAACAAATCCTTCTGTCCTTCTGCTCTTGTTCATTCCCTTCTCAACTCCTCACAACAAAGCTTATGAAATGGTGGTCATTCAGATGTTGGTGAATCACAGTTTCTAGACTCCTTCATTCTGGATGAAGCTACTACAAGATAAGAGTTGAACAACATCTGGAAGACAATCCAATAGACCAGCATAAAACAAGAAGCAAACAGTTAGGAAACACTATGTCAACAATAATACTAAATACTGTAATAATCTTTCGTGGTTTTTAGATCTTGATGCAAGCATAGATTTTGATCTCATTTTAAACTAAGATTTGTTTCAGTTTGAACCAAACAAAGAGCATCGTACTAACACAAGAAATGTTAAAACGCAAATGTCTCTTTCACAGGGTAAACGGGATGAGATCACCAGCAAACTTGCAGACCTACATCTTGAAAAGTATAACTTCCCTGTGGAGATTATGATCTGCCTGCCCAATGGCACTGTGGTAAGATTCGCACTCTCTTGGATCTTTTCAATCACCTCTTGTTTATCTTGTAATTTTCTAAACTGTGGAATCTTTTGGAATTACTTCGACTTGCCTGCAATTAGAATTGAACATCTCATGGATAATTCTGTAATCACAGAGCTAAAATCAAACATTTGGAGCAATGCAGTGTTCTCGTAGCACTAAGAGAACAGAAAAATATTCTCTAATGATTGTCTTTTCTGTTCCAAGGGCTCAGAAATCAGCATTTGCCAAACATCTGTAGGATGGTAAAAATTACTTGCTTGAAAATGGCTACATCTTGGACAGAGGCATGACACACACATACTCGGAACCACTTAAGCATTGGGATGGATTAAAGGGAAGAAATTAGCTGAAATACTTCCCAAACTTCAGCTTGAAGCAGGGAGGATTTATCACAAATATTCACAGAAACACTAAAAGTTAAATATGAATGACTATATTTGCTGTTATGACTCTAGGTGTCAATAGGAACAAAAAGAGATGCATGGGAGATTTCAGTGTATGCGTGTATATACAAAGAGCATAACAGTGATGGCGAACCTTTTAGAGACCAAGTGCCCAAACTGCAACCCAAAACCAACTTATGCATCGTTGAGTGCTGGGTGGGTGTGGCCCATTGGGTGGGCGTGGCTGAGGTGGTAACGGCAGACTGGGTGGGACTAAAAAATTCCATCAATCAATTCCAACTTTGGAAGATCTTTTTTTTCCCACGAGAAGTTGAAATTGATTGATTGAGCCTTTTTTATATATATATATACATGGCGGTGGAGGCCTAAAGCAAAAAGGTTTTATAAAACCCAGCTGAAGACCTAGGACTGGGGGATGGCGTGGGTGCCCACAGAGAGGGCTCTGAGTGCTGCCTCTGGCACCTGTGCCATAGGTTTGCCACCACTGATCTATAACTATCCACCAGGATGTCAATCGGCGAATCCTCCTTTTTTGATCAAAGAGATCCAGGCAAGGTTGCCCTGGGCCTCCCTCCATCCTCAGTGGCTGCTGGGGAAAACAAAAAACATTCTATGGAGTTTGGAACCTTGCTTTTTTGTTTTGTTTTGCAGGTTCATCACATCAATGCCAACTATTTCCTGGATATTACTTCTATGAAGCCTGAAGAAGTTGAGAGCAGTATCTTTGGCTTCTCCTCCAGTTTTGAAGACCCTGCAACAGCAACTTACCTCCAGTTCTTGAAGGAAGGACTTCAGAAAGCCAAATCACACCTGTAGCCCCAAGACCAAGAAGGAAACAAGTGTCCTCCTCTTGAGCAAACGTTAACAGTGAAAGTTCCTGCTTCTTGTGTCTTTGGAGCTTAGGCCTAACACAGTATTGAAAAACAAATGTTGTATGTAAATGAAAATTCCCCTTAAGCAGTTAAGTGTTCCTTGGAAACACGAAGGTCTGATATCTGAAATTACCTGAATAATGTGAAGGAAGCTGCCCAGATATCTTTCTTGGTGGTAAATTGTGGGACTATTCTAAAACTAATCAGGCTACAGGAAGTGGTACTTAGAAGACAGTGCAGTGCAAAGCATGGAGATTGAGTATGAGGCTGCAGTGAAATGCCAGCCACTTGGATTTCTGACTCTTTTGGTGCAGTTCTCAGTCAAAACCTGGTGAGTTGATTCCTTAGTGAGATACCATCGTTTCTGCATCAGACCAATCCCCTTCAGGATCCTGACTTTATAGTACTTAAACACGGTTTTACATGTTAGAACTCTTAAGTTGCAAATGGTGTCAGAGTATCTCAAGGAGTCATACATATCTTGAAGTTGAGAAACACCAAGCAGGATCTCTATATGTGTGCCTCTTGTTGATGCTTGCAGGATCCCTTTGTTTGATGCCGTTATGGGGATCATTCCCTTAATCCAGAGTTTCCCAGTTTGTTACCCTCCAAGCTGTTGCAAATATAGTTCCTAGAACACCAAGACAATATCCTCTTGGCTGGGAATTCTGTGAGTTGTAGTCTCATCCACCAAAGTGATCGCCCTCAGGCCACCAAAGCCTCCACTACTCCCTTTGACTATTCCTCTAGAGCGGGTAGGCAACCTTGGCTCTTTTATGACTCATGGACTTCAACTCCCAGAATTCCTGAGTCAGCTATGCTGACTCAGGAATTCTGGGAGTTGAAGTCCATGAGTCATAAAAGCCGAGGTGGCCTACCCCCTGCTCTAGAGCCAGATTTAGTCCCAAATCTTCCATTTATTAATCTGTTAACCTTTACCGCCACCGAGAATATCTTACACTGCTTAAAGCACACACAGTATATGAAGCGCAGTCCCGGGAATCGTGCTGTCCTACATCAAGCGTTTGGAAGTGCTTACTAATGTTTTTTGTCACAAAGAGAGTCCCAGTCACAGGAATTTAACGCTGCTATAGTTGATACCCTCTCAGTTGTGAGATGGTCTTCAAAACGGGGTCTCATAGCCTGTGGGTTTTTTCCCCCTCCCTCCTCTATTTCGTGTTCTGCACATTAATTTCTCATGTTTCTAATTTCTTGACTGGGGGAAAAGACATGTGAATTCAGTTGAGAACAGGAGCCTTCAGAGATAAGCAATATATCCTGTAACGCCCCCAAAATATGTTCTTTCTCTCCTGATCCCATGACTGATGATGATGTTACCTATTCAGTGGTGTCCAACTCTTGAGTCTATGGACCAGGTCTTTCCACATCATCAGATCTTACACTCTATGTTCTGGCTGGTGTCAGCTTTGATGGTGTCCAGCCACCATATTCTTTGGCGGCCTGGTTTCCTCTTACAGCTAACTTTTGCAAGCACAATTGCTTTCTTCAGCAAATTCCCTTTTGCCTTGTTCATAGAATTTTATACTAGACCCCAAACGGCGTCTCTTCTTTTGATTTTTTTTTTTACACAATGTTTTTTTCTAGGATTTATTTGAGCAGTAGGTTGGGGTTTTGTTACCAGAAAAAAAAAATCTATAGAAGACACATAGCTTGTAGAAAATATTTTGGGAATGAAGTAATATTTATAGCCTCATTGGGTTTGTTTTTAAATAATGCAAAAGTGAGCCAGTATTTTTTATAAACAAATGTGTTCTGACTTAGGCACTCTGGGTGGTCAAGCCACCATCTGGATTGAAATCAGCACACTATTAAAAGTCAGGTTTCTTTTTTTCCCTTTGATTCAAGTTACAAAAGGGCCTACCAGTATTAAGCCTACCACATCACATATGCTCTGAAGTCACTTACAGTCTTTAATATAGAAGCAGCATATCAGCAAGAAGGTGGTGTCTAAGGCAGGGGTTCTCAACCTTGGCAACTTTAAGACTTGTGGACTTCAACTCCCAGAATTCCTCAGCCAGCAAAGCTGGCTGAGGAATTCTGGGAGTTGAAGTCCACAAGTCTTAAAGTTGCCAAGGTTGAGAACCCCTGGTCTAAGGATAGCCTCAGTTTGCAAGCAACAACAGCAGCAACCTTTGCAGGCTTTTATTTTTGTTTTAGAAACCTACTCAAACGATTTAAATGTTGCATAATCTAGGTCTCTGTATTCATATGGCAGTCTGTTCTTGTTCATCTCTTGATAGTTCTTAATCTACGCTCTCCTGAATTTTTTAGTCCGCTTGGAACATTTCCATATACTGTATCCCTAATTCCCTTCTTGGGACATTGTGTGATCATCATAATTCTTTCTATCTAGTTCTGTGTTGCCATCCATTGTCTCTGGGTTCCTGCTGTCTCTTGGTGACATTGGTAGAAACATGGTCTGTGTGTTCACACTTATCTGCAGTGGAAAGCTGTAATGTTTGGCAAAACACACTCTTGTGAGATGGAATCCAACAAGTGCATGGCACCTTGGATGGAACTATCACAGGGGTGTCAAACTCGCAACATCACGTGACGTGTCGCGACGTATCACAACTTTTCCTCCATTGCCGGCAATGGGGTGGGCGTGGTTTCGGCGTGACACATCCGGCTGGCAGTTTGACACCTCTGAACTACCATAATGGTTGCATTCCTGTGTCACCCCAATTTGCTCCATAAGCAAGCTCAACTGATGGTTTGCAAACCATGATTTATACATGTAGCCTATACTGGCTTGTTCAGCAAACCATAGAACAACAATGGGTGAACTCAGTCTATGTGGCCAAGCATTTTTTGTGAACCCATGTGTTAAAGTGGAGCTCAGATTTCTAATAATTGGCATTTAAGCCACTGGTACTAACAGCTGTTACTAACAGTAGCTATTGTTGCTTTCATGTGTTTATTAATCTTTTAGAAATGTGTGCTATTATGTTCCGTGACAGACAAATCCCACAGGTGCATCAGTATTATACTTAATTTGTATTAATTTGCATATGTTAGTATAATGTGGAGCTTTATTAAGCCAGTTTTTCTTTGGAAAGATAACGGTATTACTACTGCAAATCAGAGGGAGCCTTAGTTTAGAACACAGGGCTACTGTCGTGTTTTAATGTAAAAGAAACAGAAGGGAGCACCGTCCACATTAACTCTAAATCCAAAGAGGGTAGCTTTCTTTTCCTGGACCAGGTTCACACCTGGTCTTTGAATGGAATCTTGGGAGCTGCAGTCCTCAAAGGAATGGGAAACTAGGATGAAAACCACATTTAAATGTAATTACCATTAAATATAGGTGCTTGAGGAAAGCCATATTAATTACATTTAATTTAAAAGAGCTTAGGGAATCATGTGTTAAGAATTTTCCCCTTTTGTCGCATAAAAATTGCCGTTTAGTAATGTTTGAAAATCTTCCTGGGGGAGGGGGGCACAGGCAAGGTTTTAAGGCAGAGGTGGTGTCAGTTTGTGAATCTCTTCTGTAAACAAGCATTCCTGAAACGTAAGATGTTTTAGAAGGCTGCAGAAAGAATACCAAATGTTTGTGCTGATTGCCAAGCACTCAAATTGTCTTTCCAAGACTTTATGCTTTATCCAGAGTTAAGGCAACGGAACTGAACAGACATTTAGTAAAGGACTCCTATGGCTTTACTCCAGGAAGTTCTGCTTCTTTTGTGCAGTGATAGTCCCACCCAAATATTTGAAAAACAATCCAGAAAAACAACTTCCCAGAGTCTTTCTCCTGCTTGAATGTATGAAACTGGCTTATATTAAGAGACAGTGGGTTTTCTTTGTCCAGTCCCATGAATAAAAGTCAGGGGTTTCAATTCAATTTCCTGCATCTCCAGATAAGACTGGAATAGCTGCTGCCTGGAAGACTGGGTGCCATTGACTGTTGTCAGTTGTTACATTTATCCAAAGTTAACCAAATCTTGGATGCTTCCTGGTTTGTGGAACGCATGCACAAGCCACAAACAAGCCAATCACGCTTCATCTTAATGGGTGGTGGGAATTCTCCTAGTAGCGGACTAAAGTGGGCCAATGATTTGATGCTGTAAAAGGCAGTTTTCTGCATTTCTGTGTAGGCAGACCAGCATTAATGCTCCAAAGTCTGAGTTATTCTCTTGCTTTTCTGCACTAGATTCACAATACATAGACATTTCTGACTAAATCTGGGATTTGGGAACTTCAGAGAAAATGGACGTTCACTTCTGTTGGATGTTGATGAGGATTGTGTAAGCTTTAGAGCAGCGGTTCTCAACCTTTTCCGGGGCTCGACCCCAGCCCGCATCGCGCATGCGCGGTGCGATGGGGCACATCGCGCATGCGTGGAGCGACGGCCCGCATCACAAAGGGGGAAAAAATGGCCGACCAAAATAAAAAAAAATGGCAGGCCCACATCGCGCATGCGCGGCGCGACGGCCCGCATCACAAAGGGGAAAAAATGGCCGACCCAAAAAAATGGCGGACTGCGGTGTTTGGCGACCCCCGTGAAATGGTCGTTCGACCCCAAATGGAGTCGCGACCCACAGGTTGAGAACCGCTGCTTTAGAGCAAGGGTGTCCAACTTTGGCAACTTTTAAGATTTGTGGACTTCAACTCTCAGAAATCCCCAGGCAGCCAAGCTGGGTGGGGAATTCTGGGAGTTGAATTCCTCAAGTCTTAAAGTTGCCAAGGTTGGACACCCCCATTTCAGGTGTCTTTCACCCTGCTGCAAAAAGAATGCAGAGACTTGATCTCGTGCTTAATGCCCTTTTGTCACATCATGTACACCTTTGCCCTCACAAAGGCCGTGTAAGGTTTCATATTCTTGGAAGCTTCTGTGCATTTCCTGTCTCACCCTCTTTTTACCCGACAGGTTTGATCCTGATTTGTTGTAGCTTGAGCAGGCAAAAGGAAAACCAGTGAACGAAAACAATTAATGATGTTCTTGGAAAAGAACCTTTCTCTGTGGAAAGTTATTTAAGGCCACCAACTTGTATCTGAACCAAGAATAAGTTCCACTGAGCTCAGTGGGATTTATTTTGGAATCACTGTGGAAAGAAAACACCAGTGGGCACTTTTGGGGAATAACCATTTCATTTATTCTATTGTTGGCCCCTGGATTTCTTAACCAAAAAAGAAAGAAAAAAAGCTAAGCCTTTTCTATTTGTCACTATAAATAGAATTTTATAGGTATTTTGATAACTAGAGAGAGAAGAAAATGAATGAGTTGGTTTCTCTCCTTGCTCATCTGTTCTTTGTGAAGGGCTGATCTTAAATCAAGGATGGGTCAGGCTTGATTTCTGACAGTTGATTGCAGGAGAAAAAAAATCTTTATCATTCTTCTCTTCGTTTTTTTAGCTATTCTTTTAAAGATTTTTATTTTATTTTTGCTAAGTGTTTCCTTTTTTTTTAAGGTGGTTTCTTGTGAAATAGAAACTTATTTGCATTCCCTCTGTTAATAGCCTTTCCCAACTAAACGTCTTTCGTGGGTTTTGGTGATCATGAGTTACACAGGTAATCCTCAAGTTACAACCACAACAGAGACCAGAATTTCTGTTGCTAAGCAAGGCAGTTATTAAGTGAGTTGTGCCCAATTTTATGACCTCTTTGACATGGTTGTTAAGTGTATCACTGCAGTTGTTAAATGAAACATGCAGTCATGCAGTGACTTTGCTTGTCGGAAGCTGGCTGGGAAGGTTGCAAATGGGGATCCCAAAACTCCAGGATGCTACAACTGTCATAAATACACACCAGTTCCTAGCACCCACATTTTGATCACGTAACTCTGGGAAAGCTGCCGTGGTTGTACAGGTTATAACTCACTTTTTTTCAATGCCATTATAACTTTGAACATTCACCAAACAAGTAGTTGTAATTTGAGGACTACCTGTAGTCCATATCTTCAAGAATGGATAGTTTGAGGCTGTATAAGACTGAGAATATTTTTAATCTAATCAGTGTTGCTATTCATAAAATTATATTAGAATAACTTGTGCTGGGCAGATTTTTAATGATGGTTATCAGAGGTCTGTAAAACAAATTGAGGCCAATCTTTCAGAGACTGTCAATATTCAAACAGACTATTTTTAGTTAGAAAGTTTTGGCTTCAAAGCATTTGAACTATTTGTTATCTCGAATACTGACGAAATATTAAGGGAAAAATCAGGAAATGTCCATTACATGATGGTCAGTGTATTTTTGAACAGCTGTGTATTTTTTTTTAAATTTAACTTGCTCATAAGTCATATAGGAACCATGACCTTTGGATTTTTTTCAAATCCCAAGAATGTTCCGTTCAATTTGAAACTGAACTGATATATTTAACTACATCATAATTTTAGACCTCCGTTATTAAATTTGCAAGTTCACTGATTCATTTATAACAGTATCATCCAGTCGAAGCAGTATTATAGTAAAGCATCATGGATTTATTCTTGTATAAAATATTGGCAACATGGCTGTTTGTTAGCAGCAACGATCACTCTTTTGCAATAATAAAAATTGGGAAAACCAAACAAATGTGTTTTTGTATTTAATGCCAGGGCAATACCATGTATATTTGAAAAGTAAAAAAGAAATAGCCAATCTGTAAGTGGAGTACTGAAATAGGCGGTATTTCTTCTACCTGCTGGTGAGAAGATAACTAATGTAAAAAACATCTTTCTGATATAAATAGAGGCTGCTGACATTCCTTTTGTAGTAATTAATTGCAGAGTTGGCCTTTTAAACCAATACATCAAAACGGGTTTTCAAACTTTTTCAGGCCACAGAACCTGTTTATTAAAAAAAATTTCCCTGAACCTTTTAGCAAAGTTCTAGCAAAACTGTTTACTTCTCCCCTTAGTCTTTCACAGAACCCCATCAAGTTCTAGGAAATATGATTTGAAAAACCTGATTAAAACATGAAATGATTAGCTGGGATCCTAAGAGATTTTGTAGCCTCAACTTGGCCTGGGTCTCTGCATGTGTGAACTAAGTTTATGAACAAAAATGAAATTTAGGTGCCCGCTCTCAAAGTGAACGCATACATGACGCACACCTAAACATCCTATATACAACATATGTATAGACCCACACCACTACATATACATAACAAATATTAAACACTGTCCATCTTGAATATATAACGGCAGGAGGAAGCTTGAGAGTTCACAAGTTTAATGCTGTATGGAATGAAACTGGCTGAAAATGGAATGAAACTATGGCCGAAAATGGATCAAAGACATCAACATTTTGCAGTATACACATTATTTATCCAAGGTCTCATAATGTCAATTCAGTTTTGAAATTCAAAGTGATTTGCAGCACTGAAAGTAACTAAGCAATAAAGGAGATTTTTTTGAGAAATAGCCTAAGGTAGTACTGTTAAGTTCTGGGTGGGGCAAGTTGAAGAGTAGTTGTTAACTTCCACAGGCAACTCCTGAAAGCAGCTTTTCAGGAATATTCGTTGGATTTGAGCCATCCCACTTGTAGGCATCCATTATAATAAAAAATCCAAAATATGCATCCCAAAGAAACACCAATTCTGGCCTTTCATATTTGTGTACAGATGTTGGATGTCAGTATACAAGTTACAGGATTAACATTTTTTACATTCTGGGGAAGCCTATGTACCACCATTCATGGGGATGATTGGGGGGGGTACCTCTGATTTAGAATAATGCAGGAACAGCTACGCTGCAGTTCCAAGCTTCCCTAAGTATTATTTGAAATCAGTACTCTGGAGAAGCATTCATGCTTTCCTCTTTTTTTAAGTGCCTGGATTGAATTCAAACATGCCAAGTCATATTTTAGGTTGGTTTATGAACCATATAGTTTGTGACTCTAAACTGGATTGGGCCAACCCACTGAAACACGTAATTCCGTGCAATATGTTGAACCAAGCAACGAGCATTCATGTAATGCACTACACCCTCCCCCCCCAAATCCCAGACAAGTAGAAATATCCAAGCTTGTATAATGCCAGAAAAACTTGATAAGCAAAGTACATACCTGAGTTTACATGTGATAACAACAGCAAGAATTATATTTGCACAATACTGGAGGAACAAAGAAACACCAACAGAAGAAGAAATAATTAAAAAAAAATACTAGACTCTGCGGAAATGGACAGACTTTAAGTGTTGAAAGAAAAAGAAACAGAATATTTTCAAACTTGGGACCTAATAATAATAATAATAAAGTTGGAAGGGACCTTGGAGATCATCTAGTCCAACCCCCTGCTCAGGCAGGAAACTGTACCATTTCAGACAAATGGCTGTCCAGTCTCTTCTTAAAGACTTCCAGTGTTGGAACATTCACCGCTTCTGGAGGCAGGTTGTTCCACTGGTTAATTGTTCCATCTATTTTATCTATGGCTAGAGAAAAGATTTAGGGATTAGGAATGTAATTTTATTTGTTGTTAGTTGCGAAGTCGTGTCCGACCCATCGCGACCCCATGGACAACGTTCCTCCAGGCCTTCCTGTCCTCTACCATCTTCTGGAGTCCATTTAAGCTCACGCCTATTGCTTCAGTGACTCCATCCAGCCACCTCCTTCTCTGTCGTCCCCTTCTTCTCTTGCCCTCCATCTTTCCCAGCATTGGGTTCTTCTCCGGTGAGTCCATCCTTCTCATTAGGTGGCCAAAGGACTTGAGTTTCAACTTCAGGATCTGGCCTTCTAAAGAGCAGTAAGGGTTGATCTCCTCTAGGACTGACCGGTTGGATCGCCTTGCAGTCCAGGGGACTTGCAGGGGTCTTCTCCAGCACCATAGTTCAAAGGCCTCCATTCTTTGGCGCTCAGCCTTTCTTATGGCCCAACTTTCACAGATATATTACACAGGACTGCAATTTCTGGTGGCTTTTCTGCTCCAGTGCTAAAGAGAACAAACCCCTTTGAATTCAATCTCTGAATGTCTTCTGGAGTCCATTTAAGCTCACGCCTCCTGCTTCAGTGACTCCATCCAGCCACCTCATTCTCTGTCGTCCCCTTCTTCTCTTGCCCTCCATCTTTCCCAGCATTGGGTTCTTCTCCGGTGAGTCCATCCTTCTCATTAGGTGGCCAAAGGACTTGAGTTTCAACTTCAGGATCTGGCCTTCTAAAGAGCAGTCAGGGTTGATCTCCTCTAGGACTGACCGGTTTGATCGCCTTGCAGTCCAGGGGACTCGCAGGAGTCTTCTCCAGCACCAGAGTTCAAAGGCCTCCATTCTTTGGTGCTCAGCCTTTCTTATGGTCCAACTTTCACAGCCACACATTGCAACTGGGAAAACCATGGCCTTGACTATACGCACTTTTGTTGGCAGGGTGATGTCTCTGCTTTTCAGTATGTATTCATGAATAAGACACACCGCCAACACGTTTTGTTGAATGATTACTATTGAACTTTATTCAATTGAACTCTAATCTTGGGAGAAGGGCGGCATATAAGTCAAATAAATAAATAAAATAAAATAATCAATAAAACTTTATTTAAAAAAAGAAAAAAAATATCCAAGCTTGGCCCATTGAGCTACCTGATCCCGTTGGGTGCGTTCAGCAAGCCCTGATAATCGCTGCTTATTCCAAAAACCGTGTTTAGTTTTTTTTAAAAAAAAAATGCTTTCAGGGCTTATTCCAACCAGGGTTGCCTGGAGCATCCACGCGCCCCCGGGGGGGGGGAGATGCCTTCTGACGTCACCCAGGGGGCGGGGCGGGAGTGGGGGCATCACGCGGCGACCTTCCTCGCGCATGCGCTAGGAGAGGAGCGGGGCGACGTTGGGGGGCCGCCGTTGTCGAGCGGAAGGGCAACCCGGGAACGTCGGGACGCGGCCTTCGCGCTGAGCTGGGGAGGGCGCGGGTCGTCGGCGTCGCTTTCCGCGTCCGGGTCGTCTTCGCTGAGCGGCGGGGGACTCGGCTCGGCCTGACGGGACCACCGCCTCCACGGACGCGGCGCGGGTGGGGACCCAGAACCGTGTCAGGGGAACTTGAGGAAGGGGGAGGGGTGGCTTGCGGGCGGGGGGAGACTAAGGGGACTTTCTTACTCCCCTCCCCGTCTTTATCAGCCTCGTAGGCCCAACCTTCCTCCTGGTACAAAATGAGAGGGCTCCTGAGCTGGTGCAGAGTGCTCTCTCTCACAGACTGGTGGGGGTGGGGCCGCCCCTCCCCTCCAAATCCAGCCAGTGAGGATGATAGTGTCTGGTCCAGGGGTCTTCAAACTTGGCCCTTTTATGACTTGTGGACTTCAACTCCCAGAATTCCTCAGCCAGCTTTGCTGGCTGAGGAATTCTGGGAGTTGAAGTCCACAAGTCATAAAAGGGCCAAGTTTGAAGACCCCTGGTGTGGCCCTGTAGTCTGGGAAGGCTTATTCCTCTCTGCAGGTTTGCCACAAAGTTCTTCTTTATCGTCATTATTTTTAAAATATTGCCTCTCATCTCTTCCCTCCAATTCCCCACCCACCCTGCCAAAACCCTAAATTAGATGCCTCTGAGGGGCAGAGCTTCTTAAATTGGAGAATCAGGATTTAGCATCCTTTTTTTTTTTTAATTTTAATCTAGGTAGTCCTGGAAGAAACTTTTTACTTGAGCTTTTTATTTGTTAAAAATAATTTTCTCTCCGTTTGCAATCCTATTTCATATTTTTTTAAAAAAAAATACTCCCTAATTAAGGACATATAGAATGTATCCTGCTTCTTGACATTTAAAATCCTTATGTGCATATTTTCTAACTTTTATTCAAGCTTTCAAAGCTCATTTTTTTATTTATTTTATTTTAAATCGCATTTATATGCCACCCCTCTCCAAAGACCCGGGGCGGCTCACAACAAAAAATACTACAATAATTTTAAAAATTAAAATCATTACATGATTAGGTAGATTACGCTTTAAAGGTATTTAGAATTGAGGCTGTGGTGCAATGATAAGTAATGAGTTTTTCCTCAAAAGCATTTTTCATTTTGCTATGTAGTGAAGTAGTAGTACTGTACAGCAGACCAGAAAAAGGGTTGTTCGGTGGGGTATGTCTGGAGTGATATTTGTAGAAAGTAGAAATTGATATTAAGTTATTAGCTTTGTAAGGACAAAAGCTTTTCTGCAGTTGTTCATTTCTCTTTTTGACAGTTTCCCATAAAGCGCAAGCTGCTGACTCCACAATAATTTACTTGGAAGAGCTTCAATAGAATTCAGCGTTGTCTTTTTCCCGAGTAAGTGTACTATGATGAGACAGTGTTTCTTTTCCCCTTAAATGAAAATACTGGTGATTGAACCAACTTTTTGCTTTTGTTTTCAGAACATTTAAACTTGAGAGAATTGGCTTTTTTTCTGATTTTTCCCCCCCTCACCTGCACACCCTTCCCTAACCACTCTGCACTTGCGTTAGCCAGTGTACCCTTCTCAAACCTCCCCATGACACTCCCACCACTCATGCACCCTCCCCATGCTTCCCATGTACCTTTTCTGAATCTCACCATGCCTCCCTCGCTGGCCTGGGATTCTCTCCCTTATATGAAATAAAAGTAGAGGGGTTTTTTATGTACAATTAAGTTATATAATCGGAATGGTTATGGTCTATATGAGGAGAACAGTAATAGTAATGATGAGGCGTACAGCATAATGCCACCTCCACCAGACCGAAGCATTTAGGCCTCGTTACAGTGGTGGAACTAATTACTTCATTAAATGTCTTCCTTTTTTTTTCTTAGCTAGGCATTTGTTAATAATGCATTTTGCCCATTTCTGCTCCAGAGAATGTGTCTTTGAATTAAGTGTCATAAATTTTGTGTGTGGATTTTGAAAAAGATTATTTTTTTTCTTTGATTTTTAGGGAAGCTGATAGGATATTGTTGCATCAATATTGATTTCTGTAAAAATTGGTATTGTCCATTCCATGCATCTCTGGAAAGATACTTTGGCCTTATATTAGCAGTGCAAGCTGGGCAAAACAAACACCTTATTTTTTTCCCAACTAAATCAGCTACTGAGTTGTCTTAAGCATTAGCTTTTAATTTCTGGTGTGTATTGTTGCTGCTGATCTCCCTTTGATTTTCCTCTTACTCCAAGCTGGGCAAAATAAATGCCAAAGAGCTCCACCTTCAGCATATGTGCATTGTGCATGACATATGAACTGAGGATAGATAAGCACTAACTCTATATATGTCTCTGTCTAAATGACTTGTCAAAAAACTTTTGCTATCAATAAGTTATCCTGGGGTGGCTGATGGTGACACCAGGAATGGCACATGTCAAACTCTGGACCCTAGTTTTGTGTAGATTGGAGAATTGACTCTCCAGTAGGACATATCAATAATTACATTTTCATTTCTTTTTTTTTGTAAAGTTTGCCATGATTAACAGAAACTGTTAATTGCCTCTGAACAGAATAGGAAATCTTATTTAGTTGACTAACTTAATGTTTTAGTTAAACATGTTTATTTCTTTTAGTTAAACCTTGTGTTTATTTCTTTTTGTCTTATTTTATTTATTTATTTATTTATTTATTTATTTATTTATTTATTTATTTATTTATTTATTTATTTATTAAATTTCTATGCCGCCCTATTCCGGGAACTCAGGGCGGCTCACAGCATAAATAGAAATCTAATATTAAGAAACTACATAATACATATATAAAAAAATACATATATAAAAAAGAGAACCCCTAAATTAAGAAACCATTCATACAACAAACGTACACACAAACATACACTTTGCTTTTTCTCCTTGTGAACTTCTGTAAAAAATTGCTAACACTTGATATCTGTTTCTTTTTTTTTCTTTTTTTTTTCATTCTTATGAGCCAAATCAGGGACTGACTGTGTTTTCAAAGCCAAACTAAGTAGTCAACATCTAGTGAAACATGGTCAGTCTAAAAGTCCATGTCACAAATGTGGGGGTTATTTGTCTTATCTGGTTGGTTTTAGGAACCAGATAATTGCATCACAAAATCAGGTGGCTACAGAGGGAACCGAAAGTATAACTTGTTTTTATAGAACAGAATTAATACTTATGCATTTTATTTCCCACAAACAGCATTTGTTTATTTTCATATTCTTTAAATAAAGTGGTTTATGTTGTTATTCAGCAGAATAATCATTATAGGAATAATCACCAATCTGTTCTGTGATACCTTTGGGTGAATGGGATCTCACACCACAGATCTTCCATTATGAGGAAAAGCTGAGCTCTCCTTCAGATTATCCGGTGAGTTCCATATTTAGGGAGGGCAGAAAAAAACAAAAAAAAATGAAGTAACTTTATTGCAGTCATTAATTAGCATAAAAGATTAAATATTAATTGTAACTACAAGGTAATATTCTCTTTCACTTCAGTTGGTATGTAATAATGACCGTATATTTTCTCCACTGAAAGATGACAGGTAAAAGTGGCAAAAGGCATGAAGAAATTGCCAATCTTAAGTATTTTACTCTAATTTTTGTCTTTTATTTCAGTAATAAAATAGTTGCCCTCTTTCCAAGCTGAAGAGTGGCGTAGCCCTTGTCAACGGAGGGACTTGTCTCACTAACCTGAATGTTATCCTAATAGTAATTGAGCAGTGAAGGAAATTATCAAGGGAATTTGTGTAATTGAAAGGCTGTGTAAGAGTCTATGAGGAATATCTTTTTAAGAGTACAAGAAACTGCCATTTCTGTTTGGCAGACTGTCGGATGTTTCAACAGCATCATTAAAGGCCTCTCAGGCCTTGCTTATCTTCTTTGAATTACCTGAAACAACTGTGAAATTTGCATTCATCCAAGTAATTAATCTGTATTTGTAACGAGCCAATAATTTTCTTTAGGGATGAAATACTGTTCGGTTTATATATAATTCTTGGGACTTCAATTTTTTCCTGCGACTTATCTATACTTCTTGTATGGACAGAGATGGAAGCTGAATCAGTAAGTACCTGATCGTTTACTTTGAGAATACACAGTTATGGATTGCTTATTTATTTTATTTAAATACTGTTAAAAATGTATAAGGCCATCCACCTTTAGACAACTGTGGGTGGTAAAAAGTGAAAATAAATACGACAACATTTCAGTGAAAAGGACACACAAACACCGTAAGACAAGGAACCCTTAAAAGACAAATTAGCCTATTCTTCCAGGTATATTGCTTTAGAGCAGCGGTTCTC
Source organism: Bothrops alternatus (assembly GCA_034064705.1). NCBI lineage: Eukaryota > Metazoa > Chordata > Lepidosauria > Squamata > Viperidae > Bothrops > Bothrops alternatus. The sequence continues at coordinate 755,515 of JARGCV010000132.1, forward strand.
AACCTGTGGGTCGCGACCCCATTTGGGGTCAAACGATCATTTCACGGGGGTTGCCAAGCACCGCAGTCCGCCTTTTTTTTTTGGTCGGCCATTTTTTTCCTATCGCGATGTGGGCCGCCACGCATGCGCGGTGCGCCCCGTCACGCCGCGCATGCGCGGTGCAGGCCCACCATTTTTTTTTTGCGCGGTGCGGGCCGGGGTCGAGCCCCGGAAAAGGTTGAGAACCACTGCTTTAGAGAATGCCGTCCTCTAGTGAGTGAAATTTAATCTCCAAATTGTTATTTTGAAAATTAAAGATACATGGAACCATGTTTTGGTGTTCAGTGCATGATTAGCATGATGAAGCTGAGGCCTGACACTTCAAGCCTGTCATAGATGATTTTCAGGAACTAGGCAAAAATATATATGTACAAGCAGTGGTGGGATTCAGATAAATGAACAACTGGTTCTCTGTGTGGATGCCACTTCCAGAAGTCCGTTCTGGGCCTGGGCAACAAAAAATTAGCTACCAGTTCTGCTGAATTGGTGCGAATTGGCTGAATCCCACCACTGCGTACAAGTAAAAGAGGGCAAAAGTTGTCCAATCTTGCACTTACTCTGAATAATTGATACTGCCTCCCCCATTGTCAAGGAAGTCCCCTGTTTTATAACTTGATTTATTTGTTTGATTGATTATATGCCATCAGATCAGTGTAAACTCATAGTGACTACCTCAGTATATTTTCTCCAGGACAATCTGCCCCTATACTGACCCTTTAGGTCTTCCGGTGGCGAGTCCATCACTGTGGCATTTTTTCCCCCAATCTTTTTTATTAATTTTTTTCATCAATATGTGTTAATTTTTCCAATCAACAAGTTGTCTGAAATTTGCTAAACTAATACATGTTCAATTCCTAATCCTTCCTTCTTTTCTCTAACCAAGAATAAAATAAATTCCAAATTTGATAATAGTCTGTATCTTCTTTGTCTTTCAGCCTCATAGTTAATCTGTCCATCTCTGCACATTCCAAAATCTTCCTGATTATTTCTTCCTCTGATGGCAATCCTTCATTCTTCTAATATTGTGCAAAAATTATTCTTGCTGCTGTGGTAATATGTAGGGTTAAATATAATTTCTGCTTATTAGTCTTTTCAGGCGTGATGCCTAATAGAAAAAGTTCAGGTTTAAAATCCACTTGTTCATCCAATATTTTTTCTAACCACATTTGTATATTTTTCCAATAAGCCTTTGCCTTCCCGCATGTCCACCAAATATGATAATACGTGCCTATATTATGTTTACATTTCCATCTATCTGACATATTTTTAAACATTTTTGCTAATCTTGCTGGTGGAAGGTGCCATCTATAAAACATTTTATACAGATTTTCTTTGTATGAAGTTGATATTGTTAATTTATAGTTTCTCTCCCATAACATTTGCCATTTTTCTAATTCTATGTTATAACCAAAAATTTTTGCCCATCTTATCATTGTTTCTTTCACTTGTTCACTTTCCATATCTAAAATTAACAAAAAATTATACATTTTCTTAATCAATTTCTCATCTGAGGTTAACAAAATCTTATCAAACACAGTTTGATCCTTATAAAATCCATACATTTTTACATCTTTTTCGTATCTATTTAGTATCCGTAAATGTGCCCACCAGGATAGATTAATTCCTAAATTTTCCAATTCTTGTTTAGATTTTAATTTCCCATGAATATCTAAGATATCTTTATATGTCCATACTTTCTCAAAATCCACTAGATTTCGATGTATAAATGCCTCCATCGTTGACAACCACCCTGGAATTTTAAGATATATTTTAGCTTTAATTTTTTCCCATACTGTTAATAAGGCATAAAATGATTTTGAAAATACTTATGGACTCTGTTTTTCCCATACCATAAAAAAGCGTGCCACCCCAATTGTAAGTCATGTCCTTCTAAATACAATAACATTTTAATTCTGAGTGTTATCCACTCTTTCACCCATGTTAACACCGATGCTTGATAGTACAATGTCCATTCCGGCAGCCCAAAACCTCCATTTTCCTTAGCATCTTGTAATGTTTTCATCTTAATTCTATCTTTTTTCCTCTGCCAAATAAAATTCAAAACCAATGAATTTAAATTTTGAAAAAAAATTCTCTCAAGTTTTATCGGAATCGTTTGAAATAAAAATAAAATCTTTGACAACACATTCATTTTTACTGTAGCAATTCTTCCTAATATTGATAATTGGAGATTTTTCCATCTTTCTAAATCTAGTTTTATTTGCTTCAATAATTTTATGTAATTATCTTCTTTTATTGACGAACATCTAGCTGAACTTTTTTCACTATTTGTACCTCTGTTTTCTCTAATATTTGTCCTTTTTGTTCTTTACTATTACTTTGGTTTTATCTTTATTTATTTTTAATCCTGCCTCTTCTCCATATTCTTCTATCTTTCCCCATAGTTTAGGAATCATCTCTAAAGGTTCTTCCAAAATAAATACTAAATCATCGGCAAATGCTTGTAGTTTATATGTTTCATCTTTTACTTTCAATCCTTTAATTTCTGTGTCTTGCCTTATCCTTTTATTTAATACTTCCAAAGTAAAGATAAATAATAAAGGAGATAGTGGACACCCTTGTCTCGTGCCTTTTCTTATCTCAAAGCTCTCAGTATAATCTCCATTTACTATCACTTTTGGTGTCTGATTACTATATATTGTTTTTATCATATTTGTAAAGTTCTTTCCAAAATCCATTATTTGTAATTGTTGGACCATAAATTGCCAAGAAACATTATCAAACGCTTTTTGGACGTCCAAAAACACTAATGCTAATTGTTTCCCTGGGTGTAATTCATAATATTCTAATACGTCCATTATCACCCTTAAATTATTTTTGATCTGTCTCTTCGGTAAAAAGCCGTTTTGATCTGGATGTATAAACTCAACTAAGTATCTTTTCAGTCTCTCTGCCATTATTGAAGTAAAAATTTTATAATCCACATTGAGTAATGAAATCGGTCTATAATTCTTAATATACATCAAATCTGAGTCTTCTTTTGGTATCAAAGTAATATTTGCTTCTATCCATGTATTTGGAAGTTTAGCCTCTAACAGTAATCCATTGCAAACCTTTTTCAGTGGTTCGCTTAATATATCTTGTAGATTTTTATAGAGTTCCGCCGGTAGCCCGTCTGGACCTGGTGTTTTCCCGTTCTTTTGTCGCTTTATAGCCTCTAATATCTCCATCATTGTTATTCTTTCTTCTAACATAATTTTAAATGTCTCTGGAATCTTTGGTAGTTTACTTTCTTCTAAATATTGAGCAATTCTCTCTTTTACAGCCTCCTCTTTACCATACAATTCCATATAATAGTTCTTAATTATCTTTTTTATTTCTTCCTTTTTAAATTGTAAACAACCTTTCCCATCTACTAAGTTATATATTATTCTCTTTCTGCTTTTTAAGCTTATAGGCTAGCCATCTTTCTGGCTTGTTGGTATTTTCGAAAAAAAATTGTTTTGCTCTTTTTATTTGTTCGGCCAATTTTTCTGAGTCCAGCAGATTCAGCTTATGTTTTATTATTTCCATTTCTCTTTTCCAAGTCTTTTCCTGTGGGTTTTGTTGTAATTCTATTTCTAACTTTCTAAATTCTTCTTTTAATAATAAATATTGCTGTCTTCTCTGTTTGTTTTTCTTTGCCATATACATTACAGCTATGCCTCTAAAATATGCTTTAGCTGTATCCCATACGTTTTGTAGTGATGTATCTTCTTCTTTGTTTTCTTAAAAAAAAAATTCCATTTCTCTTTTGGCCAAATCTACGAATTCTTTATCTTTTAGTATAGATTGATTTAAAATCCATCTTGGGTTTTTTTTGTATTCCTTTCCATGTCACTTTTAAAGGGTTATGATCTGCCCATGTGCCTATTTCTATCTCAATTTCCTGTATATCCATCTTTAATTCAGAAGTCATCCAAATCATGTCAATTCTTGACCAAGATTTATGGCTATTTGAATAAAAAGTGTACTGTCGACTTTGAGGGTTAATTTCTCTCCAGACATCTTGAATTCCAATTTCTTCTGCCATATCAAAAAATGCCTTAGGTATTTATTTATTTATTTATTTATTTATTTATTTATTAGACTTATAAGCCGCTCTTCTCCAGGGGACCCAGAGCGGCTTACAACATAGATAAATAACAATCGCATTTAAAGTCTAATATAAATTAAATTAAAATGATCATAAAGTAAAAACAATACCCCAAATTTTTAATAAAAAACATTCATCCAACATTCAACACCAATCATTCCCAGATCTGCCGACACAAATAAGTTTTTAATTCTTTTCGGAAGGCCAGAAGAGTGGGAGCGGTCCGAATCCCCGGAGGGAGCTGATTCCAGAGGGTAGGGGCCGCAACAGAGAAGGCCCTTCTCCTGGGGCCCGCCAGCCTACATTGACTGGTCGACGGGACCCGGAGAAGACCAACTCTGTGCTCTCTGACCGGTCGTGATGAGGTATGAGGCAAAAGACGGTCCTGCAAGTAACCTGGTCCTAGGCCATGTAGGGCTTTATAGGTAATAACCAACACTTTGAATTGCGAGCGGAGACTAATAGGTAGCCAGTGCAGCTCGCGGAGCGTTGGTGAAATGTGGGCATACCGAGGTAAGCCCACGATTGCTCGCGCAGCTGCATTCTGGACTAATTGAAGTCTCCGAACACTCTTCAAGGGTAGCCCCATGTAGAGAGCATTGCAGTAGTCGATCCTCGAGGTGATAAGGGCATGAGCGACTGTGAGCAAGGCCTCCCTGTCCAGATAAGGTCGCAACTGGTGCACCAGGCGAACCTGGGCAAATGCTCCCCTCGTCACAGCCGCCAAATTTTGGTCTAAGTGCAGCTGTGGATCGAGGAGAACACCCAAGTTACGAACCTTCTCCGAGGGGTAGTTTTCTCCTTCCAAGTTTTCCTGTTTTACTACTTTTATAATCCATTATTCCATCTACTATCGCATTAAAATCTCCTATTAAACAAATATTTTGATATTCCATTTCTATTAATTTCCTGTATAATCTTTGATAAAATTGTTCTTGACTATCATTTGGAGCATAAATTGCCACTAACAGTATTTGTTTTTGGTGCAAATATATTTCAACCATAACAATTCTTCCTTCTTCATCTGAATATATTAATTTGGAATCTATTGTCTCTTTAACGTATATCGCCACCCCTCGTTTCTTTTGTTGTGCTGATGTATAATAAAGCTTCCCTATTTTGGGGTGTTCCAAAAATTTATAAGGTTTTTTTATATGTGTCTCTTGTAAACAAATTATATCTATATTTAATTTCTGAAGTTTCCTAAAAATTTTATTTCTTTTTGTTGGGGAGTTTAGTCCATTTACATTTACCGAAAAAATCTCATTTTTTTCCTCCATTTTCTCTTTCATTACTTATATTTAGGCCTAGTCGATCTTGTAATCCTTTGTTCTCTAGCAGTTCCTTCTCCTTCACCTGTTTGTTCACTTTTCTCCTGCTGCTGTTCTACTTGTGCCGTTGCTCCTTGGGCTGTCTCTTCTGTCTGCTTATCCTCTTGTTGCTGCAATCCTTCATCCAAAATTACTCTATTTCTTTCTTCAAAGTCCTCTGCTTTCCAAATTGAATCCAGTCGATATCTTGTATTGTTCCAATTTATTAAAATGCCTTCTGGCATTATGCCTTTGGTAATCAATTTTGTAGTTAGGAAATGATAGTGTCTCCGGGTATCCCTCACTTTCCTGGGTATCTGTTTTAGGATCACAATTTCTTTATTTTTATATTGTAAGGGTTCCTCTCTGACTCTTCTCAGTATTTCATCTCTTGTTGATTTCTTTATAAACCTCACATGCACTTCTCTTGGTAATCTATTTTTTCTTACATACCCTGAACTCATGCGATAAGTTTTATCAATTTCATTCTGAATATCAATTTGATCTGCGTTTAGAAGTTCTGCCAACAGCTCAATAATCACCGTTTCTATATTCAATGTTTTCAGGAATATTTTGAAACCTCAAGTAATATTCCGCTTCTCTCATTTCTACCATTGCCATGGCACGTTCTGGCTCCTGATTTGATTGTTCCAATCCTTCATTCTTTTGCAGTAACATCTCCACCTTTTTATCAATGTCTTGCGTTTTAAGTTCCACTTCCTGGATTTTCTGTTCATTTCTTGTAATTTTCTGATTTTGAGCTTCGAATTGTGCCTTTATATCCATAATTTCTTCGCTTACTTTGTCCAGTTTGCTTTGTGTCTCAATATGATTTTGCTGTAATAATTGATGAATTGATTTTAAAGAGGTTTGTTCTTTGTGTGGCATACTTGCTTTTTCACGCTGTAACAACGTGCTGACAGAACTCTGAGTTGTTGGGCTGGCTTGTCCGACAGAGGGCGCTGAAGAAGTTTTCTTTGCAAGTCTGGAAACATTAGATGTGCTCATTTTATTGCTCACAGTCTTAAGACTTATGTCCCAGGCGTAATCAAGAATCATCATCACTGTGGCATTTGAATTCATCCATTTTGCTATTGGTCATTCCCCTCTTTTCTTCCATCTTTCCCAGCATCATAAACTTCTCCAGAGAGCCAGGTCTTTACATTTTGCGTCCAAAGTATGATAAAATGTGCCTGGGCATTTGTGTCTCATCTTGAGATAATTTTGTTTGGTGATCTATTCGCTTTGTGCGCTTGTTTAGTCATTGTGCCATCAGTATGCCAGAGCTGGAGAGACTGAGCAACGTTCGCAGATGTCTTCTTATGAAGACATCTCTCTTGAAGCCTCTCCATCCAAATTTTATTTTGAGCACAGCTACCTCTTCTTATTGGGCTAACTGTTCCCATGCCTTGAATGTTTTAGATTCTGCTCCGAATTGTTCTTTATACAAGGATTTCTCGCCTCCTTAAGGCTATTAGGTAACTACAGCTAATTTGGAAAAAAAACAAATTGGACTGTAGAAGACACTTTCTGTCAATCCAGAACCTGATTACGCTGGGCAAGATGGGAACAGTTTGGAACTGAGACAACATGTTCTGCTCCCCTCCTTGGACTTCTCCCCTCCTTCTCCTTTACGATGAGGGCAAGGCCAAAGGTCCTTGACCCCAGACAACTACCTAGCAGGTTGAGCCTTTTCTCAACCTGTTGAGATTTAGTATCTTGCCTTCAGTGTTGCTGGACAGGAGACTAGCCATCCCAGGTCAAGATCAGAGTGACCTTGAGATAGCCACATGTGTTTGTTGTCCTGCCCTTTTCACACAGGCTGGCATTCAGACCTGTTCACCCCCCCCCCCCCGCTGCTAAATTGTTCTTGCAGGTCAACAAGGAAATGTTTTGTTTCTTCCAGCTGACAAACATGTACGCAGAAATCTCTGAAAACAGCCAAGTTCTGTGCTGTTGCCATTGACATTTGGAGAGAAATTATTCAGCCCCCGCCCTTCCCCATATTCCATCAGTTCAGTTTGTTTATTGCTTTGACCATAGAATATGGCAAAAACGTCCCAAATTCACAGGCCCTCCTCCCACACCACTGAGAATTTTGGCCCATTTCACTTTTATCTCTGTTTCCGTATCTTTCAGTGTTTTATGTTTTATAGTGTACATAACATACACTCAGTTGGGAAGTTTATTTCTTTGTAATATGCTGGTTTATGACCATAATAAACTTCAATGATCATCATTCTCAAGTGAGATTTCCAAAGCATGATTGTCCCATTATAATCATTACATGAGTTGGCTCTAGTTTTTTTTTTAAATTTATTTATTCTGATTGTACTCTTGTACAGGATCCCCAGTGACACACCCAGGCTGAGTGTTGAAAAAGGTTGCCAATGCCAATTGCAGAAACTATTAAACTTTCTACGATGGAGGCAGAGTTCTCTTCTTGAGTCACTTGCCATAATAAATTATTTTTAACATGTTGTGACAGCGTCCTATGACATTATAATTGTTTTTTTTTTGTTTTGACAATACTTGCATTTTCCTGCTTTATCTTAGCAATTTATATCCTCACAAAGCATTAGGATAAAGAAATATCACTTGTTCCTTTTGTAATTCAAGGGCAGTTATAGAATTGTGGGGAGGCCTTCCAATTTCCACATTGTCTCTATTCCACCATTAATTAGTCTGTTTGCTATATACAATCTACATACTAATGTTTCTGAAAATAAAATTTGATGCCTCATTTTTAAAGAAAAGTTCTGCAGCCTTTAGAGACTAAGAAACAGTTGCAGGATAACTGTTTAAAATGATCAGGCACAAAATGACCAGTAGCTAAAGTCCCAGGATGCACTGTCTGTATTTATAAAGCCAGATCTTTACAAATTCCTTAGTATATTATAAAGATAAATCCCCTTTAAACAGAATTATCCCAGACCAGCAGGTACAGTTATAATATTATGGATCAAAATGCATTCCATGTTGTTTCTTGATAATAGTAATAAAATTGCATTAAGGCCGCTGTCTTTAAAACATTTTTATTTTGAATTGTTTCCTTCATGTTTTTCTGACTGAAATAATTCATTTTGTGTTTGTAGAACCAGCTAAACTAAAAAGTGGATGACCAAGTCATCACCTGCTTTACTGCATTAAACTTCACTTGATTTGATAAATGACAATTGAACTCATCAAGCTTGCAGTGGTTTGCTGTGATCTGCATACAGAGTCATCACAGTGTTGTTGTGAAAGGATAGACTACACAATTTTACAATGGAAGACTGATTTAGGATGCAAATTTTGTAGCAGTCGGAAAGTTCATTTTGCATATTGGCCATTAATATCCCAATACATTAACATATAAGCAGCATGAAAGATGCCGTGAGCTGTTTGAGCAAACAAGAGCAATGAAATGAGTCACTCAAGTTCCACTGGGGGATTTATCCAAAGTTAGTTACTTCTTCCATTGTTTTGTGAAGATGATAGTAAAGTTAGCTGCAAGTGCTCAGCAAACCTCTAAATGTATATTTAATGTCTTGCATGAAACCGTGGAGACAGTTTTTACAACTGCTCCTTATCTACTAATTGAATAATTTCATTTAATATTGTATTGGTCCTCAGACAATACCAATTTGGCAGAACAAACCCTATGGGGCATCTCGCAGTTTTGTGAGAAGAATTGGAACAAGCCTTCCTTTAAAACCATGTCATAGAGCTTCCTTCCAGGTAAAGTTGTGTATTTGTGATTGTGTATCAATCATCCAGGCCATGGTTGTCCCAAAGTGTTGTTGTTTTTTCCCAAAAGGCAACTGGATTTTCTTGGTATTTTCTCTGAAAACATTTCACTTCTCATCCAAGAATCTTTCAAAATGGTTTCAAGGAAAACACTAAGAACACTAAGAAAACACTAAGAAAGCCCAGTTGCCTTTTGGGGAAAAAAGACCTTTGAGATGTTTTTTAATTGATAAAAGGTTGTGTAATATTTACTAATATGTTTGCAAATTTTTGGAAGTCCTAACTCTGTTTATCATATAGCAGTGATGATGAACCTTTTAGAGACGGAGTGCCCAAACCGCAGCCCGAAAACCACTTATGCATCGTCGAGTGCCGGGTGGGTGTGGCCAATTGAGTGGGCATGGCCCATTGGGTGGGCGTGGCTGCGATGGTAACGGCAGACTGGGTGGGACTAAAAAGTTCAATCAATCAATTCCAACTCTGCGAGATCTTTTTTTCCCCGCGAGAAGTTGAAATTGATTGATTGAAACTTTTTTTTTTTTTTGCACATGGCAGTGGAGGCCTAAAGCAAAAAGGGTGTATAAAATCCAGCTGAAGGCCTAGGACTGGGGCAATGGCATCTATGCCCACAGAGAGGGCTCTGCGTGCCACAGGTTCGCCACCATGATCATATAGCTTGCAGATTCTATAGAAGGCCTTTAAAAGAAATGCAGCTCCCGCCAAAAATCTCTCTCTATTGACTGTAGAACAATTTTGGGTATTTGATGTAACAATATTTGCACAAGATCATTCACAACCTAATCTTTTTATTTATTTATTTATTTATTTATTTATTTATTTATTTATTTATTTATTTATTTATTGGATTTTTATGCCGCTCCTCTCCAAAGGACTCGGAGCGGCATAAAAATCTTACATGCATTCTGGAGAACCTGGTCCCAGATTAGTACAAATAGGATTGCAATAATAGGATATCAGTATCAAATGTATTTGGTGACAATAAACATCAGATAGGAAATCTTAAAGGGTTACTTTGTTGATAGAATGTAAATTACAGAAAACCAGAAAACACCCAGCATTCTAAACAAAATGATCCATTAGTAATCATCACCAAGACTTTAATATTGGTGTATATTATTCTTTGAAAGGAGGTCAAAACCTGCTTTTGAGATTGTTTCCAATCTCAAAAGAACTAGGTGCATCTTTTCAGCATGTTTTTGCAAATTAACTGCTATCTGTCACACCTTAGATGGCATCCGCTGACCTTCCAAATTAAATGCCGTTGTTAAGCCCGGAATCTTCTGAGATTTTAGTATTCTAAGATTTCAGTATTCTCATATTTCACGAGATCACAGGGTTGAGAAAGCAGAGACTGTGTGAGATTTAACAATCTGGATAGATTTCATGTGATTGTTAAAACATTTCATGGGAGTAAAGGACAGTGCCTTCCTCTGCTTTTGAAGACACATATATTAGTAGAGCATTCATTGTTGTTTTTGCAAATTAGCTGCTTGCTTTTCCATCAGTCCTTTTTGTTAGTTTATAACAGTGGTGGCGAACCTATGGCACGGGTGCCAGAGGCGGCACTCAGAGCCCTCTCTGTGGGCATGTGCGCCGTCGCCCCAGTCCTAGACCTTCAGCTGGGTTTTATAAAACCTTTTCACTTTAGGCCTCTGCTGCCGTGTGCAAAAAAAAGAAAAAAGGTTTAATCAGTCAATTTCAACTTCTTGCGGGGAAAAAAAAGATCTTACAGAATTGGAATTGATTAATGGAACTTTTTAGTCCCACCCAGTCTTCCATTACCATCGCAGCCACGCCCAGCCAATGGGCCATGCCCACCTGGCACTCGACGATGCATAAGCGGGTTTTGGGTTGCAGTTTGGGCACTCGGTCTCTAAAAGGTTCGCCATCACTGATTTATAATATAAAATACAAAAGCAAATAATAGAAAAAAACCGGGGAGGGAAAAGGGAAGAGAAAAGTGTAGAGAGGAAGGGAAAAAGAAAAGGCATTGACTTCCGACTCCCTTTACTGCAGTAGAATAAGAAGTAGCATTGAACCTCAATTTTTTGATTTTACATAGTATAAACTAGCCGTTTCCATAACAGATCTATCTAGTCAATAAAACCCAAAATCAAAGTTTCATTTTTTTCCCCCACCCCAAGCACAAAGTCCAGAAGCGGTTTCGAAGTAGAAACAAAAGTACTTGTGTTGTTTTCTTTTATCAACGCAGTCAATTTAGCCATCTCTGCTAACTCCATCAACTTTTGCAACCATTCGTCCATTGTGGGAGTTAAAGGGGTCCTTCCATCTTTGTGCATAAACTAATCTTGCTGCCATTGACATATATAACACTGTTTCTCAACCTTGACAATTTTAAGGCATGTGGACTTCAACTCCCAGAATTCCACAGCCAGCAACGCTGGCTGTGGAATTCTGGGAGTTGAAGTCCACATGCCTTAAAATTGTCAAGGTTGAGAAACACTGATATATAACATCAAAGTTCCAAATTTTGCTTTCCAAGTCTTTTTCCATTAAGCCCAATAAAATTTTTGGTTTTTATCTTTATATTCACTTTGAGAATCTTCTGTATTAGAATATGAATCCTACTCCGATATTTCTTTGTTTTAATCACATGTCCACCATCAATGATAAAAAGTCCCTTCTTTACATTTGCATTTCCAATGTTTATTTGAAACACCTTTATACATTCTTGATAACGTACTTGGTGTTAAATGCCAGCAATACATCATTTTATAACAATTTTCTTTTAAATTGCAATTTGATGTAAATTTTAAACCTTTCGTCCACATATTCTCCCATTGTTCAAACTTTACACTGTATCCAAAGTTCCTTGCCCACTGTTCATCACTACCACATAGCAGGATTTCCAATTCATTTTTGAAAGAGTCAAACCCATAGTTCTTTTTGTCTAATTTAAATCTTTCTTTCAGTTGTAAATATATAAACCGGTGGCAGGCATGTCCATCGGAGTCTAGCTCTTCTTTAGACTTGAGGATAGGATCACCAAAATTAAAAGTTATTATTTTACCATAAATCCACCAGATTAGCTGCTTTTTGTAAATGACCTTCATTTACTTGCCGTCCTACAGAAATTGTCCACATGTGATTTTCTCTAAGAGCAAAGTCACTGCCATCCTACTGACAGGAAACAGGAGAGCTAGTGCATCCTCAAGGGAGACTTGGGAGTTTTGCAAAAGAACAAGGAATTTATTATAGTCACAAAGACAAATAAAGCAAACAAAACAAACCACCCTCTCCCCCATTCTTCAAGAGTCAGCCATTCTCAATCAACATCAGCCAAGATTTGTGATTACTTGGAAAAAGCAGGCAGCGAGTGACAGTTGAGCTGCTTCAGCGTATATCATCTTATTGCCTGGGTGTGCAAATGTGGTGTGCCCTCTACAGATGTTTTCAGCTACAACTCTTATAAGGTAGCCAGCAAAATCCCCTAGCTTACAATATCTACGAAAGGCACGACCAGCTGGAATCCAGAACAAGAGAATGCCTGATTGAGGGGTAAGGACGTCCCTGTTTCAGATTATGCTGCTTGTCTAGATTCATCAGATGTTGGTTGTCTGTACCCTTCTTTAATTTGGCAGATGTAATTTCTAGAATTCTAAGCCAAGCTGGGCCCAAAGATGAAGCAGGAAATATTTGTAAAGTGAAGACCTTCCATAGAACAGTGTTAAAAAAAAAATGATGCTGAACTAGGTAATGAGATTGCTGTCTTCTCTCCTCTAGCCACTACCAGACATTTCTGATTTCTATTTCAATGACATCCCCCCTGTTCCCACTCTGGCAGATGTTGCCTGGATTGCCTCCGATGATGAAGAAACATATGCCAGAGTCAGGTAGGTCCCTACTCCTTTTTCTATTCTTTCGAACATCCCCAGTGCAGGCATTAAGACATGGTCAGTTTATGTTTCTTCCTAATGTTGTCTTCTTCTCCTGGACTTACATTGTGTTTTTGTAATTGTTGTTGGATAGCTTCTCCAAAGCTATCTTTGTTATCTCATAATTAGACAAGAGAGGATCTTGGGCAGGATGAGGGATGACTATGTGCTTCCATCAGGACTGTCCAGTGGCCCATATTCTGAGGTCAAGAGTTGATTCTGAGTGACTGTGGCTGGCTTGCGTATGGATGACCCCTTGGGAGAATCTTCAACAAATGTATCTTATTCCAGAATCACCCAGCAGCTGCAGAGGCCAGGAAAAAACATTGCTTTAAGGCAACGGTTCTCAATCTTTTTCAGGCTGAGACCCCACCTGCGCTGCCCATGCGCGGCACGACCCTGACCTGCGCCGCGCATGCGTGACGGCCCGAACCGCGCATGCACGGCGCGACGGACCTAACCATGCATGCACGGCATGCGGGACGGCCCAAATCGCGCATGCGTGGCGCGACGGGCCGAATCGCGCATGCACGGCGTAACGGGCTGAATTGTGCATGCGCAGCGCGCACGCGGCGGGCTGAACCGCGCATGCGCAGCGCGACGGCCCTAACCGCGAGGGGAAATGGGGGGAAAATGGGGGGGAAAATGGGGGGGAAATGGCGGACTGCCGTGTTTGGCGACCCATGTGAAACGGTCGTTCAACCCCAAATGGGGTCGCGACCCACAGGTTGAGAACCGCTGCTTTAAGGCATTCCCAGCAGGTGCTTTGTGTGCCTCTAAAACAGTGATGGCAAGAATTTTGGGCTCAGCATATCCAATGCTCCCAGCGCTCCATGCGGTCTGCCACCTACCCCTTCCCTTCTGGCGGCATTCTCTTTCTGTTCCGTTCTCAAAGCAACTTTGGATAACACTCTTTGGTAGCCTCTGAAAACTCTGTAAAAGCATGCCCTGTACTCATGCCGCTTCCAAAGACCCCAGAGGCTACACAAGAGCACACCTTCTTCTCATGTACTGTCTGCGGCCTCATCCAAGAACAGCGTGTGCTTTTGAGAATAGTTGTTGGGAGCTGGTTAATGCTAGGGTGTCACCCATCTCGTGGTGTGTCACCTTTGATAGGTGTGTCATAGGTTCGCCATCACTGATTTTAGAGGCTCTGTGAAGCAAATGCCCTTTGCATTGCACAGCCCTTCAGTTCAGGCTAGCTATTTCTTGTTGATCAAGGTCAGTTTCACTGAATGTTGGGTTCTTGACTTCTAGGACAGACACACGTCCACTGAAGCACAGATGGAAACCTACGCCATTCTTTGTTATTCAGCGGAATGCTTCAGTCCCAAATTTGAGAAAGCAAGAAGAAAAATTGTTGGCTCTGAAGAAGCCATGTTTACCTGCCTTGAGTCGGACCACAGAACTCCAGGAAGAATTGAGTCACCTGCGGAGTCAGATCGCTAAAATTGTTGCTGGAGATTCAGGTAAACGTCCAGCAATTCAGTATTGAAAACCTCATACCAAGAATTAAAAGCCAGCCAAAATGTCTACACTTGACAGATAGTCCTTGATTTACAACCGTTCATTTGGTGACTTTGAAGTTGCAGAGTCAATAAAAAAGTGACTTACTGTATGTCCACTCCTTGCACTTACAAACATCCCCACAGTTATTGAAATTCAGGCCTTTGGCAACCTGCATGTTATTTACAACAGATGCACCATCCTGGGGCCATGTGTTTAGTATCTGCGACATTTCTGTGTTCAACAAGTCTGTTTTACCTCTGCATCCTCTTGTAATTTAAGAACCAATTTACTGTCTGCCACTAATTTAGAAATTGAACTCAGTGGGATTAACCTGTCATGTATAAACTATTGTAGCGTATTTTAAAGTTTACACTCTTTTATGGTCTCTCTCCTCTTTGGAGATGCTGTGGTCTGGGCCTGGAATAATTACAGCAGCCTTGTTATTTAAAAATTTTATCTAGTTGGCTGCTGGTGGTGGGAGGCCCCGTGCACGTGAGTGGGTTGGCACAACAGAGATGATGCTGGGTTCCTGTCTTGCCAGTCTGTTTAGTGTCTGTGCCAACATAACTGCCTCTGAGGTCAAAATCCATACTGGAACTATTAAACCCTCTTAGCTAATCATATCCCTGCCCTCTTACCTGGGATTTAACTTACAACTTGCTTATCCACTTGAAAGCAGAAAAGGTGAAAGAACGGAGAAACAACTAGTATGTTTAATGCAGCTGTAATGCAGTTAGTACAAACAGCCTATCAAGCAAAAGAGTCTGTGGAACATTGGTTCTTCTACTTTTATGCCTGTTTTGGCAGCTTGTTCCTGAATCCCGTGTGGCCTGCAAGTGTTGCTTTTCTAGGCTTTCCTGGTTCCAAAAATGATTATAAAATATTTTCTTGCGCTTGTGTAGAGGCTGTTAAAACAACCTATGAGAAGAAACTGCTTCTAGCGTGCAAAGCAGGCAGTCCTAGTTTTTACTTGGGGAAAAAACCCTCTTACGCAGCGGTTCTCAACCTATGGGTCGCGACCCCATTTGGGGTCGAACAACCGTTTCGCGGGGGTCACCGGCCACCGCGGCCCGCCATTTTGGTTTTTTTGTTTTGTTTTGTTTCATTGCGCACCGCGCATGCGCGGATCGGGCCGTTGTGGTCCACCATTTTGTTTTGTTTTTTTGTCACGCGCGCGCCGCGCATGCACAGATCGGCCCGACGCGTGCACCGCACATACGTGGATCGGCCCGACGCGCGCGCACTGCGCATGCGCGGATCGGCCCGACACGGTCCGCCATTTTGTTTTTTGTTTTTTTTTCACCGCGCATGCGGGGCAAGTGGGGTCTCAACCTGAAAAAGGTTGACAACCACTGCTCTTACGTGTCTCTGCCTATCTTGGGCTGATAACTAGCTCCTGTTGACCTTGTGAGACTGGAACCATAGACTCCGGATTAGTGTTCTTCAGTCTCAACAACTTTTAAGACCCATGAACTTCCAACTCCCAGAAGTCCACACATCTTAAATTTGCTGAGGTTGAGAAACACGCTCTACATACTGTTGTGAGTGTCTCTAGACCGGCTGGGGACATATCAGAGGATGACGAAGCACAACCAGGCCCCTCTGGGTATTTTCCCCTCCCGGCAGCCGAGCTAGACAATGAGGAGATTTGTATGCAATCTGAGTCAGACTCTCAAAGTGATGAGTCAGATTTGGAACAGGAAGATAGATGGCTTGATCCGAGATTCCGAAGGTTTGATAGGCGGAGGTGTCAGTTAAGTGGAAAAAGGAAGTGACGTATTGAAAACTATATTAGAAGAGGAAGAAGGGACTAATTCTTTGTCACGAGCAACGTTAATATCAAGAGGCAGTCTGATGCATCACCGAGTTCGTTTGAACTCAGTTTTCTGGTGTTTTTGAAATCTATGGAAGATTAATGAAGTCTTGGACAATGTGAGAGATAAAGAGTGAGTTAATTGGAAGGTGGGAGAATGTTTAAACTAAATGTACATAAATCAGACTGGGCCGTTCCGGCCAACAAACTGCCAGCAGCTTGCTTTGAAGTGAATCTTTTGAAATGTGTTAAATGAAACTCTTAAAAGAAATATTTATGTGGATTTTACTAAGCTGAGAAGGGCCAGATACAACACATACCATCTGTCACATAATGACAGTTCGAAGTTACGATGGACTCGAAAAATGGTTTTCTTATAACCCATCCTGAAAGCTAGGATCGCTGCACCGTCTCCACGGCTGCGTGATCACATTTTGGGCATTTGATAACCAGCTTGCATGTATGACCAATTGCAGTGCTGCAGAGTCACGTGATCACCCAGAGTGACATTGCCATTTTCCAGCAAAAAAAAAAAAGTCCATTGGATAAAATAGCTTCACACAACCACATGGTTCACTTAAACGATCACAATATCGTTTAAACAATCATCATAAAAACAGGTGTAAAATCAAAGCAGGTCATGTGGCACCTGATCCAAAATTGTGGACCCATCTCTGGTCGCAAGTTGAGGAATACTGTAGATATTGAAAGCATTTCTGTTCAGGAGCTGTTCAAAATAATAGGAAAGCATGGGGTGGAAAGGGTCTGTAACCCTTCTGTTGCATTATTGGGAGCTGTTGAGGAAAGTGGGGGGCATAATGCTGTTGGTGAAGAGATCAACCAAGGCAAGTGGTTAGCGTAGGTTCTGCTGCAAGAGAAGCTATGTAAGAGCCGTGGTGGCGCAGTGGTTAGAATGCAGTATCGCAAGCTAATTCAGTGCTGTCTGTCAGGAGTTCAATTTTGACCGACTCAGGGTTGATTCAGCCTTCCATCCTTTTGAGGTCGATAAAATGAGGATCCAGATTGTTGGAGGCAATGTCCTGACTCTAACCCGCTTAGAGAGGGCCATAAAGCACTATGAAGCAGTATATAAGTCGAAGTGCTATTGCTTTGCAAGAACAAAACCCCTGATGTGGCAGCCAGTTCATGTCTCCTTGTGTTGTTGTTGTTTTTTTCAGCTTCCTCTTCATTAACGCCAGAATTGTTATCTCCAGGAAGTTCAAACGTGTCTTCTCCCTTGCCCTGCTTTGGACCCTCATTCCAGTCTACAACTTCCTTTGTCATTAGTGACATCACAGAAGAGGAGGCTGACTTAGACAGTCCAGAACTTCCATCTGTTTCCATGCTTTGCTCTGCAGCTTCTGAATGTTGCAAAGCCGACCCAAAGGATTCTGACGACGACGACGACTCGATGTCTCTCTCAAAGGCCAGTAGCTTTGCAGATATGATGGGCATTCTGAAAGACATCCATAGAATGAAACAGAACAAAGACTCGTAAGTCCTTTCCTTTGAATTTGTACCCAATGTTTTGGAGGCATATATTAGTCCAAACAGTGAATTGCGTGTGAAGCACTGTGCCTTAATTTCCAAAACAGTAGCTAATCCAGATCGTAGTATGGCTGCATCCACACAACACCTGAATCTGGATGTCAGATTAATCCATTTTCTGAGCCTGCACAAATGCATCACCTCACACAAGTTAACCAAATGAGTGTATAGCCCAATGTGCTGAACTGCACCAATAGAGTTAAATTAGACCAGCGTAGTATATACCCATACCAGCTGATCAGTTTCACTTTGGCCTAGCATAGTGATAAGTAGGCATTTTTTTTATAAAATATTTTATTAGTTTTATAATTATAAATATAACTCAACTAAATACAATCGTTTAGAACTTTTTCAACACAAAACAAAGCATAAAAAACTTACATATAATAGTTAAAATAACTATAGGTATTGCTCAGCAGCACCCCCTCCACCACATCCCCCTCTTCCTTCCTCCCTACCTCCTACTTCTATCCCCCCACCCTCTCTCCCTCCCTCTCTCTCCACCCTCCTCCTACAACCTCCCTACTTCCCTCCAATCCTTCACTCCTCAATCTCCATCCCCTCTAGATGTGGTTCCGAGGTACTGTCCGAGCAACCCCTCTTTTATCAAAAAATATATCATGCTTATATAATACCGATATTACAATTACATACATTGTAACACCCCCCAACCCACCCACCCCCCGACTTCCCAAAGTGAATACAGGGTAAAACACAAGAAAACCCACTAAACTAAACCAAATTATTATATAAATCCTAATAAGAATTTAACTATATTTTTCAATCCCACATATAAAAATTTAACTATATGCTAAGTACAATTTCTTAGATTGATATTTCCCTTGTATATACTCTATCCATTTTTTCCAATCCAACATATATTTTTCATTTGAATGGTCCTTCAAATATGCGGATATTTTGGCCATTTCTGCCAAATTTATAACTTTCAAAGTCCATTCTTCGATAGATGGTAATTCTAGCTTCTTCCAGTATTGTCCCACCAAAAGTCTTGCTGCTAGTGATAAGTAGGCATTAACGTAGTAACTGGCTGCTAATTTTTCCCTTCCACACAACCCTGATTGTTATGACACCCTTATGTGTGATCCAAGTGAAGATCAGATTATTTAAGGACAGACTACTTAATGAAGGAGTGTGGATGTTTCTCCTGTTGATGATGACATCAGGAAGGAGGTAACTACCAGATTAAAAGGAACATTTGGTTCAGTATCATAGCTCTTGGGTTTAGAGTGGGTTTCCTTAATCTCAACTTCTGATCTTTCAAAATGGCCCATAGATAATCCTTGATTTACAACTAGCCAGTTAGCATCATTCGAAGTTCTGATACATCCCCAAAAGGTAATTACAACCCAGTTCCAAAGTTCTGATGCACCACACAAACACGTACCCCCTGTGGTCAGATGCACTTTAGGTGCTGGCCCACATTTACAGCTGTTTGCAGAATCCCACAATCGTGACCAGATTTTACAAACAGTTTTGCTGAAAATTGGCTCCATTATGGTGGTAAGTCAAGGACTATCTGTAATGTATGGAGCAAAACAGAACTGAAGGGAGGGTGGAGTTCTTTGGATGCTTTTCCATAATATTAGAGCTTAACATCAATTGTATTTTAAATTCTCCTGGCACCTTCTAATGTGCTCATCCATTGGGATTCTTGTTCTTAGCTCAAGTTAATTAAACCGGTAAATAGAATTACCTCAGTATCAGGGGAAAGCAGCATGAAAACTAGAGCTGGAACAGATGTGAGAAACACATTATAAATAAGAGAGCTCACATTTAAATATGCTTAATTCCAAACCCCCATGTCAGTCATTTAGCAGTGAAATTGATTTCCTGGGACTTGAAATCCACGGGTTTTAAAATAATAATAATAAAATTGGAAGGGACCTTGGAGGTCATCTGGTCCAATCCCCTGCTCAGGCAGGAAACCCTATACCATTTCAGACAGATGGCCATCCAGTCTCTTTTTAAAAACTTCTAGTGTTTAAAAACTTCTGGAGGCAGGTTGTTCCACTGGTTAATTGTTCTCTATCAGGAAGTTTCTCCTTAGTTCTAGGTTGCTTTTCTCCTTCATTAGTTTCCATCCGTGGCTTCTTGTCCTGCCTTCAGGCGCTTTGGAGAATAGCTTGATTCCCTCTTCTTTGTGGCAGCCCCTGAGATATTGGGACACTGCTATCCTGTCCCCCCTCGTCCTTCTCTTCGTTAAACTCGACATACCCAATTCCAGCAACCGTTCTTTGTATGTTTTAGCCTCCAGTCCCCTAATCATCTTTGTTGCTCTTCTCTGTACTCTATGAGTCTCGACATCTTTTGTACAGTTTTCACCATATTGTTTTGTGGTTTTGGATTTTAAGGCAATGTATTTTTTGTGGCCATTGACCATAAATATTCCATTTTGGGAGCCTAGGGGCTTGCCTCAGCCTGGGTCAGTTAGTTGGGCTTGGTTGGCCAGTCTACATCATTGGTGCTCCGAACACCTCTCTCCAGGAGCCCCTTCCCACGTTCATGTTCCACTCTATGGTGGGTCAAGGGCAGCAAAGAGGCAAGGCTTCACCTGGGATGATATGAGAAGAGGCGAAGTCTCTACTGGACAATGAAAAGGAAAGACTGTTGCAGGCAAGAAAGTAGGGAAGGGAAAGGTGCCAGGGGGATTCTGGGAGTTGAAATCCACAGGTCTTAAAAGTTGCCAGTGTTGAGAAACGCTGATCTAAGCCCTTTGCAGTAGTGTTTGTAGATCAGATCATCTTAGCTATGATCTTGGGGAAAAAAATAAACCACTCTGGTAATAAAACAGTTTGATGAGAAAGCTGCCAGCTTATTTTAGAATGCTAATAAATATTTTAGAATGTTGGTAAATAATTCAGGAACTACTTGCAGCTTGTGAAAATCTGCCCATACTTATGTAACATCCTTCATCTTCTATTTTCCTTTTAGGAACAGAAGTATACTGAAAGAAGAGGATCCTGCGATTCTTATAGCAGAAGTTTTAAGAAGGAAATTTGCTTTGAAAGATGAAGATGTAAATATGAAAAAGAACTGACGGTTATATTCATTTCTTATGTTAGTATGCTTCTTAAAATTTTTCTCTACAGGGGTTGCCTTCCTTGAACATTAAATATCCTTTAGGGGTTAGGCTTCCTGTGTGCTTTTGTGCAAAAGGAACACACTAAGCGAGAGAAACTGACATTTTGCTGGGGTTTTTCCACACAGCCAAACGATACAACTTTTTTTTAAAGGTAAAACTTTTCCACATTCTGAACTGAAGCAGTGAGTATGGATTCTTTTAAAGTGGGAATTGCCGGTGATGATTTTCATTAAAAAAAAAATCATTTTGTGGTCTTGCTACAGATCTGAAGCCTGTGAATACTTAAACTGTTTGAGTCCCAAGATTTGTTTTGTAAAGCCAGATTTCTGAACAGTTCTTATTTTATGCAGCCTCTCTTCACAACCAACATCCCTCAAACAACAGAGGTATAGTTGACTAAAGATGTAATCAAGTGTCTAAATTTAAGCATTGAATTTAAAATCTGTTTGCTGATGTTATACTAAAGCTGTGCAGCAGTGCAGATTTGAAAGTACACTTAGAGTCCATCTGTCAACACCTCCTTGAAGCAAATACATCTACAGCAGCGGTTCTCAACCTATGGGTCGCGACCCCATTTGGGGTCGAACGACCGTTTCGCGGGGGTTGCCGGACACCGCGGTCCGCCATTTTGTTTTTGTTTTGTTTTTTTTCGTCGTGTGTGCCGCACATGCGTGGATTGGCCCGTCGTGTGCATGCACCACGCATGTGCGGATCGGCCCGACACGGTCCGCCATTTTTTTCCCCGTCGCGTGCGCGCTGAGCATGCGCGGTTCGGGCTGTCGCGCGCCGCGCATGTGCAGTTCGGGCCGTCGCGGTCCGCCATTTTGTTTTTTTTCTTTTTCGTCGCGTGCGCGCTGCGCATGTGCGAATTGGCTTGGCGCGCGCGCGCCGGGT
Source organism: Bothrops alternatus (assembly GCA_034064705.1). Lineage (NCBI taxonomy): Eukaryota > Metazoa > Chordata > Lepidosauria > Squamata > Viperidae > Bothrops > Bothrops alternatus. Next base: position 777,473 of record JARGCV010000132.1, read on the forward strand.
CACACCGGGGTCGCACCACGCATGGGCGGGGCAAGTGGGGTCTCAACCTGAAAAAGGTTGAGAACCACTGATCTACAGAGTTGCTGGCGCATATGTGAAGCCCACCTATGTGCGCTCTGAAGTATCTTTATCCCTTTGAATTCAGGCTGCTACCCAGTCTTGTAATTCAGCTCTTGAAAGCTAAAATTCCTATATTTTTTATTTGTTGACACAAAACACAGAATCTGCATGCTTTGCTCTTTGCTTTAAGCTCAGAGTCAAGCAGGTGGAATTAGCACAAATGGAAGAATAGCACATGGTCAAGTTTCTAGTGGGAGGGCACCAAATCACCTGTGAATTTGATAAGATACTTTAGCACTGGGGGTGGTCAGGACAATTCAATGGCTTGGTGTTTTGTGCTGGCAAAAACCAAGAACCCTCAAAGGAACCCCTCAGTTGCTCTCCCCCCAAGAATTTGTAAAACAACTCCTTGGACTCTTCTGTAGCATCAGGCCATGGGTAAAGCAATTGGAAGATCTTTTCTAGTGCTTGTCTGCATGTTTAAAATTATTGCCACCTTTCAGAACCTTGTAGCAATTTGCAAAAGTGTGGAAAAGTTTTTGCAGTATATTTTCAAAGCCTTTTGAGCACTGGCTGATCCTTTGTCAGCAGCAATTGTAGCATGATTGTTTCTGATGCTGCCACTTGTTATGTAGGGGAACCATTTTGGTTTAAATCAGTAACTTCAACCCTCAGGGAATTTATATCACTCTCTTTCCCATGGCGCACAAAACAAGTTTCCACTTCACCCATTCTTTTCCCACTCTTAATATTCTATCAAGCTAGTTAAAGATATTGTAAAGCCAGATGTAGACAGCCTGGTACTTTCCAGCCATTTTGGGCTGCAGTTCCCCAAAGCACTTGCCGTTAGCCTGAGGTTCAGGCTGATTGGCATTCAAATCCAAAGCCTTTGGAGAGCATCAGGTGTTCATTGGGGCAGAACAACTGTGAGTTCTGTTCAGACTCATTGGTTGGAGTTCTTTAACCATACAAACTGGTGGTCTAGTCTTAAACGTCGCCTAAAGGGGCAGAAGGAAGTAGGCCCACCTTTGCAGGCTGGATCTTGCAGAAGTTGCATGGATCAGGTGCACCAGCTGTGCAACCAGGCAGGTCTGCTGTTTTTGTTTAAAAAAACAAAAGGCACCTTTCCCCCCACCCTCCATTTTGAGGCAACGAGCACTGGTCAGCAATACCAACTTTTAAACGGTGCTGTGGCTGATGGGTCTAGCTTAAACCCATCTTAGCCAAACAAGCTGCCTGCATTGAAAGCTAGTCGACTCTGATCTCGTGGAACAATTCTAGAGCAGCCTGACGTCTTTCTAGAACAGCAGGATTCAGCTTGCATTCCTCCGTTTCTTTTATTAGCTCACACATCTGAAGAAAGCATGTTGAGCAAAACAGATGTAAGTATGCGCCACACAGCCATAGGCCCTTTCCGCCAGGTTTGTTTTGTAAGGCCGGCACTGAGCCTTACAATCTCCCAGAGCAATTGCGATTTAGTGTTTAATGACTTTATTGCCTTCTGAATCCTCTGTGAATAGCAAGTCATAACATGACTTTTCACTACGTTCTGCCAGAGGAGACAAGCTCCTGCCCTGGGACCCAGGGGGGCCACTGTCTCCAGCCCAACCATCTCCAAAGCAGCTCTTATTATTGAAGGTTCTTACAGGGGTCCTTTTGCCCCACAGGAGCTCCTTTGGTGAGGACCGTTTGCTTTCTTCTCCATAGCGGTGGGAAATTACTCTGTAGCCCTCGGAGTCCTGTGTGAACAGCTGCTGCGTTGAAGCTAGGGAGCTATCCTCATAGCTAACGGAGTCCAGATAGTTTCTACAGAATCCAGATGTGGTTTGGTTGAAATCCCTCAAATGTGCCGCTTCCGCTAAGTTTTCTTCCAGGTCAGGATCCATATTTTCAGAGTCAGCGTCGTCCACAAAGGTAGCGCCTGCCCAAGAGAGGGATCTGCGCCGTTTCCCTGAAGTCCTTCTTTGGTTTGGGATTATTTTAAAACTTGGGCTTCTCTGAGAGAACAAAGCAGGCCTCCCTTCTCTTTGCCAGCCGCCATTCTTCTCTTTCAGAGGGGACACAGGGACCCCCGGCAGCTGAAAGCCCCCCTTTACTCCCAGGTGCTGAATGAGATCTGTAGTTAGAAAGGCCTCCCCGTCCGTTATGGCATCTTCCCCCCTAGCAACTCGGAGGGTGCTGGTCTGGCTCTGGATTCGAGCAGGGAGGGAACGGCCAGGGAGCTTTGGCAGCTTTGCAGATTGTGTTTGGCAGTCTTGCAGGCCTGATGGTTGAAGGACAGAAGCCGGGGCTGTGGTCCTTTTCCCTCCAAGCAGTTCAGAGTCCTCTAGATGGACAATGTTGTTTGTCACCAACTGTTTCTTTTGGTCTGTGTTCTTTTCCCCTGCCAAAAACAATGGAATCCGAATCAGCCAGAGGTCAACGACACAGCCTTTCTATAGCTTAGCAGTCCTAGGCAGGTGCAGCTCTTTTACTTCAGGAGCCAGATACATATGTGACTGAGGGGGGGGGGAAATGCCATAACTCCAAAATGCTGTTCTTAGGAGAGGTTCACGCTCCATCTCTCAAGAGTCCACCTGAATCTAAGAGATCGGGTGTTCTCCCTACTAGTCAGAGGCCCTGCCCTGGGAGGAGATCCCTGTTTGATTTACTGTGGCTTTCAGAAGCTTTGCCAAGACATGGACTTAGGCAGGACCGTTGGTGATCTGAAGCTTGTCTAGGAGGGGAGAATCATTTAATTCAGGAAAAAAGTGTGCCTTAGCCTCCGTGTTTAAAAGAAAAGTTTTGGGGATATGTTTGTTGTTGCAAAAACCTGCCTTGGCTAAGCAGCGAAACAGATAATACAAATACTGATCAGGCTCTTGTTTTAACTAGTGCTATGCCTGAATGATCAACCTCTCTTTCTTAGTAGGTCTCAATTATTCCCTCTCTTGCTCCTCTGTGGAATTGAAAGAAACAACCAACCAAGAACTGTTACCTAAAGAAAAGACTTGAGAGAAAAAAAAACTTCAAAAGTTGCTGCTTTCCTCAATTACCTTTTCCCTAGTTTTTGAAGTGATGAAGTAGTAGTAGTGAAACAGGAGTTGTCACATATCTTCCACACCTTTTAGTAGTATTAATGCAATGGAAAGACAAAAGTTTTTTGGATGACATTGTGAGTTTTGTATGTCTTTGCAGTGAAGAGTGCCATGAAAGTAGCAAATAATAAACCCTCTTATACAGAGCTCTGCAAATGTATGTGCAACTTATTTGAACTTACGACTATGTAGCCTTGAAAATGTGCAATTGACTGTAGCTGCTAAAATATCTGGGATGAAAAAGATGACCACTAGATGGCACTAAAAGGTTTACCTTTATCTTTTTGCTGCCATCTACTGGTGGGGCTTTTGTGCAACCCTTATATCAGCAGCTCCCAACCTTTTCTATACTCCGCACCCCTAGAACACTTCTATTTTCGCACCCCTTACAAAAGTTCAAAATAACGGCAACAAATTATGCATACACATTATAATTTTGAAAACCCAAATTTTCGTTACCCCCTGGAATATCATCTCACACCCCCAAGGGGTGCAAGCACCCCTGGTTGGGAACCCCTGCCTTGTATGGTATTTGGAGAGCTAGTTCATGAGCTTCCCCACCTCTCTCCACTTCTCAGAAGCAAACCGCAGTATTTCTCAAGTAATGGGGAGCTGGAGGAGTGGGGTGGTTGGGTGTTGTGCAGCTTCTGACTTTGTTTACAGCCGTAGGAAACCATGACATGAAATTTTCAGGAGTTAAGGCTAGGAATATAATTTCCTGCCAGGACAAAGATTCTGTCAGGCAAACTGTTTCAATCGCCACCTTTAAACTCCAAAATGTGGCCCCAATGTGGAAACGTGGCCAATAGCTTCCAAGCATCAGCAGAGCTATAGCCTGCATCCCCATCTGCCTGGTACTTGGATAACAGACCAAGAATATATAGATACTTCATGTTAGTATCCATGTTGTGAGCCACCCTGAGTTCTTGGAATAGGGCAGCATAGAAATCTAATTAAATAAATAAATAAATAAATAAAATCCTTCATGCCAATTCAGCCCCCCCCCCATAACCAACAACTTTTCCAAGTTGAGGCACTGCAGAGACACCTCTGGGCAGGGTCTATGACGGGTAGGCAACCTTGGCTCTTTTCTGACTCGTGGACTTCAACTCCCAGAATTCCTGAGCCAGCCACGCTGAGGGGAAAGGGAGAGGTTTCCAAGCTGAGCCAATGTCTCAGGACTTCTGGGAGTTGAAGTCCACGAGTCATAAAGCGGCCTAGGCCTAGGGCAGGGTTAGGCAACCTTGGCTCTTTTATGACTCGTGGACTTCAACTCCCAGAATTCCTGAGCCAGCCATGCTGAGGGGAAAGGGAGAGGTTTCCAAGCTGAGCCTTGCTGGCTCAGGAATTCTGGGAGTTGAAGTCCATAAGTCATGAAGTGGCCATAGTTCCCCCGTTTTGGCTCAGGAATTCTGGGAGTTGAAGTCCACGAGTCATAAAAGAGCCAAGGTTGCCTACCCCGGCCTAGGCCTAGGCCGCTTTATGACTGGTGGACTTCAACTCCCAGAATTCCTGAGCCAGCCATGCTGAGGGGAAAGGGAGAGGTTTCCAAGCTGAGCCAATGATGTCTCAGGACTTCTGGGAGTTGAAGTCCAACGAGTCATAAAAGAGCCAAGGTTGCCTACCCCTTGGTTGATGACAATTCACCACAGCCAACTTGCCACGGGACAACTCACCACAGGACAAGAGTTACACTAATATCAAAGAAATGGTGGAATAGAATAATTAAAGGATGCAAAACGAAGGACAGAATAAAATGTGAATGACAAAAATCAAAATATTTTTTATTTTAAATAATTGAATCGTTACATTGTCCCACAGTGAGTTGGCCGCAGTGAGATGGCTTCGGCGAGTTGTCCCATTCTGCATCTGGCAAGGCAGAGGCCCCACATGATAAGTCCTCCTTGCGTTAATGGGGAGATTAAACCTGGGCAGGTGGGAGGACTACATTTCCCAGAGACCCAGCATTGCCATTTCTGCTTCATTTTAAACAGGAATCCAGACGTTGTCTGTTGTTGGAGCAGCATATAAAGAAATGGAATTTCTACCTGCTTAGATAGCATGTACTAAATCCTATTCAAATTATAATGGAGAGTTTACATTGTGCTAAGCCACTGTTCATTGTAACCATAGTGGCATGCCAGAATTTGACAGATACATGATGGCTTAGCATACCATGTAACTCCACAATGAAAAGAGGATGGCCATGTTCTCCCAGTCCCCTTTGGGGCTATCAGTGTGTAGCCCTCACTATATTTGTACACAAGCATAAACTCAGATGAGAAATGTTTTATTTCAATTAAGCCTAAAATGTTTCACTTCCAAAGCCTGAACAATTTCATACACGTATAGTCTCCTCTTCCCCAGCAACAAAATAAAACAAATGGTGGATTTTTTTTACCAGAGGATTTTGGAGAGAAAAATCTGTGTTCTGGGATCCCTCATTTTACCCAACATAGTTACAAACCTACAAGCTGCATTTACATAACACGGGTACACTGGATTTGTCAATTGTGGCTTAGCAAAGAACTTCAGCTTCCATTTGGTCTGTTGATGTTACAGTGCAGTGTGCATAATATGTCAGATTGGCAATTATTTCTGCAAAGACAATTCTCTTCCCATGTCATGAGTATCTTACAATTGTTCCCGCCTGGGGGAAAAAAAACAGACTGTACCTGCTTTCTGAGCAGTGAAGAAAGTAGAAATAGTGGTTTGTTTAGTGCCTGGATGAGGCCCATTTACTGAAGCAGAATGAGAGTACTGGCCCAGGAGAGTTAAGGCTGACTTAGTGACAACATTCTAGAGGGAACAAAACAGAATTAAGAGCAACTGTCCTCGTGCATCACTTTTAGCATATTGCATACGCTACTTAATTCCCAAACCCCACATTAGTCATTTACTCATAAAAAAAACAATTTGAACAGCATCTGCAAGCAGAACCTGCAACAAATAATCACAGTATGATTTCCTCTATTGACAGGAGTGTTCCTGATCAGAAAACTTTCCTGGGGCAATCATATCTTCTTTTTCAAAACGCCATCACCCTATGACTAATCTTCCTCCCAGCATGTTTGTGCAATGTGTAATCAGTAATTAAAATAAACTGATGTTTTTTTCAACTACAGCTAGTCCTCGTGTTATGACCGTAATGGAGCCCGCCCAGCACGGTCATCACTCACAATGGTCGTAAAGTGACTCAGTCACGTGACTGGCCTCATTTTACCACCTTTTTTTGCAGCATTTGTTAAACAAATCACGGTTGTTAAGCAAACCAGTAGTAGTTTGCTATGAGCAAGGTTTTGCTGAAAAGAATTGCCAGTTTTCAGAAACTGTCATAAGTGGGATCTTGCCAAGAGTTGTAAATGCAGTCTGGCTAATGAACCCTTGAAGTGCGGTCATGTGACCACAGCTCTCCCCCCCCCGCGACCATCCTAACTTCAAATCTGGGTCATTTCAAATGGTTGCTAAGCAACCAATCGAGGGACTACCTGCATGGCGCCATAATGCTGGTACTTAATACTATGTTAGATGTGACTTCAAGGCATCTTTCCAGAGGATCTAAGCTCCAATTCTCAGCAAAATCGAACTAAGGTAAGATTAATAATATGTCTGATCTAGACTTAATTGTGGACTTTGTAGGTGCTTGGAAACCTGTTCATCTCCTCAGATTTCCTGTTTGATACAATATTCCAGGGTAGATACTGGCTAAGCTTGTACATCCTAAATCATGGTTAGCTTAACCATCATTGACGAGATAACCTTTACCGTCATTTTTTACTGTGAGCACACTGGCCCACATTAAAAATGAAATCACAACGATCTGGTTTCATGCTCAATTTATGCTAAATTATAAATCATAGTATCAATCAGGTAAGTTCACCCAATACATTAACCCCCAAACAAGCAAACCATCATGGCTTAGTTTGTATGAACCAGGCCACAAAAGGCTCCTGTGTCTGAGGGCCTAGAAAGATGACAGGTTTCAGATTACCTGCACAATGAAATCTCTCATGTTATATTGCTGTTCAGCTTTAACAATGCATGAAATAAACTACCTTAGTACATTAGAGCCAGTTTGGTTTAGTGGTTAAGGCACCAGGCTAGAAACCAGGATGCAGTGAGTTCTAGTCCCACCTTAGGCATTGCAGCTGGCTGGATGATTTTGGGCCAATCACCAGGAGAGGGAGCATTCTAGTCTGCCTTAAGAGATGAAAGCAGGCTGGTTGCCTCCGGCCCAATCCAACACACCTCACCAAGTTATTGTGGGGAAAATAGGAAGAGGGAGAAGTATATATTCACTTCCTTGATTTATTTATAAAAATAAAGGTGGGGTATAAATAAATTGCCACCACCTTGCGTCTTTTGAGCGCTGAAGGATCCAGCCACACGTCACAAGACTCCTGCTGCTTCCCAGTACAGCTTCCGCCTTTCCGCTTCATTTTCTGCCTTCAGATTACATGAAATATCCTTCAGCATGAAAACAGAGAGAAGATGCAAATTAGGCAACACTTCAAAACATCCTAAAAGTATTGAAGCTTGGAAGGACATTATGAGCAAAAAAACCAGAGTGCAAATTGAAGAAACCCAACTGTCTAAAGTTTGTTGTGCTGAAATGTCCAAGAATATTAACCAATTTGTAGTTGCAACTGCCTCGTAGGCTTTAAGTGTGCTCATATTAAGGCTATCTTTGAACAGCTTTGCTGCCAAATAATTTGGTCATCACATTAACTCACCCATTTGCACATATATCCAACCATAATCAAGACTGACTTGATTTGCACAAAATAATTCCATTTAAAAATCATAATTAAAACTAAAGGGGAGTATGATGTACCAATACATCTATTATACATGTAACTGATATGATTGAGCCTCATGAAGCCAGATTAATAATCTATTGTTTTACTTAGATTGCTTTCACATTTTTCCAGATTCAATATATTTGTACTTCAAATTCCCCAAAATTAGGTTAGGCCTTACATTAAGTATACTTATAATCATTATGATGGAATGAGGACTTGAACCCATCTCTCTCTGGTCTTAGTCCAACAGTCTACATTCTTCAACCGCCCAATCCTGCTTTAAGATGAGCGCAAGTTATAGGACTTGCAAAATTCTGGAACATTTGCACACATCATTCCTCAACAAACCCTTGTAGCCATTTTGATCTTTTAAAGCACTACTGTCCATCTGAGGTGGGAGACCAGAGGGGCATGTGCTGATGGGGCTCTATATTCCATATACCAATGTTTCTCAACCTTGACAACTTTAAAAGGTGTAGGTTCCCAGAATTCCCCAGTCAAACATACTACATACAATTTTAATTTCTTCTCAAAATAGGATAGAAAGACTCATGGAAAGGATACTCCAGGCACTCAAACCATAAGCAGGGGTTCTCAACCTTGTCAACTTTAAGACTTGTGGACTTCAACTCAAGCAGAATTCTTCGCTGGCTGAGGAATTCTGGGAGTTGAAGTCCACAAGTCTTATTAAAGTTGACAAGGTTGAGAACCCCTGCTAGAAGGTCAAGACTCCGTGGCACCCTGCTCGATTCCAAATGACAGTACTGACAGGGTCAATCATACTTTACCTGGCAGCAGTATAGCACCTTCTTCGTTTTTCAACTCCCCAAATACTCCACAGCCCCAGAATCTCCTGGTGGTCTCCCAGCCAAACACCAACCAGGCCCCAACTGCTCAGCTTTTGACAGCAGTTCAAAGCAAGCCCGCTTGCCCGTGTTTATACACACCGCACATCAGGAAAGGGGAGGCAGGCCGCACTCCAGTTTTACAAGGAGTCTCCGCAGCACAGCCCCAAAAGTCTTCTCCCGGGAACTGCCCTCTTTTCTAAGAGGCTATAAACGCGCCTCCCCGTCCAAAGGGACCTACGTGGTTGGGTGGGGAACCCGCGGTCGCGTTCTCAAGACAGCGACTCTCAACTCCACGTGGTCCGAATTCACCCAGCGCCGCGTGCAGACGCTCTTCACCTTCATGCGTACTCCCATGAGTAGTCCCCGACAACTCCTATTAGTAGCGCTCCGCATTGAAACGAAGGGCTTGCGGGCTTAACTGCCCCTTACCAGCCTCCTTTTCCTCCAAGTAAGGCGGGACGGGCTCGGCTCTCAAGTTCCGGGAACTCTACAAAGAGGCTTCCGCGTTCCAGTTCCGTATTTCCCGCCATCCTGGCCCCTCCTTCTAGTTATAAACTGCCCAATGGGAGAAGCAGTCGCCGATTCACCACGCCCTTTCTTGGCTTTTCTCGGGGCGGTTATCAGTCAGGGGCGGAGCCGGCCTGGGGAAGAGCCTGTCCCGTTCAGTTCGTTTGCGCGTGCGCTGCCTTCAAAGCGGGACCGCTTGCACAGAAGTGAATAGTGTAGAGTAGAGTAGAGTAGAGTAGAGTAGAGTAGAGTAGAATAGAATAGAATAGAATAGAATAGAATAGAATAGAATAGAATAGAATAGAATAGAATAGAATAGAATAGAATAGAATAGAATAGAATAGAATAGAATAGAAAAAAGGATTAGAATAGAATAGAATAGAATAGAATAGAATAGAATAGAATAGAATAGAATAGAATAGAATAGAATAGAATAGAATAGAAAAAAGGAATAGAATAGAAGAGAAGAGAAGAGAAGAGAAGAGAAGAGAAAAAAGGAATAGAATAGAATAGAATAGAAAAAAGGAAAAGAATAGAATAGAATAGAATAGAATAGAATAGAATAGAATAGAATAGAATAGAATAGAATAGAATAGAATAGAAAAAAGGAAAAGAATAGAATAGAATAGAATAGAATAGAATAGAATAGAAAAAAGGAATAGAATAGAATAGAATAGAATAGAATAGAATAGAATAGAATAGAATAGAATAGAATAGAATGGACCTTGGAGGTCTTCTAGTCCAACCCCCTGCTCAGGCAGGAAACCCTATACCATTTCAGACAAATGGCTGTCCAGTCTCTTCTTAAAGACTTCCAGTGTTGGAGCATTTACCACTTCTGGAGGCAGATTGTTCCACTGGTTAATTGTTCTCACTGTCAGGAAGTTTCTCCTTAGTTCTAGGTTGCTTCTCTCCTTGATTAGTTTCCGTCCGTTGCTTCTCATCCTGCCTTCAGGCGCTTTGGAGAATAGCTTGACTCCCTCTTCTTTGGGGCAGCCCCTGAGATACTGGAACACTGCTATCATGTCCCCCCTCGTCCTTCTCTTCATTAAGCTAGACATACCCAATCTATACCCATGACACTAGATGTAGTTGTGTGTTATTTCTGTATTTCACGAAGTGGGCTGGCTTGTTTACCCTACTCCACATTTATGCTAAGTTGTCTTCGTTTTTGAAATATTTTACTCATTTCTTTTAATTAAACGTTTTTTAAAATGGCATCAATATATACACCCAGCTCTGTCTCCCAGTGCTTAAGCTGCAGTTTTATATGGTTAATCCTTGACTTGCAACCATTTGTTTAGTGACTGAAGTTACAACAGCAGTGAAAAAAGTGACTTATGGTTTTCACACTTACAACTGTAGTAGCCTCCCCATGGTTATGCGATCAAAATTCAGACACTTGGCAATTGGGATGTATTTATGACAGTTGTACCGTCCTGGGCCATGTGATCACCATTTGTAACCTTCCCATCTGACTTCTGGGATAGAAAAGGTGGATAGAGAAAATTTCTTTTCTCTATCACACAATACCAGGACAAGGGGGCACTCCCTAAAGCTCATAGCTAAGAAAGTGAGGACAAATAAAGGGAAATATTTCTTTACCCAAAGGGTCGTTGATTTATGGAATTCACTTCCAGAAGGGGTCGTGACAGCTGTCAGCCTTGACAGCTTCAAGGCAGGGTTAGATAGATTCATGGAGGCCAAGTGTATCGATGGCTATTAAAACGGATGTCCATGTGCCGCCTCTATGTTGGTTGAGGCAGGCAGAATTCCCTTGAGTACCATTTGTTGGGGGTCAAGGGAAAGGGAGGGTTTTGCCTTCTCTTTCTGCTCAAGATCCCCATGTACAATTGGTGGGCCACTGTGTGACACAGAATGCTAGACTCGATGGGCTTTGGCCTGATTCAGCAGGGCTCTTCTTATGTTCTTATGTTCTTATGTTCTGACAAGCAAAGTAATTGGGAGAAGCCGGATTTGCTTAATAGCCACATGATTCATTTAACACTGCAATAATTCAATAACAACTGTGGCAAAAAGGTCATAAAATGGGATGCAACTGACTTAACAAATGCCTTGCTTAGTAACAGAAATTTTCAGCCTCCGTCGTGGATGGAATGCGAGGACTACTTATAGTTCCAACAGTTAGAACAATTAACCAGTGGAACAACCTGCCTCCAGAAGCAGCAGTGAATGCTCCAACACTGGAAGTTTTTAAGAAGAGATTTGTATGAAATGGTATAGGGTTTCCTGCCTGAGCAGAGGGTTGGACTAGATGACCTCCAAGGTCCCTTCCAACATCATCATCATCATCATCATCATTATTATTATTATTACATCATCATCATCATTATTATTATTGTTGTTGTTGTTGTTGTTATTGTTGGAGAGGTAAGTCCATTAGGACCTCTTCCTAGAAATAGCTGCATAAGTTTGCTACAAACATCCACGGTAGATCTGTCACTTATCTATCATCTTTTATCAATCTTGCATCCATCCATCCTACATTTTCTAACATTCTCCTACAGCAGGGGTTCTCAACCTTGGCAACTTTAAGACTTGTGGACTTCAACTCCCAGAATTCCTCAGCCAGCAAAGCTGGCTGAGGAATTCTGGGAATTGAAGTCCACAAGTCTTAAAGTTGCCAAGGTTGAGAACCCCTGTCCTACAGTCACCTTTGCTTGGGTGTGGATGAAATAAAATAAACAAAAATAAAACAAAAAAGATGATAAACATCTTTTTTCATCCCTAAGATTTAGGCAAATTTCCAGCAAAGACTGGGCTGCAGCCAATGGTACTAATGTGAGGGCTGCAATAATTTTGATGATTACACAATTGCTGCAAACAGAGTTGAAGTGAAGCTATTCAGGGCATTATCCAGATATGGCAGTCTATCTCAACCTTGGCGACTTGGAGCTATGTGAACTTCAACTCCCAGAATTCCCTAGCCCAGGGGTAAGCAACCTTGGCTCTTTTATGACTCGTGGACTTCAACTCCCAGAATTCCTGAGCCAGCACGGCTCAGCATGAAAACCTCTCCCTTTTCCCTCAGCATGGCTGGCTCAGGAATTCTGGGAGTTGAAGTCCATGAGTCATAAAAGAGCCAAGGTTGCTTACCCCTGGGCTAGGGAATTCTGGGAGTTGAAGTCCACACAGCTTCAAATCGCCAAAGTTGAGAAACACTCAGATATGGTAAGCTATCTAAGGGTACCCCTGTGACCTCGTAAGGTTCAGGATAGTAAATAAATAAAGCTGAGTCTGGAGTCGGCTTTGCAGTAGATACAGGTCATTCAAATCGGATTGGAAGAGATAAAAGGGGGGGAGAAGGGAGCCTGGCTGCCATTGAAGGGAATCTTAAAGAACACATTTGGTCCATGGGTCCCCACTGCTCTGTAAGAAAAAAAAAATTAGGGAAAGATGAAAGCAAAGCAGAACATCAAGACGTCTTTACCACCCTTTGACCAGCTGTGGGCGTAGGAGGCATTGCTCGGTGTCTTCTATGCAAGTGAGGAATGTGTTGAATTTATGGGGCGTGTCTGTGTGTTTTTGCACTTTCTTTCCAGGAACTACACAAAGCTCTCTCTCTTTCTCCCTCTCTCCCTCCCTCCCTCCCTCTCTCTCTCTCTCTCTCTCTCTCTCTCTCTCTCTCTCTCTCTCTCTCTCTCTCTCTCTCTCTCTCTCTCTCTCTCTCTCTCTCTCTGTATGTGCCTGAAGGTCTGATCAGGAAGGATGCCAGATGTGCCTGGAGGAGAAGAGGGGTGAGCTTAATCAAGATGCATGCAGAAAGGGCAGGTCTTCAAATTGCCCGAGTCTTGATGTTTTGGACCCTCTGCAGCCTTACCTGATGTCGTCATATTTTTGACTCTGCAGGTGCCTCTTTTTGTTCTCCTGTCTTGTGTCTTATCAGTTCACGCCCTGGAAAAAGATGTGTGGCATGGAGTGGCCCAAAGCATTCAGAGCTGCTGCCCCACCCTTTGGTGGAATTTTTTTTCTGTATTTTTCCTCTTTGCAGCCCCACCCAGATTTAAGAACAATTAATCAAAGGAACAGCTGACTTACCAGAGTTGTTGTTGCTCCATCACTGGAGGATTTTAAGAAAAGATTAGACAACTATCTGTCCAGGATGGAATAATGACTTCTGCCTTGGGCAAGGGGTCAGACTAGATGACCTCCAGGTCTCTTCCAGTTCTATGATTCTATGATTCTAAACTCGGTCTTTCTTTTCCTGCATAACAAATTCAGTTCCATTCCGTTCAATTTGGGAGGATTATTCTGCTGACAGTCTCATCACCTTTACATAATTTCTTGCATTCAAAAGGATTAAAAGTCTTAGCACTACTGTAGAGAAAATTTAAAATCCATTTTTAGGTATCTCAGAATATATGCCTCCCACAAAGCTAAAATTTGGCTTTACTTCTTTTCCTTTTTTTTTACTGCCAGCTCTCCAAGGGTTCGATCTCTATAAGATCTCATTGTACGCTGTAGAATTTTGCAGAGATCAGGAATATTTGCTACTTTCTTGAGGCTTATAACTTATCAGGCAGAAAATTTATTTCCTTGTTTTCTTCTTCTTCACGTTGCCGAAGCTGCTGAGTGAATCTGAGTGATCTAGTTGTGTTGGTATTTCACTAAAGTTTAACTACTGTATACAGTTGTTTGCTACAGAGGCTATGCAGTGACCTTTCATTAATGCAGATAATTTGGCATTGAATCCTCTGCTTGTATTCGCTCCCAGGCCAAGATAAATAGAGGTGGCTCACGGGCAGAGGGGTTGCTAAGAGGACAGCAGGGCAAAGTAGACCCCCAAAGGAAAGTTGTTGGTGTGTTGATTGAGTTACATGTAGTACAGGCTTCCCTGACTTCAGTTTTGGCCAAAAAAGATTTCTTTTTTTTCCGGTTGGGAGAAAGAAGAGGTAAGTCCTTGACTTACAACCACACCTGAGCCCAAAAGTGAGAAATCTGTTAAGTGAGTTTTGCCCCATCTTATGATTTTTCTTGCCACATTTGTTAAGTGAATCACTGCAGCTGTTAAATTAATACCACTTTACAAGGCCTTGGTAAGGCCACACTTGGAATACTGCATCTAGTTTTGGTCACCACGATGTAAAAAAGATGCTGAGACTCTAGAAAGAGTACAGAGAAGAGCAACAAAGATAATTAGGGGACTGGAGGCTAAAACAGATAAGGAATGGCTGCTGGAATTGGGGATGTCAAGTTTAATGAAGAGAAGGACGAGGGGGGGACATGATACCGGTAGCAGTGTTCCAATATCTCAGGGGCTGCCACAAAGAAGAGGGAGTCAAGCTATTCTCCAAAGCACCTGAAGGCAGGACAAGAAGCAATGGGTGGAAACGAATCAAGGAGAGAAGCAACCTAGAACTAAGGAGAAACTTCCTGGCAGTGAGAACAATTAACCAGTGGAACAGCCTGCCTCCAGAAGCGGTGAATGCTCCAACACTGGAAGTTTTTAAGAAGAAACTGGACAGCCATTTGTCTGAAATGGTATAGGGTTTCCTGCCTGAGCAGGGGATTGGACTAGATGACCTCCAAGGTCCCTTCCAACTGTATCATTATTATTATTATTATTAGTAAGACCGTTTTTAAGTGAACCAGGTGCCCCCATTGACTTTGCTTGTCAGAAGGTCACAAAAGGCGATCACGACCCCCGGACACTGCGACCGTCATAAATATAAACCTGTTCTCAAGCATCTGAATGTAAATCACGTGACCAGGGGGATTGCTGCAAAGGTCATAAATGTGAAAAATGGTCATAAGTCACGTTTTCCGGTGCTGTTGTAACTTCAAACGGTCACTAAAATAAAATAAATAAATAAATGAACTGTTGAAAGTCAAGGACTGCCTGTATGGATCTTCTGAAGCTTCCTGTTTTATTCAACTAAATGACTGGTTTCACCAAACATCTTTAACTCAATTAAGGATTAAATATATGTCTTGGATTATTACCGTAAAACAATCAACAGTAAGTTTAGAAAAGCTTAGATTTAATCTCAAACAGGTCCAGGTTGGTTTTAGCTCTCCCTTGCACAGAGGTGTCAAAAAAAGTCCAGATGTTGGTCACAATTTCCAAGATCAAGGCTCCACCCCCTTTTTACATTGGTTTGTCCTCGGTTGGGCAAACGTCAAAACCAGCCCTGTTGTTTGTGTTTCCAGTCTGTTGATGCAACATACTGGTTGGGCTCACTTCCTGCAATGAGTCAAACATTTTGAAAATCGTCCTTTGTTAAATAAAACCATACTGGAGTCATTCCCATACACGGCTATCTCACCGTGACGACCCAGATACCGTACCATAATAAAGATGGAGTTTCATGGGGCATCGTTGTGGTTGGGCTCCCCTATGGACGCAAACAAAAAGTATTGTGATATTTAAGTGAGGACAAATAAAGGGAAATATTTCTTCACCCAGAGGGTCGTTGGTTTATGGAATTCACTTCCAGAAGAGGTCGTGACAGCTGTCAGCCTTGATAGCTTCAAGGCAGGGTTAGACAGATTCATGGATGCCAAGTGTATCGTCCATGTGCCACCTCTATGTTGGTTGAGGCAGGCAGGATTCTCTTGAGTACCATTTGTTGGGGGTCAAGGGAAAGGGAGGGTTTTGCCTTCTCTTTCTGCTCAAGATCCCCATGTACAATTGGTGGGCCACTGTGTGGCCCAGAATGCTGGACTCGATGGGCTTTGGCCTGATTCAGCATGGCTCTTCTTATGTTCTTATGTTCTAACCCCAGAACAACACCGTGTAATGGAATTTGGGCCCTCTTCCAGATCTCCCTCCTCATTAACTGCTGTATTTGAGGGGCTGCCACAAAGAAGAGGGGGTCAAACTATTCTCCAAAGCACCAGAAGGCAGGACAAGAAACAATGGTTGGAAACTGACCAAAGAGAGAAGCAACCTGGAATTAAGGAGAAACTTTCTAACAATTAACCGGTGAAACAGCTTACCTCCAGAAATTGTGGGTGCTCCATCATTGGAGATTTTTAAGAAGAGACTGGACATTCACCTGTCTGAGATGGTAGAGGTTCTCCTGCCCGAGCAGGGGGTTGGAGTAGAAGACCTCCAAGGTCCCTCCCAGCTGTATTCTATTCTAAGTGGCCATCTTACACCAAAGAGCTTTGGAGGTGCAGTGATTAGAATGCAATGCAGGTGGTCCTCAACTAACAACAGTTCATTTAGTGAGCATTCAAAGTTACAACAGCACTGAAAAAAGTGAGTTATGACCAGTTTTCACACTTAATGACTACTGCAGCATCCCCCTGGACATGTAATCAAAACTCAGATGCTTGGCAACTGACTTATATTTATGATGGTTGCAGTGACATGAGGCCGTGAAAACCCCTTTTGCGATCAACTGCAGTGATCCACTTAACAACTCATGGCAAGTCACCTAACTTGGCAACAGAAATTTGGGGCTCAATTGGGGTCTTATGTTGAGGGCTATCTGTGTTAAAGGCAAACTCTACCCACAGCCTGACTGGTTTAAGGTTGACTCAGCCTTCCATCCTTCTGAAGTCAGTAAAATTATTGTTGGGGGCAACATGCAAATAATGCTGACATTGTAAACCTCCCAGACAGCGCTACAAAGCACTGTGGGGCAGTACATTATCCTTACGAGCAATTAGTGGCGAAAGACAATAAAACACCCAGACTTTCTGGAACAAGTTAGCAAATCATGTTGTTTGTAAATCTGTTGATTACACTGAAGGCAATCATTGGGGAAATCACTGGGGAATCAGAAAGAAGACAACCTGTTCTATCAGGTTCGCCTGGTGCGCCAGTTGCGTCCCTTCCTAGACCGGGACTCGCTATGCACAATTACTCATGCCTTTGTCACTTCCAGGCTGGACTACTGTAATGCTCTCTACATGGGGCTCCCCTTGAGGTGCACCCGGAGGCTTCAGCTGGCCCAGAATGCGGCTGCGCGGGTAGTGACCGGAGCATCATGGCGCTCCCATGTAACACCGCTCCTGCGCGAGCTGTACTGGTTGCCGGTGGCCTTCCGGGTGCGTTTCAAGGTGTTAGTGACCATCTTTAAAACGCTCCATGGCATCGGACCCGGATATTTACAGGACCGCCTTCTGCCAGCAAATACCTCCCGCCGTCCGGTACGCTCCCACAGAGTGGGTCTCCTCAGGGTGCCGTCGGCCAGACAATGTCGGCTGGCGACCCCCAGGGGGAGAGCCTTCTTTGTGGGAGCTCCAACGCTTTGGAACGAGCTCCCCCCCCGAACTCCGTACGATGACGGAATTGTGCTCCTTCCGTCGAGAATTAAAAACATATCTATTTCGACAAGCCGGCCTGGGATAGTAGCTCCGGTACCAACAAGGCCATAATTGTTTTAGGGGGTTGAGCTTTTAAGATTATGTATTGGGTTTTAAATGATTCTGGGCCAAATTGTTTAATCTATTTTTAATCATTTTACTTTTTGTATGTTGATGTTTTTAATTGGGCTGTACACCACCCCGAGTCCTTCGGGAGGGGGGCGGTATAGAAATCGCTAAATAAATAAATAAATAAATAAATTAAAATGTGACTAATTGTAATAGGAATCGTTCCCTCTGCAGTGTCCAAACCTCTGGGTGATTTCATGGGCTAAAACGCAGCGGGGAAACTTGCAGCCCCATCTGAAATGGTATAGGGCAGTCATGTCAAACTCGCGACGTCATGTGACATCACGCAACGTATCAGGACGGTTTTGCCATTGCCGGCAATGGGGTGGGCACGGCTTCTGAATGACGTGTCCAGCCCGCGGGCTGGCAATTTGACACCCCTGGTATAGGGTTTCCTGCCTGAGCAGGAGGTTGTACTAGATGACCTCCAAGGTCCCTTCCAACTTTTTACTACTACTACTACTATTATTAAACTCTAAGTGCTATTGCTATTTCTATGTAACTATGTGTGAACCAGCTATTTGGAGTAAACCATCTGTCCAAGCTGTAGCCTTTCAGGTGGCAGACAGGAGAAGCTCACATAATTTATCTGCACATGAACCCAAAATGCCAGAGGTAAGAGATCACAATAAACCTTGTGTGGCCGTCATGTGGCACAAAACTTTCTGAACAATGAACAAGGATCCTATTTCCGAAGAAGCAGAAGCGAGACCACAGAAACATTTCCCCTTACAAGCCTAACATGTCAGGAGACGATCAGATAAGAACGGGACAAAGAAGGTTATTTGGTTCTCATTTGATTATGAATGATTCTGATTTTGCATTTTTCAACCAATCAACTGACAAAAATGTAGCTGGCGTTCCACATTTGTGTTTTTTCCAGTCATTAAAAAAAAAAAAGCTTTGAAAAAGCCTGGGTGAAAAAAATTCTTAATAGTATATTGTTATGTCTATCAAATTTACAGACAGTTCATCTCGCGGGGGTGAACTTATGACTTTAATGTACAGGATTGCATTGAATTGGGAGGAGATTGCTTTCCCCAGACTACGTATTAAGGAATGACAATCCACAAGGTCTCTGTCTGGATCAATTGCAGGAAAATAACATATTTTAGTACAAACCTACTGGGGACAGCACAGCTTTTCCAACAGGTCCAAGAGAAATCTGTACAAATGCTCTTGTTTTTATCATCCAGATTGTAGGAAGTTTGCTCCCTTCTTCCATTAATTGCAGTGGCTTGACGCCAATGTAGTCCTTTCCCCTCCTGTTTATTTTAATTTTAATGGAAGGCATTTTCAAAAGGTCTGCTGGCGTGGTACAAGGAAAATATTCACATTCATCTTGGTCCTTGCAAGAAGTCCATTTATTAAATCCCATTATGTGCTCCAGAACATCCCTCTTTGAATTCTCTTGTTACTCTTTAACATGCCCAAATCTCTTTTTTTTCCCTTTACATTGACCCAGAAAAAGCATCCATAACTCTGTGACTGCTCAGGTTTTTCCTAGCCTGTACAACTGTTACAAAACCAGCTTTTGATTAGATTATGGCTCAATGTACCAGCCGGAAAATGAGTCAACTCAGAAACCAGAAGAAGCATGTTGAATGATGACAACCAGCATCGGGGATGCTAATGTTGACACAGAAACACCAGAGATACTTACAGCTTTGTAAAACAGCTTGTAAACCAGGCCTTCTGTGAAAGAGATGTCAAATTTTAGTGGAAAGCTTCCTTCACCCCCAGGAAGAATGTGGTCTGACCTGATTTTTTAAAAAATGTTATACATTCACGGTTTGGGATTGTCTATCATATACTTCACTAAAAATTACAAGAAACTAATTAGAAAAGTATATAACCAATACAAATAGTCCTTGATTTACAACCATTGGTTAAGCGACTAGGCCTCATACTTATGACTGCGGCGTCATCCCCACACTCACGTGATCAAAATTTGGGCACTGAGCAACCAGCATGTGTTTACATCTCTGGGTCATGTGATCCTCCTTTGCAACCTGCTCAAGTGCCTGGATTTTGATCGTGGGGATGCTGTGATGGTCATAAGTATGAGGACTAGTTGTATATCAGCTTATCATTGCCATTGTAACTTCAGATGTTTTCTAAACAAAAGGTTATAAGTCTAGGAATATCTGTAGATCTTTTTGCAGCCTGTGATCCAGTCTCTCTCTCTTGGAAGATCAACAAGAAGCACCTTGTTCA
Source organism: Bothrops alternatus (assembly GCA_034064705.1). Classification (NCBI taxonomy): domain Eukaryota; kingdom Metazoa; phylum Chordata; class Lepidosauria; order Squamata; family Viperidae; genus Bothrops; species Bothrops alternatus. The sequence goes on from JARGCV010000132.1 coordinate 797,390, forward strand.
AATAAGTCCAAATGAGATTAGACAAGAGATGGAAGGGACCTTGGAGGTCTTCTAATCCAGCCCCCTGCTCAGGCAGGAAATCCTATACCATTTCAGACAAATGGCTGTCCAATCTCTTCTTAAAAACCTCCAGTGTTGGAGCATCCACAACTTCTGGAGACAAGCCGTTCCACTGATTAATTGTTTATTTATTTATTTTATTTGGACTTATATGCCGCTCCTCTCCGAAGACTCGGAGTGGCTTACAACATATATAAAAACAATAATCACATCTAAGTCCAAATTAAAAATAAACATTAAAAACAAAAACCGAACACACATTCATCATTCACACAACAATCCACAATCATCCCCAGGCCTGCTGGCAAAGATAGGTTTTAAGATTCTTCTGGAAGGCGGGGAGGGTGGGAGAAGCGCGGACTTCAGGGGGCAGTTGGTTCCAGAGGGTGGGTGCCACAACAGAGAAGGCCCTCCCCCTAGGACCCGCCAGACGGCATTGTTTCGCTGACAGGACCCGGAGGAGGCCGACCTTGTGCGCTCTCACCGGTCAAAGGGAAGTATGTGGCAGAAGACGGTCCCGTAAGTATCCTGGTCCCATGCCATGAAGGGCTTTATAGGTTCTACAGTAACTATTTATAGTTCTACGGTAACTATTAAGAAATGTCTCCTCAGTTCTCGGTTAGTTCTCTTCTCGATTCGTTTCCATCTGTTGCTTCTTGTTCTGCCTTCTGGAGCTTTGGAAACTAGGTTGACCCTCCCCCCTCTTTTGTGGCAGCCCCTCAAATATTGGAACACTGCTACCATGTCACCCCAGTCCTTCTCTTCATTAGAGCAGACATGTTTAATTCTAAGGCAACACAATTTACCTGACTTGAAGTCAACACCTAAACAGCCTTCCATCCTGGTGATCTCAGAATCTAGTGGGCATCTGCTCATTTTTAGAAAACTCTTTAACTAATTTCCTTTGAAGTTTGTATACCCACGGGCACGGTCATTTTATTTATTTTGCAACCTTGCCAAATAAAACTGTGGCCGAGGCTAATCGAAAACTTTAAAGCAAACAAACTTATCAGAGGGACCCTGAGCATTTTTCTGGGTAGAGGCAGGCTAGAGCTCCCAATTATTTTCTCAGTCCAGTGTGGGTGTGCAAGAGGCAGGGGGGGGGAGACTTCTATAGTCCAGTAAGACTGTCAAGAGCATCTCCTTGGCCTCTCAAACAGAGTTTGCTTCAGTGAAACAAAAACATCAAGAAAAACATAGCATGTTCTTTTTATTAGGAAGTTACAGTTGCACAATGAAAGATGTCTTTCATCATTTGTTTTAGATTGCTTAAAAATTTTTTAGAAGGAAGTATCTTCAGGCGTGGCTGGTATGTCAAAAGCCATTTCAGAATCAAAAGTGTTTGCATGTTGAGTCACAGGATGGTCTGCAGGGTGCTGGAGAGGGACACAAGGGGAAGGAGACCCTTGGGGCAGTTCTGTTTCCAGCGGGGACAGCCACAGAATGAAGTCAGGGATTCATTCCTGTTTATCTGACGCAGCCAACAGGCAGAAAAGTTCTGCTCTGTTGTACACAATGAGACATCTTTCATTCACTGTTGTTTTGAAATCTATCGGCTGGAGCCAAAAACAGAGAACTCTAGCTTGTGAGTAGCACCGGGCACCCACCCAACATAAATGAGGTCTGCAGCTCCAGATCTCCCCAAACATCATCTTTTAATCCACTGTGACCCTGGGATCATTGACTAGAGAAAGACCCAGAACTGAAGAGAGAATTTTTGCAGATAGGTTCGCCAAATTGTCCTACGATGAGAACATTCTGTTTTTTTTAATTAGGGCATCTCAGATAAGTGGGGTTTATAACCTTAATCATTGCAGAGTACAGCACTTAGAGATGTGTCTACTTATCTAGCACAGAGTGTGTGTAAATATTTTAAGCGGGTCATCAAGATTAAGAGCCAGAAGAGAGGCCACTGGGCCTTTCCCAGGGAAGCTGAAAAGAGTCTGGATTACGTTAGGCCCTTCAGCCTTGATCTCAGTCCTTCACCAAATATTTTTGGGGCTCTTCAGTTTAGGAGCCTGGCAAGGACACAGGACCTGAGATGATGACCTCTGGCTCCAGGCAGCCAGTGGCAGCTGGTAAAGCTCATGAGGACTGTTTTAAAAGCCTCAAAGCAGGCAGCCCTTTCATCGTGAGCATCACTTTGGGAAAATGAAAAGGCCCTTTCATCTGAGTAAGAGCCTGGGCCTCTAGATTTCCAAGACCTGGGCGGTCTTGCTGGAAGTTCTTCTCTGAATTGGCATCCTTCAGATACTGTACTTCAGCTCCATCATGCTTGGTCAACAGGACTGGGGATTATGGAAGTTTAAATCCAAGACTTCTGGAGACTATTGGATGGAGAGGAGAGTTCTCTGAAAGCTACCAGCACAGCAAGGCTGATTTTCCTTGGTAAGTCAACAGGACTGAAGAGCAGAGAACACCGGTCCCATTCACTAGGAAAGCCAGCTTGGTCTAATTAAGGCACCAGGCTACAGACCTGGAGATTGTGACTTCTAGTCCTGCCTTAGGCATGAAAGTCGACTAGGTGACTTTAGGCCAGTTATTCTCTCATCTTTCAAGGTGCTGTTGTTGTGAGGAAACTAGGAGTACTGTGTATGTTCACCACCTCGAGTTACTTGCAAAGTAATAAAGGCAGGATAACATGAAAAATAAACGTAAACTTATCCACAGTTCAAGGCATTAGAAATCTTTCAATTGCTGCAAACTCCTGCATGTTCGACCTTGCGTTATTTGCAAGGAAAGCAGATTTTTTTTCTAGCTCAAGGCAAGTTCTAACTTCCCACATGGATGAAACTAAGTACAAAAGACCACCAACGAAGAAGGCAGATTCATTCTCTGTGACCAGTAGACATATTTTCGCATTAATAAGATTTCCTACTTCCAAACTCATCCTTGCCAAAAGTGTCTTAAACTGCAAAGTGGGAGAAAAACATCCCTGGGCCTTTCTGGGAACTAAATGTCTTATTTCCCTGTTTTGTTTTGTTTTTTTAAAGAACAATGGGAACCATACATTGCCTGCCTCTTTACAGTACATTTGATTATTTGCTTTTGTCTGTTGAATGATTTGAGGCTTGTTTTTCTCTCTTCCCAAATTTGGACTCCTGGAAACTGAAGGAATGTAGAGGAGGACCAGACAGAAGAAACCAGCCTATTTTAAGATCTTCATCTAGCCCAGCGGTTCTCAACCTGTGGGTCGCAACCCCATTTGGGGTCGAACGACCATTTCACGGGGGTCACCAAACAACGCAGTTGGCCATTTTTTTCCCCTTTTCCCCTCGGCCGGCGCAGGGGGCAGCACCGCGCATGTGCAGGGGGCAGCACCGCGCATGCATGAAGCGGGCCATCACGCCATGCCACGCATGTGCGATGTGGGCTGTCGTGCTGCGCATGCGTGATGCGGGCCGTGGCGCCACACCGCGCATGCGCAATGCAGGCTGTTGCGCCGCACCGCACATGCGTGATGTGGGCCATCACGCCACGCATGCACAATACGGGCCATCGCATCGCGCCACGCATGCGCGATACGGGTCGCACCGCGCATGCACGGCGCAGGTCGGGGTCACGGCCTGAAAAAGGTTGAGAACCGCTGATCTAGCCGCTTCTCTTAAGGAAGACTAGACGGTGTCTTTTCTTTATTTAAACACACATATCATGCAACGTTGTGTGTCTGTGTCGACATTTAGAGCAAGCTACAAAGGATACTCAGCAATGTGGTCACATTGCAGCAACATTGTGGAGAGGCTCCAGAACAGAAAGTTTTTTTTCCCCTAAACACTGTTACATTACCTCTATTTTGCCTGCCTTCATACACAATCCCCAGAATTCTGTAGAGTTAACAAACGTGTCCCAATTTCTTTTGGTAAATATCAAAGAGTGTCAGTGTGTGTTGCATTTTTATGTTAGTTTTTTTTTTAAATCAGCCTTGGTTCTCTATGTTGCTTCACTACAACTCCCATTGTCACAAATTAGCTTATTGTGAGTCAGGTTTAGCCTAGTAAGAGTTCAAAGACCACCAACTGAAAAGGGTTATGGTTGAAACTGCAGGGTCTAGCTGCTCAGATAGATGGCTCTTGTTCCTGAGATATAACACTTTCTTTGCTATTACCACCTCTCTTTTTCTCTATCACATTCTTAATTCAGTTGAAATTGGAGCAAAATAGCTAGAAGGAAGATGCTGAAATGCAACCCCCAGTCTCCTAAGCTCCGAGTTTCACATATTCACCGTTCACGTCCAATCCAGATGATAAATGCCGGTGCTTAGATCAGAGATGGCGAACCTTTTAGAGACTGAGTGCCCAAACTGCAACCCAAAACCCACTTATGTATTGTCAGGTACCAGTGGGCGTGGCCCATTGGGTGGGTGTGGCCCATTGGGTGGGCGTGGCTGCGGTGGTAACAGCAGACTGGGTGGGACTAAAAAGTTCAATCAATCAATTCCAACTTTGCGAGATCTTTTTTTTCCCATGAGAAGTTGAAATTGATTGATTGAATGAAACTTTTTTTTTTTGCACATGGTGTCGGAGGCCTAAAGCGAAAAGGTTTTATAAAACCCAGCTGAAGTCCTAGGAGTGGGGCAATGGTGCATGTGCCCACAGAGAGGGCTCTGCGTGCACCTCTGGCACCTGTAGCATAGGTTCACCATCACGGGCTTAGATCTTTTCTTTCTTTTCCCTTTCTCCTTTCCTCTCTGTCTTCCTTTCGCTTTCCCTTTCCCTCCCCTCTCATTTCCTATCCTTTTGGTCTCTTTCAACTGCATCCCTTCCCTCCCCTCCCTTCCCCTCCCTTGTAGGAAGAGCTAATCTTTTTATGTAGCCAAAATGTTTCACCCCTCGTTAAATCAGCCCAGCAAAGACTGGAAAAAAAATCCGATTCCCCGAATTCTGTCTGTAGCAGAATGGGATATGGACTTGCAAGTATGCTCAGGAGCCCTCCTCACTGCAAGATTTGGCTCCAGAACCCCTTCCTCTCCCCACTGATGAAGGTGGTGTAAAGGATAAATGAGGCAGAAGGTTAGAATATCTGGCTTATAAAATGTTTTTTTTTTTTAATAGAAACAAGTGGAGGCGTCAAGGCCCACTAACATGTACAAAATGTAGGAGAGACAAGAAAACAAAAATCAACAGACACATGTATCCAGACTTCCTTTCTACAAAAAAAAAAATTCTGCAGGGTGACTAAAAACCATCTTTCAGCATCCAGGACAATCAGTAAAAAGATTTCGGCCCACATGTATAGATCCATAAACATCATCCAGTCCAACAAAATGTTTGAGCTAGGCAACTTTATAATTCTGATAGGGAGGGGAGATTGAACTGAGGGGTCAAGAGCAGACTTATAGCCTGGGAAAAACTGAAGGGACAGCAAAAGATTTTGGGCTCTCCCTCCTTCCTGCCATGGGCCATTCCATTTTCCAGTTGATTTTTTTCCCAAAGCCCGAATTCATAAGGAGATTGAAACTCATGCTTTTCCACGATTGTGTCACCAGATTTTTGGACTCAGGGAAGACAGCACGAACCCCTTATTGATGTCAAACGTGCCAAGCTAAACCAATTTGTCAACTGGCTTAATGTATCTCCAACAGCGGTGGCTCATTTTTTGGAAGACAGATAAACCTAAAATACGGGGGAAGGAGTGGATCAGGTATTTGACAGATGGGTATGACCCAGATATTTGATTCTTCTCTTTAGGGTTTGTAAAATTGATTTTTTTTTTACTTTATCTTAAACTTACTTTTAATCATAGATTATGGGGTGGGGAGATAACCCCCCCTCCATTCTGGCAATCTGCACTTTCAGTTTTGGGCACAAAGCAGGCAATGAAGGCTGGCAAGAAACAAAGCAATGACCACTTCTAAATATTGAACCATATTAGCCTTTTGCAAAGGTCGAACCACATCAAATTATTCCATTTAGAAAACCCGTGATGGATCCTGATGTTGCAAAAGTGGTCAGCACCATGTCTCAGCCTGCACATCTCACTTGGCTAGTATTCCCACATGTGTTGGACTTCAGCGTCAATCATTCCCACGAGTTTGGGAAAGGCTAATATATCTGTTTGGATCTCGACCAACCAGAAACAGGGTAAAAGTGAGTTGGGACAAAGCTAAACCCCACTGCATTCGGGGGAAGCCAGTCATGCGCTCCCATGCTTGTTTACACAGAAGTAGACCCCAGGGAATTTAGCACGGCTGAGTCCCCATCAGTATGTGCAGGATTGCAGCTGAAATAAACAGAACATCCAGAGCCAACCCATTATGAAGTGTCCCCAAGTATTTCTCGGCTGACTCTGTTTAGGGATTTTAATTTCGACTCTCCTGGGGAAAAAATAGGACATGTGTTTGGTAAATGGAAGATGCAACCACATTGCTCTTAAGCTGTGAACAGAGTGACACTCGTGTTAAGCTTATTTACTTACTTACCGGTAAGCATGCACTGGAATTTGGAATGGTCCAAAAAATGAGGAAGAACGTATCGTCAGAAAGGCATGGTTTTCTTTGGTATATGATACCGTAACAGCCACAAACACAGATGGGCTTTTAAAAGAAAGTTGAACATATACTCATAGAAGAGAGGCCCAATAAAATGATGCCTAGTATACACAGAGTGCAATCTGGTTGAGAATCGTAGGGATCTCAAAGGTCTTCAAATGCAGGGACTACAGCTTGTTGGTGTCACAAATGTTCGCCATGGGAGAAGGGCAGGTCTCAACCCTTGGCACTGCCATTCAAAAAGGGCAGATTATAGCTGACAATGAAGCCTCACTGCTGTGTAAAAAACTAGAGAGGAATAGATCTGGAGGGTAGTAGATGAGCAGATAATTACATTTGATAGAAGGGACCCAGAGATAATTGGGGGTGGAGGGAAGGGCTCTGGAGCACTGCTTTAATATCCGTTAGCTCAACCCATGATAGTTGCATGGATTTCCTTCTGAAAACAGTCGCCACCAAAACCCATCTCTTCCCCCTTCTCAAACCTCACTTTGACTCGCAGAGGTGCAGCATTGCCCCAGGTTCTCCTCCCCAAACAAGCTGACCACCGCACTAAAAATATCACAAGGAATATCACCCCACATACAAAGTTTTGGATAGACAGGTGCTCTTCTGAAGGCACATCCACCTGGCAGGTTTCCCAAGGCCTGGCTCACGGTAGGCAAGCGGAAGTATTAGATGCTTTCCCAAAACAAGGAAGGATGCTTTTGTCTGGATACTGCAGAAGGCAATCCGTGAAGGCACCACTGCTGCACGAGTGCCCTGAAGTAGGGCCCAGAATTGTGGGGCTAGGACTGCATAGTGCAAAGGTGCTGGACAAAATCAGTGCAACCCAAAGCAAGAGCTATTTTAATCAAAATATGGAGGCTAGGAAGTCCTCTCCTCCTGCGGAAGTGCTGGTTAAGTGGAATCTCTAATCCTGCTTCCTGAAGCTCTTCCGCTACTTAAAAAACGGAAGAGACCAAAAGACATTTGCAAGTATTTAGGAGCTCTCGGTGTGGTTCATGGCCAGTAGGCTGGCACCTGTTTTAATGGCAGCAGTGAAAATAACCATCCCACCCATCATCTCTCAAGCACTGCTGAAATGAAGGAAGTTTAGAGAACCCCAGGATGTATGTTGGGCTGCTCCATCTAGTTCTGATATTCAGAACCAGTTCCTGGCCTCAGGATCCTAATCAGAATGCCTCTGGCCCAGGGTCCCATTTATGGATCTGGAAACACTTATAATAATCAAATGGGTTCCTCAAAGCCCGAAGGCCACCAGCTCTGATTCAGAAGGATGCAAGACGTAGCTTCTGAGAGTCATACCAACAACGGGTTCTCCTTTGAATCAGAGCCAGCAGAGTTACAGTACCATCCCCCAGGAAGCAAAACGTGAATTCCTTTCCACCAAAGAGTTTGGTCACATCCTTTCTGATGCAACCTCCAGCTTATCATCTCAGTTGCCTGGACAGAGCAACCCGCAAGCAAGGTCTCCAGTGCAGAAGGAGAGGAAGACCCCAGCAATAGCTACCTATCCTATTCAGTTTCCTAAATGACAGCAGGACTGACATTCCCAGTTGAAACTGAGCAAGTGTACCTAAAGAAGAAGCTATGGGTTAAGTCCCCAGCAGCCAGCATCCCCTTACTCAGTCCCGCTTCGGCCAGACTTTGTGTCTGACTTTGACAGTCATGTAGAGGGCTGTGAGGCCACAGCAAGCCATCAGCACAAGGCACATCATGGAAAAAAAAGGAGCTAGGTCACCATGCAGCTCGGAATAAATGAGCCTCCTTGTCCGGTAATCGAGAAGCACCGCCTCTAACTGGATGAAGGTACAAAGTATGAGGAACATGTGGAAGAGCTGGTGGCCTTGTCCAACAAAGTGACACTTCCCGGGAAACCACTTCTCTGGGTAGGGGTAGGCGAAAAAAAAGGCTGCCACCAGGAAGCACAAAATGTGGCACTTATGGTAAGTAGCAGCCAAGTCGCTTTGCCCAGAGATGGTGGAGGTATAGATACGATGGAGCACAGGGCTAATGTCTAAAGCATAGGCTACTGCAGAGGGCATTTCTTGGCAGAGCCTCCCCTGCAGAGGGGAGAGGTGTGGGCATCGGTATTTGGCATAGCAGGAACCAACACACGACAACCAAGCCAGCCCCACTGCACCTGGAATGTAGAAACTGGAGATCCAGGCGTGCCATTCTGGCTCAATGGCATAGTAATAATGCACCAAAGCGCTACCGTACTGGTAGGTGGCCACCCCTACATAATCCAGGAAGAAGAACACGTAGTGGCAGAACTCAGACTTGGCTTGCAAGAGGTGAGCCAAGGTGCTGAAGGTGGAGTAGATGATGGAAGACACAGCCACGATGCAGAAGGGCTGGGCATGCGGGTCACCCACAAAATCGACCATCTGGGAGAGTTGCCAGAACCGTCCCAGCAGCATGAAAGCTGCCAGCAGATGCGTCCAGACATTGAGTGCTTCATTATGCTGCTGGAAGAGGGAGAGGAAGTAGAAGGTCCAGTTCCGGTGGAGGGGTCGGTAGCCGGCCTGGATGTAAGGCTTCCGGAAAAGCTGGGGCACGTCGGAGGCTGCCACTGTGCAGGACGGAGCAGGCAAGGCCTCGGCCAGAATCCGAGGGATTTTGCACAAGTGCTGGAGGTTGATGAAGAGGTGGCTGAGTTTTTCGGATACAATCGTTGCCATGACAGGAAAGTGAGAGACCTTGAAGAGGGCGGGAAAAAAAGAGATTCAGAGGGAGAACAGAGAAAAGCCTGCAGGATTGATTTTGATCAGCATTCTAGGACAACGGAAATCATGGACCAGCAGGTCATTGGGAGGAAGCAGATGTGTGCACGAACACCCACCCACCCCCAACACACAAACACAATTCAACAGGAACTTAGACTGCACCCGCCTGGTGCCTCTTCATCTGGAAATTAAGCTTCGCTGAACACAGCGGGACTTGCTTTTAAGTAAACACACCTAGCACTACACTGCTTGGATACAACCAAAACAGGACTGCAAAAAAAAAAAAAAAAAAAAAAGAACAAAGTTCAAGACAGTAAAATCAGACAATGCTAAGTGGTGTGTGGTTTTCAGTTTTACCCCAAACAACCTGGAGCATTTGAAAGCAAGACTTGAAAAGTCAGAAATTGGCGCCTTAGCGGAGCAGCGGACAGGCAGAAAATGTCAGTAGATACAGGTAGTCCTCGATTTACAACAGTTCATTCAGTGACCGCTCCAATTTACCGCGGTACTGAAAAAAGTGACTTCTGACCATTTTTCACAGTGATGACCGTTGCAGCCTCCCCCGTGCTCATGTGACCAAAATTGTGACACTTGGCAACTGGTTCATATTTTTGACGGTCGCAGTGTCCTGGGGGTTATGCGATCCCTTTCTGCGACCTTCTGACAAGCAAAGTCAGTGGGGAACTCCGATTCACTTAACAACCAGGTTACTAACTTATCAACTGCTGAGATTTACTTAACAACCGTAGCAAGAAAGGTCATAAAATGGGTCAACATTCACTTAGCAAATGTCTCGCTTAGCAACAGACATTTTGAGCTCAATTGTGGTCGTACGTTGAGGATTACCTGTATAACCTAATTCAGTGGTGGTGAACCTATGGCACGTGTGCCAGAGGCGGCACGTGGTGCTCTCCCTGTGGGCACACACCATCGCCCCAGCACACGTGTTCTCTAAAAGTTTGCCATCACTGGCCTAAGGCCAGCCAGCCTGGAGCCGCCATTGGGGAGCCCACCATCCCACCTGCCAGAGACCCCCTGGATCTCCCCCAACCCTGCCCAGCTCCCACAGGTGTCCCTCCCCATAAGCAACATTGAGGTGGCCACGCCTACCCTGGCCATGCCCACCCAATCTGTCATGACTACTGCAGCCGCACCCATCCAGTGGCCACGCCCACCCAGTCTGCCAAGCCCACTATGGCTGCGCCCGCCGAGTGGGCCACACCCACCCAGCACCCGGTGATACATAAGTGGGTTTTGGGTTGCAGTTTGGGTACTCGGTCTCTAAAACGTTTACTCAACTGCAATATTGGCAATATATAAGAATGATATATTTATAGATATAAGAGGGGTTGCTCGGGCAGTACCTCTGGACCACATCTGGAGGGGGTGGAAAGTGAGGAGTGAAGGAGTGGAGGAAGTTGGAAGGTTGTAGGAGAGGAGGGTGGAGAGTGAGGGAGGGAGAGATGGGAGGGGGAGGGAAGTAGGTGATAGGAGAAAGAGGGGGATGTGGTGGAGGGGGTGTTGCCGAGCAACACCCATAGCTATTTTAAATATCCTATGTAAGTTTTTATGTTTTGTTTTGTGTTGGAGAAAGTTGAAAAAGGTTGTATTAAGTTGAGTTGTATCCAATTTGATTTTTTGTTTACAATTATAAACAAAAAAAAAGTTTGTCATCACTGACTTAATTGTTCCCAAACAATTATTACCTCGATTCAGATTTGACAAAACATTCCCATCCAGGCGCCCGTCTCATCGATTTTCTTTAAAAAAAAAAAAAACAGAAGTACATGTAGTCCTCAATTTACAAACCACAATTGAGACCAACATTTCTGTTGTTGAGTGAGACATTTGTTAAGTGAGTTTTGCCCCATTTTACAACTGTTCTTGCCACACTTGTTAAGTGCCTCACTGTGGTTGATAAGTTAGTAACCTGGTTGTTAAGTGAATCTGGCTTCCCCATTGACTTGGCTTATCAAAAGGTCACCAAAAGTCACCGCGTGACCTTGGGATACAGCAACGTTGGTAAGTATTAACCAGTTATCGAGCACCTGGTGACATGATCATGGGGATGCTACAATGGTCTAACACAGCGGTTCTCAACCTTGGGGTCGCGACCCCATTTGGGGTTGCACGACCATTTCGCGGGGGTCGCCGGACACTGCGGGCCGCCATTTTGTTTTTTTTTATGTTTTTATTTTTTTTTATTTTTATTTTTTTATTTTTTTTGCTGGCGTGTGCCGCGCATGCGCAGATCCGCCCGTCGCACCGGAAAAAAAAATAAAAATAAAAATAAAAAAAATTTAAAAAAAATTAAAAAAAAAATAAAAAGCAACAAAATGGCGGCCGCGACGGGCGGACCCGCGCATGCGCGGCACGCGCGATGGGCCGATGCGCGCATGTGCAGATCCGCCCGTCGCGGCCGCCATTTTGTTTTTTTTATTGTTCTTTTTTTTAGTTTTTTTTTTTTAAAAATTTTTGGTGCGCGCAGGTGCGCGCGCCTGGGTCAGGGTCACGGCGCGCATGGGCGGGGCAATTGGGGTCTCAACCTGAGAAAGGTTGAGAACCACTGGTCTAACTGCAAAAAATGTTCGTAAATGCCATTTTTAGTGCCATTCCTAACACTGAGCTGTTCCTACATGAACTGTCGTAAGCCAAGGACTACCTGCACAAAATTATTTACAACCTTCCTGGATCACAAATGATAAAATAGTGCCTAGGATACTGTACAGCAGTTTGGAGGAATGAAGATAAATATTTGGATTGCCTAAAAGGGTACAGGAATGAAATCAGGAGCACACATGAAAAAAATCAAAGTGCTTCTAACTTTATGGAGATGGGCAAAATTATCGGAGAAATGACAGGGGCTCAGCTCAGGGGTTGCATTGGTGTAGCCACAGGAGAGAGACAGGGAAGGGATCAGCCTTCTTAAAAGACTGCCTGCTGCAGCACATCTGCACCACCTAACAGCTGGGTTTCTCCCCCCTCCTCTAGGCTTGTTTTTCTCTCCTAGCCAGAAGACAAATGTACAGGGCTAGTTGTGTAAGGGAGGCATCAACTACAATGCATGTGATTAGTCTTTCACCAGGCAGCAGTGAGACCAGATAAGCTTTTCAGCATCACGAGTGTGTTGCTGTGTGCCATTTGACAGGCAGAGAATGCAATGTGCCCGGTGTGGGCCACCCAGGAGCAGCATGGCTGGCTAGAAGAATTAGCTCCAGGGCTCTTTTTTTTTAATTTTATAACATTTTTTATTATTAGATATATATTTGTACATGTAAACAAAGAAAAAATTCAAGTTAAATGCTATTCAACTTAATACAATCATTTTAAATTTGTAAACATTCTTCACTCCGTATATCAAGATTTAACTATAAGCCAGATACATTTTCTTTGATTGGTGTTTCTCTTGTATATAGTCTATCCAATGTTTCCAGTCCAACATATATTTTTCATTTGAATGATCCTTCAAATATGCAGATATTTTAGCCATTTCTGCCAAATTTATAACTTTCAAAGTCCATTCTTCAATAGATGGTAATTCTGGCTTCTTCCAATATTGTCCCACCAACAGTCTCGCTGCTGTGATCAAGTTCAAAATTAAGTTCGTCTCCTTTAACTGCTGTTCAAACAGCCCGTCTAAACCTCCAGTAGATAGAGATTCTCCAGTTTGAGCATGATCACCAGGCATCATATTTATTCTGGCAGCTTTTTCCTATTGCACAACAAAAGACGTTCTGCAGCATATTGGTTACTTCCTCAAAACTCTTCTTCAGTCAGGCTACACTTTCTGAACAGGAAGGAGCTGGGTCAGGATTACATTCCACTATCTGTCAGATGCCAAAAACTGACTGAGATTTACTCCAAGAACCAAATGGGTGATTGTGATGACATCAGGCAAAATCGGCCTTCTCTGCATCGCTTCTCCCCAATCAAATGTCCTCCAGATGTGCTGGACTCCCACCAAGTCCATAGGTGATGGACTTGGCAGTCGGACACATCTGGAAGCACTGGGGGAGGAAAGACTGGCTGGGTTGACCATATGAAGATCTTGTAAGGAAGGATAAAAGCAGGGTTCACAGAGTTATGCTTGACCTCACTTGGGGTTCTCAAGAGCAGAGATCCCCAACCTTTTGGGCACCAGGGACCAGTTCCAGTTCCGTGGAGAAAGGTTTTTCCGCAGACTGGAGAGTGTGTGGTTTTGTGTGCTGCCTGCACCCCATGGATGGGGCTTTGCTTGTTTATGCGGACTGGTTGCTGGCATGTCACAGCCCAGTACCGGTCCACAGACTGGGGGTTGGGGACCCCTGCTCAAGAGGATCACTTTAGAATTGAAGCAGAGATACAGAACTAAAGTTCTTCACAACTGTAATGGCGGCTTCCACATAATGGGAGGTGAGCAGGAATGATCCAATGTCACCATCTCCATCTTTTTTCATTCCCTTCTTCCAGATGCTGTAAGGACCCCCCACACACACTTTGCATCTTAAGAAGACAGAACTCTTGGAATATTTCTTCCAACAGGCATCTTTATTAAGATAAAATGGTTGCAGGCGTTCTAGACAGGACTTGGGGGTCAAGGCCTGTGGGTCAAGGTTTTAAGGGGTTCCCAGCAACCCCACCCCACCCCACCATCCTTCCAGTGACAATCCCAGGCGTTACAGTTCCACCCCCTTTTTCCTCACTGCCTGCGGAAGGGAGACTTCAGAGGGGAGTAGATGAAAGCTGATGGCCCCATTGTTATGGTTAGTCCTTTTTGGTGGTATCCACATTCAGTCCCTTTTGAAGTTGTGCCGAAAGAAGTGAGGGCCATAAAACCTCTTTGTTCACACTCCTTCCCCTTCATCGTATGACAGAATCCAGAGAGGGCAGAAATGGGGTTTTCCATAGTTGATAACTAGAGATGAAATATAATTGGATTCTGACAGATGCCCTTGATTTTATCTGTTTTACTTCTGCAAATAAACTAATAATAATAATACTCATCTGTTTTAAGAACATCAACTTAATCTCCCTTAAGAAAGCGTTCCCACCTTCAACCGTCCATAGTTCTGGAGAGGATGATCAAGAGACTTCCCCAGATTATGGTGCTGCCTTTATTAATAATATTCTTGCTAACTAACCACTTTGGATGGCCAGAAGAGAGGAATGCTTTATTTTGGTGTGCAGAAGTATGTAGGAGAGTTTGACATATTTGGTGCATAGTAACTGCCATAAAAGGTCCTAGGATTTTCAAAGCACATCTTGATTTATTCCCGTGGAATATGGCTTATTTGTTTTATTAGGTGTGTAGAAAGTATTAACTTTCTATTTGAGATCTATGCAAGCATATCTGTAAGAGGCAAACAAAGAAAGTCAAGAGGACAATCGTAACCTTGTCGCTTTTTAATGCCCATTGTGCACAGGGGTAGAGCTTAGATTGCAAGGTGTAAAGAGGGTGGAATATCACCAAGATATGCAGGAGCAGTTTCCTGGCAAAAAGACCTGAAGCATATTTAAGTCCAGAATGAAATAACATTTTGAAGAAGCTCAGGCAGAGGTCTCCCTAATTCATTGAAGTAAAAGCTCCAGCATAATCAGACTTATAACGTTCTGTTATTACAGCCAATCTCAATAAAAGTAGTTTTGCCCTTCCTGGGGGGTTGATTTTCTGCTCTGGTCTACTAGTGTAGGGACCAAAGGACACCATCTATATCTTTTTTAATTTCTTTCTTGCAGATGCCATTGTTTGTATCTGCTTTTCTTCTATTATGGGACCGCCTTCTGCCACATACTTCCCTACGACCGGTGAGAGCACACAGGGTTGGCCTCCTCCGGGTCCCGTCAGCGAAACAATGTCGTCTGGCGGGCCCTAGGGGGAGGGCTTTCTCTGTTGTGGCGCCCGCCCTCTGGAACCAACTGCCTCCTGAAGTCCGCGTTTCTCCGACTCTCCTGGCCTTCCGAAAAAATCTTAAAACTCATCTTTGCTGGCAGGCCTGGGGATGACTGTGGTTGATTGTTGAATATGAGTGGGTGTTTTTATTGTATTTTTAGATATTTTTTGTTTGGGATTTTTATTGTAATTTGTTGTTTATACATATGTTGTTAGCCGCTCCGAGTCTCCGGAGAGGAGCGGCATACAAGCCCGAACAAATAAATAAATAAATTAATAAATTAATAAGAGTAATACTGTACAAATTAGGAAAATGAGCTAGGAACAAGGTAAAGTGAGCTAGTGAAGACCGTGCAGAAAAACAACTGAGTTGATCAAAAGGACTAGGAAAGGGCATTGTCTTACCTGAACGCCTTTTCTCAGCATGGAGATGGATAATCCACCAATGGGTTTAGACTGTGTTCCTGCCCAATCAGATCAAGTCAGCCAAAGTTGCCACGCCTGTCCTGGACCATAGAGATCCCATTCTTGATGTGAGCATAGCCACTGACTGACCGCAATACGTGTTGGCTCATCAATCTAGTCCAGTGGTTCTCAACCTTGGGGTCGCGACCCCAAAGACCATTTCGTGGGGGTCGCCGGGCACCGCCGGCCGCCATTTTGTTTTTTTTATTTTTATTTTTTTAATTTTTTTAAATTTTTTTAAATTATTTTTTTATTTTTTTTATTTTTTTTGGCGCGTGCACGCCGCGCACGCTCAGATCCACCCGTCGCGCCGGAAAAAAAAATTTAAAAAAAATTTTAAAAAATTAAAAAAATAAAATAAAATAAAAACAAAATTGCGGACCGCAACGGGCGGATCCACGCATGCGCGGCGCGTGCGACGGGCCGATCCGTGCAGGCGCAGATCCGCCCGTCGCGGCCACCATTTTGTTTTTTTTATTTTTTATTTTAAAAAATTTAAATAAAAAATTAAAAAAACCAAAATGGCGGCCTGCGACGGGCGGATGTGTGCATGCGTGGCGCGTGCGATGGCCCGATCCACGCATGCGCAGATCCGCCCGTCGCGGCCGCCATTTTGTTTTGTTTTTTTGATTTTTTAAAAAAAAAATTTTAAAAATTTTTTTTAAAAAAACAAAATAGCGGCCCGCGACGGGCGGATGCGCACATGCGTGGCGCGTGTGACGGGCCGATCCGCGCATGCGCAGATCCGCCCGTCCCGGCCGCCATTTTTTTTGTTTTTTTTTATTTTTTAAAAAAAAATTAAAAAAATTTTTTGCGCGTGGCGCACATGGGCGGGGCAAGTGGGGTCTCAACCTCAGAAAGGTTGAGAACCACTGATCTAGTCCTAGGCCTAAGTAACCTGCAAGGGCGGGAGTGGATTATCCATCTCCGTGCTGAGAAAAGGCGTTCAGGTAAGACAACGCCCCTTCTCCAGCACTGGAGATGGATAATCCACCAATGGGACATACCAAAGCCTACTGTCCCTGAGGGAGGGGAGCAGGCTGGTCCGGTGTGGCACTTTGAGGTACGATCTGTTGGAGAACTCTCCTACCAAAGGAGGCCTCCGCCGAGGCAAACCATCAATCTTATAGTGCCATATAAAAGGAGATGGTGAAGACCATGTGGCTGCCCTGCAGACATCTTCAATGGACGCCTGAGTGGCCCAGGCCGCGGAAGTAGCAGCACTCCAAGTACAGTGGGCCATAATCCGTCGTGGAACCAGCAATGAAGCAGCTTGATGCACTCCCGCAATACACGCCCTAATCCACCTGCCAATCGTGGAGGAGGAGACCTTCTGACCCCTGGAGGAAGGGCGGAAAGAGACAAAGAGGGCCTCTGAGTTACAGAATGCCGCTGTCCGTGAGATATAGTACCGGAACGCCCTGAAGATGTCCAATAGATGCCATTGCCATTCCTGATCATGCGATGGGTTAGGACAGAAATCCAGGAGCACGATTTCCTGGGCCCTGTGGAAAAAAGAATTGACCTTTGGAAGAAAGGTAGGATCGAGGCGGAGAACCATTCGATCCTGGTGGAAGATGCACAGGTCATCCCGGGTAGAAAGCGCAGCCAATTCAGAAATGTGTTGCGCCGATGTGATCGCCACCAAGAATACCACCTTGTGGGACAGATAGCACACATCGCACGCTTTTAGAGGCTCAAAGGGTAACTTGGTCAGGGCCCAAAGAACACGTGGAAGCTTCCAAGAAGCGTACATGTGCACTACAGGGGGCCTGGTATTAGCGGCCCCTTTGAGGAATGAGCGGAGTAGGGGGTGATGTCCCAAGGAAACCGCTGAGTCACAGGTGAGTACTGTGGAAAGTGCAGCGATCTGTCTGCACAATGTGTCGTCCAGGTAGCATTGGACTCTGACCGGTACCATCCTTAGGTGAGCTGCTAGAACCGCCAGGATCTTGGTAAATACCCTGGGAGCCGATGATAGGCCAAATGGGAGTGCCCTGTATTGAAAATGGCGTCCCTTGTGTGCGAACCTTAGAAACCGGTGGTGGACAAGACAGATGGGGATATGGAGGTATGCTTCCGTGAGGTCAATAAACGTCAGGAAGTCCCCTTTCCTTATGCTTCCCAAGATTGAGCAGAGCGTTTGCATCTTGAATTTGCGGTATGTAAATGATAATTCAAGCCCTTGAGATCTAAAATGGCTCTCTATCCCCCTGACATCTTGGGGACGACAAAGAGGATGGAATAAAACCCCCAACCTTTCTGGTCTGCTGGCACCGGTTCTATGTCCTGTATGTTTAGCAGATGCTGAATGGCTTCGTTCATTAGTCTTTTCTTTGTTTGATTCTGTGGGTAGGGGCAGGAGAGAAATCGATTTGGGGGATAGGAGATGAACTCCAGGGACAGACATACGGTGTTTAGTACCCACGCGTCTGTGGTGGTGGCCTCCCATTGGTGGGCAAAGAGAGAGAGTCTATGGGAGGAACCGCTGGAGAGTCACCTGGAGTGGCGGAATGGTCAGCCATTCCTGCGAAAGGGCCGCTTGCCCTGAGATTGCTGTCTAGGTCTGTCTGTCTGTCTGTCCAACTGCCTAGCCTGTCTGTCCTGCCTGGCCGGGAAGGGACGGATGGGCTGAGTGTAGTTATACCTAGTCCCTGCCCTAAAAGACTGTCTTCGTGGGTAAAAATTGGACCGTTTCTCCGATCTCTTAAGGAGATGATTAAGGACGTTGCGTTTGTTCTTATTCTCGGTGAGATAGGGATTCAAAGTGTCCCCAAACAGCTTGCCTCCCTGATAAGATGCCGCTGATAGATGCCACTTAGATTTGGTGTCAGCATGCCAGTGCTTCAACCAGAGCATACGGCGACCAGTGACGCTGGAAGCCATAGCCCTGGAGGAAAATCTGGCGGCCCGGAGAATGGCATTTGATGCATACTCGGTGGCCGCCACCATCTTGCTAAGGTCCTGGTGGGTGCAGATATCCTCCGCTGGGATATGGGCCTGGAGCTGCCTTAGCCAGCGGAGGGCCGATTTGTTAAAGATGCGGAGGTGGCTGCTTTAATAGCCCATGCAGCTGCTTGATGTGTCCTGCGGTAGGCGAGTTCGCATTTACGGTCCTCAGCCTTGAGAGCCTCAGAAACATCGCCGGGAATGACAGTGGGTGATACTACCGGTAGGGACCCTAAGGGCTCATCCACTGCAGGCACCTCCAAGGCCTCCTCCAAATCCTTAGCCACGTTATATAGTTTTTTGTCAGTATTACTTGGGAGGGGAAGGGAGGCCGGAGATGTCCACTGCTTTTGGACCACGTTTAGAAACATGGGAGGGCAAGGAATGCAGTGTTGAGCTGCCACCGGTTCAGTGAAGTTTGGGTCCACCTCCGATTCAGGGGGAACGGTGGTTGCTGCTGAGGAAGGATCGGGCCCGAGATGGGCTGTGGATGTGACCTTGCGGAGCAAGGGAACAAAGAAGGAAGGGTTGAAGAGGCCGCTAAAGGAAGCAGCTTCGGGGGGAGGCTCCTCCTCCTCAGACATCGGAATCCCCTGTTCAATGTCAAGTTCGTGAAGGGATGAGTTCTCCGAGCAGGTGGGCCCAGATGAGGAAGAAGAAGGAGCATAGTAGATTTCAGTAACTGGATGATGAATAGGCACGTGAGCAACAGCCGCTGGCCTAGGGGCTTGAGCTCTTGCCTCAAAGGCGCGATCTACCGCTTGAGCAATCAGCAAAGCCAAACGGTCCTCCGTGGGGAAGGGGGCTGGCTCACTTGGCCGAAGCCCAGCCACAGTAGGTGTGAAGGTAGCCTCGGGTGTCCCGCGTTGAGCCCGTGGGACAACGGGTTGGGAAATGGGGAGAGCCCGCCCATCCCACACGGTGCAGGGGAAGGTAAGGGTTCCCCTATCGACCATATCCCCAAGGAGGAGGTGGGGGGCCCCAGGGGTAAGTCAAAGGTTGACCCTTCGGCATGGGGGGACTCCAACCTGGTTCTTTTCTGTGCCTTTGAAAATTCTTTTTCTAGGGCTTGGTGTCTCCGGCTGGCCTGCTTTTCAGCTCCCTTGGAGGTCTTGGTGGTAGGTATGGACTTTGCAGAAGGCATAAAATCCTCCATTCTCTGATAATACAGGAGTACGATGGGGGACCCCTGGCATCCAGAGAGTAGTATACATTGGATAAGGACAGGTGCACTATAGGGGACGCCTGGAATCCAGATAAGCTGTTGTGTGGATAAGAACAGATGCACGACAGGGGACGTCTGGAATCCAGCTATAGCTGTGCGCGGATAAGGACAGACGCATGACAGGGGGCGTCTGGAATCCGGCTAGAGCTGTTGTGGATAAGAACAGGCGCACTATAGGGGACACCTGGAATCCAGATAGGCTGTTGTGTGGATAAGGGGACGCCTGGAATCCAGCTACAGTTGTTGGCAATTTAGCAGGCCCAGAATCATGCTGGGTTAGGCCAGATATGAGCACGGTGAGGCTGAGAGGCACCAAACCAGAGAGGGACCAACCAATAATGTGTATAATAATAATGATGATGATGATAATAATAATAATGGTAATAGTAATAATAATAATAATAATAATAATAATAATAATAATAACTGATTACACCTGTGACCAGGTCACAGACCAAGTCATAAGAGGCTTGGAGGCTCCATTGCCCCTTGAGATATTAGGCCTCAAGGTAAAATGGATCTGTTTAGCTCCCAAAAGGGGGCCATCCCCAAAAATGGTGGCCTCCTGACGCCGGTGGGGCCTTGACTTTTTTATCCCCGGATCGCCTGTCTCGTATCACCCCCAACATATGTCTCTTTTCCTTAACAAAGAAGGGTAGTCAGTAAGGAGGAGGAGGGAGGCCCTTCCTCCGGTATTCCCCTTGAGGAATTGGAATGAGCTGGTAAGGATGGAGAACACGCACCCCAAAATGGCGTCTGTGGGGGGGGGGGAGGCCCTAGACCTGCCGCGGTCTGGGAGGCTTCTGAGGCAAATGCCGGCGCAGAACGAGCGACCCCTTGTCGAAGGAGAAGGTCCATGCCTGGAAGCTTGCAAAGCAAAAACGGAGCCCTCTGCCCCTCCGATCCGCCGCCTAACAGCTGGTTGGTGCTGGGTTTTTCTAGGCACATGCGCACCTCCGGCAGCCTCCTGATGCCCCGTGAAAGCACGATAGTAAGGCCCCAGCAGCTGAAGGGAAAGGGAGAAGACCGGCGAAATTAGGCACCGCCAGAATTAGGCGCTGGAGCTGTAGTCGTAGCTCCAAGAAATCAGAGACTTACGGATTTCTGAGGGGGATCCTGGGTTCGTCGCTACCAGCCTCCTCCGCCGGTGCTGGTATTAAGCCACCGGAGCTGCAGCTGCAAGCTCCGGTAGGAAAGAGACCAAATTAATGTCAGCTGGGGACTAATGGCCGTTAGTCCACCGGCTGAATCCAGCAAGCTAAGGCTGGGGGGGGAAGAGGGGGGGGTTAAGGAAGGAGCCCCTTCCTTATAAAAGACCCAGTCTTTTTTAAACCCCCCCCCTGAATTAGGAATCAACAGGAAAGCAGGATGTTTTTGAATGGGAAAAGGAGGAATAATTACTACTAGAAGGCCAAATTCTGTGCTGAATACAGCACTGTTCAGCAATTTGGAAATGGAAAATCCACCAATGGATACTGTATCTGCCTAAGAGCCAAACTTGCACGTCTGTCCTGGGCGAGATCAAGTCAAGACTGGGATCTCTATGGTCCAGGACGGGCATGGCAACTTTGGCTGACTTGATCTGATTGGGCAGGAACACAGTCTAAACCCATTGGTGGATTATCCATCTCCAGTGCTGGAGAAGGGTTTGTTTGTTTTTTTACATTTTTAAGAACGTATGTGTGAGTTACAGCTTAATGACAAACACGCACCCACAGATGCCTTGAGAATTAGGCAAAGGCAGTCTGATATCCAGTATGAATTGCATATTTGATGGGCGGTCTTGTAGCTAACATGGGTTTTCCCTAACATTATCAGGCTACAAACAGGGTGTAACATGTTGGGCGGTTCGAAGAGCTGGGTAAGTATGATAAGGAGGGTGAAAGCCCATGAAGGAGGGAGGGGGACGCCTGGGACAGGAATCTCTCCACCTAACTTACACACTAGCAAAACCCCAAACAGCTGCAGAGTCACAACAGAGAGCTTTCGGAAGCAAGATATGCATTTCTGGATTCCAAGACCTGAAGATTAGTCCCAGGCTTGGTGAAACACAGGAGAAGCAGGACATGCTGACTGTCTTCACGTAACACACTCAACCTGGGTACAGGTAGTCCTTGACTGATGACAGCTGAGCCCAAAGTTTCTGCTGCTAGGCAAGACAGTTGTTACATGAATTTTGCCCCATTTTGTGATCTTTCTGGCCATAGTTAAGTGAACCACTGCAGTTTTAAGTTAATAACGTAGTTGTTAAGTGAAATCAGGCTTCCCATGGACTTTGCTTGTCGCAAAAGGGGATCACATGATCTGCAACCAGTGGCCAAACGTCCACATTTTGATCACGTGACTATGGGATGCCGCAATGGTTGAAAGAGTGAAAAATGGTCACAAGTTACTTTTTTCAATGTCTTTATCACTTCCAATGGTTACTAAACGAACGGTTGTAAGTCAAAGGCTGCTTATACTTAAGGAACTGTTTTTCAGTTTTACACACAGCATGGAATCTCCAACCAAACAGGCTGGGTTCATGGAACACTGTAAATCAATCAAAAAGAAGCCATGATTAAAACTAACCAAGTTTAGCATGCTGTGTGAATGCAGCCTCTAGGGTTAACACAGGCCAGGTCAAGAGGGTACATGAGCAGAATAACAGAATAACAGAGTTGTAAGAGACCTTGGAGGTCATCTAGTCCAACCCCCTGCTCAAGCAGGAAATCCTACACCATTTCAGACAAATGGTTGTCCAGTCTCTTCTTAAAAACCTCCAGTGTTGGAGTGCCTACAACTTCTGGAGGCAAGTCGTTCCACTGATTGTTCTCTCTGGCAGGAAATTTCTCCTTAGTTCTGGGTTGCTTCTTTCTTTGATTAGTTTCCATCTGTTGCTTCTTGTCCTGCCTTCAACTGCTTTTTTATATCGTGGTGACCAGAACTGGATGCAATATTCCAAGTGTGGTCTTACCAAGTGATTATAATGTGGTATTAACAGTTTATGTGATCTTGATTCTATCCTTCTGTTCATCACCGAACGGCCAATCATCACTGAACAATTTTTCAAGATAATTCAAAAAGTGGCAAGCAAAGATCCGCAAAACCCCTCGTTTTATAAAGTGAAGGAAAACCCAACCATAAAATTCATCTGGATGGGCCCAGTTGTAGGGCTGCTCTCGTTAAGCGCCAAGAAAATCAAGAGGTCCAGACAGTTCGAATGGGTGATAAAGATTTATTGCAAGCTTAAGCTCTCTACAAGAATCTGAACTACTAACGGTCCAAGCAAATTGCCGATAAATAAAAGTCATAGGAATTCAAGGTGGGTTGGAATTAGATCTCTTGTGGGTGTGAAGAGACTCAAGACTGATGAAATGTTTGACCCCTCCCTTGGGCTCAGCCTGGTCGTCTCCTACACCTCTTCTCTAGCCTCAAATTCAGTAGAGTGATACTTACAAAATAGAAAGCGAAAGAATGGTCAATGGCTAACAAAAAGCTCTGCATGCATGTCACTCATTTTAAAGCAGCGGTTCTCAACCTTTTTCAGGCCGAGACCCCACCTGCGCCGCCCATGCGTGGTGTGACCCTGACCTGCGCCGCGCATGCACGGCGCGACAGGCCGAACTGCGCATGCGCGGCACAACGGGCCGAACCGCGCATGTGCGGTGCGCGCACGACGGGCCGAACCGCGCATGCAGGGCGCGACGGCCCGAATCGCGCATGTGCGGCATGCGTGCGACGGCCCAAACCGCACATGCGCGGCACGATGGCCTGAATCGTGCATGCGCAGCACGATGGGCCTAACCGCGCATGTGCGGCGTGCGATGGCCCAAACCGCACATGCGCGGCGCACGCGCGATGGCTGAGAGGAAATGGGGAAAAAATGGCGGACTGCAGTGTTTGGCGACCCCCGTGAAACGGTCGTTCGACCCCAAATGGGGTCGTGACCCACAGGTTGAGAACCGCTGTTTTAAAGTGTTTTTTTTCTCTTTTCTGTTCTCAAATACTACCCAATAAAGGTTATGTAAATAGAAATTACACTCAGATTTTATCTCAAAGTGATGGTGCTCAAAGATGATCGCCTTCTGTATAGAATTCACACAGCAACAGAGTGATGGATTGAAGTCTATGAGCATACCTAGAATGTCACTCATGAAAAGGTCCCAGGAAATATTTTGCACAAAAGGTAGTGAGGTCTATTGATTCAGCTTGCAGGTGTTTATTCAAATGGCAGCTGAGAATGGAACCTCCATAATCAGAAATAGGATATCTGCACCTTAACACCTGAATGGATGGGGCCCAACAATCGCGTAACATACTTTTGGTTTCTATTTGTCCCAATCCACACCAGCAAATTTTGTCATGATTTAATAGCCGACACCCGGAACAGGATATCTTAAGTGTTTTGAATATAAAACTAGCTACATGAAAGATCTCCAAAGGAAGTCTTATCGTATTTTGGACAGAAAATAAAATATTTTGCAGATGAAATAATAATAATAAAAAAACCTGGCTTTGATTTTCCTTCAAACAATGCCACACTCAGCCTTCGTCTTCCTGAAAATGTCGCCCCTGCCTTAGTTTCAAAGGCAGCTTTTCATCTCCTGCCAGAGATGGTTAATTCTGTGCTCAGGCCAATTCTTCATCTGGCTGAGATCGCTTCATGAAATAACAGAGAGAGTCTTGCAACACTTAACGGGAAAAACACCCCCAAAGGCTACTCTGAATCCAGCAAGCACAGCCAAAGGAAATTCACTCTGTTTTCGGTGAGGCCAGATTAAAATCTATGACCAAGATTGGGATCTTTTGTGGACCAGGGCTGTGCTTTATTTTGTTTTGTTTTGTTTTATTTATATGCCACCCATCTCACTATCAAGTGACTTGGGGATGTGTGTGTAATACTTTTATTTCATTTCTTTTTTATCTGGTTTCCTGGGGACCCACTGGCTGGATCTGGTGTTAACAATGAGATTATCTGAGAGTCAGGAACTCAGATTTCTGGGTGGGTTTAAACAGGTCCTAACAAATCCATTTTCTTTTGTTTTTCTTCCCAGCAAGAAAACCTATGCACTGAAAAATCTGTGAACGTGCAGCTGAATATTTTCTTGCACAGTTAATGGTGCCTTCTGGTTGTTATAAAAACCAGCTAACCAGGTCAGGTCAATTTTCTAGTTTTGCCTTACAGAGCACTGGAGTGGAGGTGAAACCTTTTTTTAAAAAAATAAATAAATAAATGAAGAAAGCGCTCCTGTTCTTTGCTTCACACACTCAGAAAAAGACATGGAATGTAGGTTGCATAATGCCTCCCTCAGATTCTTCAGAAACTCACCTTCCTTCCTTCCTTCTTTCCTGTACGCTGGAAAAAACTGGTCAAAACCGATCAGCATCAGTTACGTCCATGCAGGTCAGACTTTAACCAGGTTGAGCGAGACTCAGCAGATAGAATTACACTTCCGTGCTAAAACTTCATTAGTGTCACCTCTTCTGGTCTGATCGGACCTGGTTAGCTGGTTTTCGTAACAACTGGAGGGCACTATTAATAGTGCAGCAAATCGTTCGGCTTCCTGCAGCTTTGTGTGGGCCAAGCAAACCAAACACCACCGTTGACCACTTCATGATCCCATTTTCGCACAAAAGTAGAACGTCATGTGGCCGGGCACCTGTTTACGCACATCCTGTGAACACAACCAGGGCTGACTCAGAGAGTTGTGGTCCTCACGCATCCAGAGGGTGCCCAGGCCACCAATGCTGATACATGGGGCCTGGACTCTTCCATCATCTGCTATTTGTTCCTTTCTACCTGGGTTATCTGATTTCTATAGCCAGCATTCCAACCAGTGTCTTGGGATGGCATGCATCAGAAAACACAAACACAAGTTAGCAAACAAATAAAACTGTTACTATGGATGGTCATACAGCCAGGAAACAGGGTCCCAGACCTGGGCACACAAAGAAGGCTCCATGATGTTGCAAAAGGTGAGCAGGCTAAGGGTCATGCTGATATCTGAAGGGAGAACGTTCCTCAAGGGCAGAACTATGGCAGAGAAAGCATCTAGGGGACTGGAGGCTAAAACATACAAGGAACGGTTGCTGGAATTGGGTATGTCTAGTTTAATGAAGTGAAGGACGAGGGGGGACAGGATAGCCATGTTCCAGTATCTCAGGGGCTGCCCCAAAGAAGAGGGAATCAAGCTCTTCTCCAAAGCACCTGAAGGCAGGACAAGAAGCAACGGACGGAAACTAACCAAGGAGAGAAGCAACCTAGAACTAAGGAGAAACTTCCTGAGAGTTAGAACAACCAACCAGTGGAACAACCTGCCTCCAGAAGCAGTGAATGCTCCAACACTGGAAGTTTTTAAGAAGAAACTGGCAGCCATTTGTCCGAAATGATATAGGGTTGCCTGCCTGAGCATGGGTTTGAATTGATGACCTCCAAGGTCCCTTCCAACTTTATTATTATTAGTATTATTATTATTATTATTATTATTATTACTATTATTATCATCTCTCCTAGTTCCCACCAGCCAACATTCCTTGGCTGATGGGTCCTGCAACAAGCCCAACCTGCCTGACCAAACTGGATAGGTAGAAATGATGAGAAAGTGGACCTTCAGGTAATCCAACCCCAAGCCACAAAGGGCTCTAATGGTGACAACCTCTTGGTATAAAACAGGGACCGCAATATCTTTTAGACATGAAAACCCAGAACACAGCTGGTCTGCCTGCTTGCCTGCCTATATTTGCTCAATCAGCAACCTCCTAACAAAACAGCTGTGACAAAGGAAACTAGCCAGAGGAGGTTTGAATAAAAAGGAGTTGATTCATAATGTCTCATTCATCTAAACAATGCTGGAAGGAGCTAAGAGATTGACACAGCATAGCCATACTTGTTTGCACAAGCCTTAATTCGTTCCCATGATCCTAAACACGTTTATTTATTTATTTATTTTAATTTGAACGCAGCCTGAGTCTCAAAGACCTTGGGCACTTCCCAAGAAAAAATTAACACTACAAGAAAAGAACCAGCGAAAATCTTGAAAGCTTATTACTGTAGGTGTGAATTGAAATAATCAGGTAAAATAGTCAAAAACCAGGTTGGCTTAGACCTGCAGCCCTCTGAGCTGGTGGATGGCAGCTGCTTTGGGGTCAACTCTTACATGTTCTAGACAGAATATTCAAAGACTAAGGAGACCCAAGATTCTGGGAAAGCTCATCTGGAAAACACCAACCTTGTTATGTGGACCAGTGGTTGTTAATTAACAGCATGCATCTCACTGAAAGACTCAGAAACAGTTTAGGTGAGCTACAAGGTAAAGAATTGAAATCAACTCTTGAAAACTGTTGTAAAGGATAATGTAATAATGGGGTGCTTAAACATATACGGATGTTTGGAGAAAAATGAACATCCATCTATCATCTATCTATCTATCTATCTATCTATCTATCTATCTATCTATCTATCTATCTATCTCTATCTATCTATCATCTATCTATCAATCTATCTATCTATATCTATCTATATCTATCTATCTCTCTCTCTCTCTCTCTCTCTATCTATCTATCTATCTCTATCTATCTATCTATCTATCTCTATCTATCTATCTCTATCTCTATCTATCTATCTCTATCTCTATCTATCTATCTATCTATCTATCTATCTATCTATCTATCTATCTATCTATCTATCTATCTATCTATCTATCTATCTATCTACCTATCTATCTATCATCCCAGCAAAAGCAACTCTAGGCCGCTTGCAAACATTGAATAGAATGCAGGATAAAACATTAAAACATTAACTAAGGACCTTCAATTTAAAAAGTCGGTTAACATAAAACTAAGCAGGATGGAGAGGGAGGGAGCAAAGTGCACACAGAGGGCAGCCACCTCCATCTCTGCCACAGACTAGTTGGCATAGCCATGTCTTCAAAGTCTTTTGGAAGGCCAAAAGGATGGGAGTGGATCTGACCGGGGTGTGTGTGTGTGGGGGGCAGATGTTCCAGAGAGCAGGATCCATGGCAGAAAAGGTTCTTCTGGATCCCATCAGCTGAAGCTCCTTGGCTGACCCGGTCTGTAGAAGCATGCTCCTTCTACCTGCATAGGTGGGGCTGGCTAATTCCATGGAGGAACTGGTTTCTCAGATTTCTACCAAGGTCCAGGTTCCTTGATCAGAGTGATAGGTGGAAGGCAAGATGCAAGGAGTTGAGAATCAGCAGCACAAGCTGTACTAATTTTCCCCCGAAGGTGGAAAAATACCACATCAAACACAATCCTTTTCTTCACCCTCGCCTGCCACATTCTGTTCTACACATGGAGAACTTAGCACCTAAAGAAGAAAACACACTCCATTCTGTCCTACACACGAGGTAGCATATTAAGAAGAATATTTCAGTGCTTTGAAAAGTACAGAGGTTTTTCTAAGATTTATTTTTAATCTCCATCCTATCTTCTATTATGTTATGTGATATTCTACCCACAAAGGGTCATTCTGTATCACTAAGAATCCATTAGTTGGGAGACCAGTCTTGGGTTTCCTCCCTGAAATTCTTTGGGATTCTCCAATATCTTCAATGCAGGAGAATAACTGGGTTCTGCTCCCACCTTGGGCGTGAAATCTGGCTGGGGGACTTTGGGTGAGTCATTCTCAGCCCAACCCACCTCACAGGGTTCTTTTGTTGTTGTGGAAGATAGGAGGAGGAAGGAAGATTAGGTACGTTCACTGTTTTGAGTTATTTGTAAAAAATAATAAAGGACCAAAAGTAAAAAATAAATAATAAAATAATATTAAAGCATATTTTTCCTTTGGTTTCTTGCATGACGTACTTTCCCAACAAGGACCTTTCCCAGATGAGTTGAATTTTGACTCCCATTACTTCCACCCTCAAATTTTGTTTCTGTCTTGGCCAATTTAATGTCTTCCTCTCGCCTTCATCAACAGCTCTCTAAAGCCCCACTGGGAATTGGGAAAGCTGCAGTCCTACCTAGCCTATCTGCGGAGGTGGTTTAAGCAGAAGATAGATTTACATCCCAGAAACTGTGGAAGAGAAAAGTCTGTTTTATAAAAGAACCACTGGTGCAACAATGGAGCGATCCCTTTAACTAAATAAAACGCAAGCTCACCCAGAACCCAAGTCAGCACATTTGCCCAGTCTCGTGCTATACCATGTCATTGAGATTGGAACAGCTTTCTGTTTTTTGCATTATAATCCTCTCTATGTCATTTTTAGTATTATTAGAGGAAAAAAGGGTATAATTATTATTATTATGACTGATCACCCAGTCAGCCAGATATTTAGACTCCATTTGGCATTTTTACTCACCTATAGAGTCCTTCCCAAGCACCTGGGATAGGCAAGTGCTGTTCTTTGAGGTATATTATTATTTATTAGTAGTAGTAGTATTAGCAGAAGGTGAAGGAGAAGCATCAGCTGCAGCTTTCTTGTTCTCCTTTCATAATCTCAACAGCCACCCAAGTTCATATGGCAACAGGCAGATTTAAGTGCCACTCGATTAATAAAAAACATCCACCAGTAAGACAGTAGCACCTTTTTCAAAACAGCCAGACTAGCTCTGAAGAGCACCACCCAGTTACATAACTCTACATGGTGGAAAGGAGGGGTGGGGTGCTTGGATTTTCCTTAGAAGCAATTGAAGAATTCGTGCACAAACTTAAGAGTACCTCCCCCTTCCCCACTGATTTTAATATACATGCTTTGGGATCCAAGCTGCATTAAAAAGCCACTGAAATTTTCCTAGTTGTAGTTTGTTTTTCTTAGGTGTTTCCAGCTTAACCAACTTTCTCCAAACCTTCCCAGTATGTGTCGGATTACAGCTGCCAGAATGTCCAGCCAATAAAGGGTGGAATAGTTGTCAACCCGCACTTTCCCCCCACATCAAAAGGGTTAGCAAGTGAGGAAGGCAAGAAAAGGATCGTTTTCTTCCCACAGTTGAGAAGCCCAGACTGCTTCCAGAGAGACTTCCAAAAGCTACTGAGGCTGGCAGTACACAAACAAGCTAAGCCTAAATCACACAATGGCTTCAATAATGTGTGAAGCAGGCTGATGGTTTTAAGCAGTGGTGGGATTCAGCCGGTTCGCACCACTTTGGCAGAACCGGTCGCTAATTTTTTGTTACCCAGGCCCAGAATGGACTTCCGGAATCTGAATCCCACCACTTGGTCTTAAGTCCCAGAAAGCCAGGCAGAGCAACTTCCTCCCCAAGATGTTCTCAGAATCCAAAGACACCCCAGGCTCGGAGCAACCAAAGAGCACCCATCCAGAACAAACTTGCACTGGTCTAAGCAAAACCTCCTCTCTCTGAGCAAAGGTTAAGGTATCAGAAGGAGACTTCACTGCCCTCCAGGAATGCTGGACTTGTAGCTGCCACCCGTGTTTCTTGACCAGGGCCCAGGTGCCCAGGAGGGCAAGAGACCTTATAGTCCAGCACCGCTGGAGGGCATAAGTTTTGACAAGCTTGCAACAGACGGGCGAAAAGTTCCATCGCCCCAAAGGTGGCAAGTAGACAATCTTTCCTATCCGGGGTTATTCCGAAGTAAGTCTGCCGTACATTCCCCACTGGACACGGGCTCCAAAGGAAGGGGAAACTGTACTTCCCCCCCCGCCCTTTTTTTTTAAACCTACCTCCTTTGAGAGAAGCTGCCCCCTTGACTTCTCCTGAGGCGCAATTCTAAGCAGAAGTTACTCTCGCCTTGGAGTCGAAAGCAGAAACACCCCCACCCCACCCCACCCCAGCCACCCCCCGCGACACACCCGTCCTCGCCTCGCTTCACCCCCAACACGCTCAACTCCAAGCGGTCTTTGCCACTTCGGCGCGGACCCCGCCCGGCTGGAATCATTCGTAGTTTAGGAAAGCCACGAGGACGCGCGAACACCGAGTGCAAACGCGCGTCTGAAAGATGGGCTTCGCCCAGCAACTCGCTCGCCTCTTCCGCGAAGACCGGGGAAGGCTTGCAGCGACCCAGTTTCCCCCTCCTCCAGATGCGCCCCCTCCCCGTTTCCTCTTTTTACTGACCTCCTCCCGCTGCTTCCCGAGGATGCTGGTGGGAACCCCGAAAGGCTGCGAAAAGCACCCAAGCAGGGCGGGAGAAGGGCCCCGGTCTCGCAGGGCAAGGCCGCCTCTCTGCGGCAAGAGAGCCGCCTCTCCCAGGGAGACCCGCCTCGCCTGTTTTGTCCTTTTTCCCACGCAGCTGCGCGGGCACGAAGCAAACAGAAGCAGCAGCGCCGCCGCCGCCGCCGCCGCCGCCGCCTCCGAGCGGCCCCGCGCTGCGCCCCCTGGAGGTTGCAGGCCGATGGTTTCCCCTCGCCGCTTGCCGGGTGAGGAAGCCATAAGCCTGCAGGGGTTCTCAACCTTGGCAACTTCAAGACTTGTGGACTTCAACTCCCAGAATTCCTCAGCCAGCAAAGCTGGCTGAGGAATTCTGGGAGTTGAAGTCCACAAGTCTTGAAGTTGCCAAGGTTGAGAACCCCTGCAAGGGAAGAGCTTTGCTGGCTGAGGAATTCTGGGAGTTGAAGTCCACAAGTCTTGAAGTTGCCAAGGTTGAGAACCCCTGCAAGGGAAGAGCTTTGCTGGCTGAGGAATTCTGGGAGTTGAAGTCCACAAGTCTTGAAGTTGCCAAGGTTGAGAACCCCTGCAAGGGAAGAGCTTTGCTGGCTGAGGAATTCTGGGAGTTGAAGTCCACAAGTCTTGAAGTTGCCAAGGTTGAGAACCCCTGCAAGGGAAGAGCTTTGCTGGCTGAGGAATTCTGGGAGTTGAAGTCCACAAGTCTTGAAGTTGCCAAGGTTGAGAACCCCTGCTTAAGGGAAGAGAAGGCGAGAAGGCACCACCAGCCGCCCCAACCCCGGTTCCAGTGCGCGCTGCTTGGCTTACGCCTCCGGGTAAGGGGAGCGACGCTACCGCTGGCTAGCATTCTCCTCTGGGTCCAAATCGTGAACGAGAGAAATGGGGGACCGGGTTCTTCGTCTGTCCACCTGGAATTCCTCTTGGGGTGCAGAAGGTAGAAGGCAGGCCGTGCTTGTAGTTTGAGAGGAGGAACTTAGGGGCTGTTTGGGTCTGACTGGATCTTGACAAGGCAGACCTGCGATGGCTGAACCATCAACTAGGCATCTGCACGTTGCATAGGAAGTTGTGAAGCCGTCCATATGGGTAGCGTATGGTTCCTTTATTATGTGAAGCTACAGCAATTTGTTTGAAATAAATAACAAACTAACCGTTAATGCTAAATGCTGCTTCCAGTTTATTTCAAGTCCAATCAAATCCAACTTCAGTCATTCCCAGCCAGACTCTTACCAGAAGTCTTGGCTGACTAGGAGCATTCTGCGTTGTAAGCCAACATACCTGGAGGTAAGCCAGGCTAGGGAAGGCTGTTCCAAAACATGGCTGGAGACTGGAGCTGTGCTGGTAAAAGCAACTGTGGCATCACCAAGTTTCTGTGGATTTATTTATTTATTTATCAATTTTGTATGGCGCCCCTCTCCTGAGACTCGGGGCGGCTTACAACAATATGGGTACACATAAAAATTTTAATAACAATAACATACAAACCAAGGATCCATACATACAACACTCAAACACACAATCAAGGATGGAAGCACATTCCTCGGCCCGGGGGTAGAACACAGTTCATACCCCCCAAGCCTGCCAGCACAAATGGGTCTTCAAAAGCTTCCGGGAAGCTAGGAGGGAGGAGGCAGTATGAACCTCCGAGGGGAGCTGGTTCCAGAGCGCTGGGGCAGCAACAGAGAAGGCCCTTGTCCTAGGACCCGTCAGATGACACTGTCTGATGGACGGGACCCGTAGGAGGCCAGTCCTATGCGCCCTAACCGGTCGCTGGGATGCATGAGGCTGAAGACGGTCCCGCAAGTAACCTGGATGCTTTGATAAGTGAATGATCTAAGAGACACATGGTCAGAATCCACATCTAAGTTCCTGTCCCTGTCAGCATTATTCCTCTGTGTAGGAGAAGCAGAAGCTGGCCCCACATGAACCCAGGGTGAAGTAGTGGACTTTGGCAATACATACCGTAGACAGGAATAGCAGTAAAATTTTCGATGGCAGAATTGGGAATGCCATGTACCTTTGTCTCCTAAAGTGGCCTGCTGGACTCATCATTGTAGATTCCCGATTCAACTACTAGGATCCAGTTTCTAGGCCAGTCAGCTTATGTCTAACAGAAAAATGTTACACACACACACACTCACTCACTAGGAGTCAGTATAGGACGTGGAGTCTTTCTTCTTCTTCACTTCCTCTTTTACCATTTCAGATGTCAAGGCTCATGAGTAGTGAGTGGTGGTATATGGAAAGAACAAGAAACTGCCCATGTTACTGAATTCTGGACCAGCTGCCAACTTCAAAATGCTCTTCACAACAATCTCATGCAGGATGCAATACAGCAGGGGTTCTCAACCTTGGCAACTTTAAGACTTGTGGACTTCAACTCTCAGAATTCTGGGAGTTGAAGTCCACAAGTCTTAAAGTTGCCAAGGTTGAGAACCCCTACAATACAGTAATCCAAATAGGAGGGAACTAAAGCGTGAATCAAAGTCTTCCAGTCTAGGAGTTGATGTAGTTGTACAACCTGTGCTAATATCCACCTAATGACTACTACCTGCTCTTCAAGGAATCGTGATCCAGAAGGACCACCAAATTAGGCACTAGCTCCGACTGGGGAAGCAAACACCTAGACAAAGTTAAAAGTTTTAAAATCCCTGGAACTGGATGGGTCTTAAAACCCTCAGCCAATCATGCTTAGGATTGAATATGCAAACTGTCACAGCTCCCTGGGAAACGATTGAAAGCAACATCTATCAAATGAAGAGATGTTCCACTGGATCTCATTAGGATGTCACTACAACTGACTGGAAGTGGGCCCAGAGAAAGGAGAGCCATGTAACACTGTGCCTTTTACTTCCCAAAGCCAGCCCAGAGGGATACCAAGACTGATGACAGAGTCTTTGGGGAGGAGCAGCATATAAGTGTAACCAATTAAATTAAATTAAAAGCTACTAAGAGATCAAAGGAAGATGAATGTGCTACTCCCAAGATGGGCTGACCAAGTCTTTAATTAGTACAATCATTGCCATCTCAAGTCTATGGTCAGACCCAAATCCTGACTGGAAAGGGTCTAATCTCCTCCTTCAGGGCACACCTGGAACTGCAGGCTTACCACCTTTTCAACAGAAAGGTGGAGACTGGATGACAGTTGTCCAGATGCATTGGGTTCAGTAATGATTTCTTCAGCAGAGGGCAGCCACCATCTCTTTAAAGACAAATGGAACCATTACCTCCTGCAGAGAAACATTCACCATTGCATGGACCCATTCACCTGTTACCTCTTGGGAGACTTTAATCAAGCAGGATCAGGGATCTAAAAGATAGATATGCAGCTTATTGCATCAGGGATCCTGTACACTTGATCAGGACCAACAGGTTCAAACTCTTCCCAGATAACCAGGCAAGACTCTGGAAGCATGGGACCAGAGAACACCAAAGCCAGTAAGAAGTTATATGTCTATGACAAAGGATTGTAACACGTCCCAACGCCAGATTACATTTCTACTACTCCAAGATATGTCAGGTCTAAAGTACAACCTTCATTATTAGACCAGCAATTACCTGTGTCCAGTTGCTCCTGAACTGCCTGAATCCATAGCAAGGAAGACAAATTAAGGCCCTCCCACAAAGCCTGGAAAACTCCAGTGCCAGCCCAGCCAAGCAGCCCTAGTAAAGAGGAAGGTTACTGTGCAGCAGAGAAGCTGGTACACAAGCAACAACCACTTTACATTCCTATAGTCCTACTTGACAAGCAAGGCTTCATGCCCAGAAGCAGTGCCCCCTGAAGACTATAAGGGTTTCTCAGATGACTATAGCCATACCTCCACCCTGATCCTGATTGACAACTAACGCCACTCATGAAACTGGCAAACACATTATCTGAAAGGGATTGGAAGATAACATCAATACCAAGCATCAAGTTCACCTTCCCCAGGTGAAGTCTTATTCCCTTGCCTTATTCCCCTTGTCCATCGTCACCACAACAGCTTTGTCTGCCCTAGCCTATTCCACACACCCAAACACACCAACCTAATCTCCCTCAACTTTTTGTTGGTCCCCAAGCCAAAGAACCCCAACACACCACTCAACCTTCTGGTCCTACCATCCAAAAACCTGGCACTGATCTTGGGGGTACTTCTGCATCACAA
Organism: Bothrops alternatus; assembly: GCA_034064705.1. Taxonomy (NCBI): domain Eukaryota; kingdom Metazoa; phylum Chordata; class Lepidosauria; order Squamata; family Viperidae; genus Bothrops; species Bothrops alternatus. The sequence continues at coordinate 832,380 of JARGCV010000132.1, forward strand.
CCAGCCTCCCCAAGTCAAGTCATCAGCTAACTCACCTACATTTTCCTCTTGTGTCATCAACCAAACAGACCTTCTTTCGTCCCATTCTCACCTAAGTGTGCTTGTGTAGACGCACCAACCT